>JARQOD010000004.1:480372641-480457809 GCA_033576555.1 Oophaga sylvatica
TACTTAACTCCTACCATTGTCTAATAACTTCACTACCTCTAACTGAAAGCCCTACCTCCTTATATTTCTTATGACATACAGTAGAAGAGGAGCTGGAAGACAAAAACCTGCACCCACTTCCTGTGATCTGTATCGGGATCTTTCTACGTGGGATTTTTACCTGACAACAGGCAGTGGTCAGCAAGTCAGACAGAAGGTAGACACCTATTGGCCACCAATTGAGATTGATATTTGAGGATTAAGACAACACCATTTATAAATTAATATTCAGATTGTCTATCACTTTATCAAATTACCGTATATCAAGTTAGGGGCATCAAAACACAACACCAGACCCCAATCAGAGGGTAATAAAACTCTCTCCTTATCTATGATCTGTTCCGATATTTATGTTCATTCCTCTGCCATAATGACAGTTCTGCTTCACGTCACTTGTCTTACCTATTGCACTATTCCTGTGTCCTCTTGTGTATATATATATATGTGATTCTTCAGTTTTTGTTTTAGTCTTTGCCTGATGAAGAGACCGGAGTAGTCTCGAAAGCTTGCAATTTGTTACCATATTTTCAGTTAGCCATTAAAAGGTATCAACCACTGAGGACTCTCAAGTCTAAATATTATTCGTATATCAAGTTGTCTTAAATGACGGTGAGGAAAGCAAATTGAACCTGAAACCTTCTAACAATATGGTTGTACCCTAGAATACATGACATACAGATGTCCTATCGATTGTCTATTACATGAGCACTCTTCTTATCTGTTAATTAACTCCTTAGTGACATATGACCTTTTGGTATGTCATATGCTGGCTTCCTGACTTTGGTTTACAAACCTGCATCTTTGCTGGCAGATGATGGCAGTGATATTCAGGCATCATTGGCCTTTAACAGCCGAGGGAAGAGTGGAGCTCCACCCGCAACTGTTAACCAGCTAAATGCCGCTGTCAATATCTGATAGCATTATTTACAGTGTGCTGGCAGGGGGGGTTGCATCATTCGGGCAGGGTCCTCTCCTCTCTGTATCAGTCTGTCATTGTTGGTTTGTTTACTGTAAGTGATATCTGTAATTTGTATGTAACCCCTTCTCATGTACAGCACCATGGAATCAATGGTGCTATATAAATAAATATTAATAATAATAATAATTCAATGCGCCCATTGGCGCGCTTGTGACGTGATGTTGGGGTGCCAATGGGTTGCCGTGATGGCCTGAGGTCTGCTGAAGACCCCTGCGCCTGTCCTTCAGGTACTCCTGTGAAAACGTTCCCATAACTGGCGTTCATAGGAGATTGATTTTTTTCTATATATAGCAATGGTGTGGAATTGCTGTTTTTAGCACAAGCGATTAGATGATTGCAAGTTCAAGTCCTCTAAGCCACGTGCACATGTTAAGTATTTAGTGAGTTTTTTACCTCAGTATTTGTAAGCCAAAACCAGGAGTGGATGATAACTATAGAAGTGGTGACATATTTCTATTATACTTTTACTCTGAATGCTCCACCCCTGGTTTTGACTTAAAAAAAATATAAAAGATCAAATCTTCCCCCTCTTACCCTATTAAAAATTAAGAAATAAAAAAATAAATAAAAGTACACTCATTAGGTAAACGGTAAGGTAAACGACATAATGACAAAAAAATGTATCTTAACGAATCTTAACGATATAACTCCATTTTCTTTACCAGCACAACACAAAAAAATGTAATAAGTAGAGATGAGCGAACTTGTTAGGAAAACGTTCGCCAATCTCAAATTCGGCACGAACGTAGCACATTTGGATTTGTGTTCGGTTTCCCAAGCATTTTTTCTCAAAGTCGGCAAAATTCGGTCACAGTTCGGTAAATCATCGCGTTTCCACTAATGCTTTTGTTAGGACTTTGACTAAGATAGTGGTTCTGCATGATGAGCAGGGGAAGACGTGTTTTATGAGGGGAGGGGCTCTGTATAGGTCAGAGGCGCGGCGAGTGTAATTAAAAAAAAAATAACTTAATTTGTGTACATTCCGGCAGCCAATCAGGGAGCAGAAACCATCCACAACGTCATGACACAAGAGCTTGTGTGATTGGCTGACTAAGTCACATGTCCCTTTCCATATAAAAAGTGGACATGTTGTTTTGCTGGCGCCATTTTCTCAGTGTAACAGCACAGAGAGGCTGCTCCTGCTGCTGCTACGAGTGAACTTGTAATTTATTTAGATAGGATCCTGTCCCATGTGAAATTGACCTTCCAGTATCTAACTAGTTTGTGGCAAATAGTGTTGTGCACGCAGGAGTCCACATTTCCTAGTCAAAATCGTTTGGGCTAAAACTGTGTTGCAGTCAGCACTCAGTAGGCCCCATTTGCTAATCAAAATTATTAGGGCTAATATTGGGGTTCAGCCAGGAGGCCCCATTTGCTAATCAAAATGGTTAGGGCTAATAGTGTTGTGTAGGCCTGAGTCCACATTTCCTACTCAAAATTGTTTGGATTAATACTGTGTTGCAGTCAGGACTCAGGAAGCCCTATTTGCTAATAAAAATCATTAGGGCTAATATTGTTGTTCAGGCACACTCTCTCAGAAAATAAAGGCTGATTGTTCATTTAGTGACAGGTGACTGACAGGACCTAAGGTTATGAAACAGCTGGTTAAAAGAGGGAAAGGGTACATACAACACGAGTGGAAAAAAGCGAGGTCATGTTGAAATGGGAATAGCCTTGGTGTTCGACGTGTACGTGGGTTAAATGGTAATGTTACTGGAAGCTCTACTGAACAAACACCGTCTCATCCTATCCAAAGACAACTGTCAACATCTGTTAATGGACGGGCTACTCGATTTTCATTCTTTGGCAGCTGCACAGTGGAACATCTTGTAGATGAGGGTTAGAAAGAGCATGTGCTTCAGTGGATTGCAAGCACTGCATCATGTGGCCTCTTCTCCTCTTCCTCCACCTTAACAACACACACAGTACAATTGTCAGAGGTGCCACCCCAATCACCTTTGTTTCCCCCCATATCACAACTTTCCAACTGCCCAACTGACTGTGGGGATCCACAGATGAGCCAGTCTGCAGAGCTGTTTACACATTCTATTCCATGGGCATCATGGACTGTGCCAATTGTTCACAGAATCAAGAGGAGGAAAGCAACTGCACTGAAGCCCAAAATTTTTTCCTGTTGGTTCTGGGGCCGGACGAAGAAGGGTCAGATCAGAATCCAGACCCTCGTCAGCAGATGTTAACCCCCGAGGGTGGAGGTTATGCTGATGAGACTCAGATACCTGAGACACATGAAGACTGTACTGTGCTGTCAGGGTAGAAAGAGGAGGAGGGTGAGTCTCAGGGTGAGGAGTGGGAGAACAGAGAAGATGACGATGAGGTTGTAGATCCCACTTGGTGTTAACCAAGCAGCAGAAGCTGAGTAGGTGGAGGATGAGGAAGACGAAGAGGTTACGTTGCAGCATGCCACATAGACACAGAATAATGCAACTGCATCAAGCTCTGCGATCAACTGCCTTAGTCTTGGAAATCACACTGCACGAAAATGCGAACTAGCGGGCTTCACCAACCACCGGCCGTCCCATCAACTGCATCGCCTGCTTCTTATTCCTCCGTCACCATGGCAAGTGTTCTCACACAGGTCTTTGGCCACAGAACCTCCACTTCCTTGCCCTCGGGATGAGTGAGGGTCCGTCAGCTGTCAAGGAAGTGGAGAGATCTACTGTTTTTGTTTCACCAAGCAAAACACATCTTTCTCAATCCACCATAACATCTCCACCTGCACCTCACTCAAAGTCCAGCAGTTTATCCTGTTCACCCTACTCCACCCTCTCTCAGCACAGCAGCCAGACCTCGGTCTTGCAGTTATGGACACATAAAAGAATGTTTACTCCTACACATGCCAAAAGCTAAGAGTTTGAACTCCATCATCTCCAATCTGTTGGCCACAGAAATGCTTTCTTTCTGCCTGATGGATAGAGATGGTTTCAGAAGATGGCCATCACAGTCCACCAGTACCAGTTTCCCAGCCACCATTGCTTCTCTAAGAAAGCTGTGCCTGTGCAACAGCAGCATGTCGCAGACAACATCACCCATTGCCTGAAAAAAATCTATGTCTGCCAGGGTGCATTTCACCACTGACACCTGGACGAGCAAACATAAGCAGGGGCGTTACATCTTGCTAACTGGGCACTGGGTGACTCTGGTGGCTGTGGGGGCAGGAGGACAAAGGGCTGCTCCACAAGCCTTGGAATTCCCAAGGCTTGCAGGACAAAACTCTGTATCTAACACTTCCTCCACTGCTTCTGGCTCCTCCACCTACTCTAGAGCTTCCACCTGCACCCTCAACCTCTCCCTTAATGAGACACACGTTTCAACAGTGCAGAGAGAATCCCCCCACCTCCGTACTGTGCAGCCAGGGCTCACTGCAATCAGGCAATGTTTAAATTAATATACCTTGTAGATCGCATTCACACAGCTCAAGGGTTGTGGATAGCTATCCAGGCCAAGTTACAGCAATGGTACCAGGGAAGCGTGTGTGCAATATTGGTGCGAACCTGGTGGCAGTCTTATGCCGAGGCAACCTCACACACGTGCCTTGCATGGCTCACGCCCTCAACTGGTGGCACATCAACTTCTCCGCTACTATACTGCCTGGATGCGCTGCTGCAGAAAGCACGGTCAATGTGTGCTCACTTCTGACGATCGCACCCTGCAGGTCATCAAGTTGCATCGCTAGAGATCTTTCAGCCTACTGGTTAACCATTTGATTTGCAATGTGCCGACAGAGTGGAATTCCACTCTGGACATGTTGCAGCGACTGTGGCAGCAGCAATGAGCCCTGGTGCAGTACAGTCATGGCCAAAAGTTTTGAGAATGACACAAATATTAATTTTTACAAAGTCTACTGCTTCACTTTTTCTAATGGCAATTTGCATATACTCCAGAATGTTATAAAGAGTGATCAGCTTAAAAGCAATTACTTGCAAAGTCAATATTTGGCTAGAAAATGAACTTTATCCCCCAAAACACATTTCAACATCATTGCAGCCCTGCCTTAAAAGGACCAGCGAACCTATTTTCAGTGATTGCTCCATTAACACAGGTGTGGGTGTTGATGAGGACATGGCTGGAGATCAATCTGTCATGATTAAGTAAGAATGACACCACTGGACACTTTAAAAGGAGGCTGGTGCTTGGCATCATTGTTTCTCTTCTGTTAACCATGGTTATCTCTAAAGAAACACGTGCAGTCATCATTGAAATGCACAAAAATGGCCTAACAGGGAAGAGTATCGCAGCTAGAAAGATTGCACCTCAGTCAACAATCTATCGCATCATCAAGAACTTCAAGGAGAGAGGTTCCATTGTTGCCAAAAAGGCTCCAGGGCGCCCAAGAAAGACCAGCAAGTGCCAGGACCGTCTCTTAAAGTGTTTCAGCTGTGGGATCGGGCTACTAGCAGTGCAGAGCTTGCTCAGGAATGGCAGCAGGCAGGTGTGAGTGCATCTGCATGCACTGTGAGGCGGAGACTCTTGGAGCAAGGCCTGGTCTCAAGGAGGGCAGCAAAGAAGCCACTTCTCTCCAGAAAAAACGTCATAGACAGACTGATATTCTGCAAAAGGTACAGGTAGTGGACTGCTGAGGACTGGGGTAAAGTTATTTTCTCTGATGAATCCCCTTTTCGATTGTTTGGGACATCAGGAAAACGCCTCATTCGGAGAAGACAAGGTGAGCGCTACCACCAGTCTTGTCTCATGCCAACTGTTAAGCATCCTGAAACCATTCATGTGTAGGGATGCTTCTCAGCCAAGGGAATCGGCTCTCTCACAGTCTTGCCTAAAAAAACAGCCATGAATAAAGAATGGTACCAGAATGTCCTCCAAGAGCAACTTCTCCCAACCCTCCAAGAGCAGTTTGGCGATCAACAATGCCTTTTCCAGCATGATGGAGCACCTTGCCATAAAGCAAAGGTGATAACTACAGTCATGGCCAAAAGTTTTGAGAATGACACAAATATTAATTTTACAAAGTCTACTGCTTCACTTTTTCTAATGGCAATTTACATATACTCCAGAATGTTATAAAGAGTGATCATCTTAACAGCAATTACTTGCAAAGTCAATATTTAGCTAGAAAATGAACTTTATCCCCCAAAACACATTTCAACATCATTGCAGCCCTGCCTTAAAAGGACCAGCTAACCTCTTTTCAGTGATTGCTCCATTAACACAGGTGTGAGTGTTGATGAGGACATGGCTGGAGATCAATCTGTCATGATTAAGTAAGAATGACACCACTGGACACTTTAAAAGGAGGCTGGTGCTTGGCATCATTGTTTCTCTTCTGTTAACCATGGTTATCTCTAAAGAAACACGTGCAGTCATCATTGCAATGCACAAAAATGGCCTAACAGGGAAGAGTATCGCAGCTAGAAAGATTGCACCTCAGTCAACAATCTATCGCATCATCAAGAACTTCAAGGAGAGAGGTTCCATTGTTGCCAAAAAGGCTTCAGGACGCCCAAGAAAGACCAGCAAGCGGCAGGACCGTCTCTTAAAAGTGTTTCAGCTGAGGGATCGGGCTACCAGCAGTGCAGAGCTTGCTCAGGAATGGCAGCAGGCACTGTGAGGCGGAGACTCTTGGAGCAAGGCCTGGTCTCAAGGAGGGCAGCAAAGAAGCCACTTCTCTCCAGAAAAAACATCATGGACAGACTGATATTCTGCAAAAGATACAGGCAGTGGACTGCTGAGGACTGGGGTAAAGTTATTTTCTCTGATGAATGCCCTTTTCGATTGTTTGGGACATCAGGAAAATGCCTCATTCGGAGAAGACAAGGTGAGCGCTACCACCAGTCTTGTCTCATGCCAACTGTTAAGCATCCTGAAAACATTCATGTGTGGGGTTGCTTCTCAGCCAAGGGAATCGGCTCTCTCACAGTCTTGCCTAAAAACACAGCCATGAATAAAGAATGGTACCAGAATGTCCTCCAAGAGCAACTTCTCCCAACCCTCCAAGAGCAGTTTGGCGATCAACAATGCCTTTTCCAGCATGATGGAGCACCTTGCAAGACTGTGAGAGAGCCGATGTCCCAAACAATCGAAAAGGGGATTCATCAGAGAAAATAACTTTACCCCAGTCCTCAGCAGTCCACTGCCTGTACCTTTTGCAGAATATCAGTCTGTTCATGATGTTTTTTCTGGAGAGAAGTGGCTTCTTTGCTGCCCTCCTTGAGACCAGGCTTTGCTCCAAGAGTCTCCGCCTCACAGTGAGTGCAGATGCACTCACACCTGCCTGCTGCCATTCCTGAGCAAGCTCTGCACTGCTGGTAGCCCGATCCCGCAGCTGAAACACTTTAAGAGACGGTCCTGGCACTTGCTGGTCTTTCTTGGGTGCCCTGGAGCCTTTTTGGCAACAATGGAACCTCTCTCCTTGAAGTTCTTGATGATGCGATAGATTGTTGACTGAGGTGCAATCATTCTAGCTGCGATACTCTTCCCTGTTAGGCCATTTTTGTGCATTGCAATGATGACTGCACGTGTTTCTTTAGAGATAACCATGGTTAACAGAAGAGAAACAATGATGCCAAGCACCAGCCTCCTTTTAAAGTGTCCAGTGGTGTCATTCTTACTTAATTATGACAGATTGATCTCCAGCCATGTCCTCATCAACACCCACATCTGTGTTAATGGAGCAATCACTGAAAAGAGGTTAGCTGGTCCTTTTAAGGCAGGGCTGCAATGATGTTGAAATGTGTTTTTGGGGGATAAAGTTCATTTTCTAGCCAAATATTGACTTTGCAAGTAATTGCTGTTAAGCTGATCACTCTTTATAACATTCTGGAGTATATGCAAATTGCCATTAGAAAAAGTGAAGCAGTAGACTTTGTAAAAATTAATATTTGTGTCATTCTCAAAACTTTTGGCCATGACTGTATTTCCTTTTGCATAACCTGGGCCAATGCAGTACAGATATGGTGCAAATCACGCTTGCAGAGTGGGCACAGATGAAGGACCTCTGCATGCAAAATTTTGAAATGGCTACAAAGATGGTTAACACTGACAATGCTGTAATCAGCATCACTATTCTGGTCCTCAACATGCTGGAGCACACTTTGAATAGTCTGCGGGAGGATGTGATGGTCCCAGAGGAAGAGGTGGAAGCAGAGGAGGATGAGGAAGCGATAACAATATCTGTAAGTTCCGGACTGTCAGCTGTGCCATGGGAGGGTGGATGTAAAACAATAAAAGAAAAAGGGCGCATGTGTAGACTCACAGGGCTACTTATTAAAAATAGTGCCAATGCACTCACCTGTAATAAAACGCGCTGTGGCAGTGGTATTGGAGGAAGAATAAAGTTTGGCTAACATTTATTAAATTGTCCATTATTCCTTTGGCGCCCCTTGAGACCGCTGCACCATTGTTCACATGGGAGGGTGGATGACAGCAAAGGAGGGGGGGTTATGCCATCAGACAAACTGTTAGTGAATTTGCAGGAGCTGAGGAACTAATGGAGGAGGGTGAGGAGGAAGAGGTGATGGGCGCGCAACAGTCAGGAAATGAAGAGGATAATGATCCCCTCTCTGTTGTTGGGATTTGGCGGGAGGGGACGGAGGAAGGAAGCTTGCGTATTACCCCACCATCAAGACACCATGGACTTGGACCTCATGGAAGCGCCTGAAACATGAGCACATTCTTGCTACACTATCTTCAACATGATGCCCATATTCTTAGGGCTAGAAATAGTGCTGACTACTGGCTTGCCACTCTATAAGATCCATGGTACAAAAGTAAATTTTGCAAGATGCTTCCCCCCGGAAAGGAATGAACGCATGCTGGAGTATCAAAACACGCTAATAGACAATATAAAGAGTGGTTTTGCCCAATACATCAGTGAGGCACACGGTGTATATGGCAGTTCTAGACTTCCAACCCCAGGAACATCAAGGCATCACCACAGAAACATTAGCAGCAGCAGTGTAAGTGGCATAAGCAATTTCTGTGACTTGTTTCACACATTTTTAAGACCAGCCCAGGCACTAGCAGAAAGCAGTACGAGTCTGACATGTTGTGAATGACTGAAGAGGATGGTGCAGAAGTATCTCAAGCTCAATATCAATGTCATGACGGGGGTTTGGACCCTTTTACATTTTAGTTTTCAAAAATGGAAGAGTGGCCTGAGCTCGCCTGTCACGCCTTGGAGGTTTTGTCATGCCTGACAGCCAGCATTCCCTCAGAACGTGTCTTCAGTGCTGCTGGTGGTGTCCTGACGGATAAGCTCATCCGGCTGTCCCCTGAAAGTGTGGACCACCTAACTTTCATCAAAATGAATAAG
The DNA here is from genome assembly GCA_033576555.1 of Oophaga sylvatica. Taxonomy (NCBI): domain Eukaryota; kingdom Metazoa; phylum Chordata; class Amphibia; order Anura; family Dendrobatidae; genus Oophaga; species Oophaga sylvatica. Next base: position 480,381,947 of record JARQOD010000004.1, read on the forward strand.
TCATGGATCCCCAATGACTTTTGTAACCCAGTCGCAGACTGCGCGGAGTAGACTTTGGTGTTGTTCTTAGTGTCATGCATTCATCTTGCGTTATTGCAGTCTGTGACACATTTGTTGTGGCTACTGCGCCTGCTGTTGCTACTGCTGCTGATGTTGCAAACAATTGTTTTTGGAAGGTGGAGACTCAAAGTTCGTTTCCTGTAGTGGAATGTGTGTCAGAGGCTCATTTTACTGATTTTACTCTGTGGAAATTGATGGCACTTTAGTGGTGTGTGACAATAATTTTGTGAAATGTGGAGACTCCAAATTGGGTTTCCATCTGGTGGGTTGCCTGTAGTGGAAGGGGTGTCAGAGGTCCATTATATTGTTTCTACTCTGTGGAAATTGATGCCACTTAAGTGGTGTGTGCACTGTATTGGTTTTCAAATGTTTGCACTTCAAGTTGGGTCCCAGCAAAGCAGGCTTACTCCTCGCCCTCACCCACCTTTTCTTAATTGAAACTTCAATTCAAAGCTCTAAATGCTGACCCAGACCCCGATACCTCATGCATGGCCAATAGCTGACTGCTGCTGTGAGATAATCAAATTTCTACTATGGGTCAATTGATGTCACTTTTCTTGGTGCCTGTCCATAATTTTTGTAAATGTTTGGACTCCAAGTTGGGTCTCCTTCATGTGTGTTGCCTGAATTTGGCAGACCTCTCAGAACACCAGGCCAACACCTGTCACTCGTCCACCTGTTACTGATCAATGTTTCAGCTAGAAATGCTGGTCCAAGTCCTGTCCCAGACCCTGTCCATGCATCAATGCTGCGCAATTATACTATTTGTTCTCTGTGTCAATTGATGCCATTTTTCCTGGTGTTTACCCCTAGTTTGAGCTGTTTGGGAAGCTTTTTGTCCACCCTTAAGGTGTTGCATATAAGTTTAGTTTTGCCCCCCATTGAATTGAAAGGTTTGCTCATCTTTAGTAATAAGAGGCAATAAAAACATTGCATCTACCCGAAAGTGATATCAATAAAAACATCCCCATATCCCAAAAATCAAGAAGGATACGACTCCCAAAAAATAATGACACAAGCAAAATTTTTTTTGTGTGCAAATTTCTGATTTTTGTTTTTATCACTTAAATAAAATGAAAACTATGCATGCTTAGTATCTCTGTAACCAGATTATTTTTACTGAAAAATGAGCTCAAAATAAAAAACAATTGTGGAATTGCACTTTTTTCACTATTTTGCATCACTTGGAATTTTTTTTCCTGCTTTCAGTGCATCACATGATAAAATCGAGGATGCCATTCAAAACTACAACTTGTCCCTCAAAAAACAAGCCCTTACATGGCTATGTCGATGGAAAAATAAAATATGATGGCTCTAGGCATAAGGGGAGGAAAAAACGAAAGCGCAAAAGCGTAAAATTGACCAGTTGGGAAGGGATTCATCAGGGCTTTGTTATTAATCTGGTCATTGGTTTATAGCACATACTGATACTTTTCTACAAAAACCCAAATATATCCATTACTCTCCCGACAGCTTCATTAAAGTACAGCAAAAAATTCATAGATTCTTCTCCATGAAACCCGTGAACTACAAACACAGATTAGAGCTGTTTATAAAGTATTACATTGGATTATAACATTTTTAATAATAGATTCCCTTTAATGCGCATTTTAATCAGGCAAATGTGTTCCATCTGTCATTGTTCCAGAACAATCTGCAGACGCACAAGAAGTCCGACTTACATTTATTTTTTAAAATAACTTTGATACATTCTCTTCCACGGTCCAAGTGCATTACGATCACGCCATATTAGTATTTATTTTCTGTAATGTGAGGCAATTAAAAGAGAACCACATTACTGCTTTTCACATCATGTCACAGAAATTGAAACCTAATGGAATAAAGAGACTAATCGAAGCTGATGGAAAATTCTTAATGTGATGAAATTTCTTGTACTGTGTAAAGTACACATCTTGTCTCATCACCACTGTTGTTTCTCAAAGATACTTGGTATTGGCAGGTGAAGCTATACTTTTCTACTCCATTCCAGGGATGAAAGACTCATCTGGTAAGATTGCTGCCTGACATTTCCCTGTCCCCAATTGAGCTTATAGTCTGATTTTCCTATATCAGACACACACTTTCATATCAATATTCCCAAGGAAAAATGGCCAGAACATATATATTCCATGCATATGTTGACTTTGGTCAAAACTAGCAATCTGACACTGCAAGGAGACAGGGCAAGCAAATACACCACCATACTGCCCCGATAATATTTGACAGAGTTCTCTCTAATACGTGTATAATGCATATATAGCCAATCCATCCGGGTGCAAACATTGTAGGTACTGTGATGTTATACTTGTGGCCCTATCTTAGGTCCACAAAAAATATTATCTTGAACAAGACATAATGGGACATATTTATGAATGAAATTGCGCCCATATGTTTTGTGCACAGTGTGCCAAAAACTGGCACATTTAGATTATATGTAGATTAAATATTTTAGATATTTATAAAGTAATGCAACAGTAAAATGTAAGTGAACACTTAGCATCAAACACTGAAGATCTTAAACTGCTTTTATTAATTTTACAGAATGAAAATAAGCAAGTTTGCAATTGACTTGCTTTTTCTTTCTGCTGAGAGCTTTTATCTTTTATAGTGTACAGCTCCTTTCCATGTAACTTGGCCTCCATTCCCTGACCAAGTGTGTAATAGCTACATTCCGGGAGAGAGGTTAACTTTTAACATCCCAGTCAGCTCTCTCCAGCCAATTGATTTTTATAGAGCAGTTTCAGTCATGTCTGAAAATGTTGGCAATCTTGAAATTGTTCCAGAAAATGAAGCATTTCTCCCAGAAAATTATTGCAATTACACATGTTTTGCTATACACGTTTATTTCCCTTGTGTGTACTGGAACGAGAAAAAGTCAAACTGGACATAATTTCTAAAAAAAAAAAAAAAAAAAGAAATGGGCCGGATAAAATTGTGTAGTTGCAATAATTTTCTGGGAGAAATAATTCATTATCTGGAACAATTTAAAGTGTGCCAACACTTTTGTCTGTGATGCATCTGCTCACCTCCTTCTCCATCCTTCTCATCTTCTGAAGACGTACAGTTATAAGTCACCAGCCTTTAGCTTTCTGGGCAGGTCTGCAAATCTTGTCTCTCACTGTCCAGAGTCGTTGTGCTCGTTCAAATCCATTTTTATCTCTATGCGTAAATACAGTGATAGCAGTGCAGACTCCAGAACAAATCACTGAAAGCTGTATGTGTTTTACAGCAGATCTTGTGCTAAGCTTTATAGTTCTACTAATACTATATCTTTAGTTCACCAGATCTGTCACTCAAGGAGGAGAGCCCGCCCTGCTAGAAAAAACAACTTAAGGAAACTGTAGGGAGACTGTAGAACTTTTTTGCAGAATTCTAAGCTGCTCAAGAGACAACTTGAGAATACCCCTTGAACACAGTATAAATGTAGCTGACAGTGCAGACATGTAGTCCATGGAAAAGTAATGTATATGCCAAATTAAAGACATATGCACCTACAAACTAAGACCAAGAAGAATGCAAATAATACCAAAGAATATACTGTATACTTTATTAAAAATTTTTTATAGATGAAGGATTAAAAATGAGTACAACAAAAAAAGCAGCATCACCAGAGGGTGATAAAAAAAGACATAAATACAATGGACAGTTCAATAAATAATCAAACAGCAAAATGGATAGCAAATACGAAAAGATCAGCAAAATACTGTATATGAATAAGAATAACGACCGTCGTATTAAAAGGTTGAATATTTAATGCCAATAATTAAAATCACATAGTAATAAATAATTTGTACAGTGTAAGCAAGGGATACAGACAGCCAAAAAGCTAATAGAGCTGGAATACATACCACGAAAAACAAGACAATCAATATCAGTGTGTCATTCTATAATAGAGTTGAAATGCTCATCATGCAAGGTAGAAAAATGGTATCAACCAATCCCCATATTGTAAGCACAACATCAGCCGTCCGGGATGGTGTCAGCCAAGTCTGTGTAAATGTAGGAAGAACATACAAATTCTATGCAGATGTTGCCCCGGAAAAAAACTAATATTCTGGTCCTGCAAGATGACAGTGCAAACCAATAAACCACCAGTCTGCCTCAGATCATATTTGGCAGAGTCCTCTCTATTATATGTATGGAAATAGCTCATCCATCTGGGTGCAATTGCCACAGCTACTAATATGATTGATAGATTTCACTCTTACTAAACTCTGCCCTCTACAAATGATCCTTAATGCGAGGGTCATATTTCTGTCTAGCAGCTACACTGATAGCTCCACACTGTGCCAGTCATTGCACTGGTTGCCTATCTGCTACAGAGTTCAATATAATCTTATCACTCTCATCCACAAAGCTCTCCACAGTTCTGGACCACCCTACATCTCCTCTCTCATTTCTGGTCACCGTTTTGCCAATAACCCTCTATAATCCGAACCTACCTCTTCCTTCTCTAGAAATTTTTTTGTGCTACACCAGCTCTCTTGAATGCACTACCCTGGCAATTAATTCCCAATGTCCACGTTTTTAGGCGTGCCCAAAAAACACATTTCTTTAGACTGGCCTTTCTTTAGACTGGTCCTTCATTTGTTCCTACACCCTCCAGACACGCAACATCAATTTGTATATGCACTTGTACAGATACTGGCGGGTGACTGGTTTATGTGACATTATTTTAATACCCATATTTATTATATTGCTAGATGGACCGTACAAAACAAGCTAATTGTAGTATTATGTGTTTTAATGTCTGATATTGTCTGCACATGTCCCCTCAGAATTGTAAAGTGCTGAAGAATATGTTGGCAATATGGTAATATAATTATTATTTTTATAGATACTTGTGACCCTATATTAGAATCAGAAAAATTATTATTATGAAAAGACTCATAATTGGGCATACTGTACAGTATTTATAAAACAAAAGTTTACCTGTTTTTTGGTGCAAAATGCAAATTTACACTGGACATATTATTTATAAATTATAAATTATTTCCGGATAGTATTTTTCTACACTCTCTCGACACTTTGCTCCTGAAAGCTAAAAAGTGGTCGTGACTTAGGAATATTTAAGTTTTAGACATGTTACTAACTAGTTTTTGATAAAATGTGGTGCAAAAACTAGCAAGTTATGCCATTTCTAAGCTGGCGAGGTTTGACATGATTAGCAAAATTTCATCCTTTACACTGGACGAGCATCCAAGTAAAAGTTATTTAAGCTACAATGAACAAAAAAAAATAGACAAAAAACACAATTATGAGTGAATAATGACTTTTCTGGATGGTATTTTTCATTGTTGAAACATTTATGATTTTAAAACATAAAAATTTAATATAGTAGCTTGTGGCATAGTGGTAAAGCTTTTGCTTTCCATATTATATGTGGCCTTTCTGACCCTTGGCATTTACCCTAATTTCTTTTTTATAGATAAAAACTCAGTCATACATACATATGTATGAACAAGAGGATACTATTTTTTGTAAGCTTATTTTATGAGCATTTGTACACTTACTTTTTGTCCAAATTTTTGGTGCATTTCAATTATTCATTTTGACCCTTAACAACAAATTTTGGTCCAAAGTACACCAACTTTTACTTTTGGATAAAATTGTCTCTGTTTAACTCCTTTAAACAGGTGGTTTGCACGTTAATGATCGGGTGAATTTTTACAATTCTGACCACTGTCTCTTTATGAGGTTATAACTCTGGAACGCTTCAACAGATCTTCGCGATTCTGAGAATGTTTTCTCTTGACATATTGTTCTTCACATTAGTGGTAAAATTTCTTCGATATAACTTGCGTTTATTTTTGAAAAAATCGCAAATATGGCGAAAATTTTGAAAATTTTTCTATTTTCAAACTTTAAATTTTTATTCCCTTAAAACAGAGAAATATGTCGCACAAAATAGTTAATAAATAACATTTCCCACATGTCTACTTTACATCAGCACAATTTTGGAACCAAAATTTTTTTTTGCTAGGAAATTATAAGGGTTAAAAGTTGACCAGCGAATTCTCATTTTTACAACAAAATTTACAAAGCCATTTTTTTTTAGGGGCCACCTCACATTTGAAGTCACTTTGAGGGGTCTATATGGCAGAAAATACCCAAATGTGACACCATTCTAAAAACTGCACCCCTCAAGGTACTCAAAACCACATTCAAGAAGTTTGTTAACCCTTCAGGTGCTTCACAGGAGCTGAAGCAACGTGGAAAGAAAAAATTAACATTTAACTTTTCAGTCACAAAAATGACCTTTTACAAACTTTTTTTATTTCACAAGTGTAAAAGGAGAAAATGGACAGATAAAGTTATTGTGCAATTTCTCCTGAGCACGCCAATATCCCATATGTGGGAGAAAACCACTGTTTGGGCACATGGCAGAGCTCGTAAGGGAAGGAGCGCCGTTTGACTTTTTCAAACCAAAATTGGCTGGAATTGAGATTGGACGCCATGTCGCGTTTGGAGAGTCCCTGATGAGCCTAAACAGTGGAAACCTCCCACAAGTGACACCATTTTGGAAATTAGACCCCCTAAGGAACTTATCTAGATCTGTTGTGAGCACTTTGAACCCCAAGTGTTTCACAAAAGTTTATAATGCCTGGGTGTGAAAAAAAAAACAATTTTCCACAAAAATGATATTTTAGTCCCAAATTGTTGATTTTTCCCAAGGAAATTGGACCCCAAAAGTTGTTGTCCAATTTGTCCTGAGTATGCTGATACCCCATATGTGGGGGGGAAACTGTTTGGGCGCATGGCAGGGCTTGGAAAGGAAGTAATAACGTTTTGGAATGCAGACGTTGATGGGGGTCATGTTCCGTTTGCAGTGCCCCAGATGTGCCTAAACAGTGGAAACCCCAACAAGTGACCCTATTTTGGAAACTAGACCCTCTAAGAAACTTATCTAGATCTGTGGTGAGCACTTTGAACCCCCAAGTGCCTAACTTTAGCTCCAACCCTAACCCTAACTTTAGCCACAACCCTAACCCTAACCTTAAAGGGAAAATGGAAATAAATACATTTTTTTTAATTTTATTATTTTTCCCTAACTAAGGGGGTGTTAAAGGGGGGTTTGATTTACTATTTATAGCAGGTTTTTATGTTTGGCAGCTGTCACGCTAAAAGACGCTTTTTATTGCAAAACATAATTTTTGCATCACCACATTTTGACAGCTATAATTTTTGCATTTTTTGGCCCACAGAATCATTTGAGGTCTTATTTTTTGCGTTACGAGTTGACGTTTTTATTGGTACCATATTTTGGGCACGTGACATTTTTTGATCGCTTTTAATTACGATTTTTGGGAGGCAGAATGAACAAAAACCAGCAATTCATGAATTTTTTTGGGGGGGCGTTTATACCGTTCTGCGTGTGGTAAAATTGATAAAGCATTTTTATTCTTCGGGTTAGTACGATTACGGCGATACCTCATTTATATCTTTTTTATGTTTTGGCGCTTTTATACAATAAAAATAATTTTATATAAAAAATAATTTTTGCATCGCTTTATTCTGCGAGCTATAAATTTTTTATTGTTTCGCTGATGATGCTGTATGGCAGCTTTTTTTTGCAAGACAAGATGGCGTTTTCAGCTGTACCATGTTTATTTATATCCGTCTCTTTGATCGTGTGTTATTCCACTTTTTGTTCGGCGGTATGATGATAAAGCATTGTTTTTTGCTTTGTTTTTTTTTTTTTAAGGGATTCACTAAAGGGGTTAACTAGTGGGCCAGTTCTATAGGGCGGGTCGTTACGGATGCGGCAATACCAAATATGTGTACTTTTATTGTTTTGTTTTATTTATTTACATGAAGAAATGAATTTATTGGGGAATATTTTTTTTTCCTTTATTTTGGAATTTTTTTTCACACATGTTATTTTCATTTTTTTAAACTTTTTTACTTTGTCACAGGGTGGGACATCACTGTATAAGTCAGATCGCTGGCCTGACATTTTGCACAGCACTCTGTCAGACCTGTGATGTGACAGACACTGCTGCAGACTTTCTCAGCGCCTGCTCTCAGCAGGCACTGAAGAAGCCGCCTTCCTGCAAGATACATCGCTCTGTTCTGAGGGTCTCACGGAAGCACGCAGGGAGCCCCCTCCCTGTGCGATGCTTCCCTGTGCCCCCGGTACACCCGGTGTGCCAGGGGTTAATGTTCCAGGAGCGGTCCGTGACCGCTCCTGGCACATAGAGCCGGGTGTCAGCTGTGATAATCAGCTGACACCCGGCCACGATCGGACGCGCTCCCTGGGAGCGCGTCCGATTGCATGTGACATACTATCCCGTCCATGGTCATACGGGCCCAGGTCACATGGACGGTATAGTACATCCGATGGCAGAAAGGGTTTAATTACAGCCTTGGAGTCCTGCGTTCAAATTCCACTAAGGACAATATCTGCAAGGAGTTTGTATGTTCTTCTCAGGGGTCTCTGATTTCCTCCAAAACTCCAAGACATACTGATAGGGAATGTAGATTGTGAGCCCCAATGATTATTGCGACCATGGCTGGGCAGGGCAATCTGTTACGCCCAGCCGTGAATTTGTGGACCCACTGTGCCACATGACCGGGCCTACCCAGGAAGGGGCGTAACTAAGTGGCTACCTTGGTGTTCACTGGCGGTGAAATCAGGCTTGTGCGGCAGGTAGCCTCCAGGTACCACTCCTGGGCAGAACCTGGTACTGCAGCTGCTGACCCCTGGGGTCAGGTACACTGACACTACTTTAGGGCTTACTTCAGACACTTCGATCTAGGATTCAGGATCAGGGTTGGGCCACTCATGGACCAGGTATAGTGTTCATGCACTGGCCACACTGGGTCCAGTGGACTTCAAGAGCTTTGGAACCAGGGGACAATGTTCAGGCTCTGACTGGGAGCCATCTTGCAGGTGTACTACTTATGCTAAATGCCTCACAGCAACAGGCTTAGAGTATTTATCATAATGTGTGTGCTGCCCCTTTAAGAATAAGAAAGCGTGGGAACGTACATGCTAAGTGCACCGCCACACTGCGATGTGCACAAGCAGACCAAAAAATGGCAGGGAAGCAGGAGGACGCCAGGGACCACACCATGGGACTGAGGCGTGAGTAAGCCGATATCAATGCATGGAAGGACAAGGATACACTGTGCAGGGGCAAAAGCACTACAATGATAAAGTGTGTAAAGCACTGTGGGACATGATGGTGCTATATAAGCAAGCATAATAAATAATAATAAATACAATTTCTGAAAAAGCATCCGCCAGAATTATAAATATGTATAAAACAAAGACTGCGAGTCTTAAGATTTGACACTTTTCATTAGTGTTCCCTTTTGACTGTACAAATGACATTTTTTGCCCATTTTTAAATAACTACATACCTTCAAAATTGGAGTTATTTTCCATGGACCACATGGGAGCTAAATAGACCTTTTTGTAGAAATCTGATGGGAAACTGGAAGATGGAGCGTGGAGAAAACAGGTACAATTAGTGGTTACTGTGGGATTTAGGAATTAGCAAAATGGAAGTTACTTTCAGCTGAATGAGCGGTTTAAAAGCAGAACTGAAAGATTATTCTGAATAAGAATAGAGATCATGAAGGAGAAAAACAAATCACCTAACAAGCTCAAAGGCAAAATGGGCAAAAAGAACAAAATGAACAAATGATAGAACAGAATAGCTTTCTCTAAGCCTTGTTTTACAGCCTTGTCCAGACATGGCAGATTTGCTGTGGATTTTACAATAGAGCACAGGATAATGCTAATAACAAGATTTTTTTAGTTCTTCAAACATACAAAAGAGCATTACAGTGAATGATCATTTTTGTGCAGATGCAGATACTCAACTTATCAGTAAAAGGGACTTTTCCATATAGATTAGTATAATTTGAAGGCTTGGTTGAAAGCACCTAGCTTGACAAACTATTCTAATGTCCCAAATATACATTAGATTAAAGTTGTCTGAACCCCGTGTCTGACAATCAACCAATGTATGTGGAGAGGATCCCTGACTCTCCCACGACAGGTGACGTTGGTGGACAAAGGTATTGAGTTTGTTACTCATGATCTTGTGTTTTTCTGGGAAATGAGCTCCCTGCAGAAAAATCAGATAGGGGTGTAACTTGGAGCTTGTGGGGTCTCAATGCAATATCTTCAACAGGGCCTCCAAGGGTCTTTAAAGGGAGTCAGTCAGTAGGATCAACCCTTTTTAGCCATCTACATGGGAATAGGTCATAGGAAGCTGAATAAAATGATACTGTAAATTCTGCGATTTCATGTTTCAATCCAAAGAAATTCATGTTTTTCTTATAAAGTAGAAAAGCAGTCGCACTCAAGAGCAAAATATTTATGAAGTTTCTTTTTATTATTCAATGTATATTTAAACAACACCACACGGATGAAAAAAGGACAAAAAAGTATACCGAGGTAACGTTTCGACCCACAATAGGGTCTTTATCAAACCTCACTGAGGAGTGTCCTTCATAAGGAAATATAGTGTAGACACAGCAAAAGACCCAGCCGGGCCTGAATGGAGGATATAGTGTGGAGGATCGTCAGTGGCAAGTGGGTCTTTTGCTGTATCTACACTATATTTCCTTATCAAGGACACTCCTCAGTGAGGTTTGATAAAGACCCTATTGTGGGTCGAAACATTACCTCGGTATACTTTTTTGTCCTTTTTTCATCCATGTGGTGTTGTTTAAATATACGTTGAATAATAAAAAGAAACTTCATTAGCACAATATTTTGCTCTTGAGTGTGACTGCTTTTCTACTTTGTTAAAGTGGGCTTGTTTCCCAGTTCAGTCTGCACCTATCTAATTTATTGAGTGCACGTCATTCTCCTCTCACCATGCTTTTCTTATATGTATACAAGCTGTAAAGATCTATGGGCTGGACATAGATCTCACTGAGAATCTGCCTCCAGGGATTATTTTAAATGAAAGGTCTTGTTACCAGTGTGTACAAAGTAATGACTGACACTTTGCTCTTATAATCACACACAGCTCTGCAGTGGGATTGGTTGATCAGAACTAACACAGTACAGCAGAGATAACATTGTACAGAAAAAGTGAACTTTGTCATATTATAAACACATTTGCAGCAGCAATTGTCCTCTTATGCTGCTTCTAGCTCTGCTGCAGAGCTGTGTAAGATTATAGCCAACTGTTATGCAAATAACTTACTCATGCACGGGTATAAATTAATAAAGCCTACAACACAGAGTACCCGCACCCACACCCTAATGGTCCCTGTACAGACTAGACAATCCCTAACAGCAAAACCAAGAAAAACACCATCTTGGACCTGGCTGCCTAAAAAGCTGTCAAGGGGTTTCTTGTACCTCCTGAGAAACCAGAATGGATGCTGCTATGCAAGGCTAACCAGGAGAGGGAAAGTATGCAGAGGGCTATGAGGTCCCAGGGTAAGTTGAACCTTGTCTGATTGCAGACACATCTAGAGTGATGTCAGCTTTGCTCTACTGCCCATCCTCTCCCACACTAGCTATCTGTGAGATGGAAGCTGAATAACTATAAGAGGATGCCTGCAGTGCAAATGTGTTAGTAATTTATTTTACTCATTTATATAGCGCCATTAATTCCACAGCACTTTACATACATTATTGGTACTGTCTCCAATGGGGCTCAGAATCTAAATTCCCTATCAGTATGTCTTTGGAGTGTCGGAGGAAACCGGAGTACCTGGAGGAATCCCACGCAAACATGGGGAGGACATACAAACTCCTTGCAAATAATGTCCTTGGTGGGATTTGAACTCAGGACCCCAGTGCTGCAAGGCTGCAGTGCTAACCACTGAGACACATGTAAGTACAACAGAAGTGAACTTTATCTCACATTGTTAGCTCTGTTGTACTGTGGTAGTTCTGATATCACTGCAGAGCTGTGTGTCAATATGAGAGGAAAGTGTCAATCACTACTTGTCACACAGGTAACGCCCACTTTCATATAAATTAGGCCCTGGAGGCAGATTCTTAGGGAGATCTATGTCCCGCCCGTAGATGTTTACTTCTCATTTGCATTTAAGAATGTAAGGAGGGTCAAGATTTTAACCCTTTAAATGTTTTCATGATGCTGTGTGTAAATGTATGTATATATGTTTATCTGCCATTAACTGTATAGTGATGTACAGTATATAGAGTTAGATAAGGTAGTGCATCCTTTGGGAACATTAGAGGAGGGCACTTATAGTATAGTAAGTACAGTTGGGTAAATATAGCTTTGCAAGGGATCATAAGATGGGGGTATACTAGTGGATTCAGTTAGAGAGTTATTAGATGGTTAGTGTAGTACATTAGTAGGACACAAGGTGGGGACAGTAAGCACATCCAGTGTAGAGAAGACTTGTAGGACACCAAGGAGTTAAGTGGGTGAAGTGTCGGTCGGGATTTCATGTAAGGGACTTTCCAGAAAGAGAGGAGTCGGGGTGGACCCTGCTTCTGTGAGGACATCCATGATCCCGGGCCGTGGTGCAACCGACACAAGAAGTGAGTTTAGGGAAAGATACCAGCAACCGTAGTGAAGCCGGTGAAAGAAGTCACCGTGGGAACATTAGCCAGAGTATGTGGGCTGATGAATCAGTAGTGCCAGTGGAAGAACCACTGTGGGAACGCTCAGCAGAAGTGTGCGTGCTTGAGCGAAGCAGAAGCGAATGGGCCACCAGCGAGTACGCGGGCAGGATAGCCAAAAGGGGGTGGACGACCTAGTAGATGTGTACTTCTGTGACTGGATTGAGGGATTCTCCAGGGAAAGAGATTGAAGTGCTGTTTTCACCAGGCTCCTCATCCCGATTTTACTTTGTAGTCCATTCTGGTGTAGTAGAAGAAGAGAAGCGGAATTGTGAAAGATGTATTGCTGGTATCGTGCTAATGGTGTCTTGGACGTGCTGTGTCCGGAGGAAAATAAAGCAGAACTGTTTGACGTTATTCTGGACTCTGGCTCTAATTATTCCTCATATGCTGAAATGGGTGAGAATCATCTCAGGAATGTAGCAGCCGCCAGCGTGAAGAATACAACTGCCGCTGGTAAGTCCACCCCTCGGCCAGTGCTTTACAAGAAAAACATGGATTTCTCAGGAATAAGACATGGGATCAGAGATATCAAGGTATCATTTTGTTCAGCTTCATATTACCTACATGCACATATAGATGGCTTAGGAGGGTTGGTCCTACTGAAAGATTCTCTTTAACAGTATTGGTCTTCTGATATGGGCCAAAGGACCTTTTCGGCCCCTCTGGACTCCAGGGCTTGGGACCGATTGGAACACCTAAACCCACTATAAGTTTGCCCCCTGCATCTATGTATATAAAACCAAAAGGAAAGTTATAGCAGGACACCTCTTGAAGCTTCATTAAATTTCACCTGAGCAGTTGAGATTCCACTTTAATTTTGACATTCTTTCACAATAAACCTCCCAACTTTCTGTCTGGTAAAAAAAATATAAGACTCTATGAAATATTTAGGAATAAAGGAAGATCTAATAAAAAAGTCAACTATAGTATATGACATTGCAATATGTATTACAGTGAATTAGAAAAAAGAGTAATAAAGGGGAGTGAAGCAAAGAGGGGAAATAAATATATGAAATTCATGGTTGACTGCTAGAGACAAGTATAAAGATGTCCTTCCTCAGCAAGGATGAGTGAAGGGCGGTGGATGAGGTCTATGTGGAGGTCATAATTGGAAAACATTAATGTTATATCAGCATTAGTTTTCTGTCTGTAGGAAGCTGAAACCAAATCCCATTTATACAAAAATTTTGACTGGACCTATATTTAATTTATTTTAAACCATAATTATTACTTTTTTATTCTTTATATAGCAGTAACGTTTTTAACAATTGCGTATGATTATGGAATTCTTAATGTGATTTATCAAAGTGACCTGGCAAAGGCATTTGCATTGGTAAATCATTAACAGAGTCACATCATTCTTTTGGGGATTTTCATTACATAAACCATTAATTTTATCTTACAAAATGGATTTATTTTTGCTTACTTGATACTTACAGTACAGACCAAAAGTTTGGACACACCTTCTCATTCAATGATTTTTCTGTATTTTCATGACTATGAAAATTGTAGAATCACACTGAAGGCATCAAAACTATGAATTAACACATGTGGAATTATACATTACACTTTACAAAAAAGTGTGAAACAACTGAAAATATGTCTTATATTCTAGGTTCTTCAAAGTAGCCACCTTTTGCTTTGAATACTGCTTTGCACGCAGAAAAGGTGAACGGATGGACTCTACATGCCTGGTTCCCACCGTGAAGCATGGAGGAGGAGGTGTGATGGTGTGGGGGTGCTTTGCTGGTGACACTGTTGGGGATTTATTCAAAATTGAGGGCATAGTGAACCAGCATGGCTACTACAGCATCTTGCAGCAGCATGCTATTCCATCCGGTTTGCGTTTAATTGGACCATCATTTATTTTTCAACAGGACAATGACCCCAAACACACCTCCAGACTGTGTAAGGGCTATTTGACCAAGAAGGAGAGTGATGGGGTGCTATGCCAGATGACCTGGCCTCCACAGTCACCAGACCTGAACCCATTCAAGATGGTTTGGGGTGAGCTGGACCGCTCACCGCTTCAATTTTGAATAAATCCCCAACAGTGTCACCAGTAGAGTTGAGCATTCCGATACCGCAAGTATCGGGTATCGGCCGATATTAGCTGTATCGGAATTCCGATACTTAGTTCCGATATTTTCCATATATCGTATACCGGAATCGGAAGTTCCCATAATTCTTTGAGAGGCAATGTGATTTTAGTCAGCCAATGAGGAATCCTAAGAAGTGTGGGCACATCCTGTACTTCTGCGGTCATGTTAACTAATGGCATGGCTGTGATTGGATGCTGAAATGATGTCAGAATGCACTATAAAAGGCGCCGCCGCCATTTTAGCGTCACTGTGCTGTGAATTCAGTTAGGGACAGAACGCTGCTGTGCTGACTCTGAGGGACAGTTAGAGATTGCGATTTTGTGTACTGTGCTCTAGGCAGGCTAGTTTACCAACCGCTGTGTAAAGCTTCCTTTTGCCTTGCAGTGTTGTTTTAACAGCTCTGTGCAAGGTGTGTGTGTGAGAGTGCAGGTGACGCTGCAGTTTGCTCTGCATCCAACGCTGTTTGTAGGCATCTGCACGTGTCACTCATAGACTCTATTTTTTTTCTTTAGTGTAATTCTTGCTGCTCCATTCAATTGAAATTATAGTGTGACGCGCTTCCATCCGTATACAATACATTGGTTGCAAACACTATAGAAGTACACAAAGGAGCCTTTCAGAGATAGTGAACAGTTGTGTTCAGTGTTCACTGTAGTCTGTGAGGTTTTTTTTTTTTGAGTGCAGATCACGCTCCAGTTAGTTCTTCAAACACTGCTGCTTGTACTCTGCTGAGCGTGTGTCACTGCCTTATCCTTGACATTTTTCTCAAATTGTTGCTGCTACATTCTATTTTAAAAAAATCAAATCTATTAGTGTGACGTGCTTCCATCCGTATCCAATACATTGGTTGCAAACAATATAGAAGTACACAAACGGGCCTTTCACAGCTACTGAACAGTTGTGTGTATTGTTTACTGTAGTCAGAGGGTTTAAATTTTTGAATTCAGATCCGCTCAAGTTATTTCTTCAACCACCGCTGCTTGTACTCTGCTGAGCGTGTGTCACTGCCGCATCCTTGACAGTTTTCTCTAATTGTTGCTGCTACATTCTATTTAAAAAAAATAAAATCTATTAGTGTGACGTGCTTCCATCCGTATCCAATACATTGGTTGCAAACAGTATAGAAGTCCACAAAGGAGCCTTTCAGAGATAGTGAACAGTTGTGTGCAGTGTTCACTGTAGTCTGTGAGGTTTTTTTTTTTTGAGTGCAGATCCCGCTCCATTTAGTTCTTCAACCACTGCTGCTTGTACTCTGCTGAGCGTGTCTCACTGCCTCATCCTTGACATTTTTCTCAAATTGGTGCTGCTACATTCTATTTAAAAAAAATCCAATCTATTAGTGTGATGTGCTTCCATCCGTATCCAATACATTGGTTGCAAACAGTATAGAAGTCCACAAAGGAGCCTTTCAGAGATAGTGAACAGTTGTGTGTAGTGTTCACTGTAGTCTGTGAGGTTTTTTTTTTTTGAGTGCAGATCCCGCTCCATTTAGTTCTTCAACCACTGCTGCTTGTACTCTGCTGAGAGTGTCTCACTGCCTCATCCTTTACATTTTTCTCTAATTGTTGCTGCTACATTATATTTCAAATAATTCAAATCTATTAGTGTGACGTGCTTCCATCATTATCCAATACATTGGTTGCAAACAATATAGAAGTACACAAACGGGCCTTTCACAGCTACTGAACAGTTGTGTGCATTGTTTACTGTAGTCAGAGGGTTTCAATTTTTGAATTCTGATCCCGCTCAAGTTATTTCTTCAACCACCGCTGCTTGTACTCTGCTGAGCGTGTGTCACTGCCTCATCCTTGACAGTTTTCTCTAATTGTTGCTGCTACATTATATTTGAAATAATTCAAATCTATTAGTGTGACGTGCTTCCATCATTATCCAATACATTGGTTGCAAACAATATAGAAGTACACAAACGGGCCTTTCACAGCTGCTGAACAGTTGTGTGCATTGTTTACTGTAGTCAGAGGGTTTCAATTTTTGAAATCTGATCCCGCTCAAGTTATTTCTTCAACCACCGCTGCTTGTACTCTGCTGAGCGTGTGTCACTGCCTCATCCTTGACATTTTTCTCTAATTGTTGCTGGTACATTATATTTCAAATAATTCAAATCTATTAGTGTGACGTGCTTCCATCATTATCCAATACATTGGTTGCAAACAATATAGAAGTACACAAACGGGCCTTTCACAGCTGCTGAACAGTTGTGTGCATTGTTTACTGTAGTCTGAGGGTTTCAATTTTTGAATTCTGATCCCGCTCAAGTTATTTCTTCAACCACCGCTGCTTGTACTCTGCTGAGCGTGTGTCACTGCCTCATCCTTGAAATTTTTCTCTAATTGTTGCTGCTACATTATATTTAAAATAATTCAAATCTATTAGTGTGACGTGCTTTCATCATTATCCAATACATTGGTTGCAAACAATATAGAAGTACACAAACGGGCCTTTCACACCCGCTGAACAGTTGTGTGCATTGTTTACTGTAGTCATAGGGTTTCAATTTTTGAATTCTGATCCCGCTCAAGTTATTTCTTCAACCACCACTGCTTGTACTCTGCTGAGCGTGTGTCACTGCCTCATCCTTGACAGTTTTCTCTAATTGTTGCTGCTACATTATATTTCAAATAATTCAAATCTATTAGTGTGACGTGCTTCCATCATTATCCAATACATTGGTTGCAAACAATATAGAAGTACACAAAAGGGCCTTTCACAGCTGCTGAACAGTTGTGTGCATTGTTTACTGTAGTCAGAGGGTTTCAATTTTTGAATTCTGACCCCGCTCAAGTTATTTCTTCAACCACCGCTGCTTGTACTCTGCTGAGCGTGTGTCACTGCCTCATCCTTGACAGTTTTCTCTAATTGTTGCTGCTACATTATATTTCAAATAATTCAAATCTATTAGTGTGACGTGCTTCCATCATTATCCAATACATTGGTTGCAAACAATATAGAAGTACACAAACAGGCCTTTCACAGCTACTGAACAGTTGTGTGCATTGTTTACTGTAGTCAGAGGTTCTCATTTTTGGAGTGCAGATCCCGCTCCAGTTAGTTATTCAAACACTGCTGCTTGTACTCTGCTGAGCGTGTCTCACTGCCTCATCCTTGACATTTTTCTCTAATTGTTGCTGCTACATTATATTTCAAATAATTCAAATCTATTAGTGTGACGTGCTTCCATCATTATCCAATACATTGGTTGCAAACAATATAGAAGTACACAAACGGGCCTTTCACAGCTGCTGAACAGTTGTGTGCATTGTTTACTGTAGTTATAGGGTTTCAATTTTTGAATTCTGATCCCGCTCAAGTTAGTTATTCAAACACTGCTGCTTGTACTCTGCTGAGCGTGTCTCACTGCCTCATCCTTGACATTCTTCTCTAATTGGTGCTGCTCCATTCTATTTCAAATAACTCAAATCTATTAGTGTGACGCGCTTCCATCCGTATACAATGCATTGGTTGCAAACAGCCTTTTTGTTAAGGTACAGTATTATATCGACATTGTACAGGTGTCGCTATTCAGTCTGATAACTAGATATCATTCACCTTTTCTATCAGTTGTCGTTGTTTCAGCACCACTTGCAGGTATATATTTAGCTATTGTGACTATGCACTATTGAGTTTAACAAGGTAATGCATGATTTTTGTTACCGATTCTCATTTTTACATGATGGACCTTTATGATATGGGTTGTTAAATTTGTATTTAAATATGTATTTTTTCAAATGACACAAATATAAGTTATGTTGAAGAGGACTAGTCCTACATCCATTGTTTCCACAATATTACAGGTGTACATCACATCCCTTAATCAACAATGGATTATAAAATTTACTTGTATGCTTTTATTTAAAAGCCAAGAACACTGAAGGCTAACCTTCGCACTGCAGCTGTTGTCAAAGTTCAACCCACATTATGCACTTCCAACATTGCAGCATTTGAGGCATGATGTGAGTTGGATTTGTCTAAGTTATGGAGTGACAAGGTTCACCATCAGTACCCTATAGCATAAGTAGGCTTTTGTGTTAGCATTTGTGTTCCACATGTGGATATCTGCAGTAATATGTCACAATTATTTTGTTACAGATTTGTGACAAAGACTAATAATTTTATGGTTTTAAAGGTGACGTTTCACTTGTTTACAGTTTAGAAATAAGGGTGTAGCCTCTTATCTATGTGTAGCAGTAGGCACTTTAACATGTCATGTTTTTTTCAACATGTGTAGCTAGCTAGCAGTAATTTTTACCGGACACACAGCAGGGGAACAGCAGGCGTTACTGAACCCCACAAACACATCAGCGATTTTTTTGATCTGTGCATCCAACACTTGTGAGCAGCAACTGGCAGTGTTCTAGCCCAGGGAGTAGAGTTCAGGTGGTAGAAAGATGAACATAACAGGAGACATGGATAACGTTGCCAACCAGTTATTTAATCTGAAACTGGACAGGCAAATTCATGCGAGATCCATGCCTTGTTCATTTTCAGAAAACTAAACCGGTCTACATTAACGGAGGATAGTCGCATGCTACGGTCTGTTAGTACACCACCTGCAGCACTAAAGAAGCGCTCCGATAATACACTGGCAGCAGGGCAAGCCAGCACCTCCAATGCATACTGGCTAAGTTCTGGCCATGTATCCAGCTTAGAGACCCAAAACTTGAATGGGGAAGAGCCATCTGGGAGTACACTGAGAGGCCAAGACATGTAGTCTGTCACCATCTTACGGAAACTTTGCCTCCTGCTGAGTGGAGCCGTCTCGGATGGTGTAGACATTGGTGGCGCTGCCACAAAACTTCGCTACATTTGGAACATACTGGTCTTGCTGTTGTGAATGTGATAGAAATGAATTCTGAGCAGAAGCTCCCTCTGGTGGTTACAAACAGTACTGAACTATCCAATGAAGATTGTGAAGATTGGAGATCAGGTGTTACTGACTGGTCTTATATAAGGGAGGTTCCCTCCCATCAGGGTTGACGGTGATCAATTGTTCTGGTCTCATCTTTGATTCCTGTACACTTTGTAGCTTGCTGTTTCGTGCCTGCATCTTTTGCTAACAGATAAGACATTTTCTTCTTTTATTTTTTTCTTTTGTTTTTTTTTGGCATATTGTCCTGCACTTCTGTGGGGGTCTGCCGGGTCCCCTTGGGGGTTTGTGCTCCTCTCAGTTTAGTTCAGCCACTGTTGTTTGTTCATTTTCCTTTTCCATTTTTTTCTGTGGCTGCTGTTTAGTTTTTGTTACACCAGAGAACTAATTAAGGTGGTAGAGGTCGTGTGATCTCAGGTGCTTTTGTAATTAGTAGAGTTGGTACTTTTCAGTGTTTTTTTGTGATTGCAGAAAGTGCCCTTCCTATCCTTTTCTATTTATGAAGTTTGGGCCCCAACATTTGCTCATACAATTTTCTGTCTGTGTCAGTATTTCTTCTTGTCTAACCGCCATTACATGTTTGGGGGCTTTCTATGTTCTTTGTGGATCTGCTCCGGGGCAGATAGCTTTCCTCTTTCTATCTTTAGGTGTAGTTAGCTTCTCAGGCTGTGACGAGGCGTCTAGGACCAACGTAGGTACGCTCCACGGCTGCCTTTAGTTGTGGTGGTTAGTCAGGGTACTGCAATCCCATAGATTCCAACCTCTCTGGTGTATTGCCTTTTTTGCCTGCTCTCCTCAGCTACCAAATCATAACATCTTGCCCTGTGCAGAGGCGCTGCTTGTGCTCCCTCTTGTTGCAGAGCTGTCTCCACTGCCTCGACGCACAGAGCTGCTTTGTAAAGCAGTAGTAGCAGCAGTGCTCTCGGCTGGAATGGAGAACATTATGGATTGCACCAGTGTGTCTTGGTACTCCCGCATTTTACGCTCCCGGTTCAACGGTGTGATGAGGCTTTGTAAGTTGTCCCGGTAGCGAGGGTCTAGGAGGGTGGACACCCAATAATCAGACGTGGTGAGAATGTGGGCGATGCGGCGGTCGTTTCTCAGGCACTGCAGCATGAAATCAACCATATGCTGCAGACTCACAACTGGCCAAAAAACGCTGTCCCCTGCAAGAGGCGTCATCTCTGCCTGCATCACCCCACCCTCGCTATACATACTGACTAGAGCGTTGTGTACCTCCCTCTGGAGCGATGTCTTCCTCCTCCATTGACTCCTCCTCATCCTCCTCACAAAGTGAGCCCTGCCCAGCCCTTTGTGAGGAACCACGTTGCGCTGACTGTCCAGAAGGTGATGGAATTTGTGACTCCTCATCCTCCACCTCTTCCAAAACCTCATCCCTTAGTGCTTGCATTGTTTTTTTGAAGCAGGCAGATAAGGGGGACAGTCAGGCTGACTAGTGCATCATCTGCACTCGCCATCCGCGTTGACTCATCAAACGCAAGCAAAACGTGGCAGATGTCCTTCATAGAGTCCTTCGCCAGTCCTTACACTGGCTGCCCATTCATTATAGTATCCAATTCAAAGTACTGGTTGTCACCCACAAAGCTCTCCACAGTGCAGCACCCCCCTACATCTCCTCCCTCATTTCTATCTATCGGCCTAACCGACTGCTGCGCTCTGCAAACGACCTTCGACTAATCTCTGCACTAATCCGTACCTCCCACTCCCGAATACAAGACTTCTCCCGTGCTGCGCCAATCCTCTGGAATGCTCTACCCCAAGAAATTAGGACTAACCGCAATTAGCATGGTTTCAGGCGCTCCCTCAAAAGACATTTGTTCAGAGCGGCCTATCACATTCACTAATCAAAGTCATTCTATGTGTAAGTCTGTGTGTGTAGCCCATTCACTATCTCCATCCATCCATCACTCCCTCAAAATGGCTGGACCATCATTGTAAATACACCATTGTATATAAACACCTGTACTTTGTATCTCCCCCACCTCATTGTAGATTGTAAGCTGTCACGAGCAGGGGCGCTTATATTGCTTATTGTATTGTTAACGTTGTTACTTATGACTTGTGTTCTGAAACTGTTAAACTGTAAAGCGCTGCGGAATATGTTGGCGCTTTATAAATAAAGATTATTATTATTATTATTATTATAGAGGCCCAGTCAGTAGTGGTGAAGTGTGAACGGCGCAAATTGCGAGTTGATTGCGCCTGATGCAGCTGATACTCCATTACTGTTGGCTGCTGCTCACACAACCGCTCCAACATATGTAACGTCGAATTCCACCTGGTGGGTACGTGACATATGATGCGATGTTCAGGAAGGCGAAATCTGCGTTGCAGAGCTGCAATCAGCAATCTGGCCATGCTGGAACGTCGAAAGTGAGCGCACTCTAGGCAAACCTTGTGCAGCAGTGCATCAAGATCCGGATAGTCCCTCAAAAAACTCTGCACGACCAAGTTGAGCACATGTGACAGACATGGTATGTGAGTGAGGTTGCCAAGGCCCAGAGCTGCCACCAGATTTCGGTCATTGTCACACACTACCAAGCCTGGCTGGAGATTCGCTGTCAAAAACCACACGTCGCTCTCCTGCTTGATGGCATTCCAGAGCTCCTGCGCTGTGTGGCTTCGATTCCACATGGAAATTAATTTCAGGACGGCCTGTTGTCGTTTGGACACGGCTGTGCTCATATCGGTCACAACAGGTAAGCGTTCACGGGTCCATGTGGAGGTAGACCGTGACGGCTCCTGCAGCGATGATTCTGAGGAACTGGAGTAGGAGGAGGAGTCAATGTGTACAGACTTGATTCCTGCAATCCTTGGAGTTGGCAGAACACGTACAGCGCCACTCGCAAGATCAGTACCCGGCTCCACAACATTGACCCAATGGGCAGTGAGGGAAAGTTATCGTCCCTGGCCATGGGTGTTAGAACCCTCTTGTTAGGTTTTGTTTCAGTTTGATGGTCACATGAACTTTTTTCCCTATTTTGTCTGGCTCCGCCCTTCTGGCTTTGCTTGACTTCATTGTATTATCTACTGTTAAGCTAGCCGGGTGCTTAGGTGCTTTACTCAGTCAGTTTTGCTTGATCTTCGGATCTCAAAGTATTTTGTTTTCTGTTAAATTATCCCTGCTACAATTTCTGTTAGGAGGTGTCCACCTTTTCTCCCAGTCCCTAGATCTTGTAGGGATTCCTCCCTCGCAACTATAGGTCTTCGTTCAAACTAGCTGAGGACTTTAGCGGGTCTGGTCGCAGGATCAGGTTCCCCGTTACATCGTAGGGATTCAGCTTAGTTCTATTGTAGGGACAGAATTCCCTTCTTTCCTTAGTGCTTGTAGCAGATAATAACAATGGGTACTGGTCCACGCATCGGTCGTCAGGTGGACCTTGCTACTGAGGGCGTTTACTACCTTCTGCTACCCGTCCGGGTTCCAGTACCGTCAACTGGTTCTCCACAGTGCCTTTGGCCTAGGTGCCTCCATCTCGGTATCCGAGTTCCAGCAACGTCTGCTGGTCCTTGGTAGTGCTTTGGAGCACAGGTACCTCCTGCTTAGTAACCGTGTCCCAGTAACGTCAGCTGGTCCTCGGTTGTGCCATTGGCTCTTTTCCTTCTGCTGCCCCTCCGGGTTCCAGCAGAGTCAGCTGGTCCTCGTTACTTCCATTGTCTCTTGTACCATCTGATACCCGTCCGGGTTCCAGTAACGTCAGCTGGTTCTCAGAAGTTAGTCAGCCTTCTTGTACCTTCAGCTACATTTACAAATTGAATATTTTTTAAATGTTTTGTTGGGTAATAACTATGGATCTCCAACAATGAAGACGACGACCCTGATGACCACCCCGAAGAAGATGACGACCACAAGGACGACGAGCATGAAGCCAACCAGCCTGAACACCATCACAAAGAAGAAATAAAAGATTACCCAGAAGAAGATCACCAACAGGACAAAGAAGGTTAAGACAAACTACAAGATACAGAACAAGAGACAGAAGAACAATAAGCAGAAGATGAAAAAGCATAAGAACATGAAGTATAAGACCAAAATGAAGAGCAAAATATATGCTCTAAATTATAAGCAGAAGAAGACTAAGCAGTGTATGGGGGTGAGTCCGTTCCTCCTCGTGGTGCCCCTGGAAAATGCCTGCTGCTGCAGGCTAAACTGAACACGGACAAATACTGTTGTAATTTAAATCTTTTGTGACAGCAAGAACGCAAGGATGAAAAATTCATACTTTTACAGATTACAAGTACAGGAATCTCTGTCACAAATAAGAATATGATGAAGATGAAGTAGAATATGAAGAAGAATAATAGTTTAATAAGAACAATATGAGTAATGTTAACAAAAAGATGAATAGCAATAAGTTTAAGAAGAAGATAAAGAAGGTGAAGATGAAGAATAATTTGATGAAAAAGATGATGCTGCTGAAGATTATGAAGGAGAAAGTGTGGCAAAAGTTAAAAAGGTGAAGAGCATGGAAGTTGTGAAACATACATATTTGCCAAAATAGAAAAAAGGTTAACAACATTGTCAATTTGTTAGTCAATGCGAACATCTTTAAAAAAAAAATATTAATGCTATTCCATTTGATTGGGTTAAATATCTATGCCTTTAATGTCTCCTCAACCTCCCCAATACATTCTATATTACTCTTTGTTGTTTTCCTTCATGTACAATTAACCAACAAGGCAAGAATGGTTTTTTTTTAATTCCGATATTTTTTTCCCATAGACATTGGATTTCCGGTATCGGTATCGGGTATCGCCGATATTTCTTGTGTATCGGCGATACCATTCGGATCCGATACTTTTGGATATCGGAAAGTATCGCTCAACTCTAGTCACCAGCAAAGCACCCCCACACCATCACACCACCTCCTCCATGCTTCACGGTGGGAACCAGGCATGTAGAGTCCAGCCGTTCACCTTTTCTGAGTGCAAAGCAGTAATCAAAGCAAAAGGTGGCTACTTTGAAGAATCTAGAACATAAGACATATTTTCAGTTGTTTCACACTTTTTTGTAAAGTGTAATGTATAATTCCACGTGTTTTAATTCATAGTTTTGATGCCTTCAGTCATGAAAATACAGAAGAATCTTTGAATGAGAAGGTGTGTCCAAACTTTTGGTGTGTACTGTATGTCTAGATATACTCGTACTTTGAATAACTATGACCATGGCACTGGAAAAAAAATAGATAACATGGCTAAAAAAATGGAAGTCGCTAGCAGCAGCTGTACCACTGGCACTGCTGGCATCAGACATCTGTTTATTAATAATATATTATTATATTATTATTATTCATTTTTATAGCGCCATTTATTCCATGGCGCTTTACATGTGAGAGGGGGCGAATATAGACAAGTACAATAAATATGAGCAATACAGGATACACACAAGTACAGAAGGAGAGAGGACCCTGCCAGCGAAGGCTCACAATCTACAGGGGATGGGTGAGGATACACTAGGAGAGGGTAGAGCTGGTCGTGCGGCGGTTCAGTAGACTGAGGATCACTGCTGGTTGTAGGCTTGTCAGAAGAGGTAGGTCTTCAGGTTCTTTTTGAAGGTTTCCATGGTAGGCGAGAGTCTGATGTGTTGGGGTATACATATATATACACACACACACTGCGGCTTGCCTATATGGGCTATACACAGTGGTCGCAGTATATTACACACAGATGTATAAACCTATATAACATACATACCACAGTCGCAGTTTCACCTATATAATGTATGTGTGTGTGTAAGTATGTGTGTGTTTGTGTCTGTCTTTACATATACAGTGCCTTGCGAGAGTATTCGGCCCCCTGGAACTTTTCAACCTTTTCCCACATATCATGCTTCAAACATAAAGATACCAAATGTAAATTTTTGGTGAGGAATCAACAACAAGTGGGACACAATTGTGAAGTTGAACGAAATGTATTGGTTATTTTAAATTTTTGTGAAAATACAAAAACTGAAAAGTGGGGCCACAACACCACATCACAGCCCTGTGGGCCAACACAGCCACTGTGGGAACGGCGCCGGCACAGAAAGTGAGTATAGGCTTTAATATTTTATCGGGGCCGAACATTTAGGGGTTGTCCTAGTAGTGGACAACCCCTTAAAGATTTGGTGCTGCTCAGTTATGATATACTGTATATATATTGCTTGCGTGGTGTAAATCTAAGTATCTGTATATATACACTGCACAGTACCACTTCTCCTGTCCTGTATATATATATATATATACTGCACAGCACCACTTCTCCTGTCCTGTATATATACACTGCATAGTACCACTCCTCCTGTCCTGTATACATACACTGCACAGTACCACTTCTCCTCTCCTGTATATATACACTGCACAGTACCACTCCTCCTGTCCTGTATATATACACTGCACAGTACCACTCCTCCTGTCCTGTATATATACACTGCAAAGTACCACTCCTCCTATCCTGTATATATACACTGCACAGTACCACTCCTCCTATCCTGTATATATACACTGCACAGTACCACTCCTCCTGTCCTGTATATATACACTGCACAGTACCACTCCTCCTGTCCTGTATATATACACTGCAAAGTACCACTCCTCCTATCCTGTATATATACACTGCACAGTACCACTCCTCCTATCCTGTATATATACACTGCACAGTACCACTCCTCCTGTCCTGTATATATACACTGCACAGTACCACTCCTCCTGTCCTGTATATATACACTGCAAAGTACCACTCCTCCTATCCTGTATATATACACTGCACAGTACCACTCCTCCTGTCCTGTATATATACATTGCAAAGTACCACTCCTCCTGTCCTGTATACATACACTGCACAGTACCACTTCTCCTCTCCTGTATATATACACTGCACAGTACCACTCCTCCTGTCCTGTATATATACACTGCACAGTACCACTCCTCCTGTCCTGTATATATACACTGCAAAGTACCACTCCTCCTATCCTGTATATATACACTGCACAGTACCACTCCTCCTATCCTGTATATATACACTGCACAGTACCACTCCTCCTGTCCTGTATATATACACTGCACAGTACCACTCCTCCTGTCCTGTATATATACACTGCACAGTACCATTCCTCCTGTCCTGTATATATACACTGCACAGTAACCACTCCTCCTGTCCTGTATATATACATTGCAAAGTACCACTCCTCTTGTCCTGTATATATACACTGCACAGTACCACTTCTTCTGTCCTGTATATATAGACTGTACAGTACCACTCCTGTCCTGTATATACAGTATATACACTGCACAGTACCACTTCTCCTGTCCTGTTGTCGGAGAGGCGACATTGGTTTTGGGAGGGTTAATATTAGTTTATTATTTTCAGGAATACTATGTGAAAATAAGAAATATATATATTGGAAAACCCATTTAAATGGATTATGCCAAGTAATCCCCTATCTAGAGAACTTTGTAGTCGCTGGGGTCCAACAACTGGGAACCCCATGATCCCGACAACCGGCGCTCTAAAGAAGTGGGCGATCATGCGCACTGCGGCATTCACATATGGCTCTTCAAATAACGCCTTTAAGAGGAGTGCTGAAGGGCACGATATAGAATAGCAAAATCCACTGATCGGGTGTGGGGGGAGTGTTATAGTATGTGGGCTGGTGGGCATTGTGTGGCAGGGCTGCTTTTTTGTCCCAGTCCAGTGGGCAACTAAAGTGTAGACAGCAGTTCCTTATGAATAGTAAGGTCAGTGAGTAAATTTGTCTACCTCTTTTACAATGGTATGGCCCAAGTGTGAACTGAGGTAAAACATTGCCAGAAGCTAAGGGGGACGGAGCTTTCTTCTCTCTAGACTCTGACATGTCCATACACAGGCACTAATGCCCTCACACTTCCGCCAGTATGTACATCCGTGTGTGCGGCAGCAGTTTTCCTAATAGTCTTATAACATTATAACACCTGTCCACCATACTTCCTTGAGGCGTGACGGGAACCATAGTTGATATGTTCTAGTATTGAACTCCCATTTCCCAGCTCTGGAAAAGCACAACTTATGGTTGGAGAATTGGCAGTATTACTTGTCAGGATGTGACTTTTCCCACCAGGTGATTGCAGGGTTTAGAGGGGCACACTTCCATTTATATGGAGTCGTCCCTGTCAGGCTGTGTTTAAAGGAGTGTATTGCCATGAACACACAAGGGTGTGAGTTCGGATCGGGATATCCTCCGTGAGACTGGAGGTTGTGGTCTGTATACAGACCGTGAACGTCACTCTTGTGAACCCAGCCTACAACTAATTCTGTAATGGTGCATGTATTAATAATGCAGATGACGCTTTTGTCTGTCGCTATTTCTAATTCATCTATTTATTTTGGCATTGGGGGGCCCCATTTGAAAGTTTGCACCAGGGCCCATATCTTTGTAGTTACACCACTGCTAAGAAGGATACTTTTTGGACTGTTTTTTAATTCTAAAACACATAAAAATCTGTCAGTGCACTGTGTTATTAAACGGGCTACTGGTTACTACTGGTTTACAATACGTTTCTATATTGTGGTCACTTTAATATTTCTAAGCCTGTGTTTGTGTGACAGAGCTTGAAATGGGTTGGTTGCAGTCCTATGAGATCTTAGAGTGTTATGCACATCTTTTCATGGCAATTGGAGACTTTCCAGTATTCTGATTTGCTGCAAATCTAATTTTTGGAAAAATTCCTCTAACCTGACAAATTTGAATTTCAACAGATTCTATCATCTCTGGCTGTTGATTGAACTCCACTGTCGATGCCAGCAGTTGGCGTCAGGGACTTTTCTTGTATTTTATGGCCCATTAAATCAATGTTTAGCACGCTGGCGGTGACCCACCAAAGTGGGGTTGTTGTTTACTAGGGATGAGCAAATGTGCTTGGTAATATTCGGTTATTATTTTAGTATTCAAGTTACAGCCAAAATTGGACATCAGACACGGAGGCTTGTGGACAGCGGAAGCGGATTAAGTGGATACCTGGAAGGATCGGTTCCCCTTCAACCGGCCGGTGATGAAAAATGACGGGAGCGGTAGAACAGAAGATGTTGAGATTCCTGAGCCGCAGCAGCAGGAGGAAGCAGTCGGGAAATCAGAAAAGTTTGAACACGGAACAGTTGCGGCCGTGGCTCCCAATTCTCGCAGCCGAAGTGGAAGACCATCCTGGGTGGACGCAGCTAAAACCGTGAGTTCGGCACCCACTCCTGCCCCGGCCGCAGCACCAACTCCTACTACTGAATCAGCACCCGCTCCCGCCCCTGCATCTCCCCAGGTCAGCTATCCAGGTGGACCCCGGACTCCCACTGAGGAAGAAGCTTGGTGGTTGGCAGGGGTAGTAGAGGAAAAAAAACAGCGGGAACGCCGGATTCGAGAGGAGCTATGGCATCCTGGAGGAGGAGCCATGTCTGGCCGGATGATGCGCGGCCTCATCAAATTCTTCAACCATACCCGTGGCTATGGATTTATTCAAGAAGCTGGGACGAGCGATAAGGTATAGGTTAATGCTGGATTGATCACCTGTGAAGGTCCATTACAAGAATAGGACCGAGTAACGTTTATAAAGGAGGACGGGCCCCGGGGACTGTATGCTGTTGCAGTCGCGATGGAGGAGAGACAGGCGTGGGGGGCTCGGTATGCCATGTGGCCACCTGCAATGGTCGCAGCTCCTGTGGCAAGCCAGATCGCAGAAGATTTTGTCCTCCCAAGAGCGGTGATGTCTCCAAATGTAACGGTGGCCGCAGTCGGGTCCCAAGAGCGGGTGGCCCCAAGCTTGCTGAGTTAGCTGTCTGCTTGGGGGACGAGAAGGAGAAGCAGCGGTGAGTCTTCATCCAGCGGATCCTCGGGCCATACCTTTTTTATTGTGCATGACCAGACCACAGCCTAATACACTGGTAGCAATGACAGTGTAGAATAGAGGCGACCCCTTTAAATTTATACATTGTGCTAGTTGCATCTAAAAAAAAATGGGAGATTGTTCCGCGTCTCCCAAAGGGCAAGGAGCCCTGAGTTGTATCGAGAAAATATCGGTACTGGCCGGCACGGTTGCAGTTTGAGTGAGTTTTTCCCCTCCAAATTCTTTTGTGCACGTTTGCACATTTCCTGCTGGATTACGGAACTAAGACCCTAACAGGGTCGATCATCCTTTAATAAATAGGACTGTGTGTGTGACTGATCTCTGAACTGTGCTCTTTGATTGTGAACTTTCTTCCCAGGAGCTTAGAGCAGCACACTTGTTTTGGAGGAGCCGTACTCTGCAAAAAGGAGGATGGGGAAAGCCTAAACAGGATGATCCGAGAAGCGAGCCGGGTCAGGACTACATGGACTATGAGTGCTCCTGGACTGTTGGAGCCGTGCTGAGTTGGTCACTGGGCCATTGTGTTTGTTTACATTGACTTCCTGTGTTTGGACACCTGAAGCAGGAAAGGACTGTACAACGGGCCTGGCATGTTTTCAAGTAGACACGATGTGTCTGTGTCCTAGGAGCAAGTGGACCAGGGTTTACCAGGTTTAAGGAAAATAATTCAGACTCTCTGTGTTGAGGTCCCTATAGAGAGAGACCGGGGTCAGTCGGACCCGTGTTTAATCAGGAACTCGGTAACTCTGTGTCAGTGTCCCTAGGAAAAGGTACCGGGGTCATGTAGACCCATGTATGCAAAGGTACTTAGACACGCTGTGTCAGGGTCCCCATAGCATTGGGACCAGAGTCAAGCGGACCCATAGTACTAAACGGACAACCCGAAGGTCAGGTCAGGTTATAAGGGACTGTGCCCATGCGTCTTTGGGCAAATGTGTATTGTTGGCCAAAGGGCCGGGTTAATATATAGACTTAGACTCTATGTTTCAGGGTTCCAACCAAGTG
Source organism: Oophaga sylvatica (assembly GCA_033576555.1). Taxonomy (NCBI): domain Eukaryota; kingdom Metazoa; phylum Chordata; class Amphibia; order Anura; family Dendrobatidae; genus Oophaga; species Oophaga sylvatica. Next base: position 480,412,439 of record JARQOD010000004.1, read on the forward strand.
GAACCGGGGTCTCGGTTGACCAACAAGAAGCGCTGGATGAAGAGTGTATTAATTTTATGTGTATTAAAAGTAGATAAGTATGTTAAATGTTTTAAGTTTAAATTGGTATCATCCAGGTGCTGTTATGGTCGGGGACGACCATATTTTAGGAGGGAGTTAAGGATGTGACAGAGGCTGTCATGTGCCTCTCCCTCTCTAAACAGTGTTGGTATTAAATGTGTGCTGAATTGTCACTGTTATATGTGCTGCTTCATATAATTTTATGAACATTACTGTATTTGCTTAATGTTATTATATAGTTATTGAATGTCATTTATTCATAGTGATTAGGGAAAGATGTAGATATGAGATAAGAAGGTAGCTATAGATTAGGATAGGATTGGGTGTAGTTTAGTTGGGCACTATAGTACGGTACTAATAGGTTAAGTTATGTACATAGGACAGGCAACTTTCCTGGTCGGGAGGAGCTATTGTGGGGTGTGGTGTATTTGAGGGTAGGAGCTTCTTGATTGAGAGCAGAGTAGAAAAGGTAGTGACAGAAGAGAGATAAACTATGGGGCTGGAGACTACAAAAGTAATTCGGGACCCCAGGATAAGCAGCGTGCGGGCGGTCACCTTACAATTCAGTGATTATTCTGAGTCTGAGATAATCTGGGGCCTATGGCCGGGACTAGGTGAAATTGAGAATGCCTTCTACTTCTTCCAAGGGAAGCCAGACAGATGAGTGACTGAACTTGGTGAGCCTGAAAGCACAGGAGCTGCAAGGGAGAAGGGAGCATCTTCGGGACTGGAGCTATCAGGAAGCGCAGGGAAAGAGAGAATTATAAAGAAATGTGGACAGTACTGTAAATGTACCGAAATCCTTGTTCATGAGTAAAGTTGAATTGTTGAGTTTGAACTTTGTGTCTGGAATCGTTTATGTGGACCCCATATCAGAAACCAAAGAAGCAGGACCAGAGAGAACCTCAGTGGCTAAAGTGAGTGTACTATTTTGCCTGCAGCACACACACGGCAGAACTTTCTATTTCCTTTGTGGAATGCCAGGGTGTGCCGGAACAGCAGTCCCTCACCATGACTACCACCTTGGTCACCTCACATATGACCCTCAAAAAACTTGTTTACAAATGTATCAGTATTATATTGCTCACCATAGGATATTATGTCTTTTTGGGTGCATTTTATTGCTATTTAAGCCTCTAAAAACGTTTTAAAAAATGTATCGGTATTATATTGCCCATCGGTACAGTATTAACGTATTTTTCGGACCATAAGACGCACTTTTTCCCCCCAAATTTTTTGGGGAAAATAGGGGTGCGTCTTATGGTTGTAATATACTTACAAATCCGGTGGCGGCGGCGGTCCCCATGCAGCCTCCCTGTGCTCTGTAGTGCGGTGGTGTCGGGGCTCTGTGATGTGGCGGCAGCAGGGCTCTGTGCTGTGTGGGGGCCTCCGCCGGCATTTTGTCATAGCCCGAAAGCCCACCGCTGCTGCAACGCGGTGGCCTCCTGAAAGATGGCCGCCAGGGGCCTCCGGAAACATGGCCGCCGCATACTCAAATTCAAATCTAGGCAATGAGATCTCGGGACAAGATCTTGTTGTGGAGATCTGAATCTGAGCATGCGCCGCCTCCAGCTGCCATTTTCCGGAGACCCCTGGCGGCCATGTTTCAGAAGGCCTCCGCGTTGCAGCAACACAGCTGTGGGGGGCTTTCGGGCTTTGACGAAATGCCGGCGGAGCCCCCCAAGCAGCACAGAGCCCCGCTGCCGCCACATATCAGAGCCACGACATCACCGCACCACAGAGCACAGGAGGCTGCATTGGGACCATCGCCACGGGACCGCCGCCACAGGATTTGTAAGTATATTGCGACCTCACAGAGCACAACCACCCCACAGAGCACAGCCACCCCACAATGCACAACCACCCCACAGAGAAAACCTGCAACACAGAGCACCACCACCGCACCAACCTGGACCACCGAACGACCCCTGTGACCACTCCTCTACCTGTGCTGATCCCTTCGCTGGTAAACTGAATTCGGACTGTAAGACGGACCCCCATTTGACACATTATTTTTTTTCCCTTAATGTATTGGGTTTTTTTTCTTTGTGTTTTTTTCTTTGGGTTTTTTTTTCTTGCAAAACAATTGTACTCTTCATTCATGAAACTCTGATGTGTATATTTTTATATTTATTCTGTTTCATTTGTTATGCCATTGTGGCTTAGGACTGTTTCTTCTCAATTGCATGGCTTCTCACATATATTCCTTGCAAATAATCATATGTATGATCTCACTTAATGGGAGTGGTATTGTGTTTTTAAGCAATTGCACCAGATTCTGTAATTTGTTATGACTAAGGATTCTGCCGAAATGCGTCAACCAGTTACTGTCTACCCTGATGTAATTTTTTAAATGACTTTCTAATAAAAACAAGGATATTTTTAATTAAAGGATCCAGGACAACTTTTTTTTTTCCTTTGGATTATTATATTGCTCACCCATAGGGTATTATGTCTTCATGAGTACATTTTATTGCTATTTAAGCCTCTTAAAACATTTTCAAAAATGTATCGGTATTATATTGCCCATCCATACTGTATTACATGTTCTTGGGTAAATTTCCTTGGTATACAACCCTCAAAAAAGTTGTTAAAAAATTGATTGGTATAATATATTGCTCATCCAAAGACTTCTACATATTTTGTTGCTATATAAGCCTCAAAAAACGTGTTCAAAATTGTATCAGTATTATATTCATTAACCATAGACTATTCAATTGTCTGGAGAACATTTCTTTGGTATATAACCCTAAAAAACTTGTTAAGAAATGTATCGGTATTATATTGCTCACCCATAGACTATTTTCTGCTCTGGTGATACACTCTTTCTGCTCTTGGTATATAACCCTCAAAAGTGCATAGCCTTCATGAGGATAGGAGTTCCAATACAAGACAATTTGAACAGAGTGTGTATGAGGCCCTCCCATTGACTTGTTACTCGAAACAAGCATTCGAGTATTAGGAATTGCTCGGTTTGAGCAACGAGCACCCAATCATTTTAGTGCTCGCTCATCTCCATTGTTTACTGATGACGATGACTCCACAGTAGGCGACACTTATGCACGCATCCTCTACATCTTCAATCATCAATGGAGTTCTTCCTGTCCAATCAGTAATAGGAAAGAATGTTCTGTCAGATGTCAAACAAGATGACTCCTAGTCAAGTAGAACTGGGCAATATGCTAAGCTATAATATTGGAAGTATCGTGGCTGCTATGAAATTACGTAAAGTAACAATCGCACTGCACTCGGATGTAAATTGGATGCTAGGTGTGAAAATCGCATTGTACTCGCATGACACTCACAGGGCACTTGTCCGTTTTTTTCGGTCCTGATATCAAAATGTTTTTTTTCTCACATATGAGTATGAGCCCTTAGTTTGAGGATAGAGCTTCGAAGAAAAGGAGAGATGCAACCACAGACGAGAACAAGCTCTATCCTCTCCTAATGTATATTCACCCATCCCCTGTAGACTGTGAGCCCTTGCAGGCAGGGTCCTCCCTCCTTCTGTACTTGTGTGTGCCTTATATTGCTCATGTTTATTGTACTTGTCTATGTATGCCCCTCTTTTCACATGTATGTTTTTAATGTTTTTAATCATTGTTGTGTGTTTTTGTGCATGTTTTTGTGTGCCTTCAAAAAAATTTGATATTTTTTTATATATTTTTTGGTGGTGTTCCCATTTTTTAGGCATGTAGCTTTTCTCTATTTTTCATCCTATTTTCACATGTAAAGCGCCATGGATAAATGGCGCTATAAAAATGAATAATAATAATATGTTCACTGCATGGCACACACTCTCAACTTCATTGTGCAATATTAAAAAACAAAAACAAATATATACTAGCTAGAATAAGGTTGTGTTATATTATACATACAGTGGGGGAAATAAGTAATTGATCCCTTGCTGATTTTGTAAGTTTTCCCACTGACAAAGACATGAACAGTCTATAATTTTAAGGATAGGTTAATTTTAACATTGAGATAGAATATCAAAAATAAAATCCAGAAAATCACATTGTATAAATTATTTAAATTTATTTGCATTTTACAGTGAGAAATAAGTATTTGATCCCTCTGGCAAACAAGACTTAATACTTGGTGGCAAAACCCTTGTTGGTAAGCACATCAGTCAGACGTTTTTTGTAGTTGATGATGAGGTTTGCAAACATATCAGGAGGAATTTTGGTCCACTCCTCTTTGCAGATCATCTCTAAATCATTAAGAATTTGAGGCTATCTCTTGGCAACTCGAAGCTTCAACTCCCTCATAAGTTTTCTATGGGATTAAGGTCTGGAAACTGGCTAGACCACTCCAGGACCTTAATGTGCTTCTTTTTGAGCCTCTCTTTTGTTGCCTTGGCTGTATGGTTTGGGTCACTGTCTTGCTGGAAGACCCAGCCACGACCCATTTTTAAGCCCTTCACCCCCAAGGGTGGTTTGCACGTTAATGACCGGGCCAATTTTTACAATTCTGACCACTGTCTCTTTATGAGGTTATAACTCTGGAACGCTTCAACGGATCTGCGCGATTCTGAGAATGTTTTCTCGTGACATATTGTACTTCACGTTATTGGTAAAATTTCTTCGATATAACTTGCGTTTATTTTTGAAAAAAATGCAAATATGGCGAAAATTTTGAAAATTTTGCAATTTTCAAACTTTGAATTTTTATTCCCTTAAAACAGAGAAATATGTCACACAAAATAGTTAAGAAATAACATTTCCCACATGTCTACTTTACATCAGCACAATTTTGGAATCAAAATTTTTTTTTCTTAGGAAATTATAAGGGTTAAAAGTTGACCAGCGATTTCTCATTTTTACAACAATATTTACAAAGCCATTATTTTTAGGGACCACCTCATATTTGAAGTCACTTTGAGGGGTCTATATAGCAGAAAATACCCAAAAATGACACTATTCTAAAAACTGCACCCCTCAAGGTACTCAAAACCACATTCAAGAAGTTTATTAACCCTTCAGGTGCTTCACAGGAGCTGAAGCAACGTGGAAGGAAAAAAATGAATATTTAACTTTTTAGCCACAAAAATGATCTTTTACAAACTTTTTTTTTATTTTCACAAGGGTAAAAGAAGCAAATGGACAGATAAAGTTGTTGTGCAATTTCTCCTGAGTACGCCAATACCACATAAGTGGGGGAAAACCACTGACTGTGTGCACAGCAGAGCTCATAAGGGAAGGAGCGCCGTTTGACTTTTTCAAACTAAAATTGGCTGAAATTGAGATCGGACGCCATGTCGCGTTTGGAGAGCCCCTGATGCGCCTAAACAGTGGAAACCCCCCACAAGTGACACCATTTTGGAAACTAGACCCCCTAAGGAACTTATCTAGATCTGTTGTGAGCACTTTGAATCCCCAAGTGTTTCACAAAAGTTTATAATGCCTGGGTGTGAAAAAAAAAAGAAACAATTTTCCACAAAAATGATTTTTTAGTCCCAAATTTTTGATTTTTCCCAAGGAAATTGGACCCCAAAAGTTGTTGGCCAATTTGTCCTGAGTACGCTGATACCCAAAATTGGGGGGGGGGAAACTGTTTGGGCGCACGGCAGGGCTTGGAAAGGAAGCAGTAACGTTTTGGAATGCAGAAGTTGATGGGGTCATGTTCCGTTTGCAGTGCCCCAGATGAGCCTAAACAGTAGAAACCCCCACAAGTGACCACATTTTGGAAACTAGACCCCCTAAGGAACTTATCTATAGCTTTGGTGAGCACTTTGAACCCTCAAGTGCTTCACACAAGTTTATAATGCCCGGGCATGAAAATAAAAAATCCTATTTTTTTCCCACAAAAATTATTTTTAGTCACTAATTTTTTATTTTCCCAAGGGTAACAGGAGAAATTGGACCACAAAAGTTGTTGTCCAATTTGTCCTGAGTACGCTGATACCCAATATGTGGGGGGGAACCACTGTTTGGGCGCACGGCAGAGCTCGGAATGGAAGGAGCACCATTTGACTTTTTCCAACCAAAATTGGCTGGAATTGAGATTGGATGCCATGTTGCATTTGGAGAGCCCCTGATGTGCCTAAACAGTGGAAACACCCCACAAGTGACCCCATTTGGGAAATTAGACCCCCTAAGGAACTTATCTAGATCTTTGGTGAGCAATTTGAACCCCCAAGTGCTTCACACAAGTTTATAACGTAGAGCCGTAAAATTAAAAAATCATATTTTTTCCACAAAAATGATCTTTTCACCCCAATTTTTATTTTCCCAAGGGTAAAAAGACTCCAAAAGTTATTGTGCAATTTGTCCTGAGTACGCTGATACCCCATATGTGGGGGTAAACCACTGTTTGGGTGCATGGCAGAGTTTGGAAGGGAAGGAGTGCCGTTTGACTTTTTCAACGCAGAATTAGCTGGATGCCATGTCGTGTTTGGAGAGCTCCTGATCTGCCTAAACAGTGGAAACCCCCCACAAATGACACCATTTTGGAAACTAGACCCCTCAAGGAACTTATCTAGATGTGTGGTGAGCACTTTGAACCCCCAAGTGCTTCACAGAAGTTTATAACGTACAGCCGTAAAATAAAATTTATTTATTTTTTTTACAAAAATGATTTTTTCGTCCCCAATATTTTATTTTCACAGGGGTAACAGGAGAAATTGGACCCCAAAAGTTGTTGTCCAATTTGTCCTGAGTACGCTGATACCCAATATGTGGGAGAAAACTACTGTATGGGTACACGTTGGGGCTCGGAAGGGAAGAGTGACGTTTTGGATTGCAGACTTTGATGGAATGCTCTGGTGGCGTCATGTCGCATTTGGAGAGCCCCAGATGCACCTAAACAGTGGAAACCCCCCACAAGTGACCCCATTTTGGAAAATAGATCCCACAAGGAACTTATCTAGATGTGTGGTGAGCACTTTGAACCCCTAAGTGCTTCACAGAAGTTTATAACGAACAGCCGTAAAAATAAAAAATATTTTTTTTTTTTACAAAAATTATTTTTTTTGCCCCAATATTTTATTTTCACAAGGGTAACAGGAGAAATTGGACCCCAAAAGTTGTTGTCCAATTTGTCCTGAGTACGCTGATACCCAAATATGTGGGAGAAAACTACTGTATGGGTACACGTTGGGGCTCGGAAGGGAAGTAGTGACGTTTTGGATTGTAGACTTTGATGGAATGGTCTGGGGGCGTCATGTCGCATTTGGAGAGCCCCTGATGCGCCTAAACAGTGGAAACCCCCCACAAGTGACCCCATTTTGGAAAATAGACCCCACAAAGAACTTATCTAGATGTGTGGTGAGCGCTATGAAGCCCCAAGTGCTTCACAGAAGTTTATAACGTACAGCCGTAAAAACAAAAAAAATCATTTTTTTTTTTTAAATTATATTTTTGCCCCCAGTTTTTTATTTTCCCAAGGGTAACAGAAGAAATAGGATAAATTGCACAATAACTCTTAGGGTCCAGAGTACGCTGATACCCCATGTGGGAGTAAACTACTGTTTGGGTGCATGGCAGAGGTAAGAAGGGAAGGAGCACCGTTTGACTTTTTCAACGCAGAATTGGCTGGAATTGAGATCAGACGCCATGTCACATTTGGAGAGCCCCTGATGTGCCTAAACAGCGGAAACCCCCCAATTCTAACTCCAACCCTAACCCCAACACACCCCTAACCCTAGTCCCAACCCTAACCACAAACCTAACCCTAACACACCCCTATCCCTAATCCCAACCATAACCCTAATACTAACTTTAGCGCCAACCCTAACCCTAACTTTAGCCGCAACCCTAACCTTAACCATAACCCTAATGGGAAAATGGAAATAAATACATTTTTGTAATTTTATTATTTTTCCATAACTAAGGGGGTAATAAAGTGGGGGTTTGATTTACTATTTATAGCATTTTTTTGTGATTGGCAGCTGTCACGCTAAAAGATGCTTTTTATTGCAAAAAATAGTTTTTGCATCACCACATTTTGAGAGCTATAATTTTTGCATATTTTGGCCCACAGAGTCATGTGAGGTCTTATTTTTTGCGGGACGAGGTGACGTTTTTATTGGTACCATTTTTGAGCATGTGACATTTTTTGATCGCTTTTTATTTCGATTTTTGGGATGTTAGAATGAACAAAAATCAGCAATTCATGAATTTCTTTTGGGGGAGGCGTTTATACCGTTCCGCATGTGGTAAAATTGATAAAGCAGTTTTATTCTTCGGGTCAGTACGATTACGGCGATACATCATTTATATAATTTTTTTATGTTTTCGCGCTTTTATAGAATAAAAACAATTTTATATAAAAAATAATTATTTTTGCATCGCTTTATTCTGCGAGCTATAACTTTTTTATTTTTTCACTGATGATGCTGTGTTATGGCTCGTTTTTTGCGGGACAAGATGACTTTTTCAGCGGTACTATGTTTATTTATATCGGTCTTTTTGATCGCGTGTTATTCCACTTTTTGTTCAGCGGTATGATGATAAAGCACTGATTTTTTGCTTTGTTTTTATTTTTTTTTTAAGGGGTTCACAAAAGGGGTTAACTAGTGGGACAGTTTTATAGGGGGGTCGTTACGGACGCGGCAATACCAAATATGTGTACTTTTATTGTTTTATTTTTTTTATTTACAGGAAGAAATGAATTTATTGGGGAATATATATTTTTTTTTATTTTGGAATTTTTTTTTTACACGTTTATTTTTATTTTTTTTACTTTTTTACATTGTCCCAGGGTGGGACATCACTGTAAAATGTCAGATCGCTGGTCTCACAGTGTGCACAGCACACTGTGAGACCAGCGATCTCACAGGCAGCGCTGCAGGCTTCTCAGTGCCTGCTCTCGGCAGGCACTGAGGAAGCCGCCTCCCTCCAGGACCCCGGCGCCATCTTGGATCCGGGTCCTGGGAGGGAGGAAGCCCTCAGAACAGCGCGATCACATCGCGCTGTTCTGAGGGTCTCAGGGGGGCGCGCAGGGAGCCCTCTCCCTGCGCGATGCTCCCCTGTGCCCCCAGTACACCGCGATCATGTTTGATCGCGGTGTGCAAGGGGTTAATGTGCCGGGAGCGGTCCGTTACCGCTCCTGGCACACAGTCCTGGGTGTCAGCTGTGATAATCAGCTGACACCCGGCGGCGATCAGCTGCGCTCCCCCCAGGAGCGCAGCTGATCGCCTATGACGTACTATCCCGTCCGTGGTCAGATTGTCACGGGTTTTATGGACGGGATAGTACGTCAGATGTCAGAGAGGGGTTAATGTCCTGGCAGAGGGAAGGAGGTTGTCACTCAGGATTTTATGGTACATGGCTCCACCATCCATTTTCCCATTGATGCGATGAAGTAGTCCTGTGCCCTTAGCAGAGAAACACCCCAAAACAGAATGTTTCTACCTCCATGCTTGACAGTGAGGACGGTGTTCTTTGGGTCATAGGCAGCAATTCTCTTCCTCCAAACACGGCGAGTTGAGTTAATGCCAAAGACCTCAATTTTTGTCTCATCTGACCACAGCACCTTCTCCCAATCACTCACAGAATCATCCAGATGTTCATTGGCAATCTTCAGACGGGCCTGCACATGTGCCTTCTTGAGCAGGGGGACCTTGCGGGCACTGCAAGATTTTAAACCTTTACTGCGTAATGTCTTACCAATGGTTTTCTTGGCGACTGTGGTCCCAGCTGCCTAGAGATCATTAACAAGTTCCCCCCGTGTAGTTTTAGGCTGATCTCTCACCTTCCTCATGATCAAGGATACCTTATGAGGTGAGATATTGATGGTGCCCCAGATCGATGTCGATTGACAGTCATTTTGTATTTCTTCCATTTTCTTACTATTGCACCAACAGTTATCTCCTTCTTACCCAGCATCTTAATTATGGTTTTATAGTTCATTCCTGCTCTGTGCAGAGCTCTGTGCAGATCTATGATCTTGTACCTGACATCCTTATAAAGCTCATTGGTCTTGCCCATGTTGTAGAGGATACAGTCTGACTGATTAATTGAGTCTGTAGGACAGGAGTCTTTTATAAAGGTGACTATGTAAGACAGCTGTATTTAATGCCAGAAATGAGTTGATTAGGAGCGTCTAACTGTCTGTAGAAGCCAGAACTATTAATGGTTGGTAGGGGATCAAATACTTATTTCTTACTGCAAAATGCAAATAAATTTATATAATTTATATAATGTGATTTTCTGGATTTTATTTTGACATTCTATCTCTCAACGTTAAAATTAACCTACCCTTAAAATTATAGACTGGTCATGTTTGGACTGTAGCAATTACGGTCACCGTGAAGTTGTGGGATGGCTTTCGCATTTTTTTGATCATAAAACATGGTAACTAAATACCCTATATTATTTTCATGCACTATGCTGTTTATTTACTGCAGAGTATTTAATTATTATGTTTCTGTCTTTGTTTTTTTCTGTTTACTGGCAAGTGTGAACATGCGCTTACACGCTGCATGCACACCAGTTTATATCCCAGTTCATTTCATACCTTTTGTTTTTGTTTTGTTTTTTTAAATACGTGTTTAGTATAGTGTAGGTGCATTAAAATTAGTGGCAGACGTATCATTGGTGCAACCTGTGCAGCCACACAGGGACCCGAGCATTAAGTTGCCCATTTTCAGATCCAAAGTAGGAGGAATTGCATTTGGATTAGATAGTGGACCTCAAAGGGCCCATATATTGCTCTTGCACAAGGGCCTCTTGCGTCTATGTCGGCTACTGATTAATGCAATTGACAGCTGCCATCTTCCTCGGATACCATCACCGTTCCGGACCTTTCCTAACTCACATGACTTCAGTTCCAAGTCGCCAGATCACAAATGGTTGTATGTGTGAACAGTTCAACGATCTAACAAATAGATCCAGCAGCAATCAGTTTGTTTCAGTGGACATAAAAGTTGTGTCTGCACAACGTTTTTGTCTGGCTAAAAAAAAAAAACTGATTGCAGCTGGTTCCAATTATTAACCCCTTAACGACCAAGCCATTTTGTAGGTTAAAGACCAAGGCCAATTTTTAAATTTCTGACCACTGTCTCTTTATGAGGTTATAACTCTGGAACGCTTCAACGTATCTTGGCGATTCTGAGATTGTTTTCTCGAGACATATTGTACTTCATGATAGTGGTAAAATTTCTTCAATATAACTTGCGTTTATTTATGAAAAAAACGGAAATATGGCAAAAATTTTGAAAATTTTGCAATTTTCAAACTTTTAATTTTTATGCCATTAAATAAGAGAGATATGTCACAAAAATTAGTTAATAAATAACATTTTCCACATGTCTACTTTACATCAGCACAATTTTGGAACCAAAATTTTTTTTTGTTAGGAAGTTATAAGTGTTAAAAGTTGACCAGCAATTTCTCATTTTTCCAACAAAATTTACAAAATCATTTTTTTTAGGGGCCACCTCACATTTGAAGTGAATTTGAGGGGTCAATATGACAGAAAATACCCAAAAGTGACACCATTCTAAAAACTGCACCCCTCAACGTGTTCAAAGCCACATTCAAGAAGTTTATTAACCCTTTAGGTACTTCACAAGAATTGAAGCAATGTGGAAGGAAAAAATTAACATTTAACTTTTTTTTCCCAAAATTTTTCTTTCGACACAATTTTTTAAAATTTTGTCAAGGGTATCAGTAGAAAATGAACCACAATATTTGTTGTACAATTTCTCCTGAGTACATCGATACCCCATGTGTGGGGGTAAACCACTATTTGGGTGCATGGCAGAGCTCGGAAGGGAAGCAGCGCCATTTGACTTTTTTGGCTGGAATTGAGATTGGACGCCATGTCGCATTTGGAGAGTCCCTGTGTGCCTAAACAGTGGAAACCCCCCACAAGTGACCCCATTTTGGAAACTAGACCCCCCAAGCAACTTATCTAAATGTGTTGTGAGAGCTTTTAACCCCCAAGGGCTTCACAGAAGGTTATAACGTAGAGCCGTAAAATTAAAAAATCATGTTTTTTCCACAAAAATGATCTTTTCATCCCAATTTTTATTTTCCAAAGGATAAAAGGACCCCAAAAGTTATTGTGCAATTAGTCCTGAGTACGCTGATACCCCATATGTGGGGGTAAACCACTATTTGGGTGCATGGCAGAGCTCGGAAGGGAAGCAGCGCCATTTGACTTTTTTGGCTGGAATTGAGATTGGACGCCATGTCGCATTTGGAGAGTCCCTGTGTGCCTAAACAGTGGAAACCCCCCACAAGTGACCCCATTTTGGAAACTAGACCCCCCAAGTAACTTATCTAAATGTGTAGTGAGAGCTTTGAACCCCCAAGGGCTTCACAGAAGGTTATAACGTAGAGCCGTAAAATTAAAAAATCATGTTTTTTCCACAAAAATGATCTTTTCATCCCAATTTTTATTTTCCAAAGGATAAAAGGACCCCAAAAGTTATTGTGCAATTAGTCCTGAGTACGCTGATACCCCATATGTGAGGGTAAACCACTATTTGGGTGCATGGCAGAGCTCGGAAGGGAAGCAGCGCCATTTGACTTTTTTGGCTGGAATTGAGATTGGACGCCATGTTGTATTTGGAGAGCCCCTGTGTGCCTAAACAGTGGATACCCCCCACAAGTAACCCCATTTTGGAAACTAGACCCCCCAAGGAACTTATCTAGATGTGTGGTGAGAGCTTTGAACCCCCAAGGGCTTCACAGAAGGTTATAACGTAGAGCTGTAAAATTAAAAAATCATATCTTTTCCACTAAAATGATCTTTCCACCCCCAATTTTTATTTTCCAAAGGATAAAAGGACCCCAAAAGTTATTGTGCAATTAGTCCTGAGTACGCTGATACCCCATATGTGAGGGTAAACCACTATTTGGGTGCATGGCAGAGCTTGGAAGGGAAGCAGCGCCATTTGACTTTTTTGGCTGGAATTGAGATTGGACGCCATGTCGCATTTGGAGAGTCCCTGTGTGCCTAAACAGTGGAAACCCCCCACAAGTGACCCCATTTTGGAAACTAGACCCCCAAGCAACTTATCTAAATGTGTTGTGAGAGCTTTTAACCCCCAAGGGCTTCACAGAAGGTTATAACGTAGAGCCGTAAAATTAAAAAATCATGTTTTTTTCCACAAAAATTATCTTTTCATCCCAATTTTTATTTTCCAAAGGATAAAAGGACCCCAAAAGTTATTGTGCAATTAGTCCTGAGTACGCTGATACCCCATATGTGGGGGTAAACCACTATTTGGGTGCATGGCAGAGCTCGGAAGGGAAGCAGCGCCATTTGACTTTTTTGGCTGGAATTGAGATTGGACGCCATGTCGCATTTGGAGAGTCCCTGTGTGCCTAAACAGTGGAAACCCCCCACAAGTGACCCCATTTTGGAAACTAGACCCCCCAAGTAACTTATCTAAATGTGTAGTGAGAGCTTTGAACCCCCAAGGGCTTCACAGAAGGTTATAACGTAGAGCCGTAAAATTAAAAAATCATGTTTTTTCCACAAAAATGATCTTTCCACCCCCAATTTTTATTTTCCAAAGGGTAAAAGGACCCCAAAAGTTATTGTGCAATTGTCCTGAGTACGCTGATACCCCATATGTGGGGTAAACCACTATTTGGGTGCATGGCAGAGCTTGGAAGGGAAGCAGCGCCATTTGACTTTTTGGCTGGAATTGAGATTGGACGCCATGTCGCATTTGGAGAGTCCCTGTGTGCCTAAACATGGAAACCCCCCACAAGTGACCCCATTTTGGAAACTAGACCCCCCAAGGAACTTATCTAGATGTGTGGTGAAAGCTTTGAACCCCCAAGGCTTCACAGAAGGTTATAACGTAGAGCAGTAAAATTAAAAAATCATATCTTTTCCACAAAAATGATCTTTCCACCCCCAATTGTTATTTTCCAAAGGGTAACAGGACCCCAAAAGTTATTGTGCAATTTGTCCTGAGTATGCTGATACCCCATATGTGGGGGTAAACCACTATTTTGACGCATGGCAGAGCTGGAAAGGGAAGGAGCGCCTTTTTCAAATGCAGATTTTGATGGAATGGTCTGCGGGTGTCATGTCACGTTGGAGAGCCCCTGATGTGCCTAAACAGTAGAAACCCCCCACAAGTGACTCCATTTTGGAAACTAGACCCCCCAAGGAACTTATCTAGATGTGTGGTGAGCACTTTGAACCCCCAAGTGCTTCACAGAAGTTTATAACGTAGAGCCGTGAAAATAAAAATATCATATTTTTTTCCACAAAAATAATCTTTTTGCCCCCAAATTTTTATTTTATAAGGGTAACAGGAGAAATAGGACCCCAAAAGCTATTGTGAAATTTGTCCTGAGTACGCTGATATCCCATATGTGGGGGGGAACCACTATTTTGACGCATGGCAGAGCTCGGAAGGGAAGGAGCACCGTTTTTAAATGCAGACTTTGATGGAATGGTCTGCGGTGTCATGTCGCGCTTGGAGAGCCCCTGATGTGCCTAAACAGTAGAAACCCCCCACAAATGACCCCATTTTGCAAACTAGACCCCCCAAGGAACTTATCTAGATGTGTGGTCAGCACTTTGAACCCCCAAGGGCTTCACAGAAGTTTATAATGTAGAGCCGTGAAAATAAAAAAATCATATTTTTTTCCACAAAAATTAACTTTTTTGCCCCAAATTTTTATTTTTCTAAGGGTAACAGGAGAAATAGGACCCCAAAAGCTATTGTGCAATTTGTCCTGAGTATGCTGATATCCCATATGTGGGGGGGAACCACTATTTTGACGCATGGCAGAGCTCGGAAGGGAAGGAGCACCGTTTTTAAATGCAGACTTTGATGGAATGGTCTGCGGGTGTCATGTCGCGCTTGGAGAGCCCCTGATGTGCCTAAACAGTAGAAACCCCCCACAAATGACCCCATTTTGCAAACTAGACCCCCCAAGGAACTTATCTAGATGTGTGGTCAGCACTTTGAACCCCCAAGGGCTTCACAGAAGTTTATAATGTAGAGCCGTGAAAATAAAAAAATCATATTTTTCCACAAAAATTACCTTTTGCCCCAAATTTTTATTTTTTAACGGTTAAACAGGAGAAATAGGACCCCAAAAGCTATTGTGCATTTTGTCCGAGTACGCTGATACCCCATATGTGGGGGGAACCACTGTGATCGCCTTACTGCGATCTTTGGGAGGCACAATGAACAAATCCACAAAAGGTGAAGAATTGGTTTTCTTTTTTACGCCGTTCCTCGTGCGGTATTAGTGATTAGGCGACTTTATTCCTCGGATCGGTGCGATTACAGCGATACCAGATTTACACCCTTTTTTCATGTTTAGCTTCTGTCACACACTAAAAGATGCTTTTTCTTGGAATAATTTTTTGTAAGAAATTTTTGCATCGCCGTATTTTGAGAGCTATAATTTTTCCATATTTCGGCTGACAGAGTTATCTGTGGGCTTATTTTTTGCGGGACGAGCTGACCTTTTTATTGGTACCATATTCAGGCACATAACGTTTTTTGATCGTTTCCTATTCCGATTTTTGTGGAATCAGAATGAACAAAAACCAGCAATTCAGGAATTGTTTTTTTTTTTTTTTTTTCCTCCGTTCCGTGTGTGGTAAAATTGATAAAGCAGCTTTATTCTTTGGGTCACTACGGTTACGGCGATTCCTCATTTATATATTTTTTTTTATGTTTTGGCGTTTTTTACACAATAAAAAATTTTATAGAAAAAATAATTATTTTTGCATCAGTTTATTCCGCGAGCTATAACTTTTTTATTTTTTTGCTGATGATGTTGTATAGCGGCTTGTTTTTTGCGGGACAAGATGACGTTTTCAGCGGTACCATGATTATTTATATCTGACTTTTTGATCGCGTGTTATTGCACTTTTTCCAAGCGGTATAATGATACCGTTTGGAAAAAGTATAATTTACTACTTTTTTGTGTTTTTTTTTACGGCTTTCACTGAAGGGGTTAACTAGGGTTACGCTTTTATAGATGGGATTTTTACGGACGTGGCGATACCTAACATGTGTATGTTTTTTGTTTTTTATTTTTTTTATTACATAAAAATGTGTATTTTTTAGGGGATTTTTTTAAAATTATTTTTTAATATTTTTTTTACAATTTTTTTAAAAAAATGATTTTTTTTAACTTGTCCCTTTATGGGACTTTCACTTTTTTACTTTTTATTGCAGTTACAATGCATTGCAATGCTCTGGCATTGCAATGCATTGCAACTATAGTGGAAGCTGCTGTGACAATGATCACAGCAGCTTCCCGTAGCTAAATGACCCGGAGGTTGTCATGACAACCCCCGGGTCATCAAGGCAGAGATCGGCCCCTGCAAATACATTGCAGGGTGCCGATCTGAGGCAGAGGGAGCTCCCGACCCTCTTCCTCCCCCCCTGAGCTCTGCGATCGCGCTGGATCGCAGCAGTCGGGGGGTTAACAGCCAGGGCGGTGGGGGCTCCGCTCCTGGCTGTCAGTGCAGGAAGCCTGGCCACTGCAGCGCCGGCTCCTGCACTGATCGCGCTGGGAAGCTGAAATTTCAGCTTCTCCTGCACGATCGCTGCTGTGTTTGGTCAGTCAGATTGACTGACCAATCACAGCGCTGTGAGTGCGGGGACCGACGGCAAAGGTCCCCGCACCACTTGCCGTGCCTGTCAGCTGTCTGTGACAGCTGTCGGCACTGATCTACCACTGCGTGTTTACACGCAGTGGTAGATCAAAGCCATGACGTGCAGAGTCCTGTCCTGGTGCCGGAACTGGCACCTTGCCATGACGGACTCTGCACGTCAGTGGACATTAAGGGGTTAAACCAATGAAGTCAGTGTGAATGGATCCATTTCAAAGTGCATAATAATATAAAAATTTAATAATAATAATAATCTTTACGTTATCCATGGCAGTTAATCAGGGCTGGAATCAGGTACCCCACACTTTGCTTTCTTTTTAATTATGTACTTTACCTCTATCCTCCTGTGTTCCCTTGCCATCCACATTCACCGCCCCATCCCCCTCCATCACGACTCATACACATCAGCCCCTCCATACTTCCCTCTCCCATGTACAGTTCCCATGCACTCCTCACCTTCCTGAGAAACCTCAGTCCATCTTGCCCAAACACATCACAGAAAAAACCTACTTACAACTCCAACAACTACCTGCTCTTTATCTTCCTACTCCTACTGATTTCAGGGACATCTCCCCCAACCCTGGTCCACCATCCCCCAACCTCAATCCCCACCCTACCTCATATCGAAACCATAATAATCTTATTAATATTACTTGCACTCCCTCATCTCCTTCTTTTAATTGTGCCCTCTGGAATCCACGTCTGCATGCAACAAGCTATCATTCCTGCACAACTACTTTCTGAACAACTCTCTTCATCTGTTGGCCCTCACTGAAACCTGGATTCAGGATTCTGACACGGTCTCTCCTGCTGCCATTTCCTATGGTGGCTTACAGTTCTCCCATTCCCCGAGACCCGCAAACAGACATGGTGGTGGAGTTGGCATACTCCTGTCCCCACAATGCACTTTCCAGGTCATCCCCCCAATTCCATCACTCATTCCCTTCTTTTGAGGTCCACACCATCAGGATCTTCCGTCCCCTCTCCCTCAAAGTATCGGTCATATATCGGCCCCCAGGCTCACCCACCCAGTTCCTTGACCACTTCTCAGCCTGGCTGCCACACTTCATGTCCTCAGAACTGCCAACCCTTATCCTTGGAGACTTCAACATCCCCATTAACAGCCCTACTTCCACATCTGCATCTCAACTTCTGTCACTAACCACTTCTCTAGGCCTCTCACAGCTTTCAACCTCTGAGACACACAAGGATGGTAACACCCTTGACCTGGTCTTTGTCCACCTCTGTTCAATCTCCCACCTAAATAACTCACCGCTTCCACTCTCTGACCACAACATTCTCTCCTTCACTCTCACAAATCCTCGACCACCCCAGCGCACTCCTACCTACCACACATTCAGAAATCTACAAGCCATTAACCCTCAGACACTTTCAGACTCCCTACACTCATTGCTGTCCCCAATCTCCTCTTTTTCTTGTCCTAATCTGGCTGTTCATCACTACAATGACACTCTTAGAAGCACCCTTGACCAAGTAGCACCGCTCACCCTCAGAACTTCCAAACACACAGTAAAACAGCCCTGGCTCACATTGCAAACTCAACTTCTTCAGCGATGCTCTAGGAGTGCTGAACGCCTCTGGAGAAAAACCCGCACACCAGAAGACTTCATCCACTTTAAATTCATGTTAAGAACTTATAATGCTGCCCTTCACCTCGCCAAACAGACCTACTTCACCACCCTGATCTCCTCAATAGCCAACAACCCCAAGAAACTTTTTGACACTTTTCACTCCCTCCTCAGGCCAAAAGCACAAGCCCCTATCACAGACATTTGTGCTGACGACCTGGCCTCCCACTTTATAGAAAAAATAGATACTATCCGTCAGGAAATCTCCTCTCAACCACCAAGTGCTGTGACTCCCATCCCTCGCTGCATTTCCCCTGGCTCAATTTCCACATTTGATCCCATCACAGAAGAAGAAGTCTCCAGACTCCTCTCTTCCTCTCGTCCGACTACATGCACAACCGACCCCATTCCCTCACATCTCCTCCAGTCTCTCTCTCCAGTTGTCACAACTCACCTAACTACAATCTTTAATCTCTCACTCTCCTCTGGCATTTTCCCATCCTCCTTCAAACACTCCATCATTACTCCATTACTAAAGAAACCCGCTCTCGACCCTTCCTGCACAAACAACTACAGACTGGTCTCCAATCTCCCCTTCAACTCTAAACTTTTGGAGCGCCTAGTCTACTCCCGCCTTACTCGTTACCTCTCCTCTCACTCCCTCCTAGATCCTTCACAGTCCGGCTTCCGCCCCCTACATTCGACTGAAACTGCACTCATCAAAGTGACCAATGACATTCTGACAGCAAAACGTAATGGCGACCACTCTCTGCTCATTCTCTCGATCTTTCTGCAGCTTTCGACACGGTTGACCACCGTCTCCTACTGTCTAGGCTCCAGTCACTAGGTATTAAGGACAATGTTCTCTCCTGGCTCTCCTCCTATCTTTCTGACTGCTCCTTCAGTGTTTCGTTCTCTGGCTCCACGTCATCTCCTCTTCCTCTCACTGTCGGTGTACCCCAGGGCTCAGTCCTTGGCCCCCTTCTCTTCTCTCTCTACACGGCCCCAATTGGACAGACCATCAGCAGATTTGGCTTTCAGTACTATCTTTATGCTGATGACACACAACTATACACGTCATCCCTCGACCTTACCCCCACTGTACTACAGAACGCCAGTGACTGTCTGTCCGCAGTCTCCAACATCATGTCCACTCTCTATCTGAAACTCAACCTCTCCAAAACTGAGCTTCTTCTGCTCCCGCCGTCTACTAACCTCCCTAAATCTGACATTTCCCTCTCCGTGGGCGGCACCATAATAACACCCTCGGCAGCAGGCTCGCTGTCTGGGTGTTATGTTTGACACCAATCTCTCCTTCACCTCCCATATACAATCTCTTGCCCGCTCTTGCCGCCTACACCTAAAGAACATCTCTAGAATCCGTCCTTTTCTCACCATGGAAACAACAAAAACCCTCACTGTAGCATTGATCCACTCCCGCCTGGACTACTGCAACGCTCTATTACTTGGCCTCCCCATTACTCAACTATCCCCTCTCCAGTCCATCCTTAATGCAGCAGCCAGGGTCATCCATCTGGCTAATCGGTACTCGGATGTGTCCGCTCTTCGCCAGTCCTTACACTGGCTGCCCATTCATATAGGATCCAATTCAAAGTACTTGTTCTCACCCACAAAGCTCTCCACAGTGCAGCACCCCCCTACATCTCCTCCCTCATTTCTATCTATCGGCCTAACCGACTGCTGCGCTCTGCAAACGACTTTCGACTAACCTCTGCACTAATCCGCACCTCCCACTCCCGACTCCAAGACTTCTGCCGCGCTGCGTCAATCCTCTGGAATGCTCTACCCCAAGAAATTAGGACTATCCACAATTTGCATGGTTTCAGGCGCTCCCTCAAAACACATTTGTTCAGAGCGGCCTATCACATTACACTAATCAAAGTCATTCTATGTGTAAGTGTGTGTGTGTGTGTTGTGCCCATTCACTATCTTCATCCATCCTCCACTCCCTCAAGATGGCTGGACCATCATTGTAAATGCACCATTGTATATACACACCTGTACTTTGTAGCTCCCCCACCTCATTGTAGATTGTAAGCTCTCACGAGCACGGTCGTCTTATTTTGCTTTAATTATTGTATTGTTAACGTTGTTACTTATGACTTGTGCTTTGAAACTGTTAAACTGTAAAGCGCTGCGGAATATGATGGCGCTATATAAATAAAGATTATTATTATTATTATTATTTCAAAGTGCATCAGTTTTCTCATCAGTTTGAAACTAGTAATTGATTTTTATTGACTGGATCTGTTTTATACACATGATTACTGCACATGTGAGATTATCCTCAGCTTAGGCTTTGGACATTTTTAAAAACAAATTCTGTAAAGGAAAGTTAGCACACCATTTTTGCATTGACATTGGCAAAATTCTTGTACCACAAGATCATAATTATGATATTATTATCGTTTATGCGTTCAGGAAATTGAACCCAGTTCATATTTATTATGATAGCTCTCCTCTAACACTTGTTCATCCATTGTCTGACTGTGTCGAGCCTCAATGTTTTTGCCTAGAGTAGCAAGGTTTTGATGGCAGCTCATTTTTCTGCTCTCCAGACGTTTGGCCTAATTAAACCAATGCTATTTGCATCGGCCTGGTCTCCCTATCCATCGTGGCTTTCACCCCAGGCTACACAAATTACAGGCTCTCCAGTGTGGCGATGGGGAATTTAGCCGTTCAACCTCATTTCCTTGAACAAGATGCATGCAGAAGGGAGTGCGGAGCCGTCCAGCCCACGGCCATTCATTTACCTTGTGTCTAGCGAGAAGGAAAGCATAATGGTTACAAAGTAAATGCCGATTGAAATTATTGTGCTAAACTTTTGCTGGTAGCACCGACTCTAGAAAAATACATTTGCTCTGTTTCTTTAGGGTTGTTTGTGACGTTAAAGGGCATTTCCTATACAAATGTGTGTGCTGCTTTCCCGTACAAACTTTATGCTGAACTGTACTCACCCACAATTAATCGGCTACAGACACTCCTCGATGGTTCCTCTGTTTGGTACCACTTTTTATATGCTGTGTAGAGATGAGGATTGTCTTCAGTTGAAAACAGAATTTTTGGGGGGTAATCACGGGACCATTTAGCGTTTTAGTCAAGAGAAATTCCAGTGTCACACCAATAGCATCTACATTTATAACACTGGAAAGTACAACATGAGTCATTCATTTCAAATGGGATCCAGCTCAACGGAGAGAAAAAATCTTCAATTTTATGAATACATTGTTAAAACGTCTTCACACACATCTAGTGGGATCTAGAGGGATCAGCTTTATTCTCATTTGCACAAAGAAAGACTAGATGCAATGGGATGAAACTGAAAAGGAGAAGATCAGATTCGATATTAGAAAAAAACTTTTTGACAGGTGATTAACGAGTGGAACAGGCAGGCACGAGAGGTGGTGAGTTCTCCTTCAATGGAATCCTTCAAACAGAGATAGGACAGACATCTGTCTGGGATGATTTAATGAATCCTGCATTGAGCAGGGACTTGGACCAGATGACCCAGGAGGTGCCTTCCAACTCTAATATTCTAGGATTCTATGATCCGTAGTTGGTAAAATAGAATTTCAAAATATCAAATCATTTTTGATGCCCTCTGCACCCTCACTCATCAACTCAAAACGCGTTGATGTTTTGATATTCTATTTTAGTGACTACAGATGCACTAAACAATGTGTTAATAAATCTGAAGATTCTTTTCATCCGTTGAGCTAGATCCCATTTCTGCTCATTTTGATTGCTATTGTTATATTCAGTGACGTTTGCTTCATACTCCTGAGGGATCAAGCAGATACAGTGAACTGGTTTTGATCTCCTCTTTATTAGTTTCAAATAAATGCAGCAAATATACATTTCAGATCTTCATTACACTATACCTAATTGTCATTCTAATGTTTAGAAACATTATTGGTAATGGTCGCTATATCTTTTAACATAGTGAGCAACAGCAATAGCTTCATAAGTACATGTCACTCTTGTACCCATTGAATGTGTCATTAGAGCTTACTGTGCAACAGTGGCAACATGGAGGTCATAGCATCACCGGAACGTGGTACCAGGGTCAAAACGATATCACTGGTGGTTAACCCATATGTCAAAAGTCATTATTGTTAGGGTCTGCGGAAGAGAGGTGCGTTCGCAGCCCAGGGTCCACCGTGCAGGCGGAGCCTGCTGCTAGTAAGATGGCGCAAGAAGCGAACTCTGTTATCCCGCAGAGTCGCCAAAATAAACGCCGTAACGCTCTGTGGCAATATGTGCGAACTCTGCTATTCCACAGAGCCGCTAGAAGGAGTGCCGCAGCGCTATATGGAGATGTGTGCGAACTCAGTTAACACCACTGAGTCGCAAAGTAAACACGCTAGGGGCTGTCTAGCGTTGAAAGCGAACCCTGTTGCGTCACAGAGCCGCTGAGACAAACTTCGGTGTCCTGTCAGGCACCCAGGTACACAGTTGACTGCTAAGCGAACATAGAAAGTGATCATGCGCTAATGTCCTCGCGGGAGTCACCCGCAATCTATGACGTCTGAACGCCAGGCCCTGAATACGGCAATCAAACTCCTCACCGGTTATGCCGGTAATCTAAGGCATCTAAGACACCGACCCTGACCAGCTAGCATACCAAGCTCCTCACCGATTAGGTCGGTATTGTAATGGAGTATTTCGGCCGCCCTAACCACACACACGCATGACCATACTGGCGCAAAGCATATAACGGTTGATACTAGCGCACGGCCGTGCAGTAAGGACAGCCTTTTATAGCAGCCACGAGAAAAAGACCTTCCAGGAAGGACCAATGGGAAGCTGCTTCAGAACATCAACAGCCACAGGACCTTCCTGAATGACCAATAGGAGTGGCAGCTGTATCTGAGCATGTGACCCCTGATCTCCAATCGGAGATCTTGCCCTGGGCATGCTCAGATGAAGCAACAAAGGACTTAGTCCCAAATCTGCCTGCTCCAACACTGTTGCAGAGCAAGTCTCTGCACAGTACTGGGCCGGGCAAGACGCTGGGACCGACGTCTCTGCTGAGCAGGAACCACTGTGGCAGGAGATGGATGGGGGACCACAGCGGAATAGCTCGAGATTCCCCCTGTGCAGGAGTGGGAACTCGAACCCTACCATTACCCCCCCTCCTAGGGCCGCCCCTTCTTTGGGCCTCGCTGCGCTCAAAGGCAGTGATGAGCTGCGGAGCATGAACATGCTCGGCAGGCTCCCAGGACCTATCCTCAGGCCCATAACCCCTCCAATCCACCAAATAAATTTTTTGCCTCGTACTACCTTGCACCCAACAATGGCGTTCACCTCATGATCGTCGGTAGATGAACCCGACGTCCCGGCAGATGACTCAGAAAACCGGAAAATGGCCATGGGTTTCAGGAGGGACACGTGAAAGGTGTCCGTGATACCAGGGCAATTATTAGCTCAACTTTAAAAATGCTTCTGATCAAAAACTCTCATCCTCTGTACATCAAACCTGTGTATGTCAAGTCTACTACCTCTAATATCAATCAATATTAGCAGTACAAATGGAATAATTTTCTAAGTTCCATAAATTTACTGGAAATGTGATGCTAAGGATGGTGAAAATTTAACATTTAATGTTTATAACTTGGGATAAACAGGAGAAGAGGCTGGAGAAAATGTTACGAAGTGGGCTTTCATCTTTTCGTGAAGGTTGAGAAGGTATAACCGTGATCTGAAAGTTAACTATATCAATCATGACGTAGTCAGTGGTTTGTAGGTTGCTGCTATATTTGGTATCTTGAAACCTTTTAAATTGTGCCCTTGAAAGTGACAGGTATGCCCTGTATGAGGGATATTTAGTGTTAAGGTTGCTGTGCAAGGGCAAAAACTTGAGGGTGATTAAAAGATATGGGGTATACTATGTAAATGCTAGCTGAAAGGCAAATGTCATAGATGGCACCAGGTAGCGTGAAAACCAAACAGCTACCAATATGGGCACATTGACTTACCATTCATCGCCCATGATGAATTTGATCTCCTGAGCAGCGAACTTCTGACAGGTCTTTTGAGCAAACAATGGGGGTTTAAGGAAATTTTAACACCTATGACATATTAAAACATTTTAAAGTGTAAGTTTGCTTTGTTATTTTGATCAAAGTGTATGAGCCCACTGCTATATCATGATGAACTTTAATTGTGTTCCTTCTCTAATAAAGGCAGGACCGCATGGTAATATCCCACGGACAAAGCACTGCAGCAATAATGGCTGCCAAACAGAACCAAGCCATGTTAAGGTGGTGTTAACAGGGTTTGCTACCTGGCGCGAGGCACTCTTTGTGATACAGGTGCTTTTGGCATGAACATGCCCCATAGTCTTCTTTTCTGCCTAATTTCCGCTTTGTTAGTAATTGTGTGTACACTTTAGCTTGTTCAACTAATGAGCAGATATTGCAGATTAAAGTTGAAAAAATCCCCTCTACCCCTCCTGCCCCTGTCAGCTGTAAAATATCCCGCCACTTCTCCATTACAATTGCGTAGGGGACTTAGAAAAAGCAACATCTAGCAAATGCATAAGACAGGACAAGAGTCTTTTTTTCCCTCTTCTCTCTCTATCATGTCAGAATAATAAGAATCTGTGATTTCAGCACTTACAGGGTCAAAGATACACAATGTGTTATACTTTGCAGTGCATTTCCCGCTGACATTCGGGGAAATTACATTTATGCATAGGGCATACGGCGTTTAAACACTGCACTCTGATGGTGCCACTGAAACTGACAAGACAGTTTGATTTATGAGCCCAATTCCCTAAAACAGATGCTGAGAGTAGTAGAAGTGTATTTTTTTATATTCCGCCTTGCTTTTATCCGTCCTGGCAGTGATCAAGTGATGGATTACGCTGCCTAACGTTGTCTAAGGTAGTTTTAAATTTAATCCAGCAAACAACGAACCAGAAATGCATAATTTACTTTGTAAGCTGGAAAGAAAGACGACTTGTTAGGTAGCTTTTCATTTTTTCCTTATTATGAACCCTCACTTCAACTCCTGGTTTTCAGTTCTGCTCCTGTTCCTTCAGTTTGTGGCTAGAATGTGACATTTTGCTTTTCTTGCACAACTTGATTCTTTCATTCAATTTGAGTTATACAACTTTCTTTAACTCACAGTCGAAAGTCAATGGAAAACTTTCACTACTGTAATGTGACGGTCAATCAAAAGTGAACATTTCCATTGATTGATTTAAACTTTACTTAGCAGAAAATTGAAACTAGTCTAGGGGAGGCAGTAGGCCCTATACCACTCTGGAGTCCTACACTGATACTCTGAATCCCTTCTTCCACTCTACAGGACTGTGATAACCCAGTGGACCTCCAAATCCCAGTACCTTCTACTCGTCATTACATGTAGTGCGTCATGGTCCTGATCTTCAATATGGGCCACTTACTTCTGAGAATCCTACTGCATCGATGGCAAACTGTGTGCTATGAGGGACCAGGAAATTTCTGCTTCAGGGGTAGTCATCCACTACAACAAGATGCAGCTGGGGATTTGGTCATTAATCCTCCTTTTCTTTGAGAGCTGTTCTTCATGCTGTGCTACACTTTCTCATATATATAATTCTGCTGTGTCTGTCTACTGGAACAGGAAGAGCTAAAATAGCGTCGCCGAGGCCTCAGAAGCTGTGGTCCAAGCGAGATACAGAGTCAGCGAGGCTGGGGAGGCACACTCAGTGAAGTGACATCCAGTGGTACGTCTTAGGCTGGAGTCACACACACCGTCTAAAAAATCGGACCGTTTTAGACGGCCGATAATCGCACAAATGTTTCCTGAACACTGATCCGTCTGTCATCCGATTTGAATGCGAAGATGCGATTTTCTCGCATCTGAGCGTACGTTTGACATCCGTTTGACATCCATCTGGCGAGATTTTGTCGGTGGCTAGCAAAACCGACATATAATGGATCCAAATGAATAGTTTTTAAATCACAAAAGAAAGAATAGATATATACACAGAATACATATATATGTCATTGACACATACAGTATATATATACATATATTTATAGCTCATACACTTCTACATAGTATAATAGCCGCTAATTCAATTGCTGGCTTTTGTGAAACTACAGAACTGACATGAAATGACACATGGTTTACCATGTCATTTCATGTAGTTTGACATTAGTGACGTCAGAGGGAGTCCCCGGCTGACCTGAACTGAACTGGTTAGCCTGGGAAAACAATCAATTAAGCTTCCCAGCTAATCACTTCCTCTCCTGTCAGCCAGGAGAGGAACTCATTCATTCGGGGGTTTACTGTGAGGCTGGCAGCATTAGCTCCGTTCCCCGCAGTAAACTTGTTGACCCCTTGTGAAGAATTACAGCGTTGGACCTGACTGAGCACCGGATAGGTAAGAATAATGTTGTTTTTATTTTTTTTTCTATTACAGGAGAACAAGGGAATCGAAGGATTACCAGTACAATAAAAGATGGTCAAAAACTGTGTGTTTATTTCATTAAAATGATTTTTAATTAATGTGTGCGTGTTTTTTTTTTTTTATTTCATACAATAGGATTAATAATTGAGAGTTGTCTAATTGACAACTCTCAATTATTAACATGGCTTAAAGTCACCTTCCAATAGCAAGGTGGCTTTAACCCATTATTAACCCATTAACCACTTTTACAGGGTCATGGGAATAGACAGGCTAAGTGCCAGAAAGGGCGCATCTAATTATAGATTTGCCTTTTCAGGGGTGGCTGGGGGCAGATGTTAGTAGCCAGGGGGGGCACAAAATAAATGCACCCTCCCTAGGCTATTGTTATCTGCCCCCACTCGCTGACTTTGCCTGTCTGGTGGAGAAAATACAGCAGGAGCCCACACATTTTTTTTCAACGAATTTACACATTTAATTAACCCCTACATGTATGAAATTTTGCACACATACACTCATGTAATTGTTAGTGAAAACCATATATCAAACTACCTGAAATGACATGGTTAACTGTATGTAAGCCATGTGTCATTTCATGTCGGGTTCTGTAATTTTACAGAAACCGGCAATTGAATTAGCGACTATTATACTATGTAGAAGTGTATGAACTATAAATATATATATATACTAGATGGTGGCCCAATTCTAACGCATCGGGTATTCTAGAATATGTATGTAGTTTATTTATGAAGATTTAAGAATAATGCAATGAATACACAGTATTTTTCGGGTAAAATATATACATTATCATTAAATGTTATTGCTCATAGAACTTAATACAACTGAACAAAATTATTAAACAGATCATCAAAATATATAAATTATTACATGAATATCTAACTGTATTTAAATAAATCATCGGACAAAAGATGATACACTCTCTCCGGGAGGTGACCGGCTGCTCGCACCAGAAGTATCCCGAAGGGTGGCGCCGCTCCCCAGTACTCCGTTCACACTTGCCGTCGGGAGATCAGCGGCCCTAGCCGCTGATCTGCCGACGGTAGCTGAATTGAGGTCAGCGGTGCCTCCAGTAAGGGTACTTCTGCTGCGAGCAGCCGGGAGATGACCGGCTGCATCGCCGCTGACCTCCGTGCGGCAGATAAGCCGCTAACGGCCACCATTTTTTTCTGAAATCCCGCATCGCTGATTGGCCGTGGCCGGACCAATCAGCGACGCGGGATTTCCTGGACAGAAAGACAGACAGACAGGATAAGACGATTATACATATTAGATAGATGTTACTGAGTATTACGTCATGTCACTGTGTATTACCTCATATTACTGTGGATTACCTCATGTTACCGTATATTACCTCATATTACCTCATGTTACCTGTGTATTACCTCATATTACTGTATATTACCACGTTACTGTATATTACCTCATGTTACCTGTGTATTACCTCATGCCACTGTGTATTACCTCATGTTACTGTGTATTACCTCATATTACTGTGTATTACCTCATATCACTGTGTATTACCTCGTGTTACCGTATATTACCTCATATTACTTCATGCTACCTGTGTATTACCTCATATTACTGTGTATTACCTCTTATCACTGTGTATTACCTCGTGTTACTGTATATTACCTCATATTACCTCATGCTCATGTTCCTGTGTATTACCTCATATTACTGTGTATTACCTCATGTTACTGTATATTACCTCATTTTACTGTGTATTACCTTATGTTACTTATGTATTATCTCATGTCACTGTGTATTACCCGTGTTCAGTAAACGTGATAGAAGTATATCAGACACTGTGACTGACAAAACATGTTCAGTACATCATGAGCAGTTGGTGAGTCACATAACCACATGGGCGGAGTTAGCCCTGCGTCACTGATGTTACTGTGTATTACCTCATATAACTGTGTATTACCTCATGTTACAATATATTACCTCATGTTACCTGTGTATTACCTCATATTACTGTGTATTACCTCATGATACTGTATATTACCTCATTTTACTGTGTATTACCTTATGTTACTTATGTATTACCTCATGTCACCTGTGTATTACCTCATGTCACTCTGTATTACCCGTGTTCTGTAAACGTGACAGGAGTACATCAGACACTGTAACTGACAAAACATGTTCAGTACATCATGGGCAGTTGGTGAGTCACATGACCACATGGGCAGAGTTAGCCCTGCGTCGCTGATTGGCCGCTGCCGGGATTTCCTGGACAGACAGACAGACAGACAGGATAAGACGATTATATAAATAGATGTGTCACAATGACATAATATATATATATATATATATATGTATTCTATGTGTGTATATGTATTCTTTCTATTCTTTATCAAAGCTGTCAGTGTGATTTTACAGTATAGCCGGGGATGAATTGCCGGCTTTTCTAAAGGACACCGGTGCGATTTTATCGCAAGTCACACATGTGGTCCGTTTGTAATCCAATTTTTCATCGCACCCATAGACTTGCATTGGCTATTGTCGACCGATAATCGGTGACAATCGCAGCATGTTGCGATTGTCTCGGTCGAAGGAAAATGGCCGAGACAAAATCGGATGCTGGGAGCTGCTCCAAAGATATTAACATTGGTCCGATTGCAATGCGAAATTTCATCGCATTGCAGTCGTCCGTTTTTGTCACCAGTGTGACGCCGGCCTCAGGGGGTTCCCTGCAAGTGGGCTGCAGTGCAGTAGTCAAAGCTTAATATATATTGACCTGTGTGGCACTATACTAGGAAGATGGAGGTACTCAACTTTAGCTGCAATTATCCAAATGTAACGCTGTTCATATCCTTTGGAAGTGGACCATTGTATCGGACAAAAGAATATGACAACTGCAACCCTTGGTATTCTAAATATGCTATCTGGATTGTTTGTAAAAAGAATTTTGGTTTTATGAATTATGAATTGGTGTGGTTTCCATATCTTGGAGTCAAAAGGAACCAGCCCCATGCAAAGTGTGGCAGGCAGAACTGGGAGTTGTCTGTAGAAGAAACACGGCTACACACACACACCAAGTCAAGATCCCGTTTTCCTGCAGTGGACCAGGGCATGGCAGACAAATGCATCACGTGTGGCTACCGTCCCGAGTCCTGTCCTCTTAAAAAAGGGCAGGTTCTGGGACTCAAATTCATAGTAATATCCATGTTCCTTACAATTGACACCTAATATTGCACACTTGTCAAATTGAAGAAATCCTGATCTTTAAAGGGGTCATTTTTAAAATACCTTAATTTATGACTAAGACACCCTTTCATCCCAATGATGAGGCCTTGGAACTGCTGAAGAAAGCTTAGCACAGTTCTCAACAATAAGGTCGGCGTCACACTAAGGAGGAATACGGACGAGAGAGAGGCATGAAAACCACGCATTACACACGGACCAATATTTCTCTATGGGGCAGCTCTGATCATGCGTATTTTTCTCGGCCGTATCTTACGGTGCGAGACACCCACAGCATGCTGCGATTGTCAGCGTATTACGTCCGTAGTACACCAATGAAAGTCTATGGTTGCGAGAAAACAACGGACTACACACGGACCAGGCGTGTGACTTACGAGAAATACGCAAGACTTCTGCAGCTGACAGGAAATGGTGCAACACATGCAGGAGGAAGCTGACACATGCAAATTAGCTCATAAAGAGCGCCAGACATCCCGGAAGAACGCCTCCACGGAGTCGGCCATGATGTCTACGCTCATCAATGTGGAGATGTTGATTGTGTTGATGCAGGAGAGGTCCGAAATTTGGGCCCAAAGAGATGCACATTACACAGACCGCGTAAGGAAAGAGGCGGCAAGGAGGCGCATCTGTGGGCATATGCATCTCCACTTTGGCGACAGCCCACGCGAGGAGCAGCAGCGAATCAGTAAGTTACTTGATTTTTTTGGCAAACTTCTTAACGGTCACAGCGTAGTTCTAGCGCAGATTTTGCCCCAAAAATGTATTTTTTTTTGTGGTGCAAAAATGTTAGTATACTTACATCCTAATAGGCCCCCATGACTATAAACGTGTATGTCAAAGAATTGGGCTTTGTGCAGCTGGCTAATTGTTTACATTATATGTGTCATTGCAGTAGATGATGTTATGAGAAGATGAAGAAGCATCCGCGACCAGTACCGACGGGAACGGCAGCAGAGGTCCAGGAGCGGGTCTGCGGCCCCGACAAAAAGAAAATTTGTCTACTTTGACCGCCTTGGCTTTCTGGCTCCTATTCTGTATCTGAGACCATAAGTACATACATCACACCACATAACACATACGCAGTTTAGGCTCACCTCTCCTACATGTTCTAATCCCCTTTCATTTCCCAACAGATCTGAGGATCCTCCTGCAACGGGCGCCTACACCTCAACCCATTCCCCCACCGAAATAACCTTGGCAACAACAGGGTCAAATGGCTGGCTATAATCAATTCCCAAATTGCCTCTTCAACCATGTGGAGGCTTTGGGACCTGATGGCACATGTCATATTGGGGTAGCGATTCCTACAAGTCACAATCATCTTAACAGGATTTCTTTATATGTATTGGATAAGAGCCCACATCCAACTCCATTGCAGATGTTGCTGGGCTATAAATCAACCCCCAATATGGTCATTGCACAAAACCACTTTGAGAGGCCGCCCAACCTGGATGTCAACATGGTGAATTTTTATTTTACTTGATTATCATCTTCAAAGCAATTTTCCTTATTTAATAATGTACTTCAGACTCACTGCTGGCAAAGAAATGTTGCACATAATCTCACATGATCATGTAAAGAATACATATCGGGTTTATCCAATTATGCTCTTGAGTAGGCATACTCACCGTTTGTTATTTTCATTATCTCTTATTGACAAAAAAGTTTGTAATTTTTTACATTTATTTTTACAACATGTTGTGTAACGCATATTTGCACTCATCTGAATGCCTACAAACAGCACATGGTACTTAGCTGGTGGTATATGGGTTAGGTGAAAATTTTTAGTTTCTTTATATCTTATAATTTATACCAATGTTTGTTATTTTTTCCCCATCCATTTTAAACATTGTTGGCTAATGCATCATTACATTAGTCTAGTCTTATAACCCAACCATATAGGGCAGATATGGTGCTCACTAGTGATAGTGACAGTTTGTTATTTTGCTTATTTATTATTATTTAGTGAAAAGTTTTATTATTTTTTTTTTTTCCATGTTGTCTATTGCATATTTTCAGTAGTATAATCTTGTGAACCAAACATATGGATAACATATGGTCTTCACTATACATAGTGAACGTTTGTTCTTTTTTATATTTAATTTCACTCACAGTTGTCAAATGCATCTTTGCACTTGTCTAATGTGACCAATCCCACATATGGGTCACATATGATCAGCACTAGCCATATTTGCTATTGGTTTTTGTCTTTACATACTATTATGTATAGAAATATTTGTACTTTTGTCATGCCTTATTTTGGTACTTGTGTAAGAATGCACACTTACACTATTGTGCTGTAAATACATATACCATATGAAGCAAATATGGTAGTCACTACCTCAAGTGGCAGTTTGCACATATAAATATATATATTTTTATAAAAAGTTTGGAGTCTTTCTTCATAAGTTGTTTGCATTCAACCACCAACACATCTGTTATGACCATTAACACCAGACAGAGACTATGTGTGCAAAAAATGGTTTACTTAAATACACACATGCAAACATTACAGCATAGATAATGCATCATCTTGCCATGTTGTAGTACCTTCAGGTGACACAAAATACTGTGTAAAGAGATCACGGGTTTTAAGTCCTGAGAGTGGACGATGTACAGGGATTACATGTGGGCTAGGCATATCCCCATTGGTCAACACACTTTCACCAACATCAGATGGGCCGCAATCATGCATTCGAGTGAAATTGTGTAGGACAACACATGCTTTGATGACCTCATTGACGTTGGCTTCACTCAGCTGAATTGCAGACTGGAGGACCCGCCATTTTGCACATAGAATGCCAAAGGCACAGCGCAAGTTGAAGATCCTACGACGGTGGTCAAGGTTTCGTCATGGATATGGCCTCATGACATTCCTAGATAGTTGGAAGGCCTCATCCCCAACTACAACATATGTCACAGGTTCAAGATTGGAGCCAGGAAGTTGCCGTGCTGGTGGTAGGTCCAACTGGTTATTACGTAGCCGCCGACCCATAATGGAAGAATTGAAGACTCTAGAGTCTCCAGTTCTTCCATAGGCCCCAATGTCTACAATTATAAACCTGTAGTTACTGTCAACCAGAGCCAACAGCACAACAGAAAAATATTGTTTATAATTATAGAATTGGGAACCTGAGTACGGCGGCTTACGTACATGGATGTGCTTCCCATCAAGGGCTCCTATACAATTTGGGAACTGGCATTGCTCCTCCAATCCCCTGGCAATCCTCTTCCAGTCTTCCATCTTTGGCTCAGGCATCACCAGTTGATGAAGTCTGTCCCAGAGTTGTGAGCAGGTATCACGCACAATGCCAGAGATGGTGGACCT
Source organism: Oophaga sylvatica (assembly GCA_033576555.1). NCBI lineage: Eukaryota > Metazoa > Chordata > Amphibia > Anura > Dendrobatidae > Oophaga > Oophaga sylvatica. The sequence continues at coordinate 480,445,623 of JARQOD010000004.1, forward strand.
CCCAATCAAAAACTCCAGATGGAGTGCGGCATAGGATATGCCAGTAGTTAGGAACCTACAAGTAACCAAATGTAGAGAGAGCAATCATTACATATGCACAAAGGTAGAACAAACGCACTATACATAACCGTTAAATCATTTCATTTACAAACAATCCTACGTTCTATTTACCACAAGTCATAGGTTTCTGTCATTTTTACATCCACATAATAGTTCTGCTAGTTCTAGGTGATATATGTGATAGATTATGAGGATATTTCAGCTACAGCCATAAGGGTAAATGCAAACTTGTGGGAAACCACATCATCAACAGACAGTATGTAGGTGAGGAATACATACCGTAGCAAAGGAGAAGGTGCTCCTCTGCAGAGATAGCTTTCCGTATCCTGGTAGGTGATCCAGGGTGCACAATCTCCAACAAAACATCAAATGTGGGAATGGTCATCTGACAAAACAGAAAAAACTTGTCTAGATGAGTCCGCAGAGATGCATAAAGCCAGTGAAAATGGCCTTTAGTGAGGCGTTGCCTCAAATGCGAATGCACCCACATTCGCCTTCTCCTCCGCGGATCAACGATCACTGGGTAAGGCTGCCAAAAGCAGTGGGACAAAACCCAGTTGTACAACACTCGATCAGTTGGGGTGAACTGAAGAGTGTCAGACATGTTGGCAAGCAAGCAGCAAGCAGTACTCCAACATAAGCACACCACAAAAATGGCAAGATTGGGCATTGCAACCTGATGCAGAGCCAATAAATAGCCTTGCTGATGATGATTTGAATGAGTTTCAGGCCTAAAAACCGTTAAATGTCCATTTTGCAAGGCGGCGAGAAAAATACGCTGTACGGATGCCATACGGATTGCATACGGATGCTTACATGCGCAAAATACGCAGCCGCACCCTGACAACGGATGAAATACGGATTGTTGTGCTGGCAACATTTTGGTGTATTACGCTCGTACAATACGGTCCGTATTTTTCTACGGTGAGTGTGACGCCGGCCTAACAGACAGTTCCATGGACAATGAATGGAGTGAAGTTTGACCATTTGCACCTGAGCTCCATTCAAGACAGGCCTCTGCATAATCCGTCTCGCAAATTCCAGGGCTCCATTTTAGAGATCACATTAAGTTAAGGATGAGGAAATTAGCCCTTCATTACAAAACTGCAGTTAGGTTGTTAAAATTGTAGTTTTCCTTCCATCAAATGATCATTCCAGGTCCTGCTACTGTACGTCTATTGGTTTCAAGATAGAACTTTCACTATTCAATCCAAAATCTAACTTTTTTTTCTCTTGAACCTTTAGGATGTTGGTTGCTTTACTATTTTTGGTCAAATCTGTCTCAAAATACATTTGCTAATCCTTGGTTTATGTAACATTCCCTAATTCAACTCCTATAGAATTTCACAGAATGCCAAGTATTTCCCAATATGATGTAACTACTAACTGAGAGGTTTGACCATTCTGTGAAGTTTGTCTACAGCATAAATTATGTTCTTAAATTAAAGTGTCATAGAAAGTAAGGAGTTATTGAATCTTCAGACTCATCCATCAACATTCCAAGCCTTACATTCTTCATGGATGATATATGTATGTGTGCACAAACACACAATGCCAAGCAAATAGTTATTAGCTCTAATTTAGAAATCTTCCTGTTAGTGCTCTATAAATTCAAAATGAAAATGCATAGCGCTTCTGTCACTGGACTCATTAGCCCAGTCAGTATTAAGGGACATCTCATAGCATATGCTAATCATGTCTCATTAATTATTAGAGCTAAGCAAGGCTCTGGGTTTTATGTATGGTTAAATTTTCTATTTTCTGCATATAAGACACTTGATACAGAAGTACGATTCATATTTTAGCTTACACTGACTTAGCCAGATTTCACACATCCATGTTTCGCCGCCTGAGTACGGACACAATCCACAAACTGGTTCTGACCCAAACTTGACAGCTTATGTACACAAGGCATTTGAGTTCCTTCAGGAGACATGCTGGTCCATGCATGGTGGTCCATATTTAGACCACAAAACACAAATGTCCAAAACCAGCTTTACAATGAGTGTCCACTTTATTAGAGATACTCTTTCAAGATTGGAGCTTTTTTTAAGAAATTTAAACATGTGACCTTCGAAAATGTTTTTTATGTCAATTTTAGTCAAAATCCACATTAGAATGGAAAAGTGAGTAATCTGAGCAATTTCGAACAAAGCTTGGTTATCATCAGTGATAGACTAGTCAGGACTTACCTTGTAGGATTTCCATGTGCAGCTGTTAAGGTCTCACTTGGTGAGTTAGACTCTATAGCAATAGGTCAGGGTGAGCAACATGGACCAAGGTTGATGGCACTTCAAAACTGGATAGCATGTAGAACAGTGAGGACTAGGACAGTGGTGCATGCAGGACAGCAGTCAAACAAGTGGTGTAATCTTCTGAAATACAAGTGGTAACTGAATGCTTTACTTACTGAATACTCAGACTGGACACAGCAGTCTGAGTCAGCCTTGAAAGGCCTTGAGTGAGCATGTTAAATGTAGTTTCTGTTTCACTATAGTAACCCATCAGTGATATGTACAAAGAGAACTGGGCCTAGGGGAAGAAACCAAGAACAGGCGCCTGAGCCAGGACAGGTGAGTAACAGCAAAATTGTTAAGGGATAGTAAAAATGGCATGATTGTAGAAAAAAATCCAGTGAATGGGGATCCTATGGATGTAATCTTCTTGATAACAAGAATTCTGGTAGGTGCTCCAACTGACGTGATCGAACACACAACTCATTTATCCTAACATAGATAGACTATAAAAACAATATTTAGCTGGAGCTCCATTGCTGTCTAAGGAAACCAGAAAGACAGGACTCCAGTGGGGAAGAAAATTATATGCAATTCAATGGAAACCAATGCTGGGTCAAATGAATCCAGATTTCTACTGCACAGTGCAGATTTTGGTGCAAGCAACATAAACCCCCTTCTGTCAGTTGTGAACAGTTCATTCAGGTGGAAGTAGAGTAATGGTACAAGGAATGTTTCCAAGGCACATATTGGGTCCTTGGATACCTGTGGATGGATGTTTGCACAATAGGACTTACCTAACCTTTGTGGCCACCAAGTAAAACAACAAAAAAAATAAATGCAAATATTTTGTTAGTTGCACTATGGCCAAAAGGTTTGTTTTATCTAATAGTTGCTGTCCTTTGGTCAAGCATTTCATATTATATTTGAAATGTTATCATTAGTCATCATTTTTGTCAAAATCTCTCAAATGGCTTAGCAAAAGCAGCTATGTTTATAGCAAGAAACGATAGTAAGGAGCACATACTGAGAAATCCAGAAACATCACGGCATTAAGATTTGTATAAAACATAAAACTCATTTTATGCTGCAGAAATGGAGATCTGCAGTTATCTTAGTGTAATTTTATGTCATTTTCTTGACAAATTCCTATCTGTATGTAACGAATCTACCATTCAGACGTATGCCATACAGTAGAGGTCCTTGCATGGGAAGAGGCCGCATTAGTCTATTCCATGATACTGACCCATTTACGTTTGGATGGTCGCAGTGATGTCATATCTCAGTCTGAAATAGAATGGGGGGCTGAGGAATACAAGATGGGGATCAGTATCTATGGGCATAGAAATAGGTAAGGTTTGTGTTGTGAGTGGGCTTGGGATGAGTTCTGAGCAGAGGCTCCCTCTGGTGGTTACAAGCGGTGCTGGTCTGTCCAGTGAAGATTGTGAGGATTGGGAATCAGGTGTTACTGACTGGTCTTATATAAGGGAGTTACCTTCCCATCAGGGTTGCCGGTGATCAATTGTTCTGGTCTGAATCCTTGATTCCTGTTTCCTTTGTAGCCTGCTGTGTCGTGTCTGCATCTCCTGCTAGCAGATAAGACATTTTCTTCTTTTTGCTTTTGTGCTTGATTTTTGCATTTTGTCCTGCACTTTTGTGGGGGCCTTCAGGGTCCCTCCGGGGACTTTTGCCCTCTCAGTTTAGTTCAGCCACTGATGTTTGTACCTTTGCTTTTTCCAGTTTTTTCAGTGGCTGCTGTTTTGATTTTGTTACACCAGAGAACTAATTTAGGTGGTAGAGGTCGTGTGATCTCAGGTGTTTTTGAAATTAGTAGAGTTGGTGCTTTTCAGGGTTTTCTGGGATTGCAGTAAGTACCCTTCCTATCCTTTTCTATTTAGTTAGTTTGGGCCCCAACGTTTGCTCATACTATTTTCTGTCTGTGTCTGTATTTTTTTTTGTCTAACCGCCATTACATGTTTGGGGGCTTTCTATTATCTTTGGGGTTCTGCTCCGGGGCAGATAGCTTTCCTCTTTCTATCTTCAGGTGTAGTTAGTTTCTCAGGCTGTGACGAGGCGTCTAGGACCAACGTAAGAACGCTCCACGGCTGCCTCTAGTTGTTGTGGTTAGTCAGGTGTCATGGGTGCATCGCCACGAAGATCGTCGCGATTGCACATTCTGACTTCTCACAGCTGAGCTGCTGTTTCTTTGTGTTTGGTAATGAGAGAGTTAATTTTACCTAGCTCTTTGCTAAGACTAGGTCCAGCCTCGCCCGGCTGCTTTGGATTATGTTCTAATTAGTTTCCTTTATATTCCTGCCAGTCTGGGTGTTGGATGCCGGTGAAAGCATTCATATAGTTTAGCAGACTGGATCGGTTCTGGGAATACTTAAGCTAAGAGCTCCTTAGTTGTTTTTACTCTTACAGCTTATAGTTTATCTCTGAGACCTTAGGTGTTCCTACTGTGTGTGAGTGTTGTATGTAAGACTTTATTTACTTTATTTCTTGTCTTTCTTGTATGTCTTTCTGTTCATTAACCGTTACCTGTTCATTCCCTTTGGTGGTATTCAGGGTCCTTCTTAGGACTAGAATACAGTTGGCAGGGATTGATAGGAGACAGGGTTTACGCTGGTGGCCTGGACCTCTGTACCTTTAACAGTACCTCCAGGTTGAGGGATTAGTTAGGACCCCAGTTTAGGGTCAGCTTAGACCCCGGTCACCCTCTAGCCGGAGACAGCGTATAACGGATTCCGTTTTGACCCACTGGACTTTCTGTCAGGTAACATCTATGCTATCATATAGCTATGCGCATGTTATATAGTATGTTGCCCTTTTGATATAGATTATTGTCATCACATATATATATCTGCTATACAGCGTGACATTTTCACCGGCCATACTAAAGATTCTCCCCAGCTATCATGGATCCAGTAGCCCAGCTGGCCCGGCAGTTGCAGGGATTGTCCATGGAGTTGGCAGACATTAAGTCCAAGGTTTTGTCTCCCCCGGAGCAAACCAGATCTGAACCTAAGGTTGCTCTCCCGGACAGGTTCACTGGTGGGCGGGACAAATTTTTTACTTTCCGGGAGGCATGTAAATTGTACTTTCGGCTGCCGCCTCGGTCATCTGGGAGTGAAGAGCAGAGGGTGGGAATTGTTATCTCGCTCTTACAAGGGGATCCTCAATCTTGGGCGTTCTCTATTCCTCCAGGCTCCCCAGATCTCCAGTCAGTGGATCGATTTTTTACTGCCCTGGGTCTGGTATATGATGATCCGGATCGAGTCTCCCTTGCTGAAACAAGGTTGCGTAAAATACGGCAAGGAAATCGTCCAGCGGAGGAATATTCTTCTGAGTTCCGTAGATGGGCAACAGATACTCAGTGGAATGACCCAGCTCTTAGGAGCCAGTTTTGTCAAGGGTTGTCTGACAAATTAAAAGATGTGTTGGCTCAGTATGATTCTCCTCCATCACTGGAGGCTGCTATGGCCCTCGCTATTCGCATTGATAGACGTCTTCGGGGAAGACGCGAGGTAACTCCGCCCCTTGTGATGACTCCACCTACTACTAAAGTCCCTTATACTGAGGTTCCCCTGGTCTGTTCTGAGGAACCCATGCAGTTGGGAGGGACATCATTTTGTAGGAGGGAATCAGCGGTGCGCCGCAAGACTAGAAGGTGTTTCTTTTGCGGGAGAGAGGGACATTTTGTTGGGGGGTGTCCATCCCGGACCTCTTTGAACCAAGGAGTTAACCTGGGAGTGTGTATTTCGTCCCCAAATCCCTCTCAGTTTCTCGTGCCTGCGGAGGTGGTGATTGGTACTAGAACTGAGAGGATTTCTGTTTTTCTTGATAGTGGGTCCGGGGCTAATCTGGTGGACGCTCGGTTTGCCCAGGTGCATGGTATGCAACTGAGTGTATTGGCCAAACCGGTCCCTATACTCTCTATTGATTCTAGACCTCTTGGTCAAGGTAGCTTGGTACAAGCTGTTCATAACATAGATCTTCGAGTAGGGGCAATTCATAAAGAGCAATTGTCTTGTTATGTGTTGGAGGGTCTACCTACTCCTATTGTGTTGGGACTTCCTTGGTTGGCTAAACATAACCCAGTGATTGATTGGCAATCCAGAAAGATAAGCCAGTGGGGTGAATTTTGCAAGAATAACTGCATGAGCACGGTCATCGGTGCGGTTGTGCCTAGGACTTTGCCTCCTTTTCTGGAGGACTTTGGGGAGATGTTCTCAGAGGAGGGGTGTAAAGAGTTACCTCCTCATCGCGCATATGACTGCTCAATAAAGTTGCTTCCTGATGCCTTATCTCGTACTTTCCCAGGGGCCGGGAAGACGGATGATCCGGTTCCTATTCCTCAGGAGGGAGTTGTAGTGTCAGCTGTATGCTCTGAGCTTGATGGGGAGGTATTGGGGGCTCAGGGGACGCCCCTGTGGGACTTCCAGGGAGACTGATAGTTCCAGATCGCTTAAGACTGAAGGTTACGGGGAACCGTTACAAACGGATGGCTGATAGGAGGAGAGTTTCTGGTCTAGATCTGAAGGTGAACGATCTGGTTTGGTTGTCTACCAGGAATATAAAACTTAAAGTTTCCTCCTGGAGGTTGGGTCCCAGATTCATCGGGCCGTACAGGATCAGTTCCATAATTAATCCTGTGGCATTTCGTCTGGACCTCCCTCCTACGTTTAAAATTCATAATGTGTTTCACAAGTCATTACTTAAAAAGTATGTGGCACCAGTCATACCGTCACCTCTACCTCCTCCTTCAGTGGTAGTCAATGATAACGTGGAAGTTCATTGGAGGGGGTATGGTCCTGAGGAGAGGACGTGGGTCCCTGCGTCTGATGATAACGCAGATCGATTGGTTCGGACCTTTCACACAATTTACCCGGACAGACCTGGTCATGAGGGTCCGGAGGCCCCTCGTAGAAGGGGGGGTACTGTCATGGGTGCATCGCCACGAAGATCGTCGCGATTGCACATTCTGACTTCTCACAGCTGAGCTGCTGTTTCTTTGTGTTTGGTAATGAGAGAGTTAATTTTACCTAGCTCTTTGCTAAGACTAGGTCCAGCCTCGCCCGGCTGCTTTGGATTATGTTCTAATTAGTTTCCTTTATATTCCTGCCAGTCTGGGTGTTGGATGCCGGTGAAAGCATTCATATAGTTTAGCAGACTGGATCGGTTCTGGGAATACTTAAGCTAAGAGCTCCTTAGTTGTTTTTACTCTTACAGCTTATAGTTTATCTCTGAGACCTTAGGTGTTCCTACTGTGTGTGAGTGTTGTATGTAAGACTTTATTTACTTTATTTCTTGTCTTTCTTGTATGTCTTTCTGTTCATTAACCGTTACCTGTTCATTCCCTTTGGTGGTATTCAGGGTCCTTCTTAGGACTAGAATACAGTTGGCAGGGATTGATAGGAGACAGGGTTTACGCTGGTGGCCTGGACCTCTGTACCTTTAACAGTACCTCCAGGTTGAGGGATTAGTTAGGACCCCAGTTTAGGGTCAGCTTAGACCCGGTCACCCTCTAGCCGGAGACAGCGTATAACGGATTCCGTTTTGACCCACTGGACTTTCTGTCAGGTAAATCTATGCTATCATATAGCTATGCGCATGTTATATAGTATGTTGCCCTTTTGATATAGATTATTGTCATCACATATATATATCTGCTATACAGCGTGACATCAGGGTACTGCAATCTCATAGATTCCAACTGCTCTGGTGTATTGCCTTTTTTGCCTGCACTCCTCAGCTACCGAAACATAACAGTATCACCGGCCTAAAATTTAAAATTGTATGGTACTCACAGAAGGGAAAAAATTTGTGAAAGAAAAAACTGTTGTCAGAGTTGTCAGAGATATTTTTCTGTTTGTTGCATTTTTTTTTTCCCTCTGTATCTCTGGGTGCTGGGGAGGATTTTTTCTCTCAATGGAGTTTGCACAGTTGTCTGGCCGTGTGGATCAGCTTGCCACTGAGGTTCAGAGTATTGCTGCATATCTTGCTAGGTTGCCTGTTGTGGAACCTAGGATTCCCATGCCAGATTTGTTTTTAGGGGATCGAGCTAACTTTCAGAATTTCAAAAATAATTGTAAATTGTTTTTTGCCTTAAAATCTAAGTCCTCAGGGAACGCAGCGCAGCAGGTTCAAATTGTCATCTCTCTCCTGCGCGGCGATCCTCAGGATTGGGCTTTTTCCCTGACACCTGGGGATCCTGTTTTGAGTGATGTTGATGCATTTTTTCAGGCTTTGGGGTTATTGTACGATGAGCCTAATGTCACTGATCAAGCTGAAAAAGCCTTGTTGGCATTAAATCAGGGGCTTGATGACGCTGAGTTATACTGTCAGAGATTCCGTAGGTGGGCAGTCCTGACCAAGTGGAATGACGACGCTTTGGCGGCCCTTTTTCGGAAGGGTCTGTCAGATAATGTAAAGGATGTTATGGTGGGATTCCCTGTCCCCTCTGGTCTCAATGATTCTATGTCATTAGCGATTCAAATTGACAGACGTTTGCGTGAGCGGAGAAGTATGCGTGGAATAGTGTTGCCTTGTGAACCTGCTTCTGAATCCATGCAGTGTGATAGAGTGGTGTCTGGGGCACACGTCATGAGTTTCGAAAGCGCAATGGGTTATGTTTCTACTGTGGTGATGCCTCTCATGCTATTTCAGTCTGCCCTAAGCGGGGAAGACGTTTTGCACGCTCAGTTGTCTTGGGTAGTGTTCAGACTAAGTTTTTATTAACTGTCACTCTGATATGCTCTCTGTCCTCATTTTCTGCTCAGGCTTTCGTTGATTCTGGAGCAGCTATTAACCTGATGGATTATGATTTTGCTAAACGTTGTGGGTTTCCCTTGATACCCCTACAGAAGTCTATTCCCCTACTGGGGATCGATTCTACCCCTTTGGCTGAGAATAAACCTCAGTTCTCTACTCAGGTGATAATGAGGGTTGAACCTGATCATCAAGAGTGCTGCAAATTTTTGGTTCTGTATAATCTGCATGATATTATCGTACTGGGTTTCCCTTGGTTACAGTCTCATAATCCTGTTTTGGATTGGAAATCTGTGTCTGTAACCAGTTGGGGCTGCCAATGTGTTAATACCAACACTCCTGTTTTTTCTGCCTCCCCCAGGCTCAGGATGTTCCTGACTTTTTGATTGATTTTTCTGATGTATTTAGCGAAAGTAAATCTGCATCCTTGCCTCCCCATAGGAGCTATGACTGCGCTATTGAATTAATGCCTGGTAGTAAATTCCCTAAAGGTCGCCTTTTTAACTTGTCTGTACCTGAACATGACGCTATGCGGTCTTATATCAAGGAGTCATTGGAGAAGGGTCATATCAGACCATCCTCTTCACCCTTAGGTGCCGGTTTTTTCTTTGTGGCCAAAAAGGATGGTTCATTAAGGCCGTGTATTGATTATCGTCTTTTGAACAATATTACTGTGAAATATCAATACCCGTTACCCTTGATTTCTGACCTGTTTTCCAGGGTGAAAAACGCTACTTGGTTTACCAAGCTTGACCTCAGGGGGGCATATAACCTTATTCGCATTAAGCACGGAGATGAATGGAAGACGGCATTCAATACCCCGGAGGGGCATTTTGAGTACCTTGTGATGCCCTTTGGGCTCACTAATGCTCCTTCTGTCTTCCAGTCCTTCGTGAATGACATTTTCAGGGATTTTGTGGATAAATTTCTGATTGTTTATTTGGATGATATCTTGATTTTTTCTAATGACTGGGACTCTCATGTGAAACATGTTCGAACTGTATTCCAGATTTTGAGAGAGAATGCTCTGTATGTGAAGGGATTAAAGTGTCTTTTTGGCGTACAGAGGATCTCATTTCTGGGATTCATTTTGTCCCCATCTGTTATTGAAATGGACCCGGTCAAGGTTCAGGCCATCTGTGATTGGGTCCAACCTACTTCATTAAAGCTCTTCAAAGTTTTGGGGGTTTTTTTGCCAATTTTTTATTTTTAAATTTATGGGAAATTTTCGGTTTGTTAAACCTTAACTTTTTTGAAAAAAAAGGGTTCGATGGGTGAATTGGCTCCTGAGGCAGCTCGCTTTCAGGAACTTAAGGATTCACTTCTTTTGTTCTACGGCGCCGTGTTTCTTGCCATTTAGGTGGAGGGATGCCTCTAAAATTTGGGGGGGGCGTTCCTTTTTGCCCAAAAGCCCCAAGCCCAAAAAAAGAACCCTTTGCGCCTTTTTCTCTCAAAATTTTTCTCCTACTGAACGTAATTATGACGGGGTAATCGGGGGGTTTTTGGGGCCGAAGTGGGCTTTTGGAGTGGGGGACATTGGTGGGGGGCCCCAAAATCGGTGGTGGTCCTTACTGACCATAAAAATCGGGTTTTAAACTGGAATCTCCCCAACAACTCAATCCTAGACGGGCCCCGGTGGCCTTTTTTTTTACACTTTTAATTTTGTGTTTCCTTTTTCCTGGCACTAAGAATTTTAAAAGGGGATCCCCTCTCGGGAGTTTCCTTGGGTCCCCCGAGTTATCGACCCCTTTGTCTGTCCAGGTTTACCGTTGTGGAGCGTATGCAACAGATTTGGGCCCCGGGGATGGAGAGGTTGTCCCTCCTCAGGAGAGGGCCCAGCGGTTTGAACCGCATGGACTGACGGTCCTGGGTTTTAAAAAAGTGGGTGCTTGGTCTGGTTTTTCCCAAAAAAATTCCATTAAGTACACTCCTAAATTTTAAAACCCAGGGTTTATTGGACCTTATAAGACATGAGATTAAATCCCCTTTCTTTTTTTTTCTTTTTCCCCGGGAATTTAAGATCCCCAAAAGTTTCCCAATCCTTGTTTTAAAAGGTTTGTTGAGCCAGTGGTTCCGTGCTGTGCCCCCCGACCCTGTTTTGTTGAGGGCAAAATGGATATTGGGGGGGAGAAAATATTAATTTTTCGTTTTTCAGACGGAAACTCCAGATTTGGTTAAGGGGAGGTTATGGTCAGGAAAAAAATTCTTTTGGGGTTTTTTTGGAACCATGCTAGGAGACTCATCCGTGTGTACCCCTAGAAAATCTCTGACCGCCCGGGGTTTCAAAAAAGGGTTCGGTGACCCCCTCAAGGGGGGGGTTGTTGTAGTGGGCTTGGGTGAGTTCTGAGCAAGGGGGCCCCTGGTGGTTACAACGGTGCTGGTGTCCAGTGAAATTTTTTTAGGGTGGGAATCAGGGGGTTTCGACTGTCTTATATAAGGGAGTCACCTTCCCATAGGGGGTTCGGTGACAATTTTGGTCTTAAAACCTTGATTCCGTTTCCTTTTTTGCTGCGGTCGTGTCCATTCCCCCAAAAATAAGAAATTTTCTTCTTTTTGTTTTTTGCTTATTTTTTCATTTTTCCTGCATTCTTGGGGGCCTTAAAAGGGCCCCCCGGGGGGGTTTTTCCCTCTCGTTTGTTCAGCCATGATGTTTTTACCTTTGTTTTTCCGTTTTTTTCAGTGGTGCTATTTTATTTTGTTACACCCCCAGAAAAATTTAGGTGGAGAGGATGGGATTTTTGGTTTTTTTAAAAATTGAGAGTTGGGCCTTTTCAGGGTTTTTTTTGGGATTGCAGTAAAACCCTTCCTATCCTTTTCTTTTAGTTAGTTTGGGCCCAAAAGTTTGTCATACTATTTTCTGTTGTGTTGTATTTCTTTTGTCTAACCCATTAATGTTTGGGGGGGGTTCTATTATCTTTGGGGTTCGCTCCGGGGCAGTGCTTTCTATTTTTACTTTTGGGTTTTTTTTGTTTCTCAGGGGTGACGAGGCGTCTGGACCCCAAGAAAGCTCCCGGCTGCCCCCGTGTTGTGGTTGTCAGGGACTGCTTCATGATTTTTCCCAATGTTGGTGATTCCCCTTTTTTCCCCCATCCCCTACCCAAAAAAAAAAAGTTTGTTTGTAG
>JARQOD010000004.1:480457909-480524346 GCA_033576555.1 Oophaga sylvatica
ACGGGGAAGGGGTTCCGTAGCCCTCAAAGGGGGGGTTTAAGAAGGAAAAAGGGAAAAGGAATACAGCAGCACAACGCGAGTTCTGGGGGGACGCACGAGCGCTGAAGGAAACACTTTACACCTTTGCTACCGGGGCTTATGAAAGGGCGAAGCGGCGAAAGGCAAGGGGAGAAAGAGAAAGTAATGACGGGTGACGACACCCATTATAAACCGGCCCCGGGTCCGAAGCTTGCTAGTGTTCACCCCAGTAAAAGAAACCCGGGGCCTAGGGGGACTTCAGGTCACAGGAGGCAGCCCAATGTGTCGTACTAACGGGATCAGGAGAACAGGATTTAGCGGACCTGCGAAATAACTTAGTTCTCCCACAAAAAGGGCTCTACCCTTTTCGCCGGGGTAGTTGCTATTGAAAGATTAACTTGACTTCAGCAATTTTGTCCCATAACTTAAAGGAGAAAGGGGCCTTAAACCTGCTCGCAATATCCCGAATGTCATTCCCCAAACCCCTGCCCACTTCCGGACATACGCAACAACATCACAAGTAAAGTATGGAAAGAGACTGCATTGTGGTGTGACGACTTCTTATCCCACCCTGCTACCATCATGACTTTGGGGATCAGTCTCACCTGTGGGGGACTTACATCTAGCTGCCAAACATCCCCTCAGAGATTACCCTGCAGCCTGGTCAATCAATCAGAAACCACAGGGGGGGGCACGAACATCTTTATAACCCCTGAAAATCCCCCATTGTATGAGCGCCCCGGGCCACGGACCGATTTGCTGAAAGGACATCTCCCATAGACTCCATGGGCTCGGTGCCGAGTACCCCATAACCTGGTACCCACACCACTGGTGTTGTGCGACTCACTTGTAAAAGGTCAATATTGAGTTTAAAGATTGCTACTTCCAATATTGGTAATAGAGTTTAAGAGGCCATTTGCATATTTAATTTCTCAGAGGAGCATTGCATGGCCTATAGGTCTCTTTACGCTGTCAGGCATGTCACTCTCCACAAGGGAGATGTACACCTTAAGCCTTATTTTTCCTTTTAGAATTTAATAAAAATGGCATTGGCAACTGAGCGGAGCTATTTCCCATATCAAAGGTGTGTATCTCTATACAGTTTAACATTGTGAGCACTTATTGGTCAGTGTTAGGCCAGAGTCACATTAGCGTATAGTACCTGATACAAGGCATCGGATACGAGATGCCAATGATACTCAGCTCAAACTCTGCTGCAAGCGTCATGCTCCTGTGATCTGATCACAGAGAATTGGATCGCAGGTGAGGCGAAAAGGAGAGATTAATCTCTCCATCTTCCCATTGCCTGTCTTGGCGTATATCGGACCGCACTTGGATGACATCCAAGTACAGTCCAATGTTTTGCATTTACCTATTGACTGATATGGGTGCGCACCATGCGAGATACACCACCAATCGCAGATCTGCTCTCTGCTGTCACGACCCAACTGTCTGGTGACCTGAGACCAGGGGCTCCTGTCCTGTCCTACCATTTGGGGGCGCCCTAGCTCGAGCTATTTACCCGGGATACTTCTGAAGGGAAGATGCCAGGCACCACCCTTGCCTTATCTCACGAATCAGCCTCTTTCTGTTCCTTCCCCCCTCACAGGGAAAGGGGTGCTACTGTGCACTGCAGTACACCAACCCAATGAACAAGGCAACACAAACAAGGGTAACTGAAAATACCAAGCATTGAATATTCAGTCACATTAAGAGAGGAATGCACTGATGAGTGGAGGACAGGGGAATAACCAAAGCAAGAGGGGGAAGGGAATTATCACACTCCTTTTCATATAACACCTCTCCTCCAAGCCATGCAGCAAAACAGAATGACATGGATTTGAATCAGGACCCCAGATTATAAGGGAAATGGGAGTTGCTAACCGAGCTCTGCTGTGAGCTCATACTCCCAGAGTTTCCAAATGGCCACTTAACCCCTGTTCTGCCAAAAAAATAAACACCATTTAAAAAGAAGAAGTGCTTCTTTTCAGCGCAAGAGTAGGAGCAATCAGACGCTGTGGTCTTCTAGCTCCTCTCTGTTGCGGTAACCCCATGACACTCTCATTAAATAACACTGGTCAGAGTGCAATTTGAGATTTTCTCGCATTGCACTTCTCCGTATTATACACCAGTGTGAGCGAGCCCTTTGACTGTGCAGAGACATGCCCATTTGGTTACATACAGTTGTCAATCGATTTAGTCAAAATTTCTAGGAGGTAAAACAGAGGAACAGAAACAATAAAACAATATTAGAAAAAGCTTCTGAATTGTGTGTGTCAGTGAGTGTAAAGGGCATGTTGAGTTATTCATATAACGAGAAAAAATTTTTAAAGCGTCACCGTATTGTTCAATATCAGGACAGTTCAAAATATAGAGTTGCTGCTCCAAGGAGATCCGCTGACCAACGATAAAATATGAAGAAAAAATTCCAAGTGTTGACAACTGGATATTTTCAAACATAGAAATAAAATTCATGCTGGAAGATGAGATAACGCTCAGAGCGTTTCAGGCAGAATTGCCCTTTATCAGTGATATAAACAAACAAACCCTATATGAAATAGTCATAGAAAGGGGGAAATGGGAAAGGAGAGTCAGCTCACCCAAGTTGCAGCTTAGACCTGGTGGTTGCTTCACACAGACAAGCCTGGAATCGGCTGAGGCAAAACAGAGGAACAAAGTCCAGCGAGGCGCAGGTGTGTACAATAAAATCCAATTTATTGTAGAAAAATGTATTAAAAGTGCATGGTAGTTCCAATGTGACTGAGACCTACGCGTTTCAGCTCCTTGGAGTCTTACTCCTATGTGAACATAGTGTCATTTCTAAAATTTAGGCTCAACAAAAGTGCTGTCGTTTCATGATTGGTTACCACTTGTTTTTGTTTTGTCATGTGTTTGTTGCCATACTCAGTGATCAAAGGCATTTATACCTGAAACGCGTCTGAGCGCTATTTCATCTACCACCATGAAATCGAAATAAAGTTTTGAACATTTTATTCATTGCCAACACTTGAATTTTTTATTCATGTTGGGTTATTATTTTTACTCAAAATGTCCTCCATCTTGTCACATAAACTCATCTCTTCAATTTCACCCAGACTTGGCTTTTCTGTGTTTGTAGCTTATTCTCCAGTTAAAGAGTGACAAGCAAAAGCATGAATACAGAAAGTAACAAAGACTGTAGTTGAATCTGGGCCCTGGACCTTGAAAGGGGCCTAAAAGTTTTTTCTCCATATGAGTAGACAGAGTGTATAAATAAGGTTGGATAACAGTGCAGCCTATGGCTTCCTCTGATGTCCACACACAATGACAAAACTGACCAAACACTGCCCAAGTACCAAACGCTGACGACACACTGACAGAATTGCTGATGAAACACTGATGTTTGCCAACTGACACAGGAGACACTAGGACCATTTTTGTGTGAATGTGAACAAACATGGACATCTGAATGAGCCCTA
Source organism: Oophaga sylvatica (assembly GCA_033576555.1). Classification (NCBI taxonomy): domain Eukaryota; kingdom Metazoa; phylum Chordata; class Amphibia; order Anura; family Dendrobatidae; genus Oophaga; species Oophaga sylvatica. The sequence continues at coordinate 480,461,386 of JARQOD010000004.1, forward strand.
ACTGTTAAAGAGGATGTTCGGCCTTAAGCCACATTCACACATTCAGTATTTGCGCAGTATTTATACATCACATATTTGTAAGCCAAAACAACGAGTGGGTAAAAAATAGAAAGTGGTGACGTGTTTCTATAGACTATGTGCACACGTTGCGGTTCTTAGCGTTTTTGCCGTGTTTTATCACGGCGGAAATGCCGCGAAAACGCTGCAAAAGCTTACCCAATGCAACTCATTATATTCTATGGATTCCGCAATGCTGTGCACATGCTGCGTGTTTTTCCGTGGCGGAATCGCATCGCGGAAAAATACGCAGCATGCTCATTCTTTTTGTGGAATCACAGCAATTCCGCCGCCATAGGAATGCATTGAATCGCTTACTTTCCGCATGTGGCTATGCCCACCATGCGCAAAGTAAGCTGTTCATGTGCGGATGGTACCCAGGGTCTGGAGGAGAGAAGACTCTCCTCCAGACCCTGGTACCATATCCCTGTAAAAACAATAATTAAAATAAAAAATAATGATATTCTCACCTTCCGGCGGCCCCCGCAGCTTTCCCGCCTCTCAGCGACGCTCCAGGCCAATCCCGTTCCCAGGTGTCCTTAGCTACAATGACCCCAGATGACGTAGCGGTCTCGCATGATGCTACGTCATCTGGGGTAATTGTCGCTAAGCACTCCTGGGAACGCGATTGGCCGGGAGTGTCGCTGAGAGGCGGGAAAGCTGCGGGGGCCGCCGGAAGGTGAATATCATTATTTTTTTTATTTTTTTTATTATTTTTAACATTAGACCTTTTTACTATTGATGCGACATAGGTGGCATCAATAGTAAAAAGTTGGTCACACTTGTCAAACACGTTGTTTGAATCGTGTGACCAACCTGTCAATCAATTTTCCAAGCGATGCTACAGATCGCTTGGAAAACGCTAGCATTCTGCAAGCTAATTACGCTTGCAAAACTCTAGTTTCTGGCGGGAATACGCAAACCAATAAAAATGCGCATTTCCCGCGGCAGGGAGGTGCGGGATTGCCGCGGAAGTTTCCGCGGCAATTCCGCAACGTGTGCACATAGCCTTAAACTTTTCCTCCGATTGTTCCACTCCTGATTTTGGCTTATAAATATTGGTGTAAAATACTGACCGAAAACTTAATGTGTGAACGTGGCCTTAGGGTAAAAATCTGCAGTCACAAGACATGCAGGCTTGTGAATCCTCAAAGCTAAAGCAAGCAGATTCTTCAGTGCTGGTGATTTGCTTACATTTGGTTATATATCACGTCTAGTCGGAATGTGGCTGGAAGTAAGCAAATTGCATATTTGCGGTCACGAGACCACCCAATCCATAAAGTGACTGCAGAATTAGGCTGACAACCCCATTAAGTTTCTGCCTTTCACACTACAACTTATAAGTCCTCAAAGAAAAGATGAGCTACAAAAATTATAAAAATAAATAATTAATTGGAGCCCCTCAGGGTACAGTGCTGTCACCCTTCCTCTTCTCATTGTATACAGCTGACTCTCAGTATAAATCTGATTTTTGTCACCTCCAAAAATTCTCAGATGACTCCGTGATTGTAGGGGGCATTGGGGGGCCGGGGGGAGGAGGAATATAGAAGGGTGGTTTCTGACTTTGTGGATTGGTGTCAGACTAACTGTCTAGAACTAAATGTAAAGAAAACCAAGGAGATGGTGGTGAGTTATAGAAGGAAAAAGGAGGATTACTTACCGATCACCATTGCTGGCCAGGGGGTGGAGATGGTTGAGAGCTACAAATATTTGGGGGTTCACCTTGACAGTAAACTCGATTGGAGGTGTCATACAGAAAAGGTTTACAAGAAGGGAATGAGCAGACTGTACTTTCTGCAGAAGGTCAGGTCGTTCAATGTGTGCAGTAAAATGCTGGAGATGTTCTACCAGTCCGTTGTAGCAAGCGCCATCTTTTTTGCTATCATTTGCTGGGGCAGTAGTGTGCGAGTAGCTGACGCTAATAAGCTCAACAAACTTATCAAGCAGGCAAGTGCAGCTGTTGGCCTCCATCTTGACTCTTTTGAGGAGGTATTGAAGGATAGAATTCAGAAGAAGTGTAGGGCTATTATGAACAGTAATACACACCCCCTATACGAGCTGTTCTTGAAGCAGAAGAGCACATTCAGCAGCCGTCTAATCCTACTAAGGTGCAAGGAGGAGAAATTCAGAAAATCATTTGTACCTACTGCTATGGGGATGTATAATAATTTCCTAAGGGTGGTAGAAATAATGACTGATGGCTGGTGTACTAATGTCAATTAACATTGACTTATATACACCTGAACTACACACTTTTATTTATTATGTAATGTTGGTATACCTGTGCAAGATTTGTGTCCTAATATTTTATGTACTGCTGTTTGTATTGCTGCTGTAATACTGTAATTTCCCCCCGGGATCAATAAAGTGTATCGTATCGTATCGTAAATTGGGGTTAGCAGTGGTGCATCCTGCATTGGAAAGTGTCTGATGTAAGAGAATTGCCACTCTTGGTGTATATAAAATCAGAAATATAGGTTCTTGAAGTGAAAGTGACATAAAGGAAGACACACACACAAGGTGTAAATTGTCATTTAGGACAAATTATGAAGGGGTGGTAGTCACAAGATGAGTGTCATGGGTATACCGCGACAGAGAGGGGCCACAAGATCACAGCGTCTGGTCACACAAAATCCTTAACTGATTAGGACTGCTTCACCATCCTAGCAAACAGAGCAGGTTTTCCTTGCTCTGTCAAGGCAAGGGCTAATCAGTTCATTTGATCTCCTGGAGCTCTCCATCCTGAATTGCCTCAGCTGTTCTGTGTTGGTCACTCATTTCTGGTATATATGCTTGCCACTGGCACTTGGAAATTGCCATTGATAGTTCTATTTCCTGGTTAAGTGTTGGAGGAAAAATTCAGTGTTTGAAGTAAGCAGTTGAAGAGTTGTTCAGAAGATTTCTTCTTGGAGTTGGTTTGCATGCTTATCCTCATACTCTCCTATTCAATTTCTGCTACCTATCCCTTCCCTGTGTTCCACTCTGTTGTTTTGTAAGAATATTTGTAGTTTTCTTTCATCCCTGTCTGTCTACCCTTGTCTGTCTGGTTAGTGCAATCCTATAGACTTCAGCCTCACACCTCCCTTGGTGGGAAGGGCACAGATAAGGTTTTATATAGGAGCATAGCAAGGTACGTTACCCTGGTGTCTCCCCCCTCCAGGGTAATCCGGGGAACAGAGATAGACTAGTGCACTCCCTGATTCGAGGGATCAGGTCGAGGGATCAAGTAGGCGTCCACTGTCCCTACATGACAATGAGGGTCACCACTTTGAACATTGCACCCTTCTGTCTAAGTAACTAGTTAGAATCCAGATAAAGGTGAGGCTTGTGTCATAACAATATACAAAATTATTGTTTTTCTGCTAAAATTCTGCCTTTAACTTCTACCTGACGGAAATATGCAGAGGGCATATGATTACCTTCATTAAACCCTTAAACTTCCCACAGCCATTAGCTCACTCCATCCTGCAAAAGGTTTGAAGATTTAATAAGACTTGTGGACTTTTCAATAATAGGGGCTCTGTACAACCATCTCAGCAAAAACAAGAGTAGAGATAAAAAGCTGAATTTATTTGGGGTTTCTTTTTTTCCAGGGAAAGGTCTATAAAACCTGTGACAGGTTTATAGACAGGGAAATATAATGCTGACAAACGAGCAACTAATCAAGTGAACATGTAATAAATCATTAGTGTGTCATTAAACTGTTCCAGAACTGCATTGAAGGGTCATTACTGTGTCACAATATATCTTCTACCAGCAAACAAAAGCAAGCAGGGCATGTTGGGAATAGGATTACAGGGAAGCATCTGTCAGTGCTAATTAGGAATTAACCACACTTCTAAACAGTGGGGAAAGTAAGCGAGCTGAGCCCAGCTAAGGAGGGAAACAGACCGCTTTCTAGTGGTAATATTGAGGGGACAGGCATAAGGAAATGAGCTAAGAAAAGTAAGTCATGCATTTCTAGACAAGTTTTCTGAAGTTGATGTCTATATTTTCACTTCAAGGGGAACTGGGACTTTTCTGTGCTTGTCATTTGAACAGAAAATGCATGTTCCCTTGTGGAGCTGAACCATGGGTTCCTGCTACTGAATAACGTAGATTGCTAAGTTTTATAACTAAGAGTTGCTCTTCTCACCAGGACCTGCGGTGTTTACAGTCAACACTGGCAAAGTCAAACTGTTCACTTAACGCAAGAATTGGATGATGCCGAGCCGTCAGCCCCCCTCTGTTTTGATCACTGTAGAAGAATATTAGTATTTTCTGAGAATTGTAAAAGTATAACGGGTGGATAAAAAATCAGACAGCAGTGTGGACTCCTGGACAGCAGCCATGATAGGGCTTCGCCCATGCTGAGAATTGCAGGAGCACATCTTCACCTGGTGTAACTCTACAGGCAGCACTAATACATCTGATTCATTTAAACAGAAATATGGATAACATAGCTTTATTAACACATTCAATAACTGTTGGACGAAAGCTTCACATACACGTGCATGGCTGATTTGGCCAAGCATGCAGGTGTTACCAATGAGTAGAGGGGAATAATTATCGTGTAAAACAAAGAATTGGATATGTTGAAGTTTAATAAGTTGTATCCTTTTTTCCCATATAGCTCAATGCACGTCAACTGATCATTCAGTGCCAACCATTAGATGGTAGGCCAGTCCTGCCGCATACACCTGACGAAGGCTCCAGTTTGAGCTGAAAACTGGTTTGTGATTTGAAGTCTTCCAATAAATGTATTTCACTAATCGCACTGTCCTCACCTTCTTTACATTTGACCAAATTTTTTCTAAGGCTGAAAGCAATCCATGTTTGAGCATCCATTGGGGGCTTCCCTGAGTTGACCATCAAATATAGTCTACTATGCTATTGTATCCAACTTAAAGAAGTACTCCCTTCAAAATTAATCTTAAATATTGCAATCACCATATTATATAGCATTGTGTATTTACAATTGCTCATTTTGCTTTTCCACCTAGCTAATTCTTCTCCTTTCTATTAAGACTATGACATCGCACGAATGATAACTGACTAGCTGAATCCTTGTAAGCTTTATGCGGAAACAATAAGTCAATTTTCCCTGTATGACTCATGAGTCACTGCAAAAGTCCCTGGCAGGGGGAGGAGTGGAGCAGCTGGGTCAGGAGTTGAAGAGGGGAATGATAAATGGAGGGAATAGAGGCTTTCTGTTTCTATATAGTGCAAAGAAAGGGTAGAAAGTCAAAATGAGCAATTGTAAGTACACAGTGCTATATAATATGATGACTGCAATATATTAAGAACATAAAAACTTTGATGGGAAGAGGAGGAGTGCTACTTTAAATAATAGACACCACTGAATAAAAGATAAAACGGTTTAAATGCAGTGCGCAAGTATCCTAAAATGTATGGCCAGTGGGTTGTTTCTAAAGTTAGTCCATATGAGATGATCTCAGGTAGATCATCTAAAACTCCTGGTCTCCAGTGCAAAATCTATTCCGGGAACCATAACGTTCATGCATCATTTCTAGTACTGCTATCCTTTTATAGAACCTTTACAGTTCTCTCAGGCTCCTGGGCTCGGATGTGATCACTTCACCCCTAAAGTTATGCTTCTAATATGGAGAACAATAACTGTGAAGACCCCCATACATATAGGCTAACATCAGCCCGCCAATATCGATGGGTTCATCCAACAGCCTAATGTTTATGGGGGCCGCAATGGAAGATTAGCAAGGGAGACAATTATACTTTTGCTTTCTAAATAAGCAGCCAGGGGAGTGTGGCAGTGGCTTTATCATAGAGATGACTGGAGTGAGCCCTCCTGTGTATGGGAGAGTGGGTGACATGGCTGCAGGCCAAACGATCTGCCAAACCATAATTTGGCCACAATCTATCTAAAATGTATGAGGGGCTTTAGAGTGAGGTTGAGTATATTAATGAGATCAGATCTAATTGTTAAACATCTTACAGAGATTCAGCCAATTTACCCAAAGGAAAATTTGTCCTTATTATTGCTAATATACAATCTATAGTAAAGAAAACATGTGTAAAACATTGGTCAAAGGCCGATGTCTGAAACACATTAAATACATAAAATCACAATGGAAAGGTGCAAAGCAATCAAAACATGAGAAAATGTGTCCATTATGTAGAAAGGCAGACAAGAGTAGAATGTCAGTCAATAAAAATACATAGAATAAGTTGGCACAGTGCTCAAAATATGACGACATGAATCCTAAGCAGCTAAACTAAAACAAGGCTCCAGGACAAATATCATTGCCAGGCATGTTGGTGCTCTCAAAATAAAAAATTCCAGTATCTCATAGTTAATAGGAAATAAATAACTGTATAGTTTGCCAGAATCTAATTTGCCAGACCCAGTGGGCACAGACCGAAATACACATTTGTTTGTTCTAATAATCAGGAACTAAGACCAAGTTGTGGCATTGGACGCAACTGCGTAGTGAGAAAATGTTTATTCTATATCAAGTGGCATATTATAAAGAAGATCACATTGAAACAGAAGGTTGATGGATGAAAGCCTTCTGATACCTAGTGATATGAGATGCTCTGTAACAGACTGCACTCCAATATACAGGAATTAATATATAAGACACAACATTTTTTTGGGTGTTGGGTAAGGATGGGTCACAGCTTTATTAAAGAAATTAATCATAACTTTAGTAAAAAATTATTAAAAAAACATTTGCAGTGTAGGTAGTGTCTGAAGTGCTATACCACCCACCGAACTGTTGGCAGGCAAGAAAGTCTACCATGCCACATGCTTTCCATAGATTTTCTACAAACCGCAATGACGACTGCAAAAGGGATCTGTACCTTCAGTAAACTCAAACTTTGCATAAATCAATGCCATTATAAGAAACTTTTAAGTCTGTATATCTCATGAGAGAATTCTGATTCTTTCTCCACTTGTGAGCCACTTCTTCCTCTCTCTCCTGCCTCCTGAAAAGACAATCCATTCTGAAAAAAAAACAGCTCAAGTCCACCTTGGATTGTCAGCACAGTGAGATGTCAGGATACATGGCCTATATTAGTTTATAGAGAGTAGAGAAGGAGTGATGAGCAGAAGAAGACAAAAAATATTGTACTGAGCTCTCAAACAAGCCTTTTACCTTACACCAGAGCTGCATTCACATCTACACAGCTCAGGACTGCTGTATACATTTCTTCATGCCTCTCTTACTATTTCCTTTGTGTTAAAAGGGAATGAACATCAGTGATCATTTTCTGTCTGCTGTGCTGTGTATAGGAGACAATATAGCAGCTAGTATCCTCCCACCAGCTCAGAGAGAGTTGCAAATTAAGGCCACGTTCACACGTTCAGTGTTTGGACAGTATTTTACCTCAGTATTTGTAAGCCAAAACCAGGAGTGGGTGATAAATACAGAGGTGGTGACGTGTTTTTATTATATTTTTCCTCTGACTGTTCCACTCCTGACTTTGCCTTACAAATATTGAGGTAAAAAACTCACCAAATACTCAATGTGTGAATGTGGCCTAAGAGATAGAGTCTGCAGAGGAGAAAACCGATGAAATTGCAGGTTACAAGTCATATATTGTCCATAAAAAACATTTTATTTCTTATGTACACACTGGATAGCTTACAAATGAGACAACGGACCTCAGAGAATCAACACTGGGAGAAACTATAGGCCTGGTATTAAAAAGGTATTTGGAAGAAGGATGGCGGAAATTTGAGCTCTTGATTGGTTCAGTGTTTGGGACAAACCAAACACCGGTATGGAGACAATGGGAGGAAAGGGTGAGAAAATAATGTCCGGCACCAGCCTGCAATAATAACAGGCGGGTGAAGACCACAGACATCAGGTCTTAATATCCAAATATAGTCTCTGAATAAGAAATAGTGTCTGGACAACATCACAATCAGACTCATCACTTGAAGGCTTGCACTGGCAAGATCACAAGGCATATGGAAATATTTTTTGCAGTTTTTACATTAACATGGTGTGGGAGTCTTTAAAGTGCCGCTAGGAATTATTTCTGTACAAAACACATCCATATGTCTCTATTGAAATAGTCTTTGCCATTAATGTATGCAATAATAGTTCTCTGTATGAGGCTTAGTCATATTCTTAAGGCAAAGCAAACATACTGTATAGTACAATTGTAATAGCGCAAAATGTGCAACAGGAAGTCTCCCAGCTCCACCGAAATGAGCAGAGCTGGGGCAGGACTGGGCGTTCATGTAATTTATGACAAACTGGGGCGTTCATGTAATTTATGACAAACTGTGGCGTTCCTTACTCCAGAAATCTTATTCCAGTCAGAGCCTGGAGTAAGATCTAATATATAAAGCTGAATGTATGTATGTGTGTATGTATGTGGGTATGTTTGTCCGGGATTGGAATCCGCACCGTCGCACTTACGGGCATGAATTTTGCACGCCCGCACTCTCGACCCCAAAAGGTCCTAGGCTATGTTTTGAATCGAAATTTTAACCCCGCGCGTTCCAAATCGCCAAACAATTTTGGCCCTATCTACATAATGGGGAGAAAGCTGAATGCTTGTGTGTATGTCCGGCATAGGAATCTGCATTTACGGGCATGAAATTTTGCACACCCGCACGTCTCGACCCCGGAGCGTCATAGGCTAGGTTTTGAGTCGAAATTTTAACCCCGCGCATTCCAAATCGGCAAATAATTTTGGCCCGGATAGGAATCTGCACCGTTGTACTTACGGGCATGAAATTTTGCATGCCCGCACATCTCAACCCCAGGAGCATCATAGGCTATGTGTTGAATGGAAATTTTAACCCCCGCACGTTCCAAATCGCCAAACAATTTTGGCCCTATCTACATAATGGGGAGAAAGCTGAATGCTTGTGTGTATGTCCGGCATAGAATCTGCATTTACGGGCATGAAATTTTGCACACCCGCACGTCTCGACCCCGGGAGCGTCATAGGCTAGGTTTTGAGTCGAAATTTTAACCCCGCGCATTCCAAATCGGCAAATAATTTGGCCCGGGATAGAATCTGCACCGTTGTATTTACGGCATGAAATTTTGCATGCCCGCACATCTCAACCCCAGGAGCATCATAGGCTATGTGTTGAATGGAAATTTTAACCCCGCGCGTTCCAAATCGCCAAACAATTTTGGCCCTATCTACATAATGGGGAGAAAGCTGAATGCTTGTGTGTATGTCCGGCATAGGAATCTGCATTTACGGGCATGAAATTTTGCACACCCGCACGTCTCGACCCCGGGAGCGTCATAGGCTAGGTTTTGAGTCGAAATTTTAACCCCGCGCATTCCAAATCGGCAAATAATTTTGGCCCGGGATAGAATCTGCACCGTTGTACTTACGGGCATGAAATTTTGCATGCCCCACATCTCAACCCCAGAGCATCATAGGCTATGTGTTGAATGGAAATTTTAACCCCCGCACGTTTTGGTGTGTGATTTTTATGTGCAGAATAAATTTTTGTTAACATAGTCTATTTTGTTACAGCTAACAGCAGTTATTAATTAACCCGGGCGAAGCCGGTACTACAGCTAGTTAGTCATAAAATGCACAGATATGCACGCCACTCGTCAGACCCACCTGATTCATCAAGAGGCCTACGACTGTGACTCTTTCACACCCCCTCATCAATACGAAAGAGAACATTGCAGGACTTGATGAATTGGGCCATAATATTTTTGGATATAATATTTTTTTTTCACACAACAAGATTAATCCAGCTATTAACCAAAAAAACCCTCGTTATAAAGATTGTTATTTGTTAGGCACACATTTTCTCTTTGTGTATTTTCTGGAATAGCTATTATCATTATTGTTTTGCTGCAAACACCAGCAAGTAGTCTGCCATCATGTTTATGGTCCATCTGCCTTGATATGTGTTCCATGATCCTAATGTCCTGGTGGAAGCTTTCTTCTTGCTCTTGACTCAAAGCTCCGAGATTAGTTCCGATGGCTGTGAAGGAAACGCAGCGTGACATTCATTTTTGCTCCCAGTCTTTTAAAAAGAAATCAACAAAGCTTGCTCTAAAAGCAGGTAATTTTTAGCCCTGATATTGCCAAGAAAGTTTGTCATCACATCAGAAAAAGTAGACCAAACGTCCTTCTCCATGCTTTAGTGGCGTTGATAAGTTGATGAATTGTGCAGTTACTGAAAACAAAAACCAGCATTTTTTGCGAAGTAGAGGATTTAAGTGGAATAAATGGATATGATACTTGGATTCAGCAAACCAAAATTTGCAAAGATCAAGTCTGCCGTTATCAAAATAGACCAGTGTAATCATTATGTTCGCTTGTCATCGATTTTAGTTAAACTGTTTATTTTTCCATCGGAAGAATAATTATTTAAGTTTTGTTGGAAATTTTTGTTGCTTTTCTTGATTTTGATTGAAGCGAATTGCTGGGTTTTGAAAACATATTTCTCAAATGCCTTGTTCAAGATCCAAACTTTGAGCCCAGAATAGCCACAAAAGTCATCTCTGACTCCAGAGAACCGAACATGTCCATGTGTTATATGAGCATCCCATTGATTTCAATACTAACTATGTAATACCTTACATATAACTGGTGGTGGCGCTGCTGGGGAATTAGATCATTGATTCGGGGTTATCTCAAATATCACCGCTGATTGTTGAGAGGCCCGGGCTCCTTGTTTTAAGTTTATTGTACCAAAAAGGATTTGTTAAACCAAACAACCCCAGTATATTCCACAACTGTAGCATTCAATCAGCTATCGTGGGTGAAAATGGATTAGCAGCAAAGCACATAAGTTATATTTCAATGATTGAGGTGATTTTCTATTGGAAAATAATTGAAATAATTCTTGATGTCTTGCAATTTCTGCCTCTTTGATGAACATTGTCACAATGATTAAAGATATTGAAATATTAGTTGGATCCGGGCAAATTAAACCTTGTGTGTAGAGCCTCGTTGGTTCTAATGAAATGCTGCAAATAGCAAGAGAAAGAAATATGCAAATTGTTTAATCATACTTTATGGCACATATTAAAACTTTTTTTATTGTTGGAAGTAACTTCAAAATCCTAAAAAAAACTTGCGTTTTTTTGATTGAAAATCTACATAGGCTGGAGGTAATTGGGTGGTGGAAGATGTAATACAATTGGTCCTTTTGCCTTCCCTAAAATAAAAGTTTACCACTCATACAGAATAGATAGCTGTCAGTGTATAATCGTTTGGGCGATCATTCAGCCAATAGCTATTTCTCCTGTCTTCCCTAAGCCCCGTAGCACTCAAGCGAAACATTGCCGGGTTTGGCTGATGTGTAATATGTATGGGGGCCTTTAGGTTAATCGACAACCCTGCGATGATCAAACTTAAGGCTCATACTCACATGCAAGAAACTCGGACGAGTCTCGCACATCAATACCCGACACTGCCGCCGGCACTCGGATCGGAGCATTCAGCTGCATGTATTTCTATGCAGCTGAACGCTCCGATCCAAGTGCCGGCGGCAGTGCCGGGTATTGATGTGCGAGACTCGTCCGAGTTTCTCACATGTGAGTATGAGCCCCTAGTGACATTTAGTATCATGCCTCATTGTACTAAAGAAATAATTCAACGTGGCATGAAAAATGTCTATTGACCACATCTTTTGCACAGACCGACAGTAGCCCTCAGTAGAAGTCATGTAGTTAAGCGCACAATGGTGTATAAGTAGCATGAAAAGCATACATTGACTTAATAGATATCAATATAACTCAATTGCTAGAGTTACGTGGATATTTTCCATTATCCGGATGCTACTAAGCAATGACTAGTTGGTTCTCCTATATTCCAGATGCCAATCAGAAATTCGGTCTTGCCATGCCATGTCAATGACTTGTGGTTTCTACCACTTTGGTCTCTATTATCTAGATGCCACCAGTCAATGGGTAGCTTGGTCTTCTCCTTTCTGGATAAAGATATTTCACGCCATACCACTAACCAATGTTTCTACTCAATTTGGTCTCCATGATTCAGACATCACTAGCCTATAAGTGGTTCAGTCTCCAACATTACAGATGCCTTCAGGAACCAACAAATGGTTTGGTCTCTACCCACTTTGTAATTTCCCCAACTTTAGTCTTCCCATGCCCCGACTTATGCTCACCTTTAAAAGGGAACTTGTCACCCCCCCGGGCGTTTTTAAGTAAAAGAGCCACCTTCAGCAATAAGACAGCAGTCTGTGAAGGTGGCTCTTTTTTTTCTGGTCCCCTGCAACGCTGAAATATCGAGTTTTAGAACTAGGTCCCCATACCTTAAATGTGTCCCTGAGGTATGGCCTCTTCCCTGACTCATGCTCCCCCCAGCCATCCATCAAGCCCCTTCAGCGTCACCGCGCCTCCTCCAGAGTTTTTTTACTTTCATTTCGGTTCTGTGTGGCGCCTGCGCTGTTGTAACAGTCCTCGGGCATGCGCAATGCGCGCTGCCCGGGAACTGTCAGAAGACTATTGCGCCTGCGTCTTTCTCTTTCCCCAGATCCCTCCCCGCAATGTGTTATCATGTATTCACACTGCAGGGCTGACAAAGAGAAAGACGCAGGCGCAATAGTCTTCTGACAGTTCCCGGGCAGCGCGCACTGCGCATGCCTGAGGACTGTTACAACAGCGCAGGCGCCCCACAGAACCGAAATGAAAGTAAAAAAACTCTGGAGGAGGCGCGGTGACGCTGAAGGGGCTTGATTGACGGCCGCCATTTTAAAAATATATATATTTTTTTAAAAATCACTAATCGCAAACGGCGAATGGATTGAATAATCCAGTCGCCATTTGCAAATTTTTAGCCGCTTTGGCGACCATTTTGGTCGCCATCTGCAGCACTGTAATGAGGCCTGCTGTTTTCGGGGCCCTAGGCCCCTGATAGGGCCTGCAGTTTCCTGGGGCAAGTTTCCTTGTCAAGCACTATGCGTGACTAGTGAGACCAAACCTGTCAATCACTTTTCCAAGCGATGCTTCAAATCGCTTGGAAAAGTGCGAGCATTCTGCAAGCTAAAAACGAGGAAAAATGCATACTAATTACGTATGTGTTTTACCCGCGGCGGGGAATTGTGGAAATGCTCCGCAAAATTTCAGAGCATTTGTGCAACGTGTGAACATGGCCTAAAGCTTCTGAGCCCCATCTGCCCCCTGACAGAGAGTAAATGCAGGGAATCTTGAGAGGGGGCTGTGTCCTGTCAGGGGGCTGGTTGGGCTCAGCAGTCTATGCTTCTTTGCAGGAGTGAAGGGGGGAAGGGGCACTCAGGTATGGAGGGGCACTCGGGTCTGAGGGGCACTCGGGTCTGGGGGGCACTTGGGTCTGGGGGGGCACTCAAATCTGGGGGGGCAATCAGGTCTGGGGGTGGGCACTCAGATCTGGGATCTTTTCATGAGCTGGGGGGGCACTCAGCTCTGCTCTTTTCATGAGCTATAGCTGATACAGACAGGGGTCAGACTCAGGACATAGCAATAGCAGCGTCCTTGGTGAGCCGGCTGCTGTGCTGATAGTATGACTGACGCTGTCACTGAGCACAGTAGCCGGCTCACTGAGGAGGCATCAGCTGTAGGGACTGGACTGGAGCCTGGCCGGACACCGTCTATTAACACAGGCTCAGACACTCACCGGGGTTTGGGGCTGAGGGCTGCGCTGCTCCTGCTGCTCAGTGACTCACTCCTGACTGTGTGACAGGGGAGAATACTGTACTGCACTAAGCCCGCGCTTAGCAGGGATTGGATGCTGGAAAGTCCCGCCCTCCTGTTGCTCAGCACTGGCTGCCTCTCCCAGCTGTCTGTCACAGTGACTCCTGCTCTCTTCATACACACCGCTCACTGTGGGCCCCTCCAGCTCCCGTGCCCCTTACACCAGTAAGGGTAATAATGCCCTGATGGCGGCCCTGCATAGCGGCGCCGGAGGTGGCGGCGGGCCCCGGTACTACCGTGGTGGTAGGTGAAGCAGCTGCAGCAGGGACGGGTCCCCTTCTAGCCTGGGCCCTGTGGCAGATGCTTCCCCTGCTTCCACGATAGTTCCGCCCCTGCCTCAGGGACACATTTAAGGTATGGGGACTAAGTTTTAAAACTCGATATTTCAGCGTTGCAGGGGACCAGAAAAAAAAGAGCCACCTTCACAGACTGCTGCATTAGTGCTGCTGAAGGTGGCTCTTTTACTTAAAAACGCCCAGGGAGGTGACAAGTTCCCTTTAAGTATCATTTGAATTTTTTCCTCCTAATACTTTTGCAATCATAATATCATTATGTGCTCTGACAGTCAGTTCGCTCTCCTCCACTCTTGATGTTGGAAATATGACATTATACAGCAGTCTTGAATAATGGACTAGGTCCCATTACATGTATTACACGTATGCCACGGAGCACAATGCAATTTTGTTTTACGTGGTTCGCAAATAGGTAATGAGCCGCCAAACTTCAGAGCTAAAGAATTACTCTAGATTCAAAACTATAAATAAGTGACACTGCCATAAAGACATGAAGAGCCATAAAAGGGTTAATTACCGCAAGTAAATTGCTCTTTGAGTTATTGATCATGGACTGGTGTCATAGACAATATTTCGTCTATCGTTCCGTTGCATTGTGCGTGTATCAGTATTACGTACTTTGGGAACGTTTCTCCTGACATTGTCATCAAGTTCATTGTCCTGTTGTGTATATAGAAGGTTTGTGTTTGCTACATGTATGCTGTATGGAAGCTATTGCTAAGCATTAAGTGCGCTCAGGGAGGGAGTGTCTGGCAGGCTGAGCGCTATGCCTGGGAGATAAGGGTAATTTCTAGGACAAGCTCTCGTCAGCACAACCGAGAATTGCTAACTTAAGCAGAAAAGACTCCGCTAAAGGAGAGAGGGGAAGAAGCAGACAAATCTTGCTTGTATATCTGGAGCTGGGAGCAGGAGCAGGGTGCAGGCAGCAGTGATAAAATGCCTGCAGATTAATGGTAAGGATGAGCCTAGGCGGGGAAATGGATCAGCGACTGACAAGGTGAAAGCTGGAGAGATGTTCTTCTGCAAATGAGGTTTTTTTTTTCCCTTTCAGAGGATATCTATGTCGAATGGCAGCTTGTATGTAACCTCTTCCCTGCTGAAATGGCACAACAGGGACAAAATGGCCAAATGGCGCTTTCCCCGTCAATATCCTTGAGCTTGCCGTAAACACAAATAGACCTTAATTGTTCTGAAAATTTACTGCACAGCAAGCGCACAATTCCTCTTGTATGTATGTCCTAGAAAAGCACTTTATGGCTGTGCAGTAAAGAGTAATAAAAGTCTATAAGCAGATGTAGGACTGTGGAGTTGTGAAAGGGATTGGAGAAGTTGCTGTCACAACCCGGCCTTTATGTGGGACCCTGAAAATACCCCTCTGATAGGTAGCAGAACAGCTACAACCTGGAAATTCTACCAATTGTTTCTGTGGAAAATAGGGAAAACATTCAACCTGTGAAACATAGAGAACCCTTGTGCGATCTTAAAGTGTGCCTCCGATTATACTGAAAAATGATTGTGTTGTAGGAGACTGAACACTAGTCGTTTCACTAAATTTTGCTTTTAAATAGCAGCATGGACTGGCTATGGTTTGTGTTGTCTCCGTGCATTCCTTCTCCAGCCTTGTAAGATGTAGTGTGATTCTACAGTGCTGGTTCCTGCCCTGGACACGGAAGAGACAGCGCAGCCACGACTGGTCCATGGCGCTACTTAGAAGCAAAATTGACAATGCAAGTGACTTAGAAAAATAATTTTTGCGTTCACTCCAGAAAGGCCATACTGGGCCTTGGCATAAAAGGCAGGCCGACATGACAGAATTTGGAGTGGGAAATAAAGTGAATAGGGGATTAGGGATAGGAAGGGTTGAAAAAATTTGAAGGTTAAGGGGTGACATCAGAGTGGGGTGAACATAGGGAAAGGATAAGGGTTTAAATGGTGGTGACTGTTAGTGAGAGGGGAGTCATTTTTTTAGGCCTAGCCCAGAGAGAAGCAGACAATAGCTGGGGGAACATCAACATCTAATAATTCCATATGTTTGCTTTCATTAAATGGGAACCTTCATTGTTTAATTCTTGAGGATACTAATCTGTGTGCACATCTGTCATGCAACATGTAGGAAAGGCTACGTGCAACACAAAGGGATAAGGGAAAGGGAACCAAACACTATGGAAGGGGGGACTGGAGACCCCTAGTCAGATCTAACGTCACCCTGTCTGCCTTATCATCCCTATATAGGTTCCGCACCTATCGCCGAGCAGGATACCTAATTCCTGCCTGACCCTGGTGATAAGCCCTGCACCAGGAAGGACAGGATGAGTGCTAGTTAATCCCCACTACCACTGAAGACAGATGGGATCTACAAACAAAAGGGGAACACTTAGCTTGAGTAGACTCAGAGAGAAACACAGTCATCCTACAAACACCAGAGAGGAAGAAGATTAGCCGATTGCTATAGCTCCAAGCCGCAACAGGGAACTGTAAATAGAAATATCAACCGCAACTTCCAGCAGCAAGCTGGGAGTTATATACACCCCAGTCCAGGTGTGTCAACTAGAACCAGGGGAAGTTGCTACTGAGTCCTAAAGTCAGAAGGCCCTGGAAGAAGTCTGCAAATCAAACCGCTGAGACCTTCTGCAGTCACATGCAGAGCAACGGTCTGCAGCCTCTGACACACCCGTGACA
The DNA here is from genome assembly GCA_033576555.1 of Oophaga sylvatica. Classification (NCBI taxonomy): domain Eukaryota; kingdom Metazoa; phylum Chordata; class Amphibia; order Anura; family Dendrobatidae; genus Oophaga; species Oophaga sylvatica. Next base: position 480,478,076 of record JARQOD010000004.1, read on the forward strand.
ACATCTCATTTAAAGAGAAATATCTCACAACTGTATTGTAGCTGTAAAGATCCATGAATTTTTGGGAAAATCACATACCCGGGATAGATTGCTATGCTGATTTGCAGTTTTATGCAAACGTTTTAGGCAGGTGTGGAAAAAATGCCAAATAAGAATGATTTAAAAAATAGAAGTGTAGCTTATGAATTAAAAAAATGCAAAGTGAGTGAACAAAAGAGAAATCTAAATCAAATCAATATTTGTTATGACTCTACATTACCTTCAAAACAGCACCCATTCCGCTATGTACATGTAAGGGGTTGCATCTGCCTTTAACCTCTTTAAATACGTCCCGCTTGATATAATTGTGGTTTATTAATATTGTACGTATGTAAAGTATTTTTGCTGCTATTGAACTGTATATACTGTATTAATATAGGGAAAGTGCAGTTTCTTTCTCTGCCACTAGATGGGGAATTGTTGTCATATAGTTTTAAGTAGGGTTCGTACATAGATAGTTAATATAGGAGGGATCACAGTGAGTAAGACAGGAAGGACTTCCTGATAAAGTTAGTTGGGGCCAGAGTGCCGGTTGAGCTCGGGTGGGCTTCTCAGCCCGGGCAACACCATGTCACGCAATGTTTGAACAAGAACAGGGCCCAGCCATCTTGTATCTGGGGCCAAACATCAGCAGTGAAAGCAGTGACAACAGTGCTAGCAGTGCAGAATTACTGATACTGCAGTTGCTAGAGGAGACTAAGCAGTACGGGCAGGTCGCTCATCATGTGGCAGCTTATTGCTTGGGCTGATGCCCTCAGAACCGGGTCGAAAAGGCTGAGGGAACTCCCAAATGAAGTAAGTCTGAACAGGAAGGATGCTGTGGAGCCAAAGGATATGGTCCGTCCTAGAAGTGAGCTTAGTGGCAGAAACAAGAGAACAGGGAAAGAGGAAGAATTGTACATTATGAAACCTGATGTTCATGCTGTGAAGAATATGTATGTGCTGCGTACAAAAATGAGTAAAGTCCTTTATTTAAAAGTTGAAATGGACTGTCTCTATTTATGCGGGATCGTCTATAGCGAGACTTCAGCAACTCAGAACAGACCCTCATGGTGCAGAAAGAGAAGACACAGCTGCGCAAAGTGATGGACATTGTATGTATGTGATGGGGAGCCAGGGCATGCCAGATACACTAGCCCCAGGGCTACTGCCATTGCCGCCTTTCACATACACTTACACTTAGTCGCTTGTGTCATGTGTGCATTGCCACGAAGATCGTCGCGGTTGCACATTCTGACTTCTCACAGCTGAGTTGCTGTTTCTTTGTGTTTGGCAGTTAGGGAGTTAATTCTGTCTGTGCTCAGTTCTGGGACTGGGTGCAGTTTCTCCCGGCTGCAATTAATTATTTGTTGATTGGTTTCCTTTAAATCTCTGGTTGTCTGTGTTGGGAGTTGCCAGTGAAATTCTTCATGCAGACCACAGATAGGATTGTATCTGTATAGACTTAAGTTAAAGAGCTCCTTAGTTGTTTTAAGCTCACCTTGCTTAGAGTTTAATATCCCAGATCATTTATGTTCCTTCTGTGTTTGAGTGTGTATGCAAGTCTGTGTTTTCTCCAGTCTGTCTAATATGTCTAATCTGTGTATTTAGCAGAGATCAGCCCGTATTCCTTTGGTGGTAATCAGTATCCTTCTTAGGACTGATTACAGGGTTCAGGGACTGATAGGAGACAGGGTTAGGCTGGAGACTTGGACCTCTGAACCATTATCAGTACCTCCAAGGTGAGGGATTAGTTAGGACCCCAGTTTAGGGTCAGGTTGGACCCCGGTCCTCCTCTTTCCTGTGACAGTGTATCAAGTCCTCAAGATTAACCCTGAGTTCAACGGATATCGTGTCAGGTAAATCTATTCTATATTTACATGCTGATGTTGCTAATCTATATGTTGTATAGAGTGTTGTTCTTTTAAGAATAGTTTACTGACATCGTACACATATCATAAGACCGCGTGACATTTTCACTGGCCTATAAAATTATTCCCAGTTGCCATGGATCCAGTAGCCCAGCTGGCTCTGCAGTTGCAGGGATTATCCATGGAGCTGACGGACATTAAGTCCAAAGTTTTGTCTCCCTCGGAGCAAACCAGATTTGAACCTAAAGTAGCTCTCCCGGACAGGTTCACTGGTGGGCGAGACAAATTTTTTACCTTCAGGGAAGCATGTAAATTGTATTTTCGGCTTCGGCCTCGATCATCAGGGAGTGAAGAGCAGAGAGTGGGAATTGTTATCTCGCTCCTACAAGGGGACCCTCAATCCTGGGCCTTCTCCCTTCCTCCGGGATCCCCGGCTCTACAGTCAGTAGATCGATTTTTTACTGCCCTGGGTTTGGTATATGATGACCCAGATCGGGTCTCTCTTGCTGAGACAAAATTACGTAAGATACAGCAGGGAGATCGTCCGGCGGAGGAATTTGCTTCTGAGTTCCGTAGATGGGCCACAGATACTCAGTGGAATGACCCAGCTCTTAGAAGCCAGTTTTGTCATGGGCTTTCTGACAAATTAAAGGACGTTTTGGCTCAGTATGATTCTCCTCCATCACTGGAGGCTGCTATGGCCCTAGCTATCCGTACTGATAGACGGCTCCGGGAGAGGTGCGAGGTAACTCCGCCCCCTGTTGTTACTCCACCTACTACTAAAGTCCCTTATGTTGAGGTTCCCCTTGTCTGTTCGGAGGAGCCTATGCAGTTGGGAGGGACATCATTTCGTAGGAGGGGATTGGCGGTACGCCGCAGGACTAGAAGGTGTTTCTTCTGCGGGAAAGAGGGACATTTTGTTGGGGGATGTCCATCCCGTGCCTTGTTGAGCAAAAAGTCGCCGGAAAACTGTTAATCCCAGGTTGTGTGGTGGACGACAACCTGGGAGTATGTATTTCGTCCGCTAGTTCTTCTCAGTTCCTTGTACCAGTGGAGGTGGTGGTTGGTACGAGAGTGGAGAGATTTTCTGTTCTTCTTGATAGTGGGTCCGGGGCTAATCTGGTTGACGCTCAGTTTGCTCAGGCTCAAGGTATGCATCTGAGTGTATTGGTCAAACCGATCCCTATATTCTCCATTGACGCCAGGCCTCTCGGCCAAGGTAGCTTTGTTCATGAGGTTCATAACATTGACCTTCGGGTAGGGGCAATACATAGGGAACTATTATCTTGTTATGTGTTGGAGGGTCTACCTACTCCTATTGTGTTGGGACTTCCTTGGTTGGTTAAACATAACCCTGTGATTAATTGGCAGTCCAGAGATATAAGCCAATGGGGGGAGTTTTGCAAAAGTAACTGCATGAACACAGTCATCAGTGCGGTCGTGCCTAGTACTTTGCCTCCTTTTTTGGAGGACTTTGGGGATGTGTTCTCTGAGGAGGGGTGTCAGGAGTTGCCTCCTCATCGCGTGTATGACTGCTCTATTAATTTACTTCCTGATGCTAAGTTACCTAAAGCTAGGTTATATAACCTTTCTGGTCCTGAGAGGCAGGCTATGAAAGATTATATTTCGGAGAGTCTGGCCAAAGGGCATATTAGACCTTCATCTTCCCCAGTGGCCGCGGGGTTCTTCTTTGTGAAGAAAAAAGATGGAGGCCTACGCCCTTGCTTGGATTTCCGCGAACTTAATCGGATTACTGTTCGAGATCCGTATCCACTCCCTCTGATTCCTGATCTCTTCAATCAAATTGTTGGCGCCAATGGTTCTCTAAATTGGATCTCAGGGGGGCGTATAATCTGATTAGGATAAAAGAGGGGGATGAGTGGAAAACGGCGTTTAACACGCCGGAGGGACATTATGAGAACCTTGTCATGCCTTTTGGTCTGACTACTGCACCAGCAGTGTTCCAACATTTTGTTAATGACATTTTTCGTCATCTGGTGGGGCTGTTTGTGGTCGTATATTTGGATGACATTTTAATTTACTCACCAGATCTTGTGTCTCACCAGGAGCATGTGAGACAGGTGTTGCAGATCTTGCGAGACAATAAACTATACGCCAAACTGGAAAAGTGTGTATTCGCCGTACAGGAACTTCAGTTTTTGGGTTTCTTGGTGTCAGCCTCCGGTTTCCGTATGGACCCTGAAAAGGTGAGAGCAGTGCTTGAATGGGATCAGCCAGAGGATCTTAAGGCTCTGCAGCGTTTTCTGGGGTTTGCTAACTACTACCGGAAATTTATTTGTAATTTCTCATCTGTTGTCAAACCTCTCACTGACATGACAAGAAAAGGGACGGATTTTTCTAAATGGTCGGACAAAGCTTGCCAAGCTTTTTCCTCTTTGAAAAAATGTTTTGCTTCGGCACCCGTTCTCATCCAACCAGATGCATCACAGCCGTTCGTTGTGGAGGTGGACGCGTCTGACGTAGGGGTGGGTGCAATATTGTCCCAGGGTCCGTCCCCTGGTAAATGGCATCCGTGCGCTTTCTTTTCTAAAAAATTGTCGTCCGCCGAAAGGAATTATGATATCGGCAATAGGGAACTTTTGGCCATTAAGTTGGCTTTTGAAGAATGGCGTCACTTTTTGGAGGGGGCAGTCCACCCGGTCACCGTCATTACTGATCACAAGAACCTGCTGTATTTGGAATCTGCTAAGCGTCTGAATTCCAGACAAGCTCGATGGTCGTTGTTTTTTACCAGGTTTAATTTTGTTGTCACTTATCGCCCTGGATCTAAGAATGTTAAGGCGGATGCCTTGTCTCGCAGTTTCCCAGGGGCCGGGAAAATGGATGACCCGATTTCTATCCTTCAGGAGGGGGTGGTAGTGTCGGCTGTATGTTCTGAGCTTGAGGAGGAGGTGTTAGAGGCTCAGGGGGACGCCCCTGCAGGACCTCCAGGGAGACTGTTTGTCCCAAATCAGTTGAGACAAAAGGTTATTGAGGCACATCATAATTCTGCTTTAGCAGGACATCCAGGGAGTAAGGCTACTTTAGATCTCCTTTCTCGCCGGTTTTGGTGGCCTAACGTTAATAAAGATGTTTTAACTTTTGTCGCGTCCTGTGGGGTTTGTGCTCGCTCTAAGACCCCTCATACCCGTCCGTCTGGGACCCTCTTACCCTTGAAACTTCCGGAGCGTCCATGGACTCATTTGTCTATGGACTTCATCACGGACCTTCCTCAGTCGTCAGGGAAGACTGTCATACTGGTGGTTGTTGACAGGTTCAGTAAGATGGCACATTTCATTGCTCTTCCTGCCCTCCCTAATGCTAAAACTCTGGCGCAGGTGTTCATTGGGGAGATTGTGAGACTTCATGGGTTGCCTTCTGATGTGGTGTCAGATAGGGGGTCTCAGTTTGTGTCCAAGTTTTGGAGGGCATTTTGTTTACGTCGGGGGATGCAATTGTCATTTTCCTCGGCTTTTCATCCGCAGACCAATGGTCAGACAGAGCGTCTGAATCAAAGCCTAGAGACTTATCTTCGGTGTTTTGTCTCAGAGAACCAGGAGGACTGGTCTTCTTTCTTGCCTCTGGCAGAGTTCGCTCTTAACAACAGGCGGAGCGAGTCCACTGGTAAGTCCCCGTTTTTTGGGGCATATGGTTTTCATCCCCAGTTTTGTACATTCAATGGGGGGGTCCCTTCTGGGGTTCCTGAGGAGGAGCGTTTCTCGTCGTCACTTGCTTCAGTGTGGAGAGGTGTATTGAATAATCTGAGTGCTATGGGGAACCGTTATAAACGTATGGCTGATAGGAGGAGAGTTTCTGGTCCAGATCTTAATGTGAACGATCTGGTATGGTTGTCTACCAGGAATATAAAACTTAAAGTTCCCTCCTGGAAGCTGGGCCCAGATTCATCGGGCCGTACAGGATCAGTTCCATAATTAATCCTGTGGCATTTCGTCTGGACCTCCCTCCTACGTTTAAAATCCACAATGTGTTCCACAAGTCATTACTTAAGAGGTACGTGGCACCAGTCATACCATCACCTCTACCTCCTCCTCCAGTGGTGGTCAATGGTAACTTGGAGTTTCAAGTGTCAAAGATCATTGACTCACGTCTGAATCGCCGGTCCCTTCAGTACTTGGTGCATTGGAAGGGGTATGGTCCAGAGGAGAGGACGTGGGTTCCTGCGTCTGACATTAACGCAGATCGTTTGGTGCGGACCTTCCACAGAACTCACGCGGGCAAACCTGGCCCTGAGGGTCCGGAGGCCCCTCGTAGAAGGGGGGGTACTGTCATGTGTGCATTGCCACGAAGATCGTCGCGGTTGCACATTCTGACTTCTCACAGCTGAGTTGCTGTTTCTTTGTGTTTGGCAGTTAGGGAGTTAATTCTGTCTGTGCTCAGTTCTGGGACTGGGTGCAGTTTCTCCCGGCTGCAATTAATTATTTGTTGATTGGTTTCCTTTAAATCTCTGGTTGTCTGTGTTGGGAGTTGCCAGTGAAATTCTTCATGCAGACCACAGATAGGATTGTATCTGTATAGACTTAAGTTAAAGAGCTCCTTAGTTGTTTTAAGCTCACCTTGCTTAGAGTTTAATATCCCAGATCATTTATGTTCCTTCTGTGTTTGAGTGTGTATGCAAGTCTGTGTTTTCTCCAGTCTGTCTAATATGTCTAATCTGTGTATTTAGCAGAGATCAGCCCGTATTCCTTTGGTGGTAATCAGTATCCTTCTTAGGACTGATTACAGGGTTCAGGGACTGATAGGAGACAGGGTTAGGCTGGAGACTTGGACCTCTGAACCATTATCAGTACCTCCAAGGTGAGGGATTAGTTAGGACCCCAGTTTAGGGTCAGGTTTGGACCCCCGGTCCTCCTCTTTCCTGTGACAGTGTATCAAGTCCTCAAGATTAACCCTGAGTTCAACGGATATCGTGTCAGGTAAATCTATTCTATATTTACATGCTGATGTTGCTAATCTATATGTTGTATAGAGTGTTGTTCTTTTAAGAATAGTTTACTGACATCGTACACATATCATAAGACCGCGTGACAGCTTGGCTGTGTTTCCACGTCAAATATTTGAGTTTTTGGCCACAGTTCTTCCAGACCACGACTGGCCAGTCTTCTAAAAACAGTAGATCAGTGTACCTGGGTTCCAGTAGTTTCTGCCATTTCTGAACTGATGGCACTGTTGGACATCTTCCAATTTCAAAGGAAGGTAACTATGATGTAATTTTCATCGGCTGCAATGTTTTGTTGACCGACCATGGTCCTCAATGCTTCCCATTTCTTGGTGTTTCTTCAAAAGAGCATGAACTGCAGATCTTGAAAACCCAGTCTGCTTTGAAATCTTTACCTGGGAGAGATCTTGTTGATGCAGTATAACAACCTTGTGCCTTGTTGCTATACTCAGTCTTGCCATGGTGTATGACTTCTGACTAGTGTTGAGCATTCCGATACCGCAAGTATCGGGTATCGGCCGATATTAGCTGTATCGGAATTCCGATACTTAGTTCCGATATTTTTCATATATCGTATACCGGAATCGGAAGTTCCCATAATTCTTTTAGAGGCAATGTGATTATAGTCAGCCAATGAGGAATCCTAAGAAGTGTGGGCACATCCTGTACTGCTGCGGTCATCTTAACTAATGGCATGGCTGTGATTGGCTGCTGAAATGATGTCAGAATGCACTATAAAAGGCGCCGCCGCCATTTTAGCGTCACTGTGCTGTGAACTCAGTTAGGGACAGAACGCTGCTCTGCTGACTCTGAGGGACAGTTAGAGATTGCGATTTTGTGTACTGTGCTTTAGGCAGGCTAGTTTACCAACTGCTGTGTAAAGCTTCCTTTTGCCTTGCAGTGTTGTTTTAACAGCGCTGTGCAAGGTGTGTGTGTGAGAGTGCAGGTGACGCTGCAGTTTGCTCTGCATCCACCGCTGTTTGTAGGCATCTGCACGCGTCACTCACAGACTCTTTTTTTTTTATTATTTTGTGGAATTGGTGCAGCTCCATTCAATTGAAATTAACAGTGATCTATTAGTGTGACGCGCTTCCATCCGTATACAATACATTGGTTGCAAACACTATAGAAGTACAGAAAGGAGCCTTTCACAGCTAGTGAACAGTTGTGTTTCAGTGTTCACTGCAGTCTGTGAGGTATTTTTTTGTTGAGTGCAGATTACGCTCCAGTTAGTTCTTCAACCACTGCTGGTTGTAGTCTGCTGAGCGTGTGTCACTGCCTCATCCTTCCAATTTTTCTCTAATTGGTGCTGCTCCATTATATTTTCAAAAAATCTTATCTATTAGTGTGACGCGCTTCCATCCGTATACAATACATTGGTTGCAAACACTATAGAAGTACACAAAGGGGCCTTTTACAGCTAGTGAACAGTTGTGTTTCAGTGTTCACTGTAGTCTGAGCTTTTCATTTTTTGAGTGCAGATTACGCTCCAGTTAGTTCTTCAACCACTGCTGGTTGTAGTCTGCTGAGCGTGTGTCACTGCCTCATCCTTCACATTTTTCTCTAATTGGTGCTGCTCCATTATATTTAAAAAAAATCTAATCTATTAGTGTGACGCGCTTCCATCTGTATACAATACATTGGTTGCAAACACTATAGAAGTACACAAAGGTGCCTTTCACACCTACTGAACAGTTGTCTGCAGTGTTCACTGCAGTCTCTGAGGAATAACCACACTTAGGCCTTATAACTTTTCTGACTTTCTTTATCAATCTACCAAGATGAAGAAGGCAGGGAGTAAGGCACGTGGTCGTGGCCGTGGAGTTTCAGCAGGGAGAGGACGTGGGGATTCTGTGCCTGCTGCTGCCGCACCCAGTGACACAGCATCCACCAGTTTACCCCGTGAGCGTTCCTTTATGCGCAGTTTTTTAGGAGCTCGGCGTAACCCCCTGCTGCGGGAAGAACAAATTGAAGCCGTTGTTGGTTGGATGGCAGCCAATGCATCGACTTCAATTGCTTCCACCTCCTCTCAGGACCACAGCACTGTTGAACAACCATCTGTCTCTTCACCGCCTGCCAAATTGCCCAGGCAGTCAGAGAGCTCTGTAAAGGAGCCAGCTGAGTCTCTGCTTCTGTTCTCAGAATCTGTTGGCTTGCAAACAGGGGCCCAGGCAAGCAGCATTCTGGAATGTGAAGAAGAGGCAGTATGCAGTGATGCGCAACAGCTGTGTCTCTCTGAATCTGAAGAGGCGGGTGAGCCAGTGCCGATGGTCAGCACACCGCAGAACGCATCTGATGATGATGAGACTCAGGTGCCAGTTTCTGTTGAGCATGGTGCTGGCCAGACCACCCAACAGCAGCAGGTGTTGGAAGAGGGTAGTGGAGATGATGAGGTCCAAGACCCAACATGGCGTGAGGAACAGGAAGGTGGTGGTAGCAGCTCTGAGGAAGAGATTGCCCCAACGGTCCAAACAGTAGGGAGAGGTAGGCTGCAGACTTGGTTGCCTGTAGCCTCCAGTTTGGCACCCGTTCGTAGCAGTTCTCTTCCAACAGCCAAAACGGGCGCTCCCAGGACTTGCACTGCGTGGTCCTTTTTTGACACACTTGCAGATGATATTTGCTATGTCAAATGCAAGCTGTGTAATCAAAAAGTAAAAAGAGGTAAAAGTGTCAGTAACCTTAATACCACAAATATGTGGAAACATGTGCGGTCAAAGCACGTGGTTGAGTTACAAAGACACACTGGAGATGTAGGCCAACCTACAGCAGCACCTACATCTTCAGCTCGTGTTGGAGCCTCTTCCTCCAGCTCACACACAGCTGGTTCGGCTTCCTCACAGGATCGCCATGGAAGAACCTCTGTCACTGTTGTCCAGAGACCCAGTGTTATTCCACCCACAGCTGCAAGTTCCCTGTCATCCTCACACTCCCAGGCCACAAAACAGCCATCGGTAGCACAGGCATGGGATAAAAGACGGCCATACTCGGCAAACCATCCACGAGCACAGGCTCTGAATGCTGGCATTGCAAAACTCCTGTCCCTTGAAATGCTGTCATTCAGGCTGGTGGAGACTGACAGTTTCCGTAACTTAATGGCATTGGCAGTCCCACAATACAATGTGCCCAGCCGATTTTATTTCAGCAGACAAGCCGTCCCTGGTCTGCAAAAGCATGTTGAGGGAAAAATTAAACATGTGTTACTAAACGCCGTCAGTAGCAAGGTCCACCTGACCACCGATGCGTGGACCAGTACCCATGGCCAGGGATGATACCTTTCCCTCACTGCCCATTGGGTCAATGTTGTGGAGCCGGGTACAGATTTTGCGAGTGGCGCTGTACGTGTTCTGCCAACTCCAAGGATTGCAGGAATCAAGTCTGTCCACATTGACTCCTCCTCCAACTCTAGTTCCTCAGAATCATCGCTGCAGGAGCCGTCACGGTCTACCTCCACATGGACCCGTGAACGCTTACCTGTTGCGACCGATATGAGCACAGCCGTGGCCAAACGTCAACAGGCCGTCCTGAAATTAATTTCCATGGGGAATCGAAGCCACACAGCGCAGGAGCTCTGGGATGCCATCAAGCAGGAGAGCGACGTGTGGTTTTTGTCAGCTAATCTCCAGCCAGGCTTGGTAGTGTGTGACAATGGCCGAAATCTGGTGGCAGCTCTGGGCCTTGGCAACCTCACTCACATACCATGTCTGGCACATGTGCTCAACTTGGTCGTGCAGAGTTTTTTGAGGGACTATCCGGATCTTGATGCACTGCTGCACAAGGTCCGCCTAGAGTGCGCTCACTTGCGACGTTCCAGCATGGCCAGATCGCGCATTGCAGCTCTGCAAGTCAGATTTCGCCTTCCTGAACATCGCATCATATGTGACGTACCCACCAGGTGGAATTCCACGTTACATATGTTGGAGCGGTTGTGTGAGCAGCAGCCAGCAGTAATGGAGTATCAGCTGCAACAGGCGCAATCAACTCGCAATTTGCGCCGTTCACACTTCACCACTACTGAGTGGGCCTCTATGAAGGACATCTGCGACGTTTTGCGTGCGTTTGATGAGTCAACGCGGATGGCGAGTGCAGATGATGCACTAATCAGCCTGACTGTCCCCCTTATCTGCCTGCTTCAAAAAACACTGCAAGCAGTAAGGGATGAGGTTTTGGAAGAGGTGGAGGATGAGGAGTCACAAATTCCATCACCTCGAGAGTCAGCGCAACGTGGTTCCTCACAAAGGGCTGGGCAGGGCTCACTTTGTGAGGAGGATGAGGAGGAGTCAATGGAGGAGGAAGACATGGCTCCAGAGGGAGGTACACAACGCTCTAGTCAGTATGTAGAGCGAGGGTGGGGTGATGCAGAGCAGGCAGAGATGACGCCTCTTGCAGGGGACAGCGTTTCTTGGCCAGTTGGGAGTCTGCAGCACATGGTTGATTTCATGCTGCAGTGCCTGAGAAATGACCGCCGCATCGCCCACATTCTCACCACGTCTGATTATTGGGTGTACACCCTCCTAGACCCTCGCTACCGGGACAACTTACAAAGCCTCATCACACCGTTGAACCGGGAGCGTAAAATGCGGGAGTACCAAGACACACTGGTGCAATCCATAATGTTCTCCATTCCAGCCGAGAGCACTGCTGCTGCTACTGCTTTACAAAGCAGCTCTGTGCGTCGAGGCAGTGGAGACAGCTCTGCAACAAGAGGGAGCACAAGCAGCGCCTCTGCACAGGGCAAGACCAGTATGTTCCAAATGTGGCGAAGTTTTGTGGCAGCGCCACAAATGTCTACACCATCCGAGACGGCTCCAGTCAGCAGGAGGCAACGTTTCCGTAAGATGGTGACAGACTACATGTTTTTCCCTCTCAGTGTACTCCCAGATGGCTCTTCCCAATTCAAGTTTTGGGTCTCTAAGCTGGATACATGGCCAGAGCTTAGCCAGTATGCATTGGAGGTGCTGGCTTGCCCTGCTGCCAGTGTATTATCGGAGCGTGTCTTTAGTGCTGCAGGTGGTGTACTAACAGACCGTCGCATGCGACTATCCTCCGATAATGTAGACCGGCTTACTTTTCTGAAATGAACAAGGCATGGATCTCGCCTGAATTTGTCTGTCCGTTTTCAGATTAAATAACTGATTCGCAACGTTATCCATGTCTCCTGTTATGTTCATCTTTCTACCTCCTGAACTCTACTCCCTGGGCTACAACACTGCCAGTTGCTGCTCAGAAGTGTCGTGTCCACAGACCAATACAAAAGCTATAGTGTTAGTGGGGTTCAGTAACGCCAGCTGTTCCCCTGCTGTGTGTCCGGCAAGAAGTCTCCTGTTCCCTACACATGCACAGAAAAACCCATGTCGAACATGCTCCAAATAGGGAAGAGCCGTCACCCTGATTGTTATGCTTAAAACAGGAAATTGTGAAGTTTTACAGGCATAGAATGATAAATTTTTCTAACAAATATGGACAAATAATAATTTGTCATCACAGCGCATATCTGCACCTGTCTATTAGAAATGGTAACAAAAACTAAAACATAGTGTTCACTTTTTTAAATTAATGCATAAAAGTACATTTCATACTTATCAATTAATGGTTTTTAAGGAACTTTATCTGTACCTGTAAGATAATGCAGTCAATGGATGTACGAATCATAAACATCCTCATCATCATCATCACGAGTTATATTTATGACAGACATTATAAAATACACATACTGATGCCAACTGTAACTTCACACACCATATATGAAATGGCCAGCATCTAAACCTGGTAATAATGTGCAATAATAAATTATTACATCTAGAAAGTGCATCATGCATACTGACAATAGGTAGTTATACCTGCAAGTGCTGTTGAAACAACCACAACAGATATAAATTAATAATGGTATATAGGTATCACAGTGCATAGTTACTCATGGACAATGTTGATGTAATACTGTACCTCAATAAAGTCAGCGTCAACCATTATGCTTGTTAGTCTTGTAGATTGTTAAAGAGGGAACGTGTTAAATTTTGTTGGTCATAGGTGGAGTATTAGGCACTAAATGATTACTGCTGTCGTATTTTAGGCGTCCCTAGGGCAGAATAACGCTGCGTAAGGTCACATTTTATAGAGAGTCATCTAATAGACACACGCTACCCTACCCTACGCGTGACAGTAGGAAGGTAGTGTTGACGGATAAAGCCTTGCGCAACCAGACATGCTTTTACCCTCTTCAACACTGAACAAGGAAAAAATGCATGATTGCAGCCGCAGACTTTATTGACGTACAGTATAACATCGCCATTAGCCATCAGAGGCTGTACACTGTCTGATACAGACATAGAATATACCTTTGCTATCCGTAGTCTTTGTTTCACCTACACTTGCAGGCACACACTTAAATTGTGACAATGCATAATGTTTTTTTAAATGGTTATTTTTTATCGTACATTATTGCGTCATCACATTGATGAGTCCATGCTGGACATGTCATACATGCTGTACAAAGTAACGATTTTATTAACTTAAATAATTGAAATGTCTGTGACTGTCACATATAAATTGCAATGATGATGATGAGTGACTATTACAAAATCCATTGTCTTCACTATTTTATGGTTTAACATAGCGTTCCTTAAGCATTATTCATAAATACAAAAATGGACTTTTATTCTTAAATTTACAACACTATATTTTGTAAACTATTTTTTAGGTGGTGTGTTGTTCCATTTCTTGTTGCCATGTGCATATATGCGTTTATATTTCCAGGGTCTTTATTTTTATTATTGAAATTAGTAAAGATGTGTATCTTCGTACCGTGTTAGTGTCAGTAGATATAAAAATATTTACACTTGAGAGTCCTCATTGTTTGATACTAGTGTTGAGCGATACTGCTCGATATCTAAAAATATCGGATCGGAATGGTATCGCCGATTTCACTAAAATATCGGCGATACCCGATACCGATACCGGAAGTCCCATGTAAGTCTATGGGAACAAAATATCGCAACTTTAAAAACACTTTCTTTCCTTGTAAACACAAAATATACACACTTAGAATACATATATATATATATATATATATATATACATGTCATTGTGACATATATATATACATATATTTATAGTTTATTCACTTCTACATAGTAAAATAGCCTCTGATTCAATTGCCGGATAAAGCCAGCATTTGTGAAAAGACAGAAGCACCCGAGGGTCCAGTCGCCACAGAGATGTTGCATCGCACCCAGCGGTGTGACAACTTACTCTCAGGTAAGGAGGAAACACCCCATTGACTCCAACCACTGCATTCAACAGTACACTATGCCAGCTGAGTGTAGGCGGACCCAATGGGATGGTCTAGCTCAGGCTGGTTAGAACAGGGTGTAGCTAGTTGGATGGGAGGGGTTGAGGCAGCCTTATGCTGCATGTCTTTGTAGTAAGAATTGTTTCCTTTCCTGCTTTCTTACTACGTCGCATGCTCCACTCTGCTACATCACTCTGCACCATTGCTCTATCTCACATCTATCTGCCCTGGAAGGATACTGTCTTACCTGTACAAGACTTATCACCTAGCTGCACTACACCATTCCTGCCAGAGGACCTGCACAGCAGCGCTGCTCACCCTGACCAGGTACTGCAGGTGGCGTCACGACAAACTACACAAACATCATCCCCTGGAAATATCCCACATTCCAGTGAGCGACCAGGGCACGGACATAGCTGTGCTACCCGTCACATCCCCCATAGAAGTCGACGGGCTTGGTGCCGAGTACCCCCAAAACCTGTGGCTCTGTGCGACTCAACTTTGGCGTCACGAACAGGATTCAGAAGCTCGCTATAAGCGAGTCCTGTGTGCCTTAATTGAACTGTTTTTTTGCTTGAGAATTGCAAAAATCATCATAGACTGTATTTGCCATTTTTCCGTCATATCTGCGCCATGAGGCACAGGTGAAGAATAAGGGCGTGCTCTCGTGGGCGTACACTCACTCCGTGGCGCGAAAACGATGTCCGCACACTCTAAATCTTACTGCAAAGTAAGATCGTGCCCCACAGCTCTGGAGTTCCGCCTCCTCATCCTCCTCAGTGGGCGGAAACGAACGCGAAGGTCCCGCCTCCCTACAAAAGATGGCGCCTCTCCTGATGCTAATGACACATGTGACTTGGCAGAGATGGCGAACGGACATGAGCAGAAGTGGGAAGGGATGGAGGAGTCAGAGCTCTCCCCCCACGGAAGCGACCCGATCGCCACGGAGCCACCGTTTGGCACCCGGCCTGGAAACCCTCCTACGCTGGAAGAAGCGGAGGATACCCTGAGAGACCTGGCCCGGCACCGGGAGGAGGTCGCCAGGATGGAAGCGAGCTGGCGGGCCCTAAAACTACAATTGGAGCGGCGCCAATCCCTCTTACCCCCTGAAGTGTCTGTACCGGAAGGTGAGGCACCCGTTCCAGTAGAGGAGGCCGTGCGGGCTTCCCAGCCCTTGCAATCTGAACCGGTTGCCAGTATCACAGTGGAGGCACCCGTTCCTGCAGAAAACGCTGCACCAGCACCCCAGATCCCGCTGTCTGCCCCCGTCCCTGAGGCAGAAGAAGCGACACCCGTCCTCATGGAGGAGGCCGCGCAGGCACCAGAGCTCTACCTGCCTGTACCGGAGCCCCGACCGTCATCTGTTCCAGAGCCGGCTGCTTCCGCCACAGGTGAGCGCCGCCAGGACTGGCGGGCGCCAGGAGAGCTGCCGCAAACCGGACATCGTAAGCTGGCGTTTGATGGTGGAGACATGGAGCTGCTGGTGGAGGAGAATTACAACCGGCGTCAGGAGGAAGAGTGGAGACGTCGGGAGCGGGAAGCAGAGCGACAAACGTCACCTGGACAAGGACCTGGCAGAGAAGGCACGTATGAGAAAGGATAAAAGTACGCTGAGGGAGCCGCGGCGTAAGGGTGCAGTACGGAACTTTAAGTTAAAAGGTGGTTGGGGCTTCATCCAGGAGCCTGGACTTTATTTAGAAGTTTTTGTAACCCGGCGGGACGTGGAGGCTCACCTCCCAGAAGGACACCCGGGGGAGGGACCTGTTGCCAGGAGACTTGGTGACTTACACCCGACACTGGGGTTACAATGGATGGTACGCCCTAAATGTTACCAGGTGCGACCCCTACTCCCCAGAGTGTCAGGAAACTGACAGACCGTACGAGCCTTCACCCTCCCCCAACCAGGCCTCTGCACAAGTGCCCACCCCACGCCGTAAATCTCCCCAGCCTCCCTCAGTGGTCTCCTCAGCAGCCCCAGCTATGGACATGATAATGATAGCTGGCCCGTACCCGGCACCTGTTAGGCCCCTGGGGTTCGTTCAGTCCGGGACATAGGGGTCCAGACCCGGAGGGAGACGAAAGAGGTGGCCACACAGACCCAGATAGCGGGTCACGACGTCACTGTACAGGCCACACGACGTCATCAGGTCTGGGTGGACCCTCCTGTCACGGATGTTTGGCAAGCTCCAGAACAGTACCAGGTGGTACCTGTAAGAGGCCAGCCAAAGAAGTCTAAATAACCCGGACAGGGTCTCTGTATGTAAATAGTTAAATTATTGATGTACCCGGACGGGTGAATGTTCATAAAAAGAAGTTTATTGTTGCCATAATATACCCAGGTTGGGTAATGGTTTGATGTACCCGGACGGGTGAATGTTCAGAAGAACAAGTTTATTGTTGCCTTAATATACCCAGGTTGGGTAATGGTGTTTCACTGTAATCAAAATGTTGAACTTTGAAGCCATGAACTGTACTGGCTCACAAACTTTTCTGTAAATAGTTGGCACTTCGGTGCTCCATCTTGGTTTTACAAAAAACTTAACTGTGCATTATTTTCAACTACCTCAGAAACTAAAAACCCGTTTGGTGTGGCCGAAAGTGAGGTCTGCTCAAGGAAAGTCTTGCAGCCCACCCAAGACCACAGTTGGAGGTTTGGAGCGGGTCCTCCACAAGCACAAGTAAAGGACACTGTGAAATTACCCCGGTGGGGGTAGTCCTAAGAAGTCTCCACGAACTTCGGCACTAATGCTATTTGCACTTTTGTAATGTTATTATTAAAATTTTTATTATGCAACGTTTAACTTGAAGTGTTTCCTGCTTTCTTACTACGTCGCATAGTCCACTCTGCTACATCACTTTGCACCATTGCGCTATCTCACATCTATCTGCCCTGGAAGGATAGCGTGTTACCTGTAGAAGACTTTTCACCTACCTGCACTACACCATCCCTTCCAGAGGACCTGCACAGCAGCGCTGGACACCCTGACCAGGTACTACAGGTGGCGTCACGACAAACTACACGAACATTCTATCATCCCCTGGAAATATCCCACATTCCAGTGATCGCCCAGGTCACGGACCGAGCTGTGCTACTCGTGACATCCCCCATAGAAGTCGACGTGATCGGTGCCGAGTACCCCCAAAACCCCTGTCTCTGTGCGACTCAACTTCCCTCACTGTGCTGGCACTTTACATTTACAATGCCTCTGGGTTTTTTTTTGGGGGGGTGGGGAACATTCAGACTTTTGCTATGGGGCCCCATGATTTATATGTACGCCCCTGCTGCTGAGGCATGGTATTTAAGGCTGTTAAGGAGCCAACATACATGGACCTTGCCAGCAGCGTCGGACTGGAGTACCTTGGGCCCACCAGAGAAAATATATTCTTGCGGCCCAACATCATACTTCCCAACCTTTGAATAAGGGAAAGAGGGACAAAGGCTGTGGCACGCTGTGCATGCTGCAGAAAATTTTAGGCCATGCCACGTTGCACCACAGACTGTCCAGGAGTTGGTGGATGCTTTAGTCCAGGTGTGGGAGGAGATCCCTCATGAGACCATCCGTCGCGCTCATCAGGAGCATGGCCAGAAGTTGTAGGGAGGTCATACAGCATACCTCCCAAATTTGGAAGACAGGAAAGAGGATTAAAGGCTGCGGCGCGTGTTGCGCGCCGCTGAAAATTTTAGGCCACGCCCCGACAACACCCATTTCACAGCTAATCACACCCATATCCTCGCCCCAAGCGTAACCATTTAGCACTGCTGATCACACTGACTGGTAATGAGGGCACAGTGGCTGGTACTGAGGAAAAGAAAGAAAGAGCAGCGAGAGAGAAAGAACAAACAGAGAAAGAAAGAGAGGAAAGAAAGAAAAGAGAGAAAGAAAGAACAGAGAGAAAAAAGAACAGAGAGCGAGAAGGAAAGAACAGAGAGCGAGAAAGAAAGACTAGAGAGAGAGCCATAGGCGTAGCTAGGGTTTTGGTTTAGTGGGGGCAAAACTTCTGAGTGGGCCCATCATCAGAGAACCTCAGCAAATGACCGCGCTGTTGGCCAAAATAATCTATATATAAAAAGACCAATATTGATATTACCGCCATATGGTCTGTGTTAAATAATACCAGTCCTACAGAACATATAGATTACAGCACAGGTACAGATAATGACTTACCGCTGATGTTCTTTCTAATGGAATTGTTCACTTTTCATGTCTTTTCCATCTGGCCCACACCGACATGACGACTTCTCCAGCCAGGACTCGACTGCTCCCCCATTAAAAAAAAAATCAAAAAAAAAATCACCTCCCGGCTCCTGTGCTGCTCACTGTTCTCCCTCTCAGCGTCTGACAGCGGGCGCCGGCAGGTGATGTTATTGCGCCCGCTGTCATACGCTGAGAGGGGGATTATGGGAGAGAAGGAGCGCTCGCTCCTTCTCTCTCTATGCGGTCAGCTTTATCGGCTGGATGCCGATACAGCTGACCCTCCGATGACGGGTGGGGGGCCCACTGCTGGCACCGGGCCCCCCCAACGCCTGTTCAGGCCCCATAGCTTCCGGGCGGCAGAGCAGGGAGAGCGATTCTCCCTGCTCTGCCGCAGAATGTAACTGTATCGTAGCTCCGGGTGGGCCCCCTCAGAGCGCGGGCCCCGGGGCCACCGCCCCCTCTGCCCCGCGACCTATCCTTTCAAATCAGGGCCCACCACGCAGGAGCTGGGGCCCACCGTAGGTTTCTCCGGTGTCCCGGTGCCTCAGTCCGACCCTGCTTGCCAGCCTGATAATACCAGGCCACAGCAGTCTGCATATCTTGGCTGGTTAACAAAAATAGGGGATCCCCTCGAAAAAAATTTGGCGTGGGGTCCCCCTATTTTTGTTAACCAGCCAGATGAAGCAGACTGCTGAGGCCTTGTTTTTCAGGCTGGTAAGGATCCAATATCCATGGACCTTGCCAGCCTGATAATACCAGGCCACAGCAGTCTGCTTAGCTTGGCTGGTTAACAAAAATAGGGGATCCCTCGAAAAAAAAACGGCGTAGGGGTCCCCCTATTTTTGTTAACCAGCTAAGTAAAATGCAGACTGCTGCGGCCTGGTATTAAAAGACTGTCAAGGCCCACGGATTTTGGCCCTCAACAGCCTGATAATACCAGGCTACAGCAGCCCCACATTTGGCGCATCAAAAGATGTGCCAATTGTAGCACTTTACCCGGCTCTTCCCACTGCCCTGTAGCGGTGGCAAGTGGGGTAATAAGGGGTTAATGTCACCGTTGATTGCACGGTGACAATAATCCCGGTTAATAATGGAGAGGTGTCAATAAGACACCGATCCATTATTAATCCCAAAGTTTTAAAATGTATAAAAAAAAAGACACAGCAAGAAAAAAGTATTTTAATGAAATAAAAGAGACAACACAGTTTTCATTTATTTTATTATACTCTCATTCCTGCGACGCCATCGATCTCCTGTAAAAAAAGGAAAAAAAAAAACCCAACAGTATACCACCTGTCCGACGCAGTCCATAGTAACGACTGTACCACGGCGATCCAGCTCTGCTACATCGGAATGACAGGCAGAGGCTGTCATCCCGGCGCAGCACAGCTGATTACCTGCTTCCCCGGCGGTGACGTCATCGGACTGACTGCTTTACGGCCGGGATTACCCAGCAGTCACTGCAGTTATCGCGAGAAACTGCATGTGACCGCCGGGGAAAGATGATGGCGGCCATCAACCAGTCCAGGCCGTGACCACCGGAGATCTTCTGCCAGGTAAGTGCCGCTGACTCCTGACAGACCCGACGACGGACACTCACAGTGACAGTGACAAATCCGATTCCGGTATACGATATATGGAAAATATCGAAACTAAGTATCGAAAGTCCGATACAGCTAATATCGGCCGATACCCGATACTTGCGGTATCGTATCGCTCAACACTATTTGATACCTTTTAATGGATAACTGAAAAGATGGTAACAAATTGCAAGCTTTCGATGCTACTCACGTCTCTTCATCAGGCAAAGAATAAAAAAAAAAATAAGAATCACATATTTCTATACACAACAGGACACAGGAATAGTGCAATAGGTAAGACAAGTGACGTGCAGCAGAACTGTCATTATGCCAGAGGGATGAACATAAATATTGGAACAGTTCCTAGATAAGGATAGAAAGTTTTATTGCCCTCTGATTGGGGGCTGGTTTTGTGTTTTCATGCCCCTGTAAGGGCAGAGACGCAGATTCCTTAATTGATATAGAATGACATGAATCCGTGTGATCTATTCATTCCACCACTAAGACTGTCAAAGGTAATGATGAGCTTATATTCCAAAACCTTTCTATCTTTCTCAGATTTTAAGTTTGATTTTAATACCAGTAATTCCATATCCATCATGCTATGACCGGGCATACCAAATTTTTTTGCCACAGGTAAATCCATTATTTTTTCTCTTATTGTGTGGCGATGATAATTCATCCTTGTTCTCAGTTTTTGGCCGGTCTCCCCCACATACAGACCCCCATTTTGACATTTAGTACATATAATTAGGTACACCACATTACATGTGAAGCAGCTGAAAGTATCTGGGATCTTTTAGTCGTCATGGGAGTTGGGGATCTTTATGTTGTCCGTGGTCATTAGAGATGCACAGGTTTTACATTTCTTCTTGTTGCAAGGAAAGGTTCCTGCAGCTGTTGGGGAGGACAGGGAGCTTCTGACAATGATGCTTCTTAGATTTGGGGGCTGCCTAAAACACAGTAGTGGGGTGTCTGGAAATATGGATTGTAATATCGGGCATCTTTTTGTAGTAAAGGTTGTAGTTTGCGTGTAGCTCCCTTTAGCAACGCCAGATTTAGATTGTAGGTGACCACTACAGGCACCCGGTTATTTTCTTCTTTACCTTTGTAATGTAGCAGGTGATTCCTTGATATTCTGTTGGCTCTTGAAATTTGGTTTTCAATTGTTCTTGGATGGTATCCCTGGTTCAAAAAAGTATTTCTGAGGCGACCCCCCACTACTGTGTTTTAGGCAGCCCCCAAATCTAAGAAGCATCATTGTCAGAAGCTCCCTGTCCTCCCCAACAGCTGCAGGAACCTTTCCTTGCAACCAGAAGAAATGTAAAACCTGTGCATCTATAATGACCACGGACAAGATAAAGATCACATACTCCCATCACGACTACAAGATCCCAGATACTTTCAGCTGCATCACATGTAATGCGGTGTACCTAATTATATGTACAAAATGTCCAAATGGGGGTCTGTATGTGGGGGAGACCGGCCAAAAACTGAGAACAAGGATGAATTATCATCGCCACACAATAATATAAAAAATAATGGATTTACCTGTGGCCAAAAAATTTGGTATGCCCCGTCATATCATGATGGATATGGAATTACTGTTATTAAAATCTAACTTAAAATCTGAGAAAGATAGAAAGGTTTTGGAATATAAGCTCATCATGACCTTTGACAGTCTTAGTGGTGGAATGAATAGATCACACGGATTCATGTCGTTCTATATCAATTAAGGAATCTGCGTCTCTGCCCTTACAGGGGCATGAAAACACAAAACCAGACCCCAATCAGAGGGCAATAAAACTTTCTCTCATCTATGAACTGTTCCAAGATTTATTATCATCCCTCTGCCATAATGACAGTTCGGCTTCACCTCACTTGTCTTACCTATTGCACTATTCCTGTGTCCTCTTGTGTGTAGAAATATGTGATTCTTCATTTTTTGTTTTAGTCTTAGCCTGATGAAGAGACCTGAGTAGTCTCAAAAGCTTGGAATTTGTTACCATCTTTTCAGTTAGCCATTAAACGGTATCAACCACTGAGGACTCTCAAGTATAAATATTTTTCTATTCTTGTAATTAAAATTCATCATTTTATTGTCCTATTAAAACTTCATTTATTCTTGTTTGAAGTACATACATTTGCAATGGCCACGTAACAAGGCAATGACTCTATATTTTATTTAAAAACCCTCCTTGACCCTGGGCTTCAACAGCGCCAGTTGCTGCTCAGAAGTGTTAGATGCACAGATGAAAACAATCGCTGATGTGTTTGTGGGGTTCAGTAACGCCTGCTGTTCCCCTGCTGTGTGTCCGGCAAAAATTACTGCTAGCTACCTACACATGGTGAAAAAAACATGACATGTCAAAGTGTCTAGTGCTACACATAGATATGAGGCTACACCATGATTTCTAAGCTGTAAACAATTGAAACGTCAGCTTTAAAACCATAAAATGATTATTCTTTGTCACAAATCTGTAACAAAATAATTGTGACATAATATTTCAGATATGCACATGTCGAAAACAAATGCTAACACAAAAGCCTACTTATGCTATAGGATACTGATGGTCAACCTTGTCACTCCATAGCTTAGACAAATCCAAATCACATCATGACTCAAATGCTGCAATGTTGGAAGTGCATAATGTGGGTTGAACTTTGACAACAGCTGCAGTGCTAAGGTTAGACTTCAGTGTTCTTGGCTTTTAAATAAAAGCATACAAGTAAATATAATAATCCAATGTTGATTAAGGGACGTGATGTACACCTGTAATATTGCCAAACAATGCATGTAGGAATAGTCCTCTTCAACATTACTTATATTTGTGTCATTTTAAAAAATACATATTTAATTAGAAAGTTAACAGCCCATATCCTAAAGGTCCTTCATGTAAACATGATAATCGGTAACAAAAAACATGCATTACCTTGTTAAAGTCAATAGTGCATAGTCACAATAGCAAAATATATACCTGTAAGTGGTGCTGAAAGAACGACAACTGATAGAATAGGTGAATGATATCTATTTATCAGACTGAATAGCGACACCTGTACAATGTTGATATAATACTGTACCTTAACAAAACAGCTGTGTCACACCTCACACGCGTTTTTCTTGTAGCTTGTTATGTAATAGGGCACATGCGTGTATGTTTCATCATAGGTGCATGTTTACTGAGTAAAGCAGTCATGACAACGCCTTTGTGTTGTCGGTACGCTTGCGATGATGAACGATGCGCACCGTGAATGTTAGTCTGCGTCATAACACGCACAGACGCGTATTCCAACGCGTCACAGCAGGAAGCCAGTCTGTGCGTCCAAACAAAGGCGCAAGCATACATGCACGTACCCTTTTATAAAGCTATATAAAAAAAAGGATGTAGTAGTAATGCTGACTTTATTGAGGTACAGTATTACATCGCCATTCACCATCTGTGGCTATGCAGTATCAGCTATATATACCTTATCTATCCGTTGTCATGCTTGCAAGTCCACAGTCAGGCATAAATAGCTTTTTTCACTATGCACTATGCAGTTTTAAAGGTTTTGTTTGTTAATAGAAATGATTGGCACATTATCAGTATAACATGATGGGAATTTTAGATCTTTTTAAAAATTTTTTAGTGATATTATTAAGTAAATGTAAAGTTTTATGAATGTCACAGATAACTTGTAATGCTGATTATGTTTTTAAGTCAGCCATTCATTGTCTATACAATAAAAATGGTGTACATACTGTTACTTATTCATCATTAATGGATTGTGATATGTACTTGTATGCTTTTATTTAAAACCGTATAGCAGATTATTTAACCTATTTTTATTGTGGTTTGCATTGCTTTTCAACATGTTAATGTATGCATTTATGTTTGTCAATTATTTACATATATCGTTTAAAGTAAAATCATCATCTTATGGTACTAAAGTTTATATTTCTCTTGTTTGGAGTATAGACATTTTTAATTGACACGTAACAAGGAAAATACTTGATCTAGTATTTAAACATCCTCCTTGCCCCTGGGCTCCAACACCGCCAGTTGTTGCTCGGAAGTTCTGTTAGCACAGTCAACACTTGCTCCTGTGTTACTGGGGTTCAGTAATGTCAGCTCTTCCCATGCTGTGTGAACGGCAAAAAGTCCTGCTGCCTCCACCCTGTTCTCTTCTCATCCCTGGGCTCCAACACCGCCAGTTGTTGCTCGGAAGTGCTGTTAGCACAGTCAACACTTGCTCCTGTGTTACTGGGGTTCAGTAATGTCAGCTGTTCCCCTGCTGTGTGAACGGCAAAAAGTCCTGTTGCCTCCACCCTGTTCTCTTCTCATCCCTGGGCTCCAACAGCGCCAGTTGTTGCTCGGAAGTGCTGTTAGCACAGTCAACACTTGCTCCTGTGTTACTGGGGTTCAGTAATGTCAGCTGTTCCCCTGCTGTGTGAATGGCAAAAAGTCCTGCTGCCTCCACCCTGTTCTCTTCTCATCCCTGGACTCCAACACCGCCAGTTGTTGCTCGGAAGTGCTGTTAGCACAGTCAACACTTGCTCCTGTGTTACTGGGGTTCAGTAATGTCAGCTGTTCCCCTGCTGTGTGAACGGCAAAAAGTCCTGCTGCCTCCACCCTGTTCTCTTCTCATCCCTGGGCTTCAACAACGCCAGTTGTTGCTCGGAAGTGCTGTTAGCACAGTCAACACTTGCTCCTGTGTTACTGGGGTTCAGTAATGTCAGCTGTTCCCCTGCTGTGTGAACGGCAAAAAGTCCTGCTGCCTCCACCCTGTTCTCTTCTCATCCTTGGGCTCCAACACCGCCAGTTGTTGCTCGGAAGTGCTGTTAGCACAGTCAACACTTGCTCCTGTGTTACTGGGGTTCAGTAATGTTAGCTGTTCCCCTGCTGTGTGAACGGCAAAAAGTCCTGCTGCCTCCACCCTGTTCTCTTCTCATCCCTGGGCTTCAACAACGCCAGTTGTTGCTCGGAAGTGCTGTTAGCACAGTCAACACTTGCTCCTGTGTTACTGGGGTTCAGTAATGTCAGCTGTTCCCCTGCTGTGTGAACGGCAAAAAGTCCTGCTGCCTCCACCCTGTTCTCTTCTCATCCCTGGGCTCCAACACCGCCAGTTGTTGCTCGGAAGTGCTGTTAGCACAGTCAACACTTGCTCCTGTGTTACTGGGGTTCAGTAATGTCAGCTGTTCCCCTGCTGTGTGAACGGCAAAAAGTCCTGCTGCCTCCACCCTGTTCTCTTCTCATCCCTGGGCTCCAACACCGACAGTTGTTGCTCGTAAGTGTCATTGGCACGGGTACTCACTCCTGCCCAGACTGGTTACAGCACGCCATCTGTTTCCTGTCAGTGTAAACGTCACTTAGCCTGCAATAAGTTGTCCTGTCGTGTTGCGGTCGGGTTAGCCCACTCTATGGTGCCTGGAGTTTAGGTGCTTTCTATGTGTGCTGCGGGATATGCAAATAAAGGCTGTTTCCGTTGTGACAATAGGACAATCACCCACTGTATTACTGTGGGATTCGGTAACTGAGGCCGGCTCTCGGCCTGTCAACTTAAATTTCCATGGGTACCTTCTGCTACCCGTCCGGGTTCCAGTACCGTCAACTGGTTCTCCGCAGTGCCTTTGGCCTAGGTGCCTCCATCTCGGTATCCGAGTTCCAGCAACGTCTGCTGGTCCTTGGTAGTGCTTTTGAGCACAGGTACCTCCTGCTTAGTAACCGTGTCCCAGTAACGTCAGCTGGTCCTCGGTTGTGCCATTGGCTCTTTTCCTTCTGCTGCCCCTCCGGGTTCCAGCACAGTCAGCTGGTCCTCGTTACTTGCATTGGCTCTTGTACCTTCTGCTACCCGTCCGGGTTCCAGTACCGTCAACTGGTTCTCCGCAGTGCCTTTGGCCTAGGTGCCTCCATCTCGGTATCCGAGTTCCAGCAACGTCTGCTGGTCCTTGGTAGTGCTTTTGAGCACAGGTACCTCCTACTTAGTAACCGTGTCCCAGTAACGTCAGCTGGTCCTCGGTTGTGCCATTGGCTCTTTTCCTTCTGCTGCCCCTCCGGGTTCCAGCACAGTCAGCTGGTCCTCGTTACTTGCATTGGCTCTTGTACCTTCTGCTACCCGTCCGGGTTCCAGTACCGTCAACTGGTTCTCCGCAGTGCCTTTGGCCTAGGTGCCTCCATCTCGGTATCCGAGTTCCAGCAACGTCTGCTGGTCCTTGGTAGTGCTTTTGAGCACAGGTACCTCCTGCTTAGTAACCGTGTCCCAGTAACATCAGCTGGTACAAGGTTGTGCTACAAATACAAGATACAGAACAAGAGACACAAGAACAATAAGCAGAAGATCTAAAAGCAGAAGAACATGAAGTATAAGACCAAAATGAAGAGCAAAATATATGCTCTAAATTATAAGCAGAAGAAGACTAAGCAGTGTATGGGGTGAGTCCGTTCCTCCTCGTGGTGCCCCTGGTAAATGCCTGATGCTGCAGGCTAAACTGAACACGGACAAATACTGTTGTAATTTAAATCTTTTGTGGCAGCAAGAACGGAACGATGAAAAAATCATACTTTTACAGATTACAAGTACAGGAATCTCTTTCACAAATAAGAATATGATGAAGAAGATGAAGATGAAGTAGAATATGAAGAAGAATAATAGTTTAATAAGAACAATATGAGTAATGTTAACAAAAAGATGAATAGCAAGAAGTTTAAGAAGAAGATAAAGAAGGTGAAGATGAAGAATAATTGGATGAAAAAGATGATGCTGCTGAAGATTATGAAGGAGAAAGTGTGGCAAAAGTTAAAAAGGTGAAAAGCATGGAAGTTGTGAAACATACATATTTGCCAAAATAGAAAAAAGGTTAACAACATTGTCAATTTCTTCATCAATCCGAACGTATTTACAAAAAAAAAAAATTAATGCTATTCCATTGGATTGGGTTAAACATCTATGCCTTTAATGTCTCCTCAACCTCCCCCAATACATTCTACATTACTCTTTGTTGTTTTCCTTCATGTACAATTAACCTACAAGGCAAGAATGTTTTTTTTTTAATTTTGATATTTTGTTCCCATAGACTTACATTGGATTTCCGGTATCGGTATCGGGTATCGCCGATATTTTTTGGGTATCGGCGATACCATTCCGATTCCGATACTTTTGGATATCGGAAAGTATCGCTCAACTCTACTTCTGACATGAAACTGTCTTCTACAACCTCACCTTTGTAGCAAACTATTTCTCACCCAGATTCAAACCTCCCACACGGCTGTTTCTGTATCAGTTAATGTCTATGTTTCAACATATGAAAATTATGATCTTTATCACCGTATTGGTATAATCGGTAACTAATACCCTGAATAAGATTCTACAAAATTCCTGACTTTGTGCAAGTGTACACAGAATTGTCACTACTTTGAAGGCAAAGTGTGGTCATCCAAATATTAAGTTTTTTTTTCACTATTATAAATTATAATAATAAATATAACAGAAAACTATAACCATTTCTATTTTTGAAAGCATTCTCACTTTGCAGTAGTTATTTCAGACCTACCTAAAACTTTGACACGGTACTGTAATAAACAATGAAGGCTCCTATTCACAATCTGCCAGCCGAGATCTTAATAACTGCCAGGTATAAAATCCCAAAAGGCCGATTCATTATTTTACTTGTGCTTTTTATAAAGTTTTTGGTGATTTTAGCCTGTTTTTTATTTGATCCTAAATATTCTTTTAAGTTGCGCTTTTATATATAGAAATATATAGATATGCCAATGTGGGTATGGTTTTTGTCTTTCAGACAAAAGCAAAAAACACAAATAAAGAGCATTTTCGATTTTGTGAAATTTATAGAGAAAAAAAAAGAAAGCTGACGTAAAAAAAGCAAATATTGAATCTAACATAATTAGAATATTGCAGAACTTTTCTTATAATTTTTTTTCTAATATTCTAATCATTTTTATATACCTGAATGTATGAAAAGTGAGTAAACAATAAGGTTTCACACTGTATATGCAGGAGTCATCAGGTGCACATGGCTGTGGGACTTTCAGCGTTTGTAAGGATCATGTTGGTATAAACACCGTTATTAGTGATTTCATTATTATTGCAGTTGTAAATTACCAGCCTTCATGTAGCCGTTTATTCTAATTACTGGGGTTTATACAGCTTAATTACTGTTTGTGTTTTCGGTCTACTGGAAATCCGACTGGTGCCAGAATCAGAGGTGCGACCTTGCAATTTTAGTTGGCATGTGATATTGTCATGTTTCTAACCTATTTCCATGGGCAGCGTGGTATCTGTCGCTTTATTCCTTACCTGTGATGTAGAATTGGGAGAATTAGGAGAAGATTAGAGTTTTTTTATATTACAACAATTCACAATTTGTGAATTGACAGTTGTGAACTGAAGACATGATGGGATATATAGTTCTACAACAGTTATGAAGCCATATATTTCCAAAGGTAAAATTGAAAAATTAAAATCTATACAAACAGTTAGGATCGGTATTGTTATTTATTTTACTCATTTACAATATACATCTCCATCATATTCCACAGCGCTTTACAGACCTCATCAGCACTGTCCACATTTCTGTTCATAAAGGGAATCTGTCAGTAGGTTTTTGTTATGCAATCTAAAAGCAGCATAATGCTTAGTGCTGTTTTGATAGAATCCCTGTTTTCTCTGCTGTAGATGTAGCAGTGGTCAGAATGCAGATCCGTTTATAACTCCGCCCACACCACTGATTGGCTGCTTCCTGTGTACACTGTACATTTCTTAGCACACTTCCAATCTGCAGTGGGGGCGGGGTTACACAGATTGA
Organism: Oophaga sylvatica; assembly: GCA_033576555.1. Lineage (NCBI taxonomy): Eukaryota > Metazoa > Chordata > Amphibia > Anura > Dendrobatidae > Oophaga > Oophaga sylvatica. Next base: position 480,506,786 of record JARQOD010000004.1, read on the forward strand.
ATGGACTGCCTGGCACGCGGCGCCTAGTCCTGCAGTGATAATCTCCTGCTAATAAAACACTAATTATATTGAAACTGCAGCATACTGCTGAGCAAGTGACACATCCCCGGAATCAGGGACTCTGCCCCTACATTTTGCTGCTCTTAGATTACATAGCAAAAATGTGCTAACAAATTCCCTTTACTTAACTGGCATAGCATTATGTGCCCCAACTATTGGGCCTAGGAGGTATTTCGAACAAATCTACCCAAATGTGCTGTCTGCCATATTGCGGTGTAGTAGAGTAGTGGGTGTTGTGAATGTGCTAGAGATGGTTTCTGAGCAGAGGCTCCCTCTGGTGGTTACAGACAGTACTGAACCTTTCAGCGAGGAATGGCAATCTGGGATCACTGACTGGACTGATATAAGGGAGGTTCCCTCCCATGATGGTCGCCGGTGATCAATTGTTCTTGTCTCAATTGTGGTTCCTGGTTCATTTGGAAGTTGCTGGAGTCTTGCCTGCACCTGCTGCTTTCAGATAAGATATTTTCTGCTTTTCTTTTTGTGCTTGCTTTTTTCATAGTTTTCTGCACTTTTGTGGAGGTCAGCCGGGTCCCCTCCTGGGGCCTGTGCTCCTCTCAATTTATCTGTAGCCACTGTTATTTGTTCATTTGCTTTTTCCTGTTTTTTCAGTGGCTGCGGCTTTGTTTTGTTACACCAGAGATCTGATTTAGGTGGTAGAGATCATGTGATCTCAGGTTTTTTTGGCAATCAGAAGTGCTGGTATTTTTTAGGGTTTTTGTTGGATTGCAGTCAGAATTCTTTCCTGTACTTTTCTGTCTAGACAGATTGGGCCCCAACGTTTGCTCATTCTATTTTCTGTCTGTGTCGTGCTATCTTCTTGCCTAACTGCCATTATATGTTTGGGGACTTCCTATTTTCTTTGGTGATCTGCTCCGGGGCAGATAGCTTTCATCTTTCTGCCTTTAGGTGTAGTTATCTCTCAGGCTGTGACGAGGCGTCTAGGATCAACGTAGGAACGCTCCACGGCTACCTCTAGTTGTGTGGTTAGTTCAGGTTACTGCAATCCAATAGGTTCCAGCCTCTCTGGTGTATTACCGTTTTTGCTTTTTCTCCTCAGCTACCTAAACATAACAAGTGGGGTTGTAGTTACTTCATTTATATTTTTTCACTATTACGTTTGCTGGGATTCTGAGTACTTCATTATACCAGTAAGTGTTTAGAATGTGTTTTGTATTACTATGTTATGCAGGGACTTGTAATATTTCAATCTTAGCCAACATGACCATCAGGTTTTACCCCACGTTCAGTGGCTCCATTGAGGCTTATGTCTGAATCTCTTCAAAACGGGATTTTGGTTTCTTATTTGACGGGTTCATGGAAAGTAAGGATGCAGATGGTGTAGTACATCATTTTTGGCTGTATATACCTATTGGAGGAGGGTACCAAGGCGTAGTAGAATACATTTTTGCTATATTAGTCACCATGATATGGCTAGGGACAAATATTGCTAATTTTACCCTCAAATCATCTGTAAAGTAACTGTGGACAGTCTTGACAAAAAGCGAACAGTTGTGTTAATTCCCACACCAACATACTTGCCAACAGTTCTAATTTTTCTGAAAAAGTCTAGTAAATTTACCCAAAAGAATGACAGGGCTTAGAAAAAACCCTCCCCAAAGTGCCAAAGTGGACATTTTTTTTTTTTTTTTCATATTTGAGGTGTTTCCAGGGAGGGCTGGGGTGAAGCTTAATAGTGTTATTCACTAATTTTATTTGTAATAAAAATGGCCATAGAGGGTGTAAGATGGCTGCCGGACAGGTCCTTGAGGGGAGATATGTATCATCGAGGTTGGAAGCCTCAGTGATGTGAGCTTGGAAAGCATGCTCCAGCACGGAAAGTGCTGAGAGAGTTAATAGGGTATTCCAGGGCTGAGTTTTAGCAGTCATAGGAGATGGGTGGGAATGACTGCTCACATATCTCCACCTCAGGGGCGTGGTTTGGCAGATAAAATGGAGACCAAGTGTCTCATTCAGTGTCTGTGACTGGAGGTGTGGGGGCCTCCAGTTGCTGAAAAACACTGACCTGAGTGGGTGGACCTGCAGTACTATATGGACTGTTTTTTCACTTTGTGCCGGAGAAGGCTATCTTTGTTTTTTTATGATTAAGCAGGTTTATGAAGTTTAATAAACTTGACTGGAAATTTTAATGAAAAGTGCTTCCTGTGCCTACCTCAACAGCAGCGGAGGAAGTAAAACCGTACAAGGGGTACTAAAAAAGACCCCGCTGTTGCACTACATCAGTGACTGCGTCCTCTGCTGGCTGTGGATGTAAAGTGGCCACTGCGGCCATTAAATGCCCACCGATTAGCTGCAGCCTTTACATTTTGTCTGAGAAAGATATTTTTTTTTCTACTGGCTTGGAATGTGAAGGCTGCAGCCAATCAGTAGGTGTTCATTGGCTGCAGTGCTGATGTGATATCCCTTGCTGGAAGTGGAGGCCAAGAGACATATGCAGTGGTGCAGAGATAATGAAGGGCTCTTGTAGGTGAGAATATATTCTTTTTTGTTTTAATTCCCCACTTAGCTTATACTTATAAAAAAAAAGTAGTGGAAAACCCTTTATATATAAAAAAAAATGTCCCAGGTTTTGTCACTCTTGTTAGCACAATTCTACTAAACTGGACTCCCTGTGATCACAGTTCAGTGGCACCCTGAGAGTAGGAGCTGAGGGTACGGCCATATATAAAACACTAAATTGCAGCCATATTTTGGCTCTGTGCATTTGGCCCTATAAACGATGATGACAATGATGACATCATTACTTCCATTCAGTTCCACTTGGCAATAAGCTCCACTCTCTGGTGACATTTGTCAGAGTAATAATGTGCTAGACATGTCGGTAAGTCCAATGTAGACTTTTTGAACAGAAAAAAAATAGATTTTTGAGTTGGAAACCTTAACACTGAAACATTTTTTCCAGCTGAAAAATGATTTTGGCAGACATTTTGATTTCTCTTGTAAAGTTAAACTCATTATATTTTCTATCTCACAGATGTCCTCCATCTTTGCCTACCCTAGAGCCCCATTCACAAGAGAAATATCTCAGTAAAGTGCATGGATTACATAATGGGTAAATGAAGGACTTACAAGCTTGAAATGTGCTGCAAAATGGTTCATTTTTTGGAAGCTGTACACCCTGTAGAAAACCATTTTAGGAAGGAAATATTTTCAGAGTGATTAGAACATTTGATATGTTAGTGCTGCTTGAAGCCTATCCAAATCTATGAAACTTTTGGTGCTCTTCAAACACAGCTGCTAGTCTTTCTTTTTTTTCTGTTTCCTCATCAAACCTGCCTAGAGATGCCAATGGACAATAATGGACTAGTTATGATGCACAATTGTTCTGTCGTTTCAGCTGAGGGGTATGTGGATCTAGAACATAGAGTTTTAGAAGATGGACCCACATAGCAATTTGTGGCAGGAACTGACAATTCCATACAGAGGGATGAGGTTCTTTCTGTAGCCTGTGCGGCATTTCTGTAGGCCACCTACAGTTGGCCACTTTCTGAATAGATACAGAAATGACTGACACAAATCTACTATATGTGAATTTACCCTTATTCTGTCACTTCTCCACCAGGACCTGCTTCTGCGATGTCTGCATCTGTCGCCAGGTTCGTTATCAACTGGGTCAACGCCCAATCCAAGCAATGTGGTGTCCCTGTATTCAGTGTCTCCAGCACAGGGCACTTTGTCTATCCCAAGCACAGTACAAACATTGCCAGTCATTATATCAGGAGAAGAAAGTGCAGATCTCCCTACACAAAACGCTACATGTAGCCCCCAGACACAACAGTCCACTGCTAGGGCTTCACAGGGGAGTGGTATAGCTACAGGGCTGCTAGCATGGAACCATGACACTGATCCACCGCAGCCTCAGCAAGGAAGTGGGAAATCCCCATGCAGCAAGACAACTTTAAAGCCCAAATCTCACCCAGTGTATGCACCAAGTACACCATGTCACTTCTTATCTGATGAAGATGAAGATGCAACGTCACACATGCTGCCCAATACTAGGGAAGAAAACACACAAGCACCAATAGAGCAGGGACAGGTAGAGGCACCATCCTATGAGCCCTTCATCCCAAGCCAGGTGATCAGTATGCTGCCAGACCCAGGGATACACCCCATGCCATTTTGCCAAAAAATGCAGCAGATCCAGCGAACGTATGCAGCAGCCTGAACTGATCTCTGGACCGTAATGGAAATAAAAGCAGGTGATGCATTCTGGCCAATTATGAGAGAACACTTCAAGCTTCCAACAGAGTTAGATGCGTATGCCTGGGAGACAGGACCAAAGCTAATTGAGCAACTCAGAGAATGGGCCAAAAGCAGACTGACAGGACAAACTCTCAGCCTACATGTCACGAGTCAAGACAAGACAGAGTCTGTGGAGAAGTTCCATGACAGAGTAATGCAAGTGTTTCAAGATTTGGGCCTCATTACCCATGATCAGACACACAGACGGATGTTGGCACAGGCTTTTGTGCATGGACTGAAAGAACCAATCAGGAAACCACTGGTAGCAGCCAGGCCTGAGTACACGTCAATAGCAATGGATACCCTGCTCACAGTAGTAAAAAGGATTGAGTCCCGCCGGGACAGAAGGAATGTCAAGTGTTACAACTGTGGCGAGTTTGGTCATTTCCGGAACAAGTGCAGAACACTGACTTCACCCAGAAAAAGAAGAAACACAGAAAGCAGTGAAGAACCCCGTCCATAGGACAAGAGCACACCAAGTCCACAAGAAACCCCACCAGTGGGACCAATATCCTGAGAGTGGATGGCGTAGTCATATCTTTTCTTGTGGAACTCCGCAACCTCACCTACCTATCAGAATCTTTTGCTTCCTGCATGGGAATTGATGGTCAAGTCAGATATTTCCAGATTATGAAGCCCCTGAGCGTGTGGACTCAGCCAGAACACTCCATCATGTCCCCGTTTGTTGTGTAAAAAACCTGAACCCTCAACCTATTGGGAGTGGACCTACTGCAGAAGCTGAAAGCGACCAGAGTGTTCCAGGAAGACGGGACCATGACACTTTCTTCACCCCTGACCCAAGAAGAAACAGGAACCTCAAACAACCACACTGCAGACCTATCACAGGAGGTGCTGGACATAGTACCAGAAAAGCCACTCCATCACCCAGAGTCAAGATGTCTCTGACCAACTGAAGGTCTAAGTGAACTCGCCTAAGAAGACGGCCTGAGAACTTTGACATTGGCCAGGATATTTCAACTCAAGAAGGACCCTACTCGCTTCATGGAATGGCAACACCTCATCCAGCTCTAACGACAGAGGTTCATCTTTTGCAAGCACCAGGAGGTGCCCCCTGCAATCAATCAGTTCACCCAGGCCCTAGACCGGAAAAAGGCCACTCAGCTCTTCAAACTTGTGCACAAATACTGACCTGAGACCGAGCTGGAGAAAAAGAAACTACTGACGGCCCGTGCTGAGAGAAAAGCAGCCATTTAAGGAGACGTCCCAACAAGAAGACCCCCTGTGACCAGAGCAGGTGCTAACACAGTGACTGTCTTGGTGGAGAACAAGAAAGCCAGCTGGTCGTCATCTCTCATGATGTGGACCCTAGTAGACGGCTTGTTTTCCCGCCAGCTCTGCACCAGCAGATGGGAGTCCCCTGCCGCATACTGAAGGACAAGGCCAAACTGGGCTGCCTCGCCCATCGGAATCAATCCCAGCTTTCCACAGTGAAGAAAAAGACTGTAAACCCCACTGAGTTTAGAATGGTGCAAGGCCTGGAGGCCGCGAAAGAGGCTACGGTATTTGAAACCCCAACAGTGCTGAACCATCACACTCTGCTCTCAAGAGTCCCAGTCACCGCAACGGTATTCACGGTGATCAACCTGGCCAGTACCTTCTTCAGTGTTTCCCCTCCATCTGGAGGCCTGCTTTCACGCACCAGTGCAGTGCATATGGACAATGTTGCCTCAAGGTGCTCAAAACAAGCCCTTCAAGTTTCACCAAGACAATGTCCTCCATCCTCATCAACTGGATTGCAGAATATGCAAGAGTCACTCTTCTACAACACGTGGATGACTTTCTCTTTTGTGTGGTTGACATCGACACCTGCACAGTCTATTCCTTATCTCTCCTACTCTACCTAGAAGAACAGCAACGCAAGGTCTGGAAGAACAAAGTCCAGTGATGCCAGAAGCAAGTTACATCCCTGGGACACTGTATTGCCCACAAGACGAAACACATGTCAAAAGACTGGAAGACCACTGTGGAGAAGATGGCTCCCCCAACAACTCCAAGAATGCTGCAGGCCTTCCCTGGTCTAGTGTCATATTGCAGAACCTGGATCCCTGATGCCTCAGTCCTAATGCAGCCTCTGTGCGCTTGCATCAACGCAACCCCGCTCCTTCTATCAGACGCAGCCTTCAACCCATTCAGGAGATTGGAAGAACTCCACAGTCTCAGCGCCAATACCAGGCCTACCTGACTATGAAAAGTCTTTCCGTCTACCTGATGGAAGAAAGAAGGTCATGCTACTGGAGTCCTGGCACGGATTCACGGGGGAAAACAGAGACTTTTAGGCTGCCTCTCAGCCCGCTTGGATCCAGTTGCAAGAAGAGCACCCTCCTGCCTGATGGCAGTATCTGCAGCACACACCCTCCTGGACAAGGTTGCTGAAATCACTCTTGGACAGCCACTGGAAACTCTCACTCCACATGACATCTTGGCAATCTTCAATCAAGCTCAACCAACAGTAATCTCTCCACCGCCAGGCATCTTTGTGGCGCCTCTATTGCCTTTGTCTCATAATGTCACCGTCTCCAGACCTACAGTCCTCAGCCCGGCCACTCTACTCCCACTCCCAAGGGGGGATACTTGGATGGCTCCAGAAGAAGTTTCAACACAGGAAGTGCAGTGACCAGCAATCAAGAAATCCTGTGGTCCAGAAGTCTGTCACCTAGCCTGTCAGCCCAGGAAGCAGAATTGATAGCGCTGACGAAGGCCTGCCAGATGGCAGAAGGCAAGACTGCAAACATCTACACGGACTACAGGTACTCGCATGGCATAGCACACGACTTTAGACCCATCTGGGCTACAAGGGACTTCATCACAGCAAACGGGACAGCCGTGAAGCATCATGGAGCCTTCAGGGACCTACTGGGTATACTCCAACTTCCAAAATGGTGGCAATTTGAAAAATCAAAGTGCATGGAAAACTGAGAACAGAAGAGGCATGAGGCAATAACATGGCGGACATGGCAGCCAAAGAAGCAGCCAAAGGAAGACAACATGGAGAAGTGGGAGAGGTCGTAGAGCCGGACGGCTACTACATGACGACTGAAGACAAGAAACCTGACAAAGAGACGTCCTGGAATCTGCTCAAGAAGTTACAAGACCAAGCTCCAAAAGGAAAAGAGCTGAATGGGAAAAAAGCAACACGTGAAGAAGGAAGGCTATCAATAATAGACTTCAAACTCTGCCTACCACAAAGTATGCACCCTATGGTGGTCCAATGGGTACATGGACCCACATCCACATATCAAAGACACAAATGAATGATCTGATTGGTGCTTACTGTTTCGCTTCAGGGATCTCCACCCTAACAGCCAAATTCACCAGCAGCTGTCTGACCTGCGGCAAATGCAAGCCTGGACGTATGGAAGAAAGACCCCCTCACCTCATCTGGAAAGACCACTTTACCAGCTTCAAAGGATCCAGATAGACCACATCCAGATATCGCCAAGTGAAGGATTCAAATACGCCATTGTGGTCAAAAGAAGTATTTTCAAGATGAACAGAAGCCTTCCAAGTCAGCAAAGACTACTGCAACGAAGCTACTCTCAGAGATAGTGTGCAGATATGGGGCTCCAGAAATGATAGAAAGTGATCAGGGACCCGCATTCACAGCAAATCTGACACACAAGACCCGATTAGCAGTAGGGTCAGATCTAGGCCTACACACTCCTTACCACCCCCAGAACAGCAGGAAGGTAGAAAAACTGAACGAAACACTTAAGAATAGAATGCTGAAAAATTGCCCAAGAGACACGCAAACCATGGCATGACACACTCCTAATTGCACTGTTTAGCGAAAGGCACACTCCCAGAGACCCAGAAAAGCTGTTTCGTGCCTGCATCTTCTGCTAACAGATAAGACATTTTCTTCTTTTAGTTTTTTGGTGCCTGCATTTTGTCCTGCACTTCTGTGGGGGTCTGCCGGGTCCCCTTCGGGGGGCTTATGCTCCTCTCAGTTTAGTTCAGCCACTGTTTGTTCATTTGCCTTTTCCAGTTTTTTCAGTGGTTGCTGTTTAGTTTTTGTTACACCAGAGAACTAATTTAGGTGGTAGAGGTCGTGTGATCTCAGGTGTTTTTGTAATTAGTAGAGTTGGTACTTTTCAGGGTTTTTTGGGGTTGCAGTAAGTGCCTTTCCTATCCTCTTCTATCTAGACAGATTGGGCCCCAGCGTTTGCTCATTCTATTTTCTGTCTGTGTCTGTATTTCCTCTTGTCTAACCGCCATTACATGTTTGGGGGCTTCCTATGTTCTTTGGGGATCTGCTCCGGGGCAGATAGCTTTCCTTTTTCTATCTTTAGGTGTAGTTAGCTTCTCAGGCTGTGACGAGGCGTCTAGGACCAACGTAGGAACGCTCCAGGCTGCCTTTAGTTGTGGTGGTTAGTCAGGGTACTGCAATCCCATAGATTCCAACCTCTCTGGTGTATTGCTTTTTTTGCCTGCTCTCCTCAGCTACCAAATCATAACACTTATGTAATTGAATTGGTCAAAAACTAATGTCCATTCTCGAGTTTTTCTCCTCACTGCCAGATTTGATGATCCTGTCCAAGAGCCCCAGATGACATCAACCTCTGTGTAACTAGAGGGAAAGCCTGTTTGAATCCACGTATCGCATTGCAAGGAAGCTCCCGTACCAGGAGAGACACCTAAGCCATGAAGGATGTCGTGGATGCTCTGACTGACCAGACAGATGACCAGATGACCTACCTGATGAGTTCAAGGCCAGAGACCAAGTTATAGCAGGATTTGAGTCACTATTGCCACTAGTAACTATAAAAAAATGTTGATTGGATAAATTACATCTATTATAACCAGCAGAGATTTGTTAACTTCACCATAGATGCTGTAAAAGGTTTGGCAGCACAGTTAGGCCCCACTTCCATTATGGCATTTCAGAATAGAATGGCTTTGGATATGATTCTAGCTGAGAAAGGAGGTGTTTACAAAATGATCAAAGACACCTGTTGCACCTACATCCCAGACAACACTGGCCCAAATGGTAAAGTCACAATGGCAATACAGAAACTTAATGAGTTATCAGAGGAACTGAAACAGAACTCAGGTGTCACTGACCCATGGGATCGATACTTTGGGTGGATGAGTGGGTGGCAGAAAATGTTGGCACAGGTTGGGACAGCCATTATGGGGGTTCTCATTTTTGCATTAATTACTGGTTGCTGTGTAATTCCTTGTATCCGCAGGAAAATGGAAAAAGCTGTTCAGGAGACAACCAATTTGATGCCACTCACCATCTTGGACCTCGCACCAGTCCGGATAGAACTGCCTGGCTTGACCAGATCTCCGAACTACCTCCAGACTGAGAATACACATCCTTGATGAATCATCCTATCAAATAAGGAGACTATTATTGCAAACACATAAACCAGGGACAGTCCTCCTGACCGCCCATTTGCGAAAAGTCTGTATTCGGTGGGGGAGGCATGTACTAGGGGTGTCTCAACTCACCGGCAGCGTAAAAGAGTTGCAGCGCTTTGGGCCAGGAGCAGGTTTTTAGGGCAAGTGGTATCTAAGGGGGGACTGTCATGGAAATATATATGTATTCCATATATTCAAAGTATATTCATATATATGTATTCACAGTTCACAGTTAGATAGATCTCACTTGCTAAAAAAACCCTGTGCTCACATATTTCTAGGCCAGATATAATCAGTCGTTTTAAAGAAATCTGGCCTTCATAAGAGGCCTTCGTAAAGGAACAAATGCATGAAGTACAAAAAGTCCTATTAGATATCTGTTGTTTACATTATAGTTATGCAAGACAACTAGGTCACAAGAATATAAACAATAATTCTGCAACTTCAGCTCTTTTAATCATGATTATCATAATTATCATATTTACACTAGAACAGCCAATAATCTAGCAGCTTTTAATTGTATGTTAATTGACTAACCAGCCCCTTTTTGTAAACGTATAAAACCTTGAATGAATAATAAATGTAGGTCTTTGACGAACTGTTATACTGACACTTTCGTGTGGACAGTCCTCATTTCGTTCTGAGCGCTCAAAAAGACATTATATAGAGATTTGGAGAAGCAAGCAGCAAACACGGAAGGATATTTTTATCCTAATTAAATTTCCATATCACCGCCATATTCATTCTTCAGGCAGAACTGGTGATAGAAGAATTGTCAGAACCAGAAGCTCTGGACGGCACAGGCTGTCTAGGCAGCTGCAGTGACCTCTAGTCTGACAGTATAGGTGTGTGCTGTCCAGATGGAGCTATCATCTTCCTGCTCCAGCCAATTAGAAAGCACCACACCCTACTTAAGCTTCCAGCTTACTGCTTGAAGCAGCCAGATATAGCCTTTGTTCAGCTCTTGCGTAGTACATTTGTTTCCTCCTTTGAATTGTTTGTATTATTCACTAATCTTGAGTCTGTTGATTATGTACTTCTTCTGCTCTCTTGGATCTGACACGCTTACCTGGCAACACCGGACAACAGCTTACTCCGTGACCCCAGCCCAGGGCCCCTGTTTAAGTTCTTATCCCTGTACTGGTATTATTGGGTGAAGGCCAGGACAAAACCCTGGGATATAGTAAGCAGAGTGGCTTAGCTATGCCTGTCCATGGAGCCATTTTAGAGCTGTTCGGAGACCACTGACAGAGACTCATTATAATTCCCCTATTGTTTATCTGGTCTCCTTTTAGACAGACTTAATCTTTTCATGAGAAAGATTGGCCATAGACTTTTTACAACTGCACAACAATTAATGTTTTTTTAAATTTAAGAAAAACACAGGTGATTGATTGTTCATCCTCTCCATATCTCTGAAGTATATCTTCAATATCTTGACTAGCTCTGTTCAGGACCTGGATGCTGCCAGGACTTTCAGTTGAATTTTAGGCAGGTCTGTTTTGCATAAGTGGCCAATGACCCTTTTCTCAGTTTTCACACTCAAGTATGGTGCAATGACTCACAAAGGCTCAGCAAGGTTCAACTGGCATTTGCTCATTGAGATGTTTATAGCGTCTCAGTGAGGGCACAAAATTTGGTAATTACACACAGTTTTGAGTTGCAAACAGGTATGCGGATGCTATGTCACAGAAGATGGAGACAGTGCTAACTTGAACCAACTGATTATTTATTCATTACAAGCAATCTAGGTGAACAGAAATAAAGGGTGTAAATGTTTAGTGATTTACTAGGAAACTATAAACTAGTTCACAATACTGAGGATTATTATTCTAATGCTAGGTATACAGGATATAAATAGTGCCTTTTTACAACACAGTTTTGATTCGCAAAGTTAAATAACTAATCTACTAAATGATATTTCTAACTTGGTAATTATCACTGTCGTCACCTAAGCACTAAGTCTTTTGTGGTAGTCAATGTTACAGGCCATAATGAGGGTCAATTCCATTTCTCCGTTAGGCCACAAGTCTTTTGCCAATGTGCATCAACGTGCTATTCCAGCTGTCTCTTAGAGCACAGCCCGGGTCCGCTCTGTACCATTGTATAGGCCTCTGGGTTTCAGCTCAATGAATTGTCTGTCCCTTTAACCGCTCACTCGATTGTTTGCATCTTTGACCACTCACTCAATCAACCGTAAGGGCAGCACGGTGGCTCAGTGGTTAGCACTGCAGCCTTGCAGAGCTGGAGTCCTGAGTTCAAATCCCACCAAGGACAACATCTGCAAGGAGTTTGTATGTTCTCCCCGTGTTTGCGTGGGTTTCCTCCATGTACTTCGGTTTCCTCCCACATTCCAAAAAAACATACTGATAGGGAATCTAGATTGTGAGCCCCATCGGGGACAGTAATGATAATGTGTGCAAAATGTAAAGCGCTGTGGAATATGTTAGCGCTATATAAAAATAAAGATTATTATTATCCGTATCCCTTTAACTTCTCTCTCGATTATCGATATATTCAAATAGACCTTCTGCCTGTAACCACGTTTCTTAGTCTGGGATCGAGATATTGCCCTACTGCTCTTTCATTCTGTTGGATGTGGCAGTAAGCCAGTTCTGCTCACACTACACATCTGACATATAGTAAGATAAATGATGTGCACACTGTTAAGTCAATGGTTGGTGCTGGCTGAACCAAGTTACCACTAGTAGAGAGAAACAGCCGCACTCAGAGTTGATTGTGAAGCAAAATAAGTTCCATTTATTACAACAAAAATATAAACAGGAGCCACAATTTGTGTGGTATGAAGTAGAACGGATAACAAATGATGAGATTAACATTTCGACCGATAGCGGTCTTTTTCAAAACCTCACTTGAGATGCAGGGTATAAGGGAGGAAGTTTAGAAAGGAACAAAAAGTCCCGTGCAGGCTGTAGTAGGAGGCAGACAGGAGTAATCCGTTCAATGGCTGCACTGGCAGCCATTGAACGGATTACTCCTGTCTGCCTCCTACTACAGCCTGCACGGGACTTTTTGTTCCTTTCTAAACTTCCTCCCTTATACCCTGCATCTCAAGTGAGGTTTTGAAAAAGACCGCTATCGGTCGAAACGTTAATCTCATCATTTGTTATCCGTTCTACTTCATACCACACAAATTGTGGCTCCTGTTTATATTTTTGTTGTAATAAATGGAACTTATTTTGCTTCACAATCAACTCTGAGTGCGGCTGTTTCTCTCTACTACACATCTGACATGACACAAGACCAAACTATGACTCCTCCCCTGCCTGGTCTACGGGTCCTTTTATATTTTCTAACTGCAACACAGTTTGCCACATGACCTTGTGCTTCTTACTTCTCTTTCCTACCTGGCAACACACATTCCCCTGTTAGTTTCTGCTTGATTTCTTTCTGTTCCCATTCCTATAGTCTCTGGTCACTAGATGACCTGTTGAGGGCAGAGCAAAGTACTGCAGTGCGCAGGCACCAGGAAAGGTCAGAGATTCCCAGCGCAGAAGCGCTATGGCCCCGGAGCGATGAAGCAAGCAGGAAGGCTGCGGCGCAAGAAGATGGGAGGTGCACCCATCAGACCCGGACCGCCCCTGGGTGAGTATAGTAAAACTTGTTTTTCATCTCTTTCAGGTTTGATCGGGGACTTATCTACAGCATTATAGAATGCTGTAGATAAGCCCCGAAAGGCGGTGGTCGCAGCTTATTGCGGAAAAAACGAGCAGATTCTCTTTAAAGGCTTTTTACAATTGATGAGCCATAGATGCTTATCAAAGTTGCAGCTTCTGCAATAAAATAACGTTAAACAGCACATATATAACATACATGGCACCAGGTGGTGTAACTTAGTATAATATAACATATTGTAACAAAGAAGAGGAAACCAAGTATTTCATTGGCAGTGCTCAATTCAAGAAGTCATCATGTGAGAAGTGAGTTTGGATCACCCCCTTACAAGCTTACCAATATCAGAATTACAGTTCCCATGATTCCTCTTCACTCTTCTAGACATTGCCTTTTGTTAGGTTGGGGTTTAATAGCAATTTTGACTGTGACACGGGTTGCATAGCCAGTGTTCATGAGGGGGTGTCTTGGAGTCAGATGCTTCTGATTCATTAAGAGACGTGCGCCTTTTAATGAATTAGGAGCATCTGACAGGAAGCGTAGGCCTCATTCTGGACTTCAGTAAGGTTTCTGGAGAAAGCCAGAGCGTTTCAAGAGTTAGACAAGTTGTGGCTTTATGACCCTACTGCACGCCATCATGCCCTAGCTGTTAGGGGTCAAGTTCCCGATTCTGCACAAGGGGAATCTCGAGCCATTCTGGCTGCAGTCTCCCATTCGTCTCCGGCCGCAGTGGACTCTGCTCAGCTTAGACGTCGGTCCCAGCGTCTCGCCCAGTCTAATAGTGTGCAGAGGATTACTGCTGCCTCTCCAGGCTCTGCTATTGTGGCCTGTACTGGTTAGCAGCGAGCAGACGTCTTTAGGACAAAGTCCTTGTTTTCCCCTTCTGAGCATGCCCAGGGTGAAATCTCTCATTGAAGATCAGGGGTCACATGCTCAGGTACTGCAGCAGCTCCTATTGGTCCACCAGGAAGGTCCTGTTACTACTGGTGTTCTGGAACAGTTTCATTGGTCCTTCTTTCTGGCAGGTCCTGTAGCTGTTACTATAAAAGGGTGGCATGGCTGGGCCGCCATGCGCTAGTATCAATTGCATTATGTGCTTTGCGCCAGTGTGATCATGCATGCATGTGGTTAGGGCTCGGCTGAAATAAGCCCCTAGAATACCGGCACCTCCGGTGAGGAGATTGCTTGATTGCGTTGCTGTCTGCGTGATCATGGATTGCTATCCGCACAGCAGTTATCTGTGTATCCCTGTGGTGTTAACAGGACACAGTCTTTTTCTCAGCGGCTCTGTGACGCAACAGGGTTCACTTTATAATGCTGGTTCAGCGCCCTAGCGTTTTACTTTGCGGCTCACTGAAGCTAAGTGAGTTCGCACCTATTGCCATATAGCGCTGTGGCATTCCCGTTAGCGGCTCTGGGGATTAACAGAGTTCGCACTCACTGCCACAGCACGCTATGGCATTTATTTTAGCGACTCTGCGGGATAACAGAGTTCGCTACTTTCGCCATCTTACTAGCAGCGGACTTCGCCTGCAAGGTGGACCCCGGGCTGCGAACGCACCTCTCTAATATATCTATTAGGTGCGTTCCGCAGACCCTAACATAATACTAGCGCCAGGGTCTGGCTAGTAAACTGGCGGATGACCAGCGTCTACTGCGGGACATCCAGCAGCTGGAGGGTAGGTTGGCGGTTCTTGAGCACACAACCTCAGCTGTGGATGTTACCACAGTCGCTGTTCAGGCTGCTAGCGTGGCTGCAGCCAGTGTGTCCACTGCCACCTCTGCCCCCACAATATCCCACCTCCCACTTCCAGACAAGTTTGCTGGTGACAGCAAGCAATGTCAGGGATTCGTGAGTCAGTGCTCTATACAACTCGAGCTTCTGGCTGCACGTTTCCCCATGGATTGGGCACAAGTGGGCATTGTAATATCTCTTCTGTCGGGCAGAGCGTTGGAGTGGGCCACCCCGCTGTGGGAGCGTGACGACCGTGTGGTGCGGAGTGCTCCTCGTTTTCTGGAGGCTCTAAAAAAGGTCTTTCTAGGACCTCAGGTTACCCACGATGCGGCGCTCCAACTTCTGGCAAGTTCACAGTTCTTCCTTGGTCAGCGGTTTTGCTGTGCAATTTCCGACTCTGTCCTCGGAGTTGGACTGGCCGGATAAAGTCCTCATTCCCGTGTTTTGGAGAGGACTAGCGGGCAATGTGAAAGACGCCTTGGCTACCAGGGAGATTCCCGCCACACTGGAGAAGCTTATCGCCATATCTACCCGCATCGACCTCCGCTTTCACGAGCGGAGGTTGGAGAAGTCCCAGTGTAGGCAGAGGTTTCGGCTGGCTCCCACCTTCGCCAGACCTCTAGAATCTTCCAGCCAGGCGCCCGACTCCCATGAGGCCATGGAGGTTTCTCGAGCAGGACCTAAGTCCCGGGCCGCTCGAGTACCCGTGGTCTGTAACATCTGACAGCAGTTAAGACATTATGCCAACAAATGTCCACAGCGGTCGGGAAAACGGTCGCGTCTAGTGACCTTGGGAGGAGGTTCACTAGACACTGCGGCATTTTCCACCAAGTTGTCCTTTAAGGGGACAATTACTGTAGGTCCATCCACGTTCACCGCCGAGCTCTGTGTGGATTCTGAAGCCGAGGGGAATTTCATGTCCTCTGCATTTGCTCTTCGCCACACTATACCTCTGGTGATGCTCGCCAAACCGGTGACTGTGCGAGTAGTGAATGGATCAGCTCTGCCCTCACAAATCACCCACCAGACTATCCCTCTCACTTTATCTTTGTCCCCTTCCCATCAGGAGAGTATTTCTTTTCTTGTACTGCCCGAGGGAATAGACGAGGTGTTGCTGGGAGTACCTTGGCTCCGTTACCACTCTCCCCATATTGAATGGTCCTCTGGGAGGATACTGGGTTGGGGTGATTCATGTAGAGGCAGGTGTGTCAGGGAGTGCGTTCAGGTCACCACCACAGAGATACCCGTAGATCTCACTTCTCTTCCTCAGTGTTATTGGTCATATGCAGACGTTTTCTCCAAGAAGGCGGTGGAGACTCTTCCACCTCATCGCCCCTACGACTGTCCTATTGATCTTTTGCCTGGAGCAGAACCTCCTCGGGGGAGAGTCTACCGCCTCTCGCTTCCTGAGACGGAGGTCATGTCCCAGTATATTCAGGAGAATCTGGCAAGAGGGTTCATTAGGAAGTCAGTGTCACCAGCAAGGGCGGGGTTCTTCTTTGTGCAAAAGAAGAACGGAGAATTACGTCCATGTATTGACTACAGGGGTCTTAACGCCATCACCGTCAAGAATAAGTACTCATTGCCCCTAATCTCTGAGCTCTTTGATAGGCTCCGAGGAGCAAGAGTATTTACCAAGCTTGATCTACGTGGTGCCTATAACCTAATTCACATCCGTGAGGGGGACGAGTGGAAGACAGCTTTTAATACCAGGGATGGACATTATGAATACCTGGTGATGCCCTTCACGCTCTGTAATGCTCCCGCTATTTTCCAAGACTTTGTCATTGATATCTTCCGGGATATGCTCTCCACCTCTGTAGTAGTCTATCTGAGGAAAAGGAGCATTTTCTGCAGTTGTTTTCGCTTGGAAAAACTTGTGGATTTTGGATGGCTTAAAAAGCTCTTGTGAACATTGCCTAAAAAAATCTGAGGCTGTAGTCTAACATTGTAGCATCAAAACTTTTGCGTGCTTGGTTTGTTCTCAGTATTTTTCTTAGTTAGATATGTTTTTCCTCATATTTATTAGGGTTGAGCAAAATGACTCCTAGGAGCTGGGTCCAGCGGCCCACCAGAGCTCCGGCTGTGAACTTCCTACAACTTGCAAACATTCTGGACACTTCTTCAGACTATAAGACCCCTGCAATGTCCGAGTACGTCATGACATGTGTCCGACATGGCCAATGGACCAGGATCCTGAGAATTGTTTTGCTCAAGTGTAATATTTATATTCTATTATAATCCAATGACGGTTATAACAAAAGAGTCTACATTGCTCCAATGACCAATATCTCACGCGGCATACTGTATCATTAGCATCATGGTTAAAAATAATAATCCTAGTAATGATGATGCTGATAATAGCGACATAAAAGAATGGATTATCACTTGTCATGGCCTTGCGTTTTGCTTCATATTAACATAAACTCTCTGCACTCCATACACCGGCAGTGGAGACTAGCAAACACCTTTTGTCTCCAAGGGC
>JARQOD010000004.1:480524446-480562653 GCA_033576555.1 Oophaga sylvatica
GAAGAACCCAGATTCATTGAGCTCCTACGCCACACAAAGAGCGATCCAAACACCGGCAACTGTTTAATGATGGCGGGCATGAATGTTTAAATAGCATGTAAAAGAGTTCTTCCTATACACAAATTATTCATTCCCTGGCACCGCAATCAGGCCAATAATTGTCTAGCGAGGAATATAAATCACACAGCACTATCTTTATTTGGATGAAATGCCATGGTAGGAGTAATGGATGATAGGGCTGATAGGTCCTCACTGTCTTAGCCGGTAACAGATAACCAGTTACCAGGAATGGAAAGCAATTAGCAGTCTGCAGTCTTTCAAACAGGAATGTAGTCTCCTCCAAGCCATGTACACAGAAGACCCTTCAGCCCCCACTTAGCTCTTGGCAGGAAGAGAAGACTATATCACACTTAAAAAACATCTGTGACAAGTGTTAAACATACTGATGCAGGAGAAAATGTATAGGAGGATAAGAGAAGTCATAAATCATGGTCAGAGTTAGACAGACAGGTATGGAAATAATGCTTGGAGACATGGACCAGACCCCGTGACGTCATGAGAACTGCAGGCCGGTCAGTGCCGGGAGATGTCATCATTTTGGACAGTGATTTTCATAAGAAAACTAAAGGAGTATTTTAGTTTCAACATATCAATCCCGATTCATCATTAACGGGATTTTACAAGGCACTTTTCTATTTTTGTTTAGTGACAATTTTTAAGCCAAATTCATCCACATCGCACACGTGGTTTATGGATTTTCCACAAAGTAAAAAAAAAATCTTATTTTGCTGTCTTAAACCATTTTTATGACTCTTCAGTACAAAACGTTGCAGACTTTGCAAAATATTGCTCTATTTGGTGATTTCCATAGAATCACTTGAAAAAATTTGAGACAAAATTTACGACTTTTTGGAAAGTAAATTGGAGAATCAAATGTTGAGTCGGACGTAAACATCTGCAAACCTCAAACTACGGCCACCATGACAAGTTAAACAAGTATAAAATAGGATTAAAAAAGAGCAATGGAAAAGTGAATTGGATGCAAACTAAGGAAGGTGCAAAACACCAAGGGGCCGATTCATTAAGGTGCTTATTCCAGAAATCTGACGTTAACACCTTAAAAAGTGGTAATATTTTTGCACAACTATTTCCTCAAAAATATTGCGACTTTTGGTATTTACATGCCAGTCTCGAGTAACCATGCTAATATGTGCGTAGTGTGGGTTGGGCATGGGTAGCTTGGTGCGTGGTTACGCCCTCTGGTCAAATGCATCATAAATTAAGCCCCTAAAGTGGTGTAAATTATCCCAGAAATATACGACAGACCCTGGCTGGTGTACATTTGTTGGTGGTGCACGTTGAGTATCAGACGCGTCTGATTCCTTTCTCGGAATATACAGCTTAATGAATCAGGTGATTGTGCTCCAAGAGTGCTTCATTAGGTCCAACACGCTCTACTCCAGTCTTACTGAATTACCCACAATAACTCAACAGAAAATAGGTGGAAATGCAATAATGAATCCAGCTCATAATTGTTATTTTTTAAGGCATAAATTCAATAGGATCATCAGGAATTAGCCTACCATTTTTCTTCTTTGCTATTTCATACAAAGGCATCCTACAAAGTTTGATACTTTTCTTTACCTATAACGATCTATGTGTGACATACATATATCTCTTTTGGCTATACAGTGCATCTGTCGGAGGTATACCTCAAGAAATTCTTCTGAAATGTTCCACTGATGTGCACACAGTTAATAATGCAATCCCACTACATATATCAGAGTTTTATTTTATTTGATGGGCACCATGTTGTTTCCTCCATCCTATTAGCTGTGGCTGCCCAAAGACTTTCACCACACCACAGGTCAAGCGACCAAAGGTCACTTTATGTTGTTAAGTACATCAAGGTCATTTAGATGAATGGGGTCACATTGCAACTGGTAAGGTACCAAGACTGTGACAAGCAAGGCACAAAAAATCCAACATGTTCTGACATTTTACGATTTCCTAGTTTCGGTACCGTGAGCGTCTCAATGCGACCCCAGTCACTTATAGTATAACAGAGGTATGGAGCCATCTTTGGTTGTGCGACCCCCCCAGGAAAGATACAGTGGGTACGGAAAGTAATCAGACCCCTTTAAATTTTTCACTCTTTGTTTCATTGCATCCATTTGGTAAATTCAAAAAAGTTCATTTTTTCTCATTAATTTACACTCTGCACCCCATCTTGACTGAAAAAAAAACAGAAATGTAGAAATGTACAGCTCACAGTGCATGTCAGACCAAATGAGAAGCATGAGGTCAAAGGAACTGGCCAAGGAGCTCAGAGACAGAATTGTGGCAAGGAACAGATCTGACCAAGGTTACAAAAGAATGTCTGCAGTACTCAAGGTTCCTAAGAGCACAGTGGCCTCCATAATCCTTAAATGGAAGAAGTTTGGGACCACTAGAAGTATTCCTAGACCTGGCCGTCCAGACAAACTGAGCAATAGTGGGAGAAGAGCCTTGGTGAGAGAGGTAAAGAAGAACCCCAAGATCACTGTGACTGAGCTCCACAGATGCAGTAGGGAGATGGGACAAAGTTCCACAAAGTCAACCAACACTGCAGCCCTCCAGCAGTCGGGTGTTTATGACAGAGTGGCCCGACGGAAGCCTCTCCTCAGTGCCAGACATATGAAAGCCCGCATAGAGTTTGCTAAAAAACACAAGAAGGACTCCAAGACTATGAGAAATAAGATTCTCTGGTCTGATGAGACAAAGATAGAACTTTTTGGTGATAATTCTAACCAGTATGTGTGGAGAAAACCAGGCACTGATCATCACCTGCCCAATACAATACTAATAGTGAAACATGGTGGTGGCAGCAACATGCTATGGGGGTGTTTTTCAGCTGCAGGGACAGGACGACTGGTTGCAATTGAAGGAAACATGAATGCTGCCAAGTACAGAGATATCCTGGATGAAAACCTCTTCCAGAGTGCTCTGGACCTCAGACTTGGCTGAAGGTTCACCTTCCAACAAGACAATGACCCTAAGCACACAGCTAAAATAACAAAGGCGTGGCATCAGAACAACTCTGTGATCATTCTTGACTGGCCAAGCCAGAGCCCTGACCTAAACTCAATTGAGCATCTCTGGAGAGACCTGAAAATGGCTGTCCACCAACGTTCACCATCCAACCTGACGGAACTGGAGAGGATCTGCAAGGAAGAATAGCAGAAGATCCCCAAATCCTGGTCTGAAAAACTTGTTGCATCATTCCCAAGAAGACTCATGGCTGTACTAGCTCAAAAGGGTGCTTCTACTCAGTACTGAGCAAAGGGTCTGAATACTTATGACCATGTGATATTTCAGTTTTACTTTTTTAATCAATTTGCAAAAATTTCTACATTTCTGTTTTTTTCAGTCAAGATGGGGTGCAGAGTGTACATTAATGAGAAAAAAAGGAAATTTTTTGAATTTACCAAATGGCTGCAATGAAACAAAGAGTGAAAAATGTAAAGGGGTCTGAATACTTTCTGTACCCACTGAATTTGTTCCCTGGATGTAAACACTAAAGCTTTAGCTGGATGACATCAAGAAGAGAAATTGAAAACTCTAACAAAGTGATGTTTCGTTAAAAACTGTATATCAATAATTTGCTAAAAGTGGAATTCCTCCTTCAACAACATTAAGACTTGAATGGAACCGAACATAACCAAATCGTTCGTCAGACTCCAATATTAAAGTAAATAATATATTTACATATTTTCACTTTTCATTATAACACAGGAAAAGTCATTTACATTGTAAATCAGTTCAATATTTTATCATTTCTGAATTTTATAGCGTTTGCCCTTGAAAAAGGGACACTAAAAATGCTCAAAGTTTTGAGTTATTTTCACAAAAGTCTCCTGAAATTGATTCTGTCAGAACGAGTGAAGTTTGAAGGATCTTGACCTTTACCATGTTTTCCTAAATCCTTATGTCAGTCTGTAGCTTTTATAATAAACTATTTGTAGGCTGAGACCTCCTCCTCATTCAGCTCATATATGACAAAGAAGTGAATAACTGACCTCCTGATTGATTGCTAATAAGTATGGTCATTAATCAACAGGTCAATGTGGCTTGACCTAGTGACCCCCAAAAGTCATCATGTACAATTGTTCTTTAACAGTAGTCCTCTTCACTTGGTGTGGTATGTCATGACCATTGTGTTACTGACAGTTTATGGCAGCATGTAACTTTTAAATGTCATTCCATGGTGTAGTGCTACAATCTGGACCTATAGATTTTTATGTTAATCACGTTGGAATGTTTGATGCATTAACTAGGGAAGGCTGGACAGACAGATACATATGAACTAAAAACCTCTTGTCTACGGTCATACTACTATGGGTCATACTGTACTTCCTTAGGCCATTTTCCATTGGATGTCAAAACAAATATTTTTGCCTAGAAGAATTTCCTCAGGGGAATCAGGGATTCTAATGAATAGAAAAGATGCCCCATAAAACAGTGCCATATGGTGACACCATGTGGTTCCATAGCATGGAACCATAGGGGCTCCAGGTGTTGCCGTATAGGCTATGTAGCTAGACCTCTACTGAGGTCTTATATTGACTAAAATACAGTTCATAATTCTAAAATACGTTATGAAAATCAGAAGAATCATATATCCACTAGTGATGTGTCTCAGTTGTCTGGTCTTGTTTATCTACTTGGCTTCCTCTATTCAACTGAGATGTGGAAACATATCTCCAGCATTTGTACCCTTGTAGGTGATACAATTACATAATCCTATATACCTAAACCCTTGAGTTAGGAAGCTTTTTCTTTGATTTCTTTAGAGGTCCTGTCCATTTTGACATAGCATGACTAGCATGAACATGACTACTAAGTTAGCCGACATAGCATATGCTATGGTGACCAACAGCCATGTAGGCCCACCTGCTCTTACAAGTAATGTGTGTGATCACTGTGAATGATGGAGGGCGATGAGTGAATGGGGCAGTGGAAACCTTAGGAATAATTAATGAGAAACCAAAGAATAAAGTTTTAGGTCAGTGAGGTCATGGTGGAGTCAGTCCCCATTGCAAGCATGGCTGTAGTGCCCCATGGTTATTTGTTACATCCCGGAATACTGAATATACCAAGACACTGACTATTTAATAAAGAAGATTAAGTTGTTGCTGCATCCCAGTGATTAAAGGGGATATGTACCGTAATCAGATTTTACAGTAAAAACTGAATACAGTATTAAACAGACCTTTTAGACCTGATGAGGTCTGTATACTTACTATGAACATCTATGTGAAATACTTGTACAATCCTGAAATTGAGTTAATAATCCCAAAGAGGAACATTTTGAAAAAGGATTGAACAACCAGCCTGATATAGATTTTCACAGTAATCACACCAGCTTCATCAGGTCTAAGAGATGTATTTAATAATATACGCAGATTGCAACATGTAATCTGGTGATAGATCTTTAAAACAAATTAGTGAATTGAACATCTTCTGGTTCCTACAGTGTAAAAATTTTACAAGGAAAATTATACTGTAGAGGCTACAGTCTGTCTATGCCCCCCTATATCTACACCTCAAAGTATGTCATGCAGTCAGTTAATCTTTTATAGAACTTTAAAAAAAATAACAGGAAATACTCCTTAAGGCTAAATATATTCGAGGCCTTCCTCTAATTTTTTGTATTTAGATGGCATTCATCCATGTATAATATTACGCCATTTATTCATATTGTTTGATTTATATGTATATTATTTACCACTGCAGCTTTTGAGGCCATACATTTTCTTCGCCATGCAGTATGCCTTCAGTTTCCATTGGGTAGGCGGATGTAACGTTAATGTGTCAAGCAATTGTATGCAATTTCTCAGTCATAATATTTACTATTCAGCTGCCCACTATGTATTCCTACAAAACATAACTAACAAATGAAGTAGCACGCTGTAGTGCTATAGCATGCAAACATGAAATATAGGACATTGGAATCGCATTACTGCTCTAGAAAATAGTAAAAAACGAAGATACTTAGAGCGCAAATTGGCCAATTCATGTAGGCCCAGCAGCCATGGAAAGGCGTTCTTCTTTGCTGGGAACCTAATGTATTGTGATCCCTCTCCTGGGCTGACAGCCTACATTTATATGGGTAATTAAAACTGTCATAGGCTGATGGGTGGAGTGCTCGGTCAGAGGGCCTATGTACAGAAATATCAAAAGACTGATCTTCACTTCCAAACAGAAAACTGGCGTGAACTGGTGCATACTAAGAGTTGCCATCTAATCATACATTTTTTTTCCTAAAATACAAAGGAAATGTGTCATCTTTAACTTTAGACCTTTTAGAAATCATTTCATCTTCAACTTGCGTAACTGTTCAGAATAACTGTAATTTTGACCAGGGGTGCCAAAACTTTACATGCCACTGTACATGAATTGGCCAATTTGTGCACTAAGTATCTTCGTTTTTTCCTATTTTCGGGTGCAGTGATGCAATTCCGATTTCATATATTTCATGTTTACATGCTATAGCGTTACAGAGTGCTACTTTATTTGTTAGTTATGTATGGAGATGGCTACTCTTAGTAAGCACCTGTGCACACCGGTTGAAGGTCAGTCTTTGATATTCTTTCAAAGCATACTTTTGAGTCTCTTTAAAACAGTAGCGAAAATTGAGATCATTCATAATGTGTCAAAATATAATATTATATATATATATTTTTTGTTGTTTTTGTTTTTTCCAGATAAGACTATTAAGAAAATGAAGAACTGTATACGTATGCTAAAGTTTGGGAAATTTTTCAGTTAGCAGCAGATTAGATCCATCCTCAGTCTCTGACAAAATTATTGGCCGGCATCAATTTGCATGATTTCGGGCCCGTCCTCCCATTCTGTAATTATCTGTGTGTAACTAGCTATTCTAGTTGTCTATTTGAAGCCATTAAGTATTAATAACACTTTTTAATAATTGCATGTGTAACTCCAACCAAAGTCATGTGAGATTCCTACCGCTTCTTGAAAGTTTACAGAATGTGTTACTAGTCCCCAGTATGTTGAGTCCCAAAATAAATATTGATTTTTGGGTAAGTCCAGTTCACATCAGTTTTGTTAAGCAAGCTAGTTCATTTTGTCTTTGTATTAGTCCAGATAATAACAAAATTATACAAAAAAATGGAAAATATGACTTTAGGAATCACGTACGCAAATGGACAAAATTTTGGCACCCTCCTGTTACAGTAAAATAAAATCCACAATAGTCACTGACATAACCTGAATCTGATAAAAGTAATTTTCAATTTAAATTTGCTGAATATGAAGTAATGAAAATCCAACACTGCTTTTGATTTGTTGTTCAACAGAAAAAAAAAATGAAAATGTCCTGGACAAAAAATTATGGTACTCTTAGAAAAGATTGAAAATAATTTGACCATAAGGACATGTTAAACTATGGTGTGCCCTGTAATTAGCATTACATGTGTCTACAAACTTATAATCAGTCTGTTTATTTTGAGGGTGAAAAGTAGTCACTGTACTGTTTGGTATCATGGTGTGTACCACACCAAACACAGACCACAGAAAGCCAAGGAGAGAATTGTCTGAGGCGATTGCACCTCATATTGCAGTTGCTCAGAAGAAAAACTGTCATTGTTGTCCATCACACCCAATCACAGCACAGCTTTCATTTTGTATTCTGCACTTGAAAAATGAAAGCTGTGCTGTGATTGGTTGCTATTGTCAACAAGGACAGTTTCATTAATTTACCTCCATAATGTGAAATACAACTGAGAAAATATCCATCTAATGCCCCATTCACACAAACTCGTGATTCACTTACATGTTCTATTCTTTATTATTTATCCATTATAGTCTATGGGGTGTTCACATGTCCAGTTTTTTTCTTGACTGAGTCATTTTTTGATCCAGTTTGAAGTTCAAAATCTCCTATTCAAGTCAATGGGTCAGTACAGAAAAATAGACATTGCAGAGATGACACCTGTTATGAGCTCGGTTGCAACAACTTTATTAAATAATGGATTGCAGCTGAATCCGGGGTCCGGGATGCAGTTAAAGTCACTGCTGCCGAACACCCCTTGGGTATGAGGGTAAAACTGACAACAGAAATATAACATTAGATCTGGCCTGTGTTACTTCACACTAGGGAGATGTAGCATTTGCACTATCTCCATTAATGTCACGGGAGATGTGCTATCGACTGGCGTAGATGTAGCTCTGTTAACCCCTTCACCCCCAAGGGTGGTTTGCACGTTAATGACCGGGCCAATTTTTACAATTCTGACCACTGTCTCTTTATGAGGTTATTACTCTGGAACGCTTCAACGGATCTTCGTGATTCTGAGATAGTTTTCTCGTGACATATTGTACTTCACGATAGAAGTAAAATTTCTTCGATATAACTTGCGTTTATTTTTGAAAAAACGCAAATATGGCGAAAATTTTTAAAATTTTGCAATTTTCAAACTTTGAATTTTTTTTCCCTTAAAACAGAGAAATATGTCACATAAAATAGTTAAGAAATAACATTTCCCACATGTCTACTTTACATCAGCACAATTTTGGAACCAAAATTTTTTTTTGTTAGGAAGTTATAAGGGTTAAAAGTTGACCAGCGATTTCTCATTTTTACAACAAAATTTACAAAGCCATTTTTTTTAGGGACCACCTCTCATTTGAAGTCACTTTGAGGGGTCTATATGGCAGAAAATACCCAAAAGTGACACCATTCTAAAAACTGCACCCCTCAAGGTACTCAAAACCACATTCAAGAAGATTATTAACCCTTCAGGTGCTTCACAGGAACTAAAGCAACGTGGAAGGAAAAAATGAATATTTAACTTTTTAGCCACAAAAATGATCTTTTACAAACTTTTTTTTTATTTTGACAAGGGTAAAAGGAGAAAATGGACAGATAAGGTTGTTATGCAATTTCTCCTGAGTACGCCAATACCCAATATGTGGGGGAAAACCACTGTTTGGGCACACGGCAGAGCTCGTAAGGGAAGGAGCGCCGTTTGACTTTTTCAAACTAAAATTGGCTGGAATTGAGATTGGACGCCATGTCGTGTTTGGAGAGCCCCTGATGCGCCTAAACAGTGGAAACCCCCACAATTGACACCATTTTGGAAACTAGACCCCCTAGGGTACTTATCTAGATCTGTTGTGAGCACTTTAAACCCCCAAGTGTTTCACAAAAGCTTATAATGCCTGGGTGTGAAAAAAAAACAAAAACAATTTTCCACAAAAATGATTTTTTAGTCCCAAATTTTTGAATTTTCCCAAGGAAATTGGACCCCAAAAGTTGTTGTCCAATTTGTCCTGAGTACGCTGATACCCCATATGTGGGGGGGGGAAACTGTTTGGGTGCACGGCAGGGCTTGGAAAGGAAGTAGTAACGTTTTGAAATGCAGACGTTGATGGGGTCATGTTCCGTTTGCAGTGCCCCAGATGAGCCTAAATAGTGGAAACCCCTCACAATTGACCCCATTTTGGAAACTAGACCCCCTAAGGAACTTATCTAGATCTTTGGTGAGCACTTTGAACCCCAAGTGCTTCACACAAGTTTATAATGCCCGGGCATGAAAATAAAAAATCCTATTTTTTTCCCACAAAAATTATCTTTTAGTCACTAATTTTTTATTTTCCCAAGGGTAACAGGAGAAATTGGACCACGTAAGTTGTTGTCCAATTTGTCCTGAGTACGCTGATATCCCATATGTGGGGGGGAACCACTGTTTGGGCTCACGGCAGAGCTCGGAATGGAAGGAGCACCATTTGACTTTTTCCAACCAAAATTGGCTGGAATTGAGATTGGATGCCATGTTGCATTTGGAGAGCCCCTGATGTGCCTAAACAGTGGAAACCCCCCACAAATGACCCCATTTGGGAAACTAGACCCCCTAAGGAACTTTTCTAGATCTTTGGTGAGCAATTTGAACCCCCAAGTGCTTCACACAAGTTTATAATGTAGAGCCATAAAATTTAAAAATCATATTTTTTCCACAAAAATGATCTTTTCACCCCAATTTTTATTTTTCCAAGGGTAACAAGACTCCAAAAGTTATTGTGCAATTTGTCCTGAGTGCGCTGATACCCCATATGTGGGGGTAAACCACTGTTTGGGTGCATGGCAGAGTTTGGAAGGGAAGGAGCGCCGTCTGACTTTTTCAACGCAGAATTGGCTGGACGCCATGTCGTGTTTGGAGAGCTCCTGATCTGCCTAAACAGTGGAAACCCCCATAAATGACACCATTTTGGAAACTAGACCCCTCAAGGAACTTATCTAGATGTGTGGTGAGAACTTTTAACCCCCAGGTGTTTCACTAAAGTTTATAACGTACAGCCGTAAAATAAAAAATCCTTTTTTTTTTTACAAAAATGATTTTTTCGCCCCTAATATTTTATTTTCACAAGGGTAACAGAAGAAATTGGAACCCAAAAGTTGTTGTCCAATTTGTCCTGAGTACGCTGATACCCAATATGTGGGAGAAAACTACTGTATGGGCGCACGTCAGGGCTCGGAAGGGAAGTAGTGACGTTTTGGATTACAGACTTTGATGGAATGGTCTGGGGGCGTCATGTCACATTTGGAGAGCCCCTGATGCACCTATACAGTGGAAACCCCCCACAAGTGACCCCATTTTGGCAAATAGACCCCACAAGGAACTTATCTAGATGTGTGGTGAGCACTTTGAACTCCGAAGTGCTTCACAGAAGTTTATAACGTACAGCCGTAAAAATAAAAAATCCTTTTTTTTTTACAAAAATGATTTTTTCGCCCCCAATATTTTATTTTCACAAGGGTAGCAGGAGAAATTGGACCCCAAAAGTTGTTGTCCAATTTGTCCTGAGTACGCTGATACCCAATATGTGGGAGAAAACTACTGTATGGGCGCACGTCAGGGCTCGGAAGGGAAGTAGTGACGTTTTGGATTGCAGACTTTGATGGAATGGTCTGGGGGCATCATGTCGCATTTGGAGAGCCCCTGATGCGCCTAAACAGTGGAAACCCCCCACAAGTGACCCCATTTTGGAAAATAGACCCCACAAGGAACTTATCTAGATGTGTGGTGAGCGCTATGAAGCCCCAAGTGCTTCACAGAAGTTTATAATGTACAGCCGTAAAAAACAAAAAATAATTTTTTTTGTACAAAAATGATATTTTCGCCCCCAGTTTTTTTATTTTCCCAAGGGTAACAGAAGAAATAGGACAAATTGCACAATAACTCTTGGGGTCCAGAGTACGCTGATACCCCATATGTGGGGATAAACTACTGTTTGGACGCATGGCAGAGCTGAGAAGTGAAGGAGCACCGTTTGACTTTTTCAACGCAGAATTGGCTGGAATTGAGATCAGACGCCATGTCACATTTGGAGAGCCCCTAATGTGCCTAAACAGCGGAAACCCCCCAATTCTAACTCCAACCCTAACCCCAACACACCCCTAACCCTAGTCCCAACCCTAACCACAAACCTAACCCTAACACACCCCTAATCCCAACCCTAACCCTAATCCTAACTTTAGCGCCAACCCTAACCCTAACTTTAGCCGCAACCCTAACCCTAATGGGAAAATGGAAATAAATACTTCTTTTTAATTTTATTATTTTTCCCTTACTAAGGGGTGTGATAAAGGGGGGTTTGATTTACTATTTATAGCGGGTTTTTATGATTGGCAGCTGTCACGCTAAAAGACGCTTTTTATTGCAAAAATAGTTTTTGCATCATCACATTTTGAGAGCTATAATTTTTGCATATTTTGGCCCACAGAGTCATGTGAGGTCTTATTTTTTGCGGGACGAGTTGACGTTTTTATTGGTACCATTTTTGAGCACGTGACGTTTTTTGATCGCCTTTTATTTCGATTTTTGGGAGGTCAGAATGAACAAAAATCAGCAATTCATGAATTTCTTTTGGGGGAGGCGTTTATACCGTTCCGCGTGTGGTAAAATTGATAAAGCAGTTTTATTCTTCGGGTCAGTACGATTATGGTGATACCTCATTTATATCATTTTTTCATGTTTTGGCGCTTTTATAGAATAAAAACAATTTTATATAAAAAATAATTATTTTTGCATCGCTTTATTCTGCGAGCTATAACTTTTTTATTTTTTCGCTGATGATGCTGTGTGATGGCTCGTTTTTTGCGGGACAAGATGACGTTTTCAGCGGTACCATGTTTTTTTATATCGGTCTTTTTGATCGCGTGTTATTCCACTTTTTGTTCGGCGGTATGATGATAAAGCATTGATTTTTTGCTTCGTTTTTTTTTTTTAAGGGGTTCACTAAAGGGGTTAACTAGTGGGACAATTTTATAGGGGGGGTCGTTACGGACGCGGCGATACCAAATATGTGTACTTTTATTGCTTTGTTTTTTTTATTTACAGGAAGAAGTGAATTTATTGGGGAATATTTTTTTTTTTTTTTTATTTATTTATTTTGGATTTTTTTTTAAACATGTTTATTTTTATTTTTTTAACTTTTTTACTTTGTCCCAGGGTGGGACATCACTGTATTTTGTCAGATCGCTGGTGTGACAGTGTGCACAGCACTCTGTCACACCAGCGATCGCTCAGGCAGTGCAGCAGGCTTCTCAGTGCCTGCTCTCAGCAGGCACTGAGGAAGCCGCCTCCCTCCAGGACCCCGGCGCCATCTTGGATCCGGGTCCTGAGAGGGAGGAAGCCCTCAGAACAGCGCGATCACATCGCGCTTCTCTGAGGGTCTCAGGGGGGCGCGCAGGGAGCCCCCACCCTGCGCGATCCTCCCCTGTGCCCCCAGTACACCGCGATCATGTTTGATCGCGGTGTGCAAGGGGTTAATGTGCCGGGAGCGGTCCGTGACCGCTCCTGACACACAGTCATGGGTGTCAGCTGTGATAATCAGCTGACACCCGGCTGCGATCGGCTGCGCTCCCCCCGGGAGCGCGTCCGATCGCACAAGACGTACTATCCCGTCCATGGTCATACGGGCCCAGGTACCATGGACGGGATAGTACGTCCGATGGCAGTAAGGGGTTAATGGAACAGAAGCCACTTGCCAGATATTAGGTTTGCACTATGTGCTGCAAGCTGGTATAGACGTAGCCCTGTTGACTGCACAGAAGCTATGTGCCAGCCGCTAGGAAGTGCGTGGAACTAACGCCAGGCGTACGTGCTACCAGCCGGCGTGAGACCGGGCTGAGCAACTCTCTATTCAGCTTGGCAGGCGATGCCCAGGTTACACGCCACGCAGTCTGCTCAGGGTGTATAGCTACCCTATATTCGTAGCAAGACTGCACCACGTTAGCTACAGGTTACGCTCCCCGCAGTCTGCTCAGGGTGTATAGCTACCCTATATTCATAGCAAGACTGCGCACATTGGCTACCTGCCTGGCATAAGCTAAACCTGCCTGAAGGACCGGGCTAATTAGCCGAGCGTACTCTGGCATCAGCAGGTCCCGGAAAGCAAAGCTAGAGAGCACGTGGAGCCCAGATTCTGGTACGTCCACACATGAGCACTGCCTATTTTAGTATGATCTGACCGCGCCGCGGACAGACAAACTATTTAAGGGCTAAGCTCCGCCCCCAGCCATCTCGTCAATCGCATCACCGATGACGTCATCCGTGACCAATCAGGCGGTGCCAGGTCAGAGGATCAGCTGACGTTAACCACCAATCACGGTTCGCCATGTAACGGACATGCTCAGTGCAGGCATTTCTGGACTTAGGCTATAACAGCCCTGTCTCCTTCTGTAACCTATGCTTAAGGCTACTATTAACAAAGACCCTGGAGACAGCTTGTACTCTCCTGCACTGGCTGAGACCTGGATGGGGACCACAGATGCCTCAGATCCAGGTTCAAATCCAGCCGTTGCCCGATGCCTAACAACACCTATATGACACCTGCGTGCAGTCCATTTTTCACATTATGATGGGCATGAGAGATTTGGAAACTTTTTTTTTTTGCAAATGACATATAGGATGTCACACTGATGGTAAAAACGAACACATGGGTTAAAAAAGTATGGATATTGTATTAAAAATACTTATCAAAATAAATAAATACATTTTTCACATGTGCAAAAATCCTTTGATGTACAGGCTCTTAAGAACCTAATGAATGCCTAAAATAGTAAATTAGATTTACCTGAAGTACACACTTTAAAGGGGATATCCAGGACTTTGTAAAAAAAATTGTGCCTAAGCACTAACAGGCAGGTAGTTTTATCTAAGTGCCTGTTGTGTCCGATGCCATTCTTCACCAGCACATAGCGGTGACAGAGCGCTCCTGATGCTGATTCTACTTCTGCTGACAGAGTGCCTTCTTCTTTCCACTCTGCTCTGTTGACGGAACAGGACTGTCGACGTCATGCTGATTGTCAGTCGGCTCGCCGCTGCCTAACTGAGGGAGTCAGCTGTCAATCGGCATGACATCAAAAGTCACGCCCAGTCGACATAGCAGCCTAGAAACAAGCCGCCGCTCAGCCCACGTCAAATCAGCAGAAGAAACTGAATCGCTGGCAGGAGCAGTTCATCATCACACTGTGCTGAGAAAGAAGGGCACAACAAATACAAAGATAGCAACCACTTGCTATTAGAGCCTAGGCACATTTTAAAAAAAGGTTCCAGATATCCCCTTTAAGTTTTATTACAGAAAGAGTTACACAAACCTGTAATAGCGCCACGTAATGGTCCACATTTTTATTACTGTTTCTTCTCCTCAGTCATGTTTCTCAATTAATTCAAGCAATATTTATTACACCCTATATCATCACAGCCATCACTGGTCACTTTTGGCTCCCAGAATTTCCTGCTTTCCATCAAATACTAATTTTTTTCTTCTGACATTCATTCACCCTCCCCTGGTTGAACTCACATTGGTGAGAAGCACTCTGCCAATAAAAGTATTTGCTGATCTATTGCCGTAGTCAATCCCTATGTTTCTCTTACTTTGTCTCCTTATAGAATAATACGCGATTAATTGATTTCCTGTCACTCGTTTAGTAGGGAAAATTAATTTCCCAGCAAACCCAGCAGGGCCGTCCTACACAGAGAGCAATTCAGCTTTAAATTATTCATAGGAGAAAATAGTGATGGACTGCAGTAATGTCATGCTCAGGGCAGGAGACTGATAACACTGTGTTATTGATACAACAATATTCCTCCGAAGCTTCTAAATTATTCAGGTCCACGTCTAAATGACGCTTGTGCTCGAGCAAACACCTGCATAAATGTGAAAGAACGTTTCTCTCCACCGGCTGCAAGTGCTGTGGAAAACAAGAAAAGGGAACAGCACAGCAAAAAACAGACTACTTTACTAATTAGGTTGTGACCTGAGTCTAGAGATGAGAACATTTACAAATCTGCACTCATTGTGATACATTTGGGCTAATCATCTTTGCTTCAAGTAGGTTGCATGAAACATTGGAGATGAAGGGGGAAGTAGAAGGTAAAATATCAGCAAAATGTACTTATTTATTTTGCGTGCTTCTATAGTGCCATCATATTACGAAGCACTTTACAGAAATTGTCATCAGGGTCGGACTGGCCAACCGGGACACCGGTGAAATGCCCGGTGGGCCCCAGAGAGAGGGAGGAGGAAGAAAAAAAATTTTTTAGGGATTCGGGCCCTTTAAAAGTGCAGGAGGCAGAGGCATGCCCAGGCGCATGCACACAGTCCCAACTTGTCGCTACGACCAAGGCCGGCGCCACCACGCAGGTCAGTGCTGGAGCCCTGGGCAAATGGGAGGTGGGACACACGTTATGGGGCCCGTGAGTCGGGGAGCAAGGTGCCAGCGCTGGCACCGCCCTCACCCCTCAAATACTCACCTCTCTTTGTTCCCTGCAGCTGCAGTGTCTTCAGCACCCGACTCAGCGATGTCTAAGGGCAGAGAGTGTGATGATGTCATCACAGAGCGCTCAACTTCTCTGTCCTGAGCACTGCAGAGTCAGGAAAGGCACTGAGTATACCAGACCTGCGGCAGGAATGAGAGAGGTGAGTATTTGATTTTTTCATGTATGCAGCATTATATTTGTCCCATGATATGCTGTAGGGAGGAGCATTA
Source organism: Oophaga sylvatica (assembly GCA_033576555.1). NCBI lineage: Eukaryota > Metazoa > Chordata > Amphibia > Anura > Dendrobatidae > Oophaga > Oophaga sylvatica. The sequence goes on from JARQOD010000004.1 coordinate 480,540,507, forward strand.
TATGGGGCCCATGATCTACTGTATGGAGGAGCATTACATAGGACCCATGATCTACTGTATGGAGAAGCATTATATGATTATATGGGGCCCATGATCTACAATCATGGCCAAAAGTTTTGAGAATGACACAAATATTATATTTTCACATGATCTGCTGCCCTCTGGTTTTTACGTGTGTTTGACAGATATTTTTATCACAGACAGAAATATAATAATTGCAAACATATGAGTAACAAAAGCTTATATTGACAGTTAGAATGAGTTAATGCAGCAAGTCAATATTTGCAGTGTTGACCCTTCTTCTTCAGGACCTCTGCAATTCTCCCTGGCATGCTCTCAATCAACTTGTAAGGTTCTGTGTACATGTTCCTGAAACTCAGTTTGTTCGTCAGCCATTTTACTTTCTGTCTTGCTGCAGCTATCTTGTCCCCAGTCAAAATGGAGTTTCCAGCTTGCATGTTCCCGCCCTGATTCTCTCCTTTTGCTTCTTAAGCAGCCACAGCTGAGCAATCAGTGCTTCAGAATCTAGCCTGCAGTGAACCTGTGACCTGACTCCTAAAGCCTTGGACCTTGTACTCCAGCTATTCCTACTGAGGAACTCTGAAGCACTTGTGGACTCTGAACCCTGCTCTTTGAAAGACCCACGTTTGCATGGACTTACGGTAACAGAGAAGAAGATCCTGAACCTGTTGTGGAGAGTGATTGCTGAGCTTAGATTATTCTGGCCTGCTGTGTCTCCTGCTTCTGTGTCTGCAAACTGTGTGACTATTTTTGCCAACTTGTATGAAGTAATACAAGACTTTCTATATCAAACCTGTGTCTCATGTATTTTCATCGCACCCAAGCACAAGACGCTATATGAACTGTACCACATACATTACAAGATTCTGAAGCCAAAACGTTAGTGTCTGCTGGGTCTGGAAAGGCTGTGTCTGCTGTAACTGTGGATATCGGATGTCCGGTTGTACTTTCTGTGATGACAGTGGTTGTGACTTCTCACAACCATTCCAGGTGAGCAATTCCCTTAAGTGGTTTTTTTTTCTGCAGTGTTACCACAGGTAAACATTATTGTTTTTTTTTTTCTTTTCTCTTTTTTTCTGCTGTAACTGTGGATATCAGATGTCCGGGTGAACTTTCTGTGATGATAGTGGTTGTGACTTCTCACAACCATTCCAGGTGAGCAGTTCCCTTAATTTTTTTTTCTCTCTTTCTCTCTGCAGTGTTACCACAGATAAACACTATTGTTTTTTTTTTCTCCTCTCCTCTTCTTCCAGTACTCCTGTCTTAAAAGATCTGGAAAATGGAGGCCCGCATAAAGGAACTTTGCGGAGTGACTGATAATATCCTTGCAGATTTGCAGAATATAAAGACCCGTTTTTCAAGCCTACAGGACCTCACTAATCACAATTTGCAAGTGTTTGGACAGACTGCCCAGGATTTGCGAGCCAGGATTGAGGTTCTAGAAGAGCGAGTCCAGGCTCCTGCCGTAGCCCCAAGTTCTGGGATTCCCAAGTTGCCCCCTTTTCGTTTTGGCGGTGAACGTGAGAAATTCAGGGGATTTATTAATCAATGCAATCTTTTTTTTTCTGCACATGCTTCACAATTTCCCACTGAACGATCTAAGGTGCTTACTATAATTATGTTGCTTACCAACAAGGCTTTGATGTGGGCAAACCCTCTGATTGAGACTGAGGATGATTGTTTGAATCACCTTGATGCTTTTATTTCAGCCATGGGGCAGGTGTTTGATGACCCCAATCGAGGTGCAACAGCTGAAGCAGCCATGTTAGCTTTGCGCCAAGGTAAGCACTCGGTAGCTGAATATGCCTTGGAGTTCAGGAGATGGGCCCTTGATACCACCTGGGACAGTTCCGCCAAAAAATCTATTTTTCGAAAGGGGTTATCTCCACTGATTAAGGATGAACTTGCTCGTGCCGACCCTCCCACTGCGTTAGGTGACTTTATTAACTACTGCATCCGTATTGATACTCGTCTGACTGAACGCAGGCAAGAGAGATGGTTCGAAAGCAATCGCACTAACCTTTTCCTACCTTCCTCTCCAGCTAAGGAACCTTTGAGTAGGATTACACGGGAACCTGAACCTGAACCCATGCAGGTAGACTCTTTACAACGACGGGTTAGTGATGCACGCAAGGAACATCGTTTTAAGGAGAATCTATGTTTCTATTGTGGTAAGTCAGGGCACTTCATTATAAACTGCCCCAGCCGTTCTCGTAAGACTACTGCAGCACTCATTCATTGTGAGTGTTGCGAGAGGGGATCTGTCAGGTCCGAGCCTCAGGCTCCAGAGAGATCTGCAGCAACAGATCTTGATTTCTCGGACTTAAACTCCATTACCTCTGAGGACGTTGACTGTGTAAACGCTGCCATTTTTCAAGTTTCCTCAGCGGTGTCCCAGCTGAGTTGTAAGAAAAACAATTCTCATTGCTTTCTTTCCATCAAACTCTGGGTTGACTCAGCTTGGGTGTCTAGCTCTGCTATGATTGACTCAGGGGCAAGTGGAAATTTTATGGATGTCTCCTTTGCTCTGAAACAGGGGATACGTTCAGTGAAGAAGGCTACTCCAGTACAGATGGAAACTGTGGATGGCTCCCTGCTGACCTCTGGACCAGTGGATCAGGAAACAGAGCCTTTGAGGGTTCTTATGGGTAAAGATCATCAAGAGAAACTGTCCTTTATGCTTATATCTTCTCCCCACTTTCCCATTATTCTAGGGCTACCATGGCTGCAGGCTCAGAATCCTACCATTAACTGGGAGACCAAGGAATTACACTTTCCAGAGAAACAGATGAGTCCAAAAGTTTCAGCTTGCTCTGTTCCTAAAGGAACCATGTCAGTCCCTGAACTACCAGCTGTATACCAGGACTATGTGGATTTATGTGACAAGAAGAACGCTGACCAGCTTCCTCCTCACCGTCCATATGATTGTCCAATTGAATTATTGCCTGGAGCGGAGATACCTTTTGGTAAGATCTACCCCCTGGCGGGGCCCGAGCTAAAGGCTTTAAAGGATTACATAGACGAAAATCTAGCCAAGGGCTTCATACGCCCCTCTTCATCTCCTGCAGGTGCACCCATCTTCTTTGTAAAGAAGAAAGATGGATCTCTGAGACCATGCGTAGACTATAGGGAACTCAATAAGGTTACTATTAGAAACCGTTATCCATTGCCTTTAATCCCTGAGTTATTGGAGAGAGTGCGACATGCCAAAATTTTCTCTAAACTAGATCTTCGTGGGGCCTATAACTTAGTCCGTATTAGACCTGGGGATGAATGGAAGACTGCATTCAGGTCACGCTATGGACACTTTGAATATCTAGTTATGCCTTTTGGTCTGAGTACCGCCCCAGCCACTTTCCAACACTTGGTGAATGACATCTTCAGGGATCTCCTAGATACATTCGTGGTAATTTATTTGGATGATATTCTAATTTTTTCTAACTCCACAGAGGAACATCATGGACATGTGAGAATGGTCTTGGAACGTCTAAGACAAAATCATCTTTACATCAAACTTGAAAAGTGTGAATTCCATAGGACCGAAATTCAATTTCTGGGGTATGTACTGTCTACACAAGGAATTAGTATGGATGGAAGCAAAACCCAAGCCATCAAGGATTGGCCAAGTCCTAGAAATGTGAAGGAGGTACAGCGCTTCATCGGGTTTGCCAACTTCTATAGACGTTTCATTAGAAATTTCTCTGAGGTAGTGTCACCTATCACCCAACTTACCCGTAAAGAGTCTAGGTTCTCCTGGACTCCCCAAGCCCAGGAAGCATTTTCCCGTCTAAAAGATAAATTTACCACTGCACCTATCCTAGTACATCCCAACCCCGAGCTTGCCTTCATAATAGAGGTGGATGCTTCAGACTGTGCCGTTGGAGCTATACTCTCTCAGAGAACAGGTGAGAAGAATGTCTTGCATCCCTGTGCCTTCTTTTCCCAGCAGTTGTCTTCGGCTGAGAGGAACTACGATGTGGGCAATAGAGAGTTGTTGGCCATTATTGCCGCCTTCAAAGAATGGAGACACCTTCTTCAGGGAGCTGCACAGCAAATAGTCGTCCTGACAGACCATCGTAACCTTGAGTTTATCAGGTCGGCTAAGTGCCTGACTCCTCGCCAGGCTCGCTGGAATCTTTTCTTAAACCAATTTAATTTTATCATTTCTTATAGACCAGGATCGCGCAATGGAAAGGCTGATGCACTCTCTAGGATTTACTCAGCAGAGACACGTCCAATTACTCCTCCTAAGACTATTCTTCCTGACTCTAGATTCCTAGGAGTAATTCATAATCAAGACCTACTTAAGGACATCAAGGAAGCATACCATGCGGATTCCTTTTTGGCACAACCCCCAAGGGACGTAAGTCTTGTCTTTAAGAATGGTGTGTGGATTCAGGGACAACGCCTGTATATTCCTGAAACAGTCAGATTGAGAGTATTGCAACTCATTCACGATTCCAAGATAGCTGGGCATAGAGGAATTCTAAAGACACAGGAATTTCTCTCTCGTTTCTTTTGGTGGCCCACTTGCAGGAAGGATGTTTTTAAACTATGTCACTTCATGTGAAGTCTGTGCAAGATGCAAAACACCTCGCTCCTCACCAACTGGTCTGTTACAGCCTCTTCCCACCCCGTCCCGCCCGTGGGGATCCATTTCTATGGACTTCATTGTGGAATTGCCAACCTCTCAAGGGAAGAACACCATTCTAGTGGTGGTTGACCGTCTAACAAAGGCAGCTCATTTTATCCCTTGTGTCGGCTTACCCACTGCAAAACAGACATCAGATTTGATGATTAAAGATGTGTTTCGCTTACATGGAGTACCGGATGAGGTTATTTCGGATCGAGGGGTGCAATTCACTTCTAGGTTTTGGCAAAATTTCTGTGCAGCATTGGACATTAAAGTAAACCTTTCTTCTGCTTTTCATCCTCAGACTAATGGACAGACCGAACGAACCAATCAAACCCTGGAGCAGTATCTCCGCTGCTTTATCTGCCACCTACAGGATGATTGGGTGGATCTACTTCCATTAGCTGAGTTCTCGTATAACAACTCTCAGAGTGCCTCCACTAAGCAGTCTCCTTTTTACTCTAATCTAAGTTATCATCCTAACATTCTACCACGATTTCCCATAGAAACGCCTTTACCAGCAGTGGCTGAAAGAATCACGTCTTTACAGAAGAATATGGATCTTCTAAAGGAGAATCTGGAATCGGCTCAGGAAAGGTACAAGAAAGCAGCAGATAAATTTCGTAAACCTGCACCAGCTTTCAAGGTAGGAGACTTGGTCTGGCTGTCAACCAGAAATCTTAAGTTAAGGATTCCATCGTCTAAGTTGGGACATAAGTACATTGGACCCTATAAAATCAGTAAAATTATAAGTGCCATTGCTTGTCGTCAACTGCCCAGAACTATGAGAATTCACCCTGTCTTTCATGGATCCCTACTAAAGGCTGCGACACCCAATACGTTTCCTGGACGTTCTTCTCCTTGCCCTGACCCAGTGCTAGTCGATGGTCAGGAAGAATTTGTGGTGGAAAGGATTTTAGATTCCAGGTTGTATAGAAATCAGTTACAATATCTGATTAAATGGCAGGGCTACCCAGTGGAGGACAACTCATGGGAACCAGTCAATAACGTTATTGCTCCTCGCTTGCTCCGTCAGTTTCATCAGAGGTACCCACACAAGCCTGGCCTGAGGTCATCCGGAGGTTGTCCCTAAGGGGGGAGTAATGTAAGGTTCTGTGTACATGTTCCTGAAACTCAGTTTGTTCGTCAGCCATTTTACTTTCTGTCTTGTTGCAGCTATCTTGCCCTCAGTCAAAATGGAGTTTCCAGCTTGCATGTTCCCGCCCTGATTCTCTCCTTTTGCTTCTTAAGCAGCCACAGCTGAGCAATCAGTGCTTCAGAATCTAGCCTGCAGTGAACCTGTGACCTGACTCCTAAAGCCTTGGACCTTGTACTCCAGCTATTCCTACTGAGGAACTCTGAAGCACTTGTGGACTCTGAACCCTGCTCTTTGAAAGACCCACGTTTGCATTGACTTATGGTAACAGGAAGAAGATCCTGAACCTGTTGTGGAGAGTGATTGCTGAGCTTAGATTATTCTGGCCTGCTGTGTCTCCTGCTTCTGTGTCTGCAAACTGTGTGACTATTTTTGCCAACTTGTATGAAGTAATACAAGACTTTCTATATCAAACCTGTGTCTCATGTATTTTCATCGCACCCAAGCACAAGACGCTATATGAACTGTACCACATACATTACACAACTTCTGGACCAAATCCTGACTGATAGCAGTCCATTCTTGCACAATCAATGCTTTCATTTTGTCAGAATTTTTAGGTTTTTGTTTGTCCACCGTCTCTTGATGATTGACCACAAGTTCTCAATGGGGAGTTTCCAGGCCATGGACCCAAAATCTCTATGTTTTGTTCCCTGAGCCATTTAGTTATCACCTTTGCTTTATGGCAAGGTGCTCCATCATGCTGGAAAAGGCATTGTTGATCGCCAAACTGCTCTTGGAGGGTTGGGAGAAGTTGCTCTTGGAGGACATTCTGGTACCATTCTTTATTCATGGCTGTGTTTTTAGGCAAGACTGTGAGAGCGCCGATTCCCTTGGGTGAGAAGCAACCCCACACATGAATGGTTTCAGGATGCTTAACCCCTTCACCCCCAAGGGTGGTTTGCACGTTAATGACCGGGCCAGTTTTTACAATTTTCTGACCACTGTCTCTTTATGAGGTTATAACTCTGGAACGCTTCAACGGATCTTCGCATTCTGGAAAGTTTCTCGTGAATATTTTACTTCCGTTAGTCATAAAATTTCTTCGATAAACCTTGCGTTTATTTTGAAAAAACGCAAATATGGCGAAAATTTTGAAAATTTTGCAATTTTCAAACTTTGAAATTTTTTTCCCTTAAAACAGAGAAATATGTGCACAAAAAGTTAAGAAATACTTCCCAGAGTCTACTTTACATCAGCACAATTTTTGAACCAAAATTTTTTTTTGTTAGGAAATTATAAGGGTTAAAAGTTGACCATGATTTCCAATTTTTACAACAAAAATTTTACAAAGCCATTTTTTTAGGACCCCCTCACTTTTAAAGTCACTTTGACGGGAATATAGCAGAAAATACCCAAAATGACACCATTCTAAAAATGCACCCCCTCAAGTACTAAACACATTAAGAATTATTAAACCCTTCAGGTGCTTCACAGGGCGAAGCAAGTGGAAGGAAAAAATTAATATTTAAATTTTTAGCCCAAAAATGATCTTTTACAAACTTTTTTCTATTTTTACAAGGGTAAAGGGAGAAAATGGGCAGATAAAGTTGTTGTGCAATTTCTCCTGAGTACCCAATACCCATAGGTGGGGGAAAACCACTGTTTGGGCACCGGCAGAGCTCGTAAGGAAGGAGGCCGTTTACTTTTTCAAACTAAAATTGGCTGGGTTGAATTGACCCATTGTGGTTTGGAGAGCCCCTATGCACCTAAACAGTGAAACCCCCCAAGTACCCCACCATTTTGGAACTAACCCCCTAAGGAACTTTCTAGATCTGTTGTGAGCACTTTTAACCCCAAAGTGTTTCAAAAAGTTTATAATGCCTGGGTGTGAAAAAAAAAAAAAACAATTTTCCACAAAAATGATTTTTTTAGCCCAAATTTTTATTTTTCCCAAGAAATTGGACCCCAAAAGTTTTTGTCAATTGTCCGATATCTGAACCCCAAGTGGGGGGGGAACTGTTTGGGGCGCACGGCAGGGCTTGGAAAGGAACAGTAACTTTTTGGATGCAAACATTGTTTTGGGGTCGTTCCTTTGTGTGCCCCAGAAGCCTAACAGTGGAAACCCCCCACAAGGACCCCTTTTGGAAGCTGACCCGCTAAGGAATTACTAGACTTTGGGCACTTAACCCCCCAAATTCTTCCAAATTTTAAAAGGGGCTGAAAAAAAAAAACCTATTTTTTTCCCCACAAAAATTCTCTTAGTCACAATTTTTTTATTTTCCCATAGGTAACGGAAAAAATGGACCTCAAAAAGTTGTTGTCCAATTTGTCCTGAGTACGCTGAACCCCAATGTGGGGGGAACCACTGTTTGGGGGGCATGGAACTCAAATGGAAGAGCACCATTTGACTTTTTCCAACCAAAATTGGCTGGAATTGAGATGGACGCCTGTTGCATTTGGAGAGTCCCTGTGTGCCAAACCGTGGAAACCCCCCACAAGTGACCCCATTTGGGAAACTAACCCCCTAAGGAATTATTAGATCTTTGGTGGCAATTGAACCCCCCAGTCTTCACACAAGTTTTAACGTAGAGCCGTAAAAATTAAAAAAATATTTTTTTTCCACAAAATTGATCTTTTAACCCCAATTTTTATTTTTTCCCCAAAGGGGAACAAGACACAAAAGTTATTGTGCATTTGTCCGATTACGCTGATACCCCATATTGGGGTAAACCACTGTTTGGGTGCAGGCAAGTTTTGGAAGGGAAGGAGCGCCGTTTGCTTTTTCAACACAAATTGGCTGGATGCCATGTCGTGTTTGGAGATCCTATCGCCCCCCAAATGACCCAATTTTGAAACAACCCCTCAAGGAACTTACAGATGTGGGTGAGCACTTGAACCCCAAAGTAACGTACAGCCGTAAAATAAAAAATTTTTTTTTTTTTTACAAAAATGATTTTTTCCCGCCCCCAAATTTTAATTTTACAAGGGAACAGGAGAAATTGGACCCCAAAAATTTGTTGCCAATTGTCCTGATACGGTACCCAATATGTGTGAGAAAACTACTGTATGGTGACTCTGGGCTCGAAGGGAAGTATGACGTTTTGGATTGCAGACTTTATGGATTGTCTGGGGCGTCATGTCGCATTTGGAGAGCCCCTGATGCGCCAAACAGTGGAAACCCCCCACAAGTGACCCCATTTGAAAATAGACCCCACAAGGAACTTATTTAGAAGTGTTTGACACTTTGAACCCGAATGCTTCACAAAGTTTATAACGACACTGAAAAAAAAAAAAAACTTTTTTTTTTTACAAAAATGATTTTTTTCCCCCCCCCCCCCCCAATATTTTATTTTCACAAAGGGGTAACGGAGAAAAGGACCCCCAAAAATTGTTGTCCAATTGGTCCTAGACGCGATACCCCAACATGTGTGAGAAAACGACTCTTTGGGTGCACGTCGGGTCAAGGGAAGTAGTGCTTTGGATTGCAACTTTGATGAATGGTTCTGGGGCGTCTTGTCGCATTTGGAGAGCCCCCTATGTCCTAAACAGTGAAACCCCCACAATACCCCCATTTTGGAAAATAGACCCCCCCCCCCCCAAGGAATTATCTAGAAGGTGGTGAGGCTATGAAAGCCCCAAGTGCTTCACAGAAAATTTTATAACAACGCCGTAAAAACAAAAAAATTTTTTTTTTTTCAAAAATATTTTGCACCCCCAGTTTTTTTTTTTCCCAAAGGTAAAAAAAAAATAGGACAAATTGCCAATAACTCTTGTGGGTCCAAGTACGTGAACCCCTAGGGGGGGGTAAACTACTGTTTGGGCGCATGGCAGAGCGAAAAATGAAGGACACCGTTTGACTTTTTCAAGCAGAATTGGCGGAAATTGGATCAGACGCCATGTCCTTTGGAGAGCCCCCTGATGGCCTAAACACAGAAACCCCCCAATTCTAACTCCAACCCTAACCCCAAACACCCCTAACCCTAGCCCAACCCTAACCCAAACCTAACCCTAACAAAACCCCAACCCTAATCCCAACCCTAACCCTAATCCAACGTTAGTGCCAACCCCAAACCCCCAACTTTTAGCCGAACCCAAACCCAAACCCTAATGGAAAATGGAAAAAAAACATTTTTTAATTTTATTATTTTTCCCTAACTAAGGGGGTGAAAAAGGGGGTTGATTTACTATTTTTTTTGCGGGTTTTTGTGATTGGCAGTTCACGCTAAAAGACGCTTTTTATTGCAAAAAGTAGTTTTTTGATCCACATTTTGAGAGCATAATTTTTGCATATTTTGGCCACAGAGTCATGTGAGGTCTTATTTTTTGCGGGACGAGGTTTTTTTATTGGACATTTTGACCCGGACATTTTTTGATCGTTTTATTTCGTTTTTTGGGGAGGTTTAATGAACAAAAATCAGCAATTCATGAATTTTTTTGGGGGAGGGTTTATAGTTCCGGTGTGTAAAATTGAAAAAGCTTTTTATTTTTTCGGGTTCAAAACTTACGGTGATTCCTCATTTATATCATTTTTTTATTTTTGGCGCTTTTATAGAATAAAAAAATTTTTTATAAAAAATTATTATTTTTTCATCGCTTTATTCGAAGCTAAACTTTTTTTTTTTTTCGCTGATGATGCTGATTGGCCGTTTTTTGCAGGACAAGAAACTTTTTCAGCGGTACCATTTTATTTTATATTCTTTTTGATCGCGTGTTATTCCACTTTTATTGGTGGTAGATGATAAAGCATTGATTTTTTGCTTAGTTTTTTTTTTTTTTTTTAAGGGGGTTCACTAAAGGGGTTAACAGTGGGACAGTTTTTTGGGGGGGTCGTTACGGGGAGCGGCATAACAAATATGTTGCTTTTATTGTTTTTTTTTTTATTTACAGGAAGAAATGAATTTTTGGGGAAATTTTTTTTTTTTATGATTTTTTTTACCACTTTTATTTTTATTTTTTTTACTTTTTTACTTTGTCCGGGGGACATCACAGTATTTTAGAGACGCTGGTGTGGACAGTGTGCACCACAGTCACACCGCGATCGCCTGGCCGCTGCAGGTTCCCACGCCGCTCTCAGCAGGCACTGAGGAACCGCCTCCCTGCAGGACCCTGGGCCATCTTGGATCCGGGACCGAGGGAGGACGGACCCTCGGAACGCGCGACACATCCGCGCTGCTCTGAGGCCAGGGGAGCGCGCGGGGCCCTCCCCTGTGCCCCGTAAACCGCGATCATGTTTGATCGCGGTTCCAGGGGTTAATGCCGGGAGCGGCCCTGACCGCCCTGACAATAGTGCTGGGGTCAGCTTATTAAACACTGACACCCGGCCGGGACACGCGCCTTAGGTCGCCCATGACGTCCTGGAATTAGGTCCAGGGTCACATGGACGAATATACTCTGATGGAAAAAGGGTTAACATTGGCATGAGACAAACTGATGGTGCGCTCACCTTGTCTTTCCGAAATGAGGTGTTTTCCGAGCCCAAACAATCGAAAAGGGGATTCACAAGAAAAAACTTTACCCCATTCGTCAGCATCCAGCCTGACCTTTTGCAGAATAACGTCTGTCCATGATTTTTTTTGGAGAGAAGTGGGGTTCTTTGTGCCCTCCTTGGACCAGCCTTCCCCCAAAGGTTCCCCCCCACAGGCTGCGATCACTCCACCTCCTGTGCCATTCCTAGCAGCCGCACTGCTGGTAGCCCATCCGCAGCTGAAACACTTTTAAGAACGTCCTGGCGTTTGCTGGTCTTTCTTTTGGGGCCCCGGAGCTTTTGGCAACAAATGAACCTCTCCTTAAGTTCTTGATAGCATAGATTGTTGACTGAGGTGCAATCTTTCTAGTGCGATACTTTCCCTTTAGGCCTTTTTGTGATTGCAATATGACGCACGGTTTCATTAGAGAAAACAGGTTACAGAAAAAACAATGATGCCAAGCACCACCTCCTTTTTAAGTGTTCAGTGGTTCATTTTATAATCATGAAGATTGATTCCAGCCATGTCCTCACAACATCCACACCTGTGTTAATGGAGCAATCACTGAAAAGAGGTTAGTGGTCCTTTTTAAGGCAAGGGGCTGAATGAGTTGAAATGTGTTTTGGGGGATAAGTTCATTTTTTAGCCAAATATTACTTTGCAAAAAATGCTGTTAACTGTCACTCTTTAAAAAATTTGGAGATATCAAATTGCCATTAGAAAAAGTGAAGCGTAGACTTTGTAAAAATTAATATTTGTGTCATTCCAAAACTTTGGCCATACTGTACATTGGAGGTCGGATGGGGAAATATTTATTGGTTTAGTTGGCAATGGGGGACATAATTACTGTAGGGGCCAACGGGGAAATTTTACGCCAAAATTTTATTTACTTTTGAGGATACGCTTGTACGGTGAGAAAAAAAATGGGGGTACGTTACTGTGCAGGGGGTGGCAAATGTCTTTTTTTTCTTCATCGGTGTAGTGAGAAGTGGGAATGTCTTGGAAGAGTTCATCTATAGATAATGTGTTTTTTTCTGCAGACACGAGTCCTGGCTGGAAGAAGTGATGGTGGACGCATGGATGAAGAAAAAAGACTTCACTAATAGCCGTCACTGGTGAGTCAGTGTTTTACTTGTACCCTTACACCATAACTGTATACTGTGTACAGAGCTCCCCTGTTAATGTCACTGGTGATCACTGTATTATCTCTACACTGACATTATTACAGAGATTGTGTATAATGCCACTGGTGATTACTATATTATCTGTACACTGAACTATATACAGAGCTCCTGTGTATCATGCCACTGGTGTTCACTGCATTCTAATGTATTTACCTGTAACACTGAACTATATACTCTATACATGCACAGAGTTTTGTGTATAATGCCACTGGTGATTACTGCATTACCCTACACTGACACTATGCACTGTACACTATATACAAAGCTCTTGTGTACGATGTCACTGTCCCACTGCATTACATGTAGACTGACATTATTATACTCTAATACTATGTACAGAGTTCCTGTGTATATGTACTGGTGATCACTGCATAACCTGACACAGAAACTAATACAGAGCTCCTGTGTATAATGTCACCAATGGTAATATTAGTGTTATTAGTATTTTTTTTTTATTAATGATTTATTGTAGTACTCGGTCACTATGTGGTGGTAATATGTGATCTGGTCATGATTTGGTGGTATTTCTCTCTTGATGTGGTTTATTTGATCACTATGTGGTTGTCATGATGGACTGTATTAATCCTGTATGTGGTATTATTTGGTGATTATGTGGTCTGGTCATGATGTGACTGTATTAAACCACCTGTATTTGGTTTATTCAGTCACTATGTGGTGGAAATATGTGGTCTGGTCATGGATGTGGCAGTATTGTCTCTTGTATGTGTATTATTCTGTCACTATGTGGTGGTAATATGTGATCTGGTCATGGTGTGGTGGTATTTGTTCCTTGCTATGTGGTATTATTGGTCTTGGTATAGGGGATTGTGTTGTGCATGGAGGTTACTTGTTTCTCTCTGATATCAATAAGGAGAAGATTCTTGATTTCCAATAGAGATTAAAATACTTGGAGGTTTAAGCCTCTCCCTGTCCTGTGATATTACACAGTAGAAAATATGTACTTACAGAGTTAAACAATGAAAACAAGTAATTACCTATCCCTAAGGCCATGTTCACACATTCAGTATTTGGTCAGTTTTTGTCTATTTGTAATCTTAAACCAGGAGTGAGTGATAAATACAGAAGTGGTGAGTGGTCCTATTATACTTTTCCTCTGATTGTTCCACTCCTGGTTTTGCCTTACAAATACTGAGGTAAAATACTGACCAAACACTGAATTTTTGAACAAGGCCTTAGGATAGCTGATAAGTTATTGATTGGGGGGAGTCGACTGCGGGGACCTGCACCAATCTAACAGAATGTAAAATTTTAACCCTATTAGCATGGAGCGTCATGTACGACTCGACCACTGATCCATTCATTCCTTAAGAGGCTGCACTTGGCTTTTTCTGGAAGTGCAAAGAGGATGAATGGAGCTGTGGTCAGACATCCCACCTGCCACTCCATTTTAAAATGGGGATAAAAGTATCCTGTCAGGGATAAAAGACCACATTTCTTCCGATCGATGCGGTTTCCAATGGTTGGATTCCACTGATCAATACGTATTTCCTACCTAACTTGTGGATTGGTGATAATTTGTTTTCATCAAAGAACCCTTTTTATGCAAACATAATAATGTACATCCCAGTAATAGTAAGTGCACAGGAAAGTGCAGGAAACGCCTGTGTTTTTACAGTCGAAGCACCACTATGTACGGGGATAATGGCTTAGTTATTTGCACATAGTGTAGGGTGGGACCCTAGGTCAATTTTCCCTGTGGACCCAGAAACTCCAGTCTGACCCTGGTTGTCATCATCATCCCCATTGGGCTCATAATCTAAATTCCTTATCAGTATGTCTTTGATTGTGGAGGAAACTCACGCAAACACGGGAGAACATGCAAACTCCTTGCAAATGTTGTCCTTGGTGGGATTTGAATCAATGTCACTGTAACCATAGTTGACGGCAAAGGCCATGCCTAAAACTAAGACCTTGGGCTACAATCAATTTCATCATTAGGATAAATTGTCTTGAATCAGTTGAATAACGTGCAGGTGCAGGGTATGTCACCACGAACAGAGCCAGAATCAACGTGAAGGATTTTATTTACAAGGATAAGATTACCTGCAGGGAGAAAAATTGGGAATCAAACTAATATTATAACATATATTTTCAGCATATGAAGTCTATATATAAGTAATCAAACAGTCGAGCGAAATAACAATAATTACGGGAGTTTCAAGGAAACTTATTAGTCTGAATAATTCTTGCCCTCGCCGGGTCGCCTCTCCAACATAGGTGCCGACAGCAGCGGCACTTGTAGTCTCTCTGTGCACGCTGTCGTCTCTGGAGCGCTGTAGTTTCTGTGAACTGGTAACCGGGTCCTCAAGGTAAATGTGAGAGCAGGGGAAGACTGGGACAACTGCGTGTTCCCTGCTCTTAGTCTACTGCTTCAGTCTTTTTGCTAAGCTGCTCTCGGGGTTCAAGGGCTCTGACCCGTCACGTGGCCGCGGCGACAATGCGGTGAGTTCTCCGTTCCCCGTGCGGTCAGGGAGAGTATGGTTTCAATCTCAGGGGATCTGTAATTCATGTACTTCAGTCAGCAGCCAGTCTGTTCGTTCCTCTGTCTTAGCTTTCCACTGAGAGGAATCCCCCCTCCCTCACGTACAGCTCTCTGTACCTCTGTCTGCTGCACACACTGCTGTCTGGTCACGCGCCCAACTCTCCCGCCCTGAGTTCTCTCTTTGCTTCCTGTCTGCATCCCCAAGTCCTCCCCGGGAAACCTGCTGATAGCACCTAGGTTCTGGACACGGAGCAAAGAGGCAAATCCTTCCAACTCTTCCTGTGCTTCACACCCTTACACAGTGACACCTGGCGAAGATAAAACAACATTACAGGGGGACAATGGCTCTATGGTGTCAAATAAAAATCAATAATCCACAAAAAAGGCATTACTAGTGAATGAGTGAATCTGCCAAAATTAGATTCATCGTTCACTCCAATTTAGCAAGGAAATTCAATCCACATTGAAATTATTCAATTAAAATTAACTATGTTCTGATGTATCTTCAGACCACAAAACAATATAAACATACAAAAAAAAATTTACTCCATTCAGTCCTAGCCTGTCCTGAGTCGGTGTCCGTCTTTTTTTTGTTGCATTAATGGGCAACCTTCACTGGGCTAGCTTCTTGCATCAGTCATCTTTGACGTTCCTGTGTTGGATATCCATGTAGTTATGATCCATTTTATTCACATCGTGACATCTTGCAACATCCTGACATTGCAGCTTGGTCAGCAAGGAGACGGAAAGATGTTCATGCACAGGAAGACGCCAAAGATGACACAGTGAAAGACTGCACCAGTGACCAAACAAATGTAGAAGGTGAGGGTCAAATAAAAGCCTTCTGAAGCTTAACACATTGGCATTTGACAAGCCACCATTTTTTGAATTTGTGAGAATCAATCACAAAAAAAATGATATTGGCAAATTCAACTTTGTGAAATGTGAAGTAAAAATTCTCATCAATTTGAAATGATTTTTTTTTTTTAGCTGTTTACCCAGTTACACAAAGTGATTATAACTTCCATCTCTAATTTCTGCTGAAAATATTGATGTATATTTAAAAAATCTATAGGAGTTTTAGACAAGCTCTTTTTTGTTAAAAGTGTCCATTGAGTAGAGCCTGTGTAATAACTACCATAGATCAACTGTAATCTGTGCAAAATAGCAACTGTTGAATCTTCCTGCAGCGCCTCTACAGGAGAAATAAAGCATAACATCGCACCAGCTGAAATTAAATAACTGTTTCATGTATTGATAGGTCCTCCAGAATAAGGAGGTGGAGTACCTGAACAGTAGACCCACCCTACTCAGAATGACCTAGCAGTGTATATGAAAATGGGTTGGTTAGAATTTGAAATATCAATATAAAAAGTTAATTTGCAGTGATCTATACAAATGTTTTATCTTCCTACTGTGAATAAAATTATTTGTGTATTTTCCCTGCTTTTCTTAAAACAGGTTATCTATTTATTGGAAATGGGAAAAAGTGTTGGGAAACTAAGAACTTTGCAATTTACCTCCTATTAAATATCCTCTCTGTTCTCAAGAATGGACAGATTTGTAATCCTATTATGTGCTGCTTGTTCCTAGGTTACCGACCACCTCTGCTCCTCCTCAGAGGTGTCTAGATGTGCACACTTTGTGCATGCTTCATGGCTCTTCGCTTACAGCATGGGAGAGCGCTCAGTTTGAACCATTATCACGACCATGCCCCTGTCCTGCATTGTGAATTCTCACAAGTGCACCCCCCACTGACACACAGAAAAGAGGGAAGGCAGGGAGCGTGGTCTCTTAACGAAATAACATAATATAACCCTGTAACCACTTAATGCCTGTGACTTACATTTTTATTGTAGATCACAAATGGCATCGAAAAATCGGCCTATTGCTGTAACAGTAGCAGCCAGAAATAGGTTGCCAACTTGACTTTTATTTTTTTGGCAGTTATCAAAAAATCACGGACAAATTATGTTTTTTACGGACACAATGGAAAAACCATAATAAATCCTTTGTTTATCAGTGATACAATGCCTACATGCATCATTCTGATATGAAGACATCAGTGCATTCATTGTAAACTGTAAAATTATTATAATTACAGTTATAATCTGTGTAAATTTCTTCACTCTCAAAAAAGTCACAGAACTTTAAACATTTTTACATACAGGTAAAAAAATTGCCCTATTTTTATGGACTTCATGTTTGGCAACCCTGGCTGGAACAAACGCCAATCACGGCTGTTAACCATTTAGATGCTGCTGTGAATCATTGACAGTGGCATTTAAACAGCTCCAAGCTCTAAGGAATGAAGAGTTAGAGAGTGCTAGATGTAGGAAAATCATTTTTAATTGCTATTAAAATTGAGTATTTTTAGCAAAATGTTTTTGTTAAAGTGCAGTATGCATATGATATCTGTATATCTGTGGTAACAGCTTTTGTTGCCCCTACAAAGCATTTTTTGACTTCATATTTATTATAAAAAAATGTGAAAGTAGAAGGCCCCTTTTGGTGGCATTGATTTTGGGGGTATAAAACCTATTTCATGGGGTTACATATTTAAGCATTTTTTTTATTTTAAGTAATTGCTGCAAACATACAGTAATGAAGTGCTGCCTCTGCCATCCTTAGAACAGGGGGAGGAAGTGTTTCTGAGCCAAAATATTGGAGCGATAGCTTTTACCCATTAAAAAACTTCCATTAACTGCGAGGACAATGAATTTTTGAGGGGTTATTGCGTTAAAAACTTTAACAAGGTTTACAGCAGAAAATGTGGCCTTTGGTTTTCGGCCAGTAGGGAAGCCTGGGAAAAAGTTTTATTGTGATAAAAGGTGCTGACTCTATTTTTTTTCTCCAACGTTTTCTTTTTGTGGCCTAAAAGGGACCAGGCCAGTGTGACCAGCTTTGAAAGGGAAAGTTGATGTCAAAAAGCAATAGTTTGACAAAAACATTCACAAACGCTGCAAATGATTTGCGCACGTATGTAAAAATTTTACTCGCAAGGCCATAATCGCCACGACTTGATTATTCTTTACTCAACAAGTCATAAGGATCAAAGCGTTCAGGAAAAAATTACCCGTATTTATTAGTCAAATACGATCTGAATTTTTGCATAAATGATGATATAATATAAATAATGCAATAAAGAAAAATTTTTAACGTAATAATATAGATGTGACTTTTCGTACATTATTTGATTTTTGTTTCTATGTTTTTTAACTTTCTTTTCGCAGCAGCAATACCTATGGTAGAGCCCCCCTAATTTTTTCCCCCACCTCTCTCCTCCGTTACTCCCTCCGCTTCTCCCTAAGCAAAATCTTCATTTACCCCATTCCCAGTTCCGGTTCAAACTGCTAACACTAACCACAAAGCCCCCAAATCTGTTCCCCGTATATCTCTAACTAATCTCCCATATCTTCCAAACGGAACCTCCGGCCTCCAAGACCTCCTTCTTCCCTCCACACCAATGTTCCTCACCCAATCTCCTCCAAGACTTTTCCCGATACTCCCATCCTCTGGAATTCTGGCCTGAACACACCCGATTACGACACACCAAACTTTAGAAAAACCTGAAAACCCACCTTCAGGAAAGCTTACAGCCTGCAATACCTGCAACCGCCCCCCCACCGAAGCTGTCGAAATCCCGCCAACCTACTGTCCCTTCCCCATTATCCTGTAAACTGTTGCCTGGCTGGGCAGGGCATTCTCCTATCGTACCACATTTTTAGTTTTTTCAAGCATTTTATATTTATATTTTGTATGTAACCCTTTTTAATATAAGCACCAGGAATCAATGCTGCCAAAAAAAATAATAATAGTTAGACAAATTCTGCATATTTTGTCACATGTGATTGAATTTTCATGTTTAATCGGTTAATATTTTTTCCAAAGAAAAATTAAACAAATTGGTAAAAATGTTTTGTAAACAAGGCAGTAGGAACTCCAATGTCTTTCAGCACTTTTTGGCCTGTATGTGGGACACAGGAGGAAAAACATGCTCTTTTTTCTGTGTTGAGATGTAAAGGAGTAAGTGACAGAGAGGTTTGGTGGCCCCCATTGGTCCTTCTCAACTGCTCTTGTGTTCTCTAGAGAGAGCCTGCCAATATTAAGGCACAGCTGACCCTTAAGAATAAAAGGATAGATAGCCAAATCGGAAATGCTAGACCCTTTTTATCCCGGCATCATTGTGTGGGGATGTTGGGGGTCCGAACATAGTAGGTCATACTTATTGTAAATCGTCAGGTTTCGCCGCAACGTTATTTAATGTTAATGGGGCTTTTAAAAGGGGAAATCTGTCACCAGGCTTTTGCTATTCCATCAAAGAAAAAGAGGATTAGGCCAGAGACCCTAGTCCGCAATGTATCACTTCCTGGATTCTTGCTCCTCGTTTTTAAATAAACATGTTATCTGCTGCGATCTTGCCGTTTCTGAATGCTGGCTCGTATTACCCTTCCACAACACTTTGGCACTTTCCTAAACTGTGCTACCAAAACTGCAATCATGGTATGAAGGGGCGGGTTATACAGGTCAAATGTGGGGACACAGGCAGCAGGTTTGCAGTCCTCAGGATAATCCTCCTTTTTTTATCAAAAACTACCACGGCACCAAATAAGCTAGCTAAATCATTCTGTCTCCGCTCATGCACTCCAAAGGCTGTAAAATCCGGGGAGACAGATTCCTTTTTAAAAAGCCATATTTGCTAAGGGGCGTCCAAAACGGATATGGCTTGAACAGAGAAAAAGTCAAAGATCCAATAAATCAAACTCAGAAAGGAGGAAAATGTTTTCTCTTGTGTCAAAATAAGAAGAACATAAAACTTATCCCTTTCATGCTGCCCCTCCTTAAGGGATTGTTTTGACCAGCCTTCTGTGGCTCCACTCTGAGTCCCCCTCTGATTTTATAACTTTCGTTTACTTTTACATGTTATTCTTTTACAATTGTTTTTCAATAAAACTTTATTGTTACATAACTGGCGGTTTATACTCCCCCTTTTTCTCTGTAGGAATTAAAACTTATTTCCGAAAAAATTACAAAAAATAATTTTTCACAGATTTCTAATTATTTTAAATATAATTTTATACTTCTGGAGAACTCCTTTAAACATTTAAAGATGCTGAATTTCAATTTACAAAATTGCTACTACTACTATTGTAACATTGCTTTTCCATAGGACTGAGGATTTTTCTCTAACAAAGGGATTTTATAGGAATGAAAGGTAGCGGTGCACCCCGACCATTTCCCAATCGGGGGCCCCTAAAGGCCCTATTCCATGAAGGAAGACATCAGTATAACAAAGGGGCATGTTACCGGAGGACCCTTTTACAGATAATTTAACAAAATTAAAATAATATATAATAATATATAAACTTCATGCAATAATGAAAACAAGGAAAGAGTTAACCCGTTTCATCTACAGGATTTCCAATAAATGAAGAGGGGATCAAGAAGAAAAGAGACAGTGTTCATGGTTATACAAACATCTCGTTAAAAATAGTTTCATTTTTTTCCCGTCAACAAAACGCCACAAGTTTGGACTTTTTCCTTCACTTGTCATAAATCTATAAGAATTGAAATGAATCACCCCTTAAAGTGTGTGTGTCATATAAATCAGGGCGGCAAAACATGGTGCCGTTGGTTTATCTGATGTGATCTTGATGGACAACACCGACAACACCAAGAAATATGTGGGGCGCCTTTGACATATTACCTTAACATGCGTCCTATTACTGCCTCAGTAATGCCTGTGTTTTATTACACATGTCTCCGATATTAAAGTTTTGCAGTTCCCCAACGAATGCTGCCTGATGGCGATACTCTTCTATCACCTCAGCGCTCTTCGAATTCCCTTCTTCTTAGACCTTCCCGTCATGGATCCCTAAAATTGGGTCGGGGGTTCCCCGAAGAAAGCAGCAAAACCAGGTCATTTACCCTTCAGATGGGACTAATTTCTCCTCCTAGGCAAGAAATGTGTAAACAGAACACAAAAGAACTTTAAAGGACTTATCATCCGCACATCCCCTAAATTTCAATTTCTTTTGAGCAGATGGAAGTAGGGTTCTCCGAACAACAAACATTTTAATGAACTTTTCTTCCTTTTTTTTTTCCCTTTTTTTTTTCCATTAAAAATGTTCAAATAAGACCACCCAAAACCCAACAAATCAACTTCCCTTGAAAATTATATATACTAAATGTGCCCAACAGCAAAATAGGGTTGGCCATATAGCAGACAGCTATTTCTCCCATTTTTCTTATATATTACAGGTGTGTGGCGCCCCTGAGAACCGCCGCCACCGAGGTACTGCCCTCGTCGGAGGTGGGTGCCCGCCTAAGGTAAGGAAGGACATCACCCAGAACCCACCCACTTGCTCAAACACCAGACCTCCAACCAGGAGGGACTAGAAATTTGAGGGTTGGGGAGAAACTAGATTAAGGGGAGGAGCGTAGGATGGCTAAAGAACCAGACGTGAGTTAGTTGGTTAGAGGAAGGAAGAGGGGGGGGCTAGGGACTGAGGAAGGGAGCTCGCCCTAGACAAAGAAGAAGAGAAAAGAAGAAGGACAGAAAAGACAGAAAGAGAAGCTGAAGAGAGAAATAAACCTCTAGAAGAAGAAGGGTTAGGGGCCCGGAAGTGAGAAATCCACCCGTGGGGGGCCCCTATCCAATCCAACTGAAACGGGTGGTGGGACCAGGACGCAGTAAGGGACCCGGCCCATCTAATGGAGAAACTAAGGACTCACAGTAACCGGAGTATCTGCATGTGCTGCAGCCACATCCGCACACATTCGCGGAAAAGCAGCCAGATAGGACCAAAGGGACCTAAGCACGTGCCCACCAAACCCGGCTGCTGGTTGGGCACTTGTGTGAAGGGTGTTAAGGAGGAGAGGAGGGAGCAGTGCAGAGAGATGGCGAGGAAAGGAACATCGAGGGAGTTCTGAACAGTACCCCAAAAACCTGAGAGCTTCTGGACCACCTACCTGAGGGGTACAGACCTGGCTGGGGGTTGTACCAAAGAACTTGATTAACTGAAAAAAGATGCCCCGCTGTGCCTCAGAATTATTATGCATCATCTGCCCGCCCCCAACCACCACCATCACATACAACACCTTAACTCCCTGGGCTTGCCACCTGTGAGAGCTGTAACAACTCTGCGCATCACCACAGCCCCAGCTGTCTCTTAAGCAGGTCGACCTTCACCTTATGCCGAACACCAGGGGCATCACGAATTAATACCCAAAAAACTTTCC
>JARQOD010000004.1:480562753-480586218 GCA_033576555.1 Oophaga sylvatica
CTCTGCTGGGGTCAAGGGCTCTGACCCGTCACTGTGGCCGCGGTGACAATGCGAGTGAGTCTCCGTCCCCGTGCGGTCAGGAGAGAGTATGGTTTCAATCTCAGGGACTCTGTATTCATGTACTTACAGTCAGCAGCCAGTCTGTTCCGTTCCTCTGTCTTAGCTTTCTCACTGAGAGGAATCCCCCCTCCCTCACGTACAGCTCTCTGTACCTCTGTCTGCTGCACACACTGCTGTCTGGTCAGCGCGCCCAACTCTCCCGCCCTGAGTCTCTCTTGCTTCCTGTCTGCATCCCCAAAAGTCCTCCCCGGGAAACCTGCTGTATAGCACCTAGGTTCTGGACACGGAGCAAAGGAGGCAACATCCTTCCAACTCTTCCTGTGCTTCACACCCTTACACAGTGACACCTGGCGAAGATAGAAACAACATTACAGGGGGACAATGGCTCTATGGTGTCAAAATAAAAATCAATAATCCACAAAAAAGGCTATTACTAGTGATGAGTGAATCTGCCAAAATTCAGATTCATCAGTTCACTCCAATTTAGCAAGGAAATTCAATCCACATTGAAATTATTCAATTAAAATTACTATGTTCTGAGGTATCTTCAGACCACAAACATAATAAACATACAAAAAAAAATTTACTCATTCAGTCCTAGCCTGTCCTGAGTCCGATGTCGTCTTTTTTTTGTTGCAGTTAATGGTGCAACCTTCACTGGGCTAGCTTCTGGCATCAGTCATCTTTGACGTCTCCTGTGCTGTGGATATCCATGTAGTTATGATGCCATTTTATTCACATCGTGACATCTTGCAACATCCTGACATTGCAGCTTGGTCAGCATAGGAGACTGAAAGATGTCATGCACAGGAAGACGCCAAAGATGACACAGTGAAGACTGCACCAGTGACCAAACAAATGTAGACAGGTGAGGGTCAAATAAAAGCCCTTCTGAAGCTAACACATTGGCATTTGACAAGCCACCATATTTTTGAATTTGTGAGAATCTAATCACAAAAAAATATATTGGCAAATCCAAATTTAGTGAAATGTGAAGTAAAATTCTCATCAATTTGAAATGATTTTTTTTTTTAGCTGTTACCCAGTTACACAAAGTGATTATAACTTCCATCTCTAATTTTCTGCTGAAAATATTGATGTATATTTAAAAAAATCTATAGGAGTTTTAGACAAGCTCTTTTTTGTTAAAAGTGTCCATTGAGTAGAGCCTGTTGGTATAACTACCATAGATCAACTGTAATCTGTGCAAAATAGCAACTGTTGAATCTTCCTGCAGCGCCTCTACAGGAGAAATAAAGCATAACATCGCACCAGCTGAAATTAATGAACTGTTCATGTAATGATAGGTCCTCCAGAATAAGGAGGTGGAGTACCTGAACAGTAGACCCACCCTACTCAGAATGACCTAGCAGTGTATATGAAAATGGGTTGGTTAGAATTTGAAATATCAATATAAAGAAGTTAATTGCAGTGATCTATACAAATGTTTTATCTTCCTACTGTGATAAAAGTATTTGTGCTATTTTCCCTGCTTTTCTTAAAACAGGTTATCTATCTTATTGGAAATGGGAAAAAGTGGTTGGGAAACTAAGAACTTTGCAATTTACCTCCTATTAAATATCCTCTCTGTTCTCAAGAATGGACAGATTTGTAATCCTATTATGTGCTGCTTGTTTCCTAGGTTACCGACCACCTCTGCTACCTCTCAGAGGTGTCTAGATGTGCACACTTTGTGCATGCTTCATGGCTGCTTCTGCTTACAGCATGGGAGAGCGCTCAGTTTGAACCATTATCACGACCATGCCCCTTGTCTGCATTGTGAAATCTCACAAGTGCACCCCCCCACTGACAACACAGAAAGAGGGAAGGCAGGGAGCGGTGGTCTCTTAACGAAATAACATAATATAACCCCTGTAACCACTTAATGACCTGTGACTTACATTTTTATTGTAGATCACAAATGGCATCGAAAAATCGGCATATGCCTGTAACAGTAGCAGCCAGAAATAGGGTTGCCAACTTAACTTTTTATTTTTCTTGGCAGCTTATCAAAAAATAACGGACAAATTATGTTTTTTACGGACACAATGGAAAACCATAATAAATCCTTATGATTATCAGTGATACATGCCTACAGTGCATCATTCTGATATGAAGACATCAGCTGCATTCATTGTAAACTGTAAAATTATTATAATTACAGTTATAATCTGTGTAAATTTCTTCACTCTCAAAAAAGTCACAGAAGCTTTAAACATTTTTTACATACAGGTAAAAAAATTGCCCTATTTTTATGGACTATCATGTTTGGCAACCCTGGCTGGAACAAACGCCAATCACGGCTGTTAACCATTTAGATGCTGCTGTGAATCATTGACAGTGGCATTTAAACAGCTCCAAGCTCTAAGGAATGAAGAGTTAGAGAGTGCTAGATGTAGGAAAATCATTTTTAATTGCTATTAAAATTGAGTATTTTAGCAAAAATGTTTTTGTTAAAGTGCAGTATGCATATGATATCTGTATATCTGTGGTAACAGCCTTTTGTTGCCCCTACAAAGCATTTTTAGGACTTCATATTTATTAATAAAAAAAGTGCTGAAAGTAGAAGAGCCCCTTTTTGGTGGACATTGATTTTGGGGGGTATTAAAAGACCTATTTCATGGGGTACGATATCTTAAGCATTATTTTATTTTAAGTATATTGCTGCAAACATACAGATAATGAAGTGCTGCCTCTGCCATCCTTAGACACAGGGGAGAAGTGTTATCTGAGCCATAATATGTGAGCGATAGCTTGTTAGCGCCATTAAACGTCTCATTAACTGCGAGGACAATGAATTTTTGAGGGGCTTATTGCTGTTATAAACTTTAATCAAGGTTTACAGCAGAGATAATGTGGCCTTTGTGTTTAACGGCCAGTAGGGAAGCTCTGGAGAAATTGTTTTATTGCTGATAATAAGGTGCTGACTCTATTTTTTTTCTTCCATATCGTTTTCTTTTTTGTGGCCTAATGGACCAGGCCAGTGTGGACCTAGCATTATGAAAGGGAAAGTTTGATGTCAAACAGCAGATAGTTTGAGCAAAAACATTCACAAACGCTGCAAATGATTTGCGCTACTGTATGTAAAAGATTTTACTCTGTCAAGGCCATTAACTCGCCACGACTTGATTCATTCTTTACTCAACAAGTCATAAGGATCAAAGCGTTCAGGAATAAATTACACCTGTATTTATTAGTCAAATACGATCTGAATATTTGCATAAATGATGATATAATATAACATAATGCAATAATAGAATATTCTAACGTAATAAAAGTATGTGACTTTTCTGTACATTATTTGATTTTATGTTTCTATGTTTTTTAACTTTCATTGTCGCAGACAGCAACTACCTAATGAGTAAGAGCCACATCTAGATCTCCACCTCTCTCCTCGTTACTCCTCCGCTTCTCCCCTAAGCAAAACTCTTCATTGACTCCCAATTGCCCAATGTATCCGGTTCAAACTGCTAACACTAACCTACAAAGCCATCCATAATCTGTCTCCCCCGTATATCTCTGAACTAATCTCCCGATATCTTCCAACACGGAACCTCCGGTCCTCCTAAGACCTCCTTCTCTCCTCCACACTCAGACGTTCCTCACCCAATCTCCTCCAAGACTTTTCCCGAGTACTCCTCATCCTCTGGAATTCTGTGCCTGAACACACCCGATTATCCGACACACTCAGAACTTTTAGATAGAACCTGAAAACCCACCTCTTCAGGAAAGCTTACAGCCTGCAATGACCATGCTACCCGCCTCACCACCACCGAAGCTGTCGCAAATCCCGCCAACCTACTGTCTCCTTCCCCATTATCCTGTAAACTGTTAGCCTGGCTGGGCAGGGCATTCTCCTATCTGTACCAGTCATTTTTAGTTTTTTTCACAGCATTTTATATTTATATTTTGTATGTAACCCTTTCACATATATAGCACCATGGAATCAATGCTGCTCTAAAAAATTAATAATAATAATCTAGATCAAATTCTGCATATGTTGTCACATGTGATTGAGATTTTCATGTTTAATCGGTTAATATTGTTTTCCAGAGAACAAATTTAACAAATTGGTAAAAATGTATTTGTAATTCATCGGCAGTAGGAACTCCAATGTCTTTCAGCACTTTTTGGCCTCGTATGTGAGGACACAGGAGGAAACAGTGCTCTCTCTTTTTTGTGTTGAGATGTAAAGGAGTAAGTGACAGAGGAGGTTTGGTGGCCCCCATTGGTCCATTCTGCCAACTGCTCTTGTGTTCTCTATGAGAGAGCCACTGCCAGATATTAATGGGCACAGCTGATCCCTTAGAGAATAAAAGGATAGATAGTCCAAAATCGGATATGCTAGACCCTTTTCTATCCCGGCATCATCTGTGTGGGGAATGTTGGGGGTCCCGATACATAGTAGACTGTCATACTTATTGTCAATATCGTCAGGTTCAGCCGCAACGTTAGTCTAATGAAAAACTGAGAACAAAGAAACGATCAAAAGAATCCCAAAGTATAAAGTAGAAAAAACTTTATTGAGTATCAAAACAGGGGAGCTGGAGGATGACATACAACCAATTAGCACATGTGGGACAAGAACGCATATAGGAAGTCTAATAATAGAGATACAGTGGATATGTTGGATCCTACAACTGACAGGGTGGTATAACATCACAAAAATAAACATTTCTCAGTATGAAGCGCAGCAGCGCTAGATCAAGAAACGGTACATGTACATGGAAAACGTAATGGCCAGTGCTTATACCTGCCAGCAGTCAGGAGAATGCTTCCTGAGTCCACCCCTGGGGTTTCTTGATCTAGCGCTGCTGCGCTTCATACTGAGAAATGTTTATTTTTGTGATGTTATACCACCCTGTCAGTTGTAGGATCCAACATATCCACTGTATCTCTATTATTAGACTTCCTATATGCGTTCTTGTCCCACATGTGCTAATTGGTTGTATGTCATCCTCCAGCTCCCCTGTTTTGATACTCAATAAAGTTTTTTCTACTTTATACTTTGGGATTCTTTTGATCGTTTCTTTGTTCTCAGTTTTTCATATGTTTTAGCGATTTTTCCCATGGATTTCCATATTGCCCACATTTATTTGTATTTTCGGAATTTTTTCTTTCCACATTAAGTATATACTTTATATGGGCATGTGTTCTATGAAGTGTTTTCACCAACGTTAGTCTAATGTATATGGCGGCCTTAAAGGGAATCTGTCACCAGGCTTTTGCTATTCCATCTAAGAAAAGCAGGATGTAGGCACAGAGACCCTGAGTCCAGCAATGTATCACTTCCTGGGATTCTTGCTGCCTCGTTATTTAAATAAACATGTTATCTGCTGCAGATCTTGCCGTTCTCTGAATGCTGAGCTCTGTATTACCCTGTCCACAACACTGATTGGCAGCTTTCTGTCTATACTGTGCATAGCCAGAAATCTGTCAATCAGTGGTATGGAAGGGGCAGGGTTATACAGAGCTCATGAATATGGAGGACTACATGGCAGCAGGTTTGCTAGTCCTCTAGTGATAATCTCTCCAGTGATTTTATCAAAACTACCACGAGCACCCAAATAAGCATAGCTAGAATCAGGGTCTCTGTCTCCGCATCATGCAGCTCTCAGATTAGGCTGTAAAATCCGGGAGACAGATTCCTTTTAAAAAGCCATATTTGCTAAGGGGCAGGTCCAAAACGGATTGAACAGAGATGAAATGTCACAAGATCCAATAATATCTAAACTCAGAAAGGAGGAAGAAATGTTTTCTCTTGTGTCAAAATAGAAGAAGCTATAAAACTTATCCCTATTCATGCTGCCCCTCCTTAAGGGATGTGTTTTGACCATGCCTTCATGTGTGCTCCACATCTGAGTCTCCACCTCTGATTTTATAACATTGTCGTTATTACTTTTACATGTTATTCTTTTACAATTGTTTTTCAATAAAACTTTATTGTTCACTATAACTGGCGGATTTATGACTCCCCTTTTTCTCTGTAGGAATTAAAACTTATGTTCCGCATAAATTACAAAAAATAATTTTTCACAGATTTCTAATATTTTAAATATAATTTTATACTCTGGAGAACTCCTTTAATCATTATACAAGATGCTGAATTTCAATTTAGCAAAATTGTCTACTACTACTATTGTAACGATTGCATTTTCCATAGGACTGCAGGATTTTCTACTAACAAAGGAGTTTCTATAGGGAATGAAGAGGTAGCTGGTGCACCCTGACCATGTTGCCCAATCGGTCCCTAAAGGCCCTATTCCATGTAGGAAGACATCAGTATAACAAAGGTCACTGTTACCAGGAGGACCCTGTTACAGATAATTATAATTCACAGAATATATATATATATATATATATATATACATTCATGTAATAGATGAAAACAAGGAAAGAGTTAACCCAGTTTCATCTACAGGATTCCAATAAATGAAGAGAGGGAGTCAAGAAGAGAAAGAGACAGATGTTCATGGTTATACAAACATCTCGTAAAAATGTGTTTCATTTTCCAGATCTAACAAACACGCACACAGTTTGGACTTATCCTGTCACTTGTCTATAATTCTCATAAGAACGTTGAAATGAATCACCCCATTAAAGTGATGTGTGTCATATAAATGCAGGGCGGTCAGAGACATGGTGCCGTTGGTTTATCTGATGTGATCTGGATGGACAACACCTGACAACACCTAATGTATATATGTGGGGCTGCCTTCTGACATATTACCTTAACATGTCGTCCTATTACTGCCTACAGTAATGACCTGTGCTTTTACTTACACATGTCTCCGATATTAGATGTTTTGCAGTTCCCCAACGAATGTTGTCCTGATGGCGATACTCTTCTATCAGTCACGTCAGCGCTTTTCAGAATTCCCAACTTCT
Source organism: Oophaga sylvatica (assembly GCA_033576555.1). Lineage (NCBI taxonomy): Eukaryota > Metazoa > Chordata > Amphibia > Anura > Dendrobatidae > Oophaga > Oophaga sylvatica. The sequence goes on from JARQOD010000004.1 coordinate 480,569,702, forward strand.
TCTTAGACCTATCCCGTCATGGATCCCTAAAATTTGGTCGGGGGTTCCCCGAAAGAAAGCAGCAAAACCCAGGTCACTTTACCCATTCAGATGGACTAATTTCATCCTCCTAGGCAAGAAATGTGGTAATACAGAACACAGAGAAGAACTTTAAAGGACGTTATCATCCGCTACATCCCCTAAATTCAATTTCTTTTGAGACAGGATGGAAGTAGGGGTTCTCCAGGAACAACAAACATTTGTATGGACACTTTGTCTTCCTATTTTTTTCCTTTACTCACAGTAAAAATGTCTCAGATATAAGATCCACCCAAACCCACAAATCAACTTCCCCTTGAAAATACATATATATCTAAATGTGCCCATACAGCATAAATAGTGGTTGGCCATATAGCAGACAGCTATTTCTCCCATTTTTCTTATATACTGTACATGCGTGTGTGGCGCCCCTGAGATCCAGCCGCCACCGAGGTACTGCACCTCAGTCGGAGGTGTGGTGCTCCGCTCTAAGGTAAGGAGAGGACATCACCCAGAACCCACCCACTTGCATCAAACACCAGACCTCTCAAGGCCAGGGAGGGACTAGATAGAGGGTGTGGGTGGAGAAACTAGATAAGGGGAGGAGCGTAGTGCATGGGCTGAGAGAACACAGACAGTGAGTTAGTTGGTTAGAGGAGAGGAAGAGAGTGGGGGGGCTAGGGATCTGAGCAGAGAGGAGCTCGCCCCTAGACAAGATGACAGAAGAGAAGAAGAAGGACAGAAAAGACAGAAAGAGAAGCTTGAGAGAGAGAAATAAGCTTCTAGAAGGAAGAAGGGATCCTAGGGGCACGGGAAGTGAGAAATCCACCCGTGGGGCCCGTATCCATGCCAACTGAAATCGGGTGGTGGGACCAGGACGCAGTAAGGGGACCGGCCCCAGTCTAATGGAGAAACTAAGGACTCAGCTAGCTAACCGGAGTATCTGCATGTGCTGCAGCCACATCCGCACACATTCGCCGAAAAGGCAGCCAGATAGGACCAAAGGGACCTAGAGCACGTCGCCCACCAAGACCCGAGGCTGCTGGCTTGGGACACTTTGTGTGAAGGTGTAAGGCAGGAGAGGAGGGAGCCAGTGCAGAGAGATGGCGAGGAAAGGAACATCTGAGGGGAGTTCTGACACGATGTACCCCAAATAACCTGAGAGCTGTCTGGACCACCTACCTGGAGGATACAGCATCCTGGCTGGGGATTGTACCAAAGAACTGTGAGTTAACTGAAAAGACTGCACCCTGCTGTGTCCTCAGAATTATTTACTGCATCATCTGCCCTGCACCACAACCACCACCATCATCATCATCAACACCTTAACTACCCTGGGGCTTAGCTCTACCTGTGGAGAGCTGTAACAACTCTGCTGCATCACCAACAGCCCCAGCTGTCTCTTAAGCAGTGTCGGCCTTCACCTTATTGCCAAACACCACGGGTGGCATCACGAATTAATACCCTATAAACTTTCCTCATTATTTATTTTATTGGACGCCCAGGGCCACGGACAGGGTCACTGCTGCCTCTACATTCCCTTAAGGACCGGCCCGGTACCAAGTACCCCACAGCCCAGCAGGGCGTTCCACTTAACTTGGCCAAGTGTTCATCGTGTGTTTTCCTTTGGAAGATGGGAGCAAGCCACGGCCACATACCCCTGATGGCCTATTATCTTCCCTACCAAAAGAATTCAACGTTGAATTTCATCATACCCCATTTTTCTTTCCACATACATTATTGGTGAGGGGATATTTGGGAGGTCTCCTTTCACATTAAAATCAGCCAGTTTAGCCAGCTTTGCACTGATATGTATGGATAATTGATGTAATATTTTCCATTTGCAAATACTTTAAGAGACCAATGATAATAAAAGCCCAAGGTACTTAGTGTGGGAAACAAAGTCCATCAGTGACTCTTGCCTCCAACATAATGCTAGTATTTAAAGAAGCACGTCCATCAAAATTTGTATCCTATTAATATATTGTAGGCATCATATTATATAGCACTGTGTAATTATAATTGCTTGTTTTGCCTTCCTACCCTGTAAATTCTTCTCTTTTACATTAGGTCTATGACATCACATGTTTAAAAACTTTCGGAATTCTTCTAAGCACTATGTGGAAGAGGTCAATTTTCACCGTATTACTCATAAGTCACAGCAAAAGCCAATATCAGGGAAAAGCCGAGCGGTTGGGTCAGGAGCTGAAGAGAGGAATGATTTCTGCAGGGGCAAGATACTTCCAGTTTGTATATAGAGTAAAGAAAAGAGACGAGCTAGCTTGGTAGAAAGGCAAAATGAGCAACTGTAAATGCTGAATAATATGATGATTGCAATATATTAAGATGATAAAAATTTTGATGGGAGGATGAGTACTTCTTTATTTGTAAACTGCACTCCGAGTGTATTCTTAGGTGCCCAAGTAGGATCCCAATCAAATATTAATGAAAAATTCAGTACTCAACTGGATAAGTGGAAACAGGGGCTTATTTATACAAAACAAAAATTGATTTTCAGTTCTCGGTCTAGGGCCTTTATCAGAACAAGACGGATTGCAAAAGAGAATAATATGCTGGACTAGAAGGTGTGCTGTGCATTGGTAAGAGTGACGTTCATAACTTTGTGTGTGGAAATGAATCCATTTATTCTGCAACATAAGCAGCCTCTGTTCCCACCGTGAAACGAAGCGTCATCGGGGACTTCCATTCCAGGGGCTGGGCTAGTCCCTGCTCTACTGAGTGTGCATCAGTTGTCAATTTCGAAGTATAATCAGTAGGATCTTGTCACTGAGCATTATTCTTTTTAATGCACAGTGACAATGCGCTTTCTTGCCGGCTCTAATGAGAGGGGACGAGCAGTGGACAGCAAGATACATAGAAGACGGGCATCCAGCGACTACCACTTTAGAGCGATAATTCATGCAAAAAAAACATTATTTGGCGTAACAAAAGTACTTTGTAATTGTGTTAGTCATTGCATTAGCCGTCAGATGAGCCTAAGATTTTTGAAACAATTGTGATCATTTAATAACTTAATGGATTTATCCGGGACTTTAACATTGATAGCCTATCCTTAGAGTAGGTCATCAATGTCTGATTGGTGGGGGTGCAACATCCTGCATCCCCACCGACCAGCTGTTCCTGGTGTTGGTAGTGGACAGAACTGCTCAGTTAATGAGCTGCACAGTATAGCTCCATGGGCAGAATAGTGGCCACAGCACCCCCTATTGATTTGAATAAGGGTCAGATGTGCAGTACCCAGCTGCAGCCACTATTTAGTCAACAGAACTGAGCAGTTCTGGCCGCCAACAACATCGGGAACAGAAGATCGGCGGTGGTGATGGTTGTCACACCCCCACTGATCGGACATCGATGACCTATCCTAAGGTTGACCATCAACGTTAAAGTTTTGGACAAACCCTTTAAAGATATATGGTCAATTATTTCAGTTGACTGCTATGTGTAAATCTTCCAAACTCAGCCTTTTTAAACTAAGCTGAACTAATGATGTGGACTCTTGACAGTGAAGACGATTTCTAAGTCACCTGAGAACATCTCACCTGTTGGTAATCTATTCAATTTGAATGGAACTTCAGGTGACACTTAACATTAGCGAGATCGAGGTAGACTTATCAGAATATCGAAAACTGCGAGTAATAATAAAGTTCGGTGTCAAAAGCAAGTCAAAAAAGAAACCAGGGAGCCGAGCATACTGAATTATCTAGAATTTCATTCTCTGTGAATTACACAACTTTAATTGCTTATTATTTCCGGGGAAGAGAATCTCTACAATTCTTCTCATTGTTTTATTGAGACTCGCATGTCAAACGGCAAAAATTTTGGATGCGTCTTCTACACCATGTCATTCAATTTTCCGAGAGAAGAACTATGACATCCGCACATTTACACCATTCGGTGTCTAATATGTCCCATTTCATAAAGAATTCCCTCTCGATCCAACAGGTTAACAGCCGCGCGAATAATAATAAAGAGAAACTCTTTCAAAAACTTAATGATTTATTTTATAGTTTCATTATCAGGGTCGCATTACTCAACGGAATTTCAAACATGTCATTTGTACAAACTGTGGTAATTAAAATTTATAACATACTTTGCGGGCAGCATATGAATCTTTTAGTCTGCACTCGGCTGTCGCATAAACAGTGTAATTTCAACTGCAATTCTCCCTTTATTGGTTCTCATTTGTGATTTAACAGCCATCAATGACTGTGCTGTAAAGAATAAATTAACCATCCGTAAACCTGATGATGACAGGGACAGTCAAAAATACTTAAACTGCTTGCAGCAGATTACATTTAGCGTGTTGGAAGAGAAAAAAAAAAATCTAGCGGTTGGGTAGTTGGTTATTGCTTTGTGTTAACCTCTTCAGACAACGCCGCCCATCATTACCAATCATTGCAAGAAGAAAACTGATTAATCAAAAGCATATTCAGCCCTAATCATTGTAATGAAATATTCATTTCGAATATATGCATACCTAAGATTACACTTAAACACATAAATGTGACCGAAAACACACAAAATCAATTTTCGAAAATGATAATGCCCATTAAAGAAGAGACCAAAAAGCAAATGTCTATGAAATCCAGAAAATTTTTTCAATGTTTATAGCGATATCTGCAAAGCGACGTCTAATCTCGCAGATGCCAACTTTCTAAATGTTATGGGCGTGACAGTTCGGGCCAACAGTGCTTTGGTTTTATCATCAAGTCACTGACCTCAAGATAAGCATGGAAGAGTCATAGACAGAAGTGCGCGTGTGCAGCCACTGCCTCTAGAGTAAAGTAGTGACTAATGTTGAGCATTCCGATACTTCCGATACCTGAAATCCAATGTAAGTCTATGGGAACAAAATATCGGAAGTCTAAAAAATTTTTACTTCCGATACTTCCGATATTTTGTTCCCATAGACTTACATTGGATTTCAGGTATCGGAAGTATCGGAATGCTCAACCCTAGTAGTGACGATACCCCTCAAATGACTTGTGAACCATGGAGTAGGTAAGAAGACAAATGGAACACTTTTGGTAAAGATATCCAATGGGTGAGTTTGCTATTTTTTTCATTATTTTGGTTTGGATAAGGAGGATTGAAAAGATGAGAGTAACCCTTTAAAGGGAATCTGTCAGCAGGATTTTGCTAGGTAGCCTGAAGGCAGTATGAAGTAGTGCTGAGATACTGATTTCAGCATTGTGTCACTTGTTAGGTTATGTGCTGTGGTTTCAATATAATAAGTATTTTATCAGCAGGGGATTATCACTGCCAAACTAGCTGCCCACACGTGACTCCTGATCAAACCACACCCCCTTCACTGATTAGCAGCTTACTGTCAATATACAATGTACATAGAAATCTGTGATGTGGATGGGGGCATATTTCTATGCTCTGCTACATACTAAATGTAAGCACTCTGATTGTATCACAACTGCCTCAACCAGCAAACTAAGTGATACATCACTGTTATCACAGTCACTTTCCCTATATTATGCTGCTCTCAAATGAGGTGGCAAAAACCTGGTGACAGATTCCCTTTAAAAAATGGCAACATATTTCATAGTCTTGCAAAGAGCTTGTCACCATTCATATCTGTCCATGTCCTGAATGGAGCTCACAATCTAATCTATCTATATCTGATATACACAGAGGATTAATTTTACACAAGGCCAAGTTGACCTAGTGTGTTTTGCACCATGAGACAAATGCTTGAAAACACAAGAACATACACAATTCATGGCAGTGTTACCATTGGTCAAGTTAAAATCAATTACTTGAAAACGGCAAGACCACAGGGCTAAGCTTTGTGTTGCTGTAAACGACGTGCACCCCACATCACCCCATTATCCCTGAATAAATGCTCGCTGTATAGGGAAATGCTACCATGAGTACGTGCCTACCCATACTACGTCTGACTTCCCGAGAGTTCAGATACTTGCGCCACTCCGAGCCCTTGCTGAACTTCACTCTACGCAGCTCTGATGCTGTACCCGTCTCTGCCGGCAGCCAGTCACTGACGGGGAGCTCTATTACTGGTGTTTCTGTTAGTGATGCTGCTAGTAGATGTGTTCAACGCAGTCATATGAGAAAAAGTATCGCATGACCGCGCTCTGTAGCTCTTACCTCCTCAGCTCCAGGCAGATTTCTGACGTGATCCTACCCAATGTTTCTTGTCCCATCCTTTTTTGTAAAGGCCCAAGGGGTTGTTTTTTAGTTTTTTAAAGAAAGGGCAAATTTTAATTTTGGAATATCTATTTTAACTGGTCAATTTCGCAACCGTACACCCCATAAACCCAAGGCATGCTATTTCCGCATGTTAATTTTCTATTGATAACCTATGTGTAGCTACTTTGCAACATAGCAGTACAGAGTTATGTAACTTGTGTTGGATTTTGTTTCAAGCTGGGATTACTACAAAAAATAAAAATTAATGTTTTGCAACTTTTTCACTAATCGAATTAAACATTTCTAGGAGCCACGATAACACTGCTGGCTGCTGCAAATTGCTTCCTGTGCGTCTACCTATCTAGCAACATAGTTTGTGAGGTTTCTAGAATTTTTGCTAAAAGGAAGAGAATGTGTATATATATCTATCTATATCTATGTACATAGATGTAGATGTAGATAGATAGATAGATAGATAGATATACACACACACACACAAAAAGGATTGCTTTTGCATAACTATTTTACTAGTGAAATTTAACAAGCCTACAGGTGCTTCTCACAAAATTAGAATATCACCAAAAAGTTAATTTATTTCAGTTCTTCAATGCAAAAAGTGAAACACATATATTATATAGAGTCATTACAGACAGAGTGATCTATTTCACGTGTTTATTTCTGTTAATGTTGATGATTATGGCTTACAGCCAATGAAAACCCAAAAGTCATTATCTCAGCAAATTAAAATAATTTATAACACCAGCTTGAAAAATGTTTTTAAAATCTGAAATGTATGTTCAGTAAATGCACTCAATACTTGGTCGAGGCTCTTTTTGCATCAATTACTGTGTAAGGAGGTCAAGGGTATTAACCCTTTAAATGCGTTATGTGTTATGATGTGTAAATGTATGTATTGTATGATGTCATTTCTTAGTGGTAGGTCTGATATGTGGGGGTATAGATATAGATAGATAGTGCATCCTTGAGGTCATTAGAGGAGGGCACTAGTAGGGTAGTGTATATATATGGGTTAGATATAGTTTTGCAAGGGATCACTAATGGGGGCACATTAGAGATCCAGTTAGTAAGTTATAAAACATGTAAATGCAGTATTCAGGTTTGGACATTAGAGGGGGGCATTGAACACATCCAGTCCAATAGGGACAATAGGTTAGGGACTTGTTACTAGGGAAAGATTGCCTCCAAGCGGGAATCTGTCAGGAAGATTTCCTCGTAGCTGAAGTCAGTCGGCGGTGGACCTTGCCAGTGTGAGGACGTCCACGTTCCTGGGCCCAGAGCATAGAGAAGAAGTGTGAGGGGACCAGCAACCCCTGAACAGCCGGTAAAAGATTCACCGTGGTAGCGTGAGCCCTATGTGAGTGGGTTTACGTAGCAGTAGTCCAGTGGAAGAACCACTGTGGGAACGCTCAGCAGAAGAGGTCGTGCATGAGCGTAGTAGAGAGTGGGCCAACAGCAAGTATCCGGACAGGATAACCAGAGAGGGGTGGACGACCTAGTAGATGTGTCTTTCTATACTGGATTGAAGTGTCTCCAGAAAAAGAGATCGAAGTGCCGTTTTCATCGGGCTCCTCGTCCCGTCAATACTTTGTGGTCCATTTTGGTGTAGCAGAGGAGAAGAAGCAGAGTTGTGAAGAATGTATTGCTGGTATCGTTAACTCCCCACTCCCCCTGTCTGACCACAACCTACTGACATTCTCTTCCCTCTCCTCTGTTAGTACGCATCCCCCACTCCACAAACTCACCCCACCCTCGCAGAAATCTCAAACACCTCAATTTACAATCGCTCTCTGAGTCCCTCCTCCCTCTTACAGACATAGCCTCACTTCATGACACAGATGCTGCTGCCACATTTTATAACACCACAATAAAAACCACACTTGATTCGGCCGCCCCCCTCATGCAGAGCAAAACTCGTACAATCAACAGGCAGCCCTGGCTGACCGACCTGACCAAAGAACTGAGACGGGCTTCCAGGGTTACCGAGCGGAGATGGAAGAGAACCCACTCCACCGAGCACTTCAACGCATACAAGCAGTCCCTTGCCAGCTTCAAGTCCACGCTCTCTGCCGCAAAACAAACTTACTTCTCATCTCTCATATCCTCCCTGTCTCACAACCCTAAACAGCTCTTCAACACTTTCAATTCTCTACTCCATCCCACAGCACCTCCTCCCTCTCCTTTCATTTCTGTCGAAGACTTTGCCTCCTTCTTTAAGCAAAAGATTGATACTATCAGAGAAGGCTTTGGCCCGCAGCCCCCAATGCCCCTCTTAGCCACTCAGCCCTGTTCTTCCAAAACCAGCTTCACCACCATGACAGAAGATCAGCTCTCCACTCTCCTGTCAAGATCACACCTCACCACTTGCGCGCTTGACCCACTCCCGTCCCACCTCATCCCTAACCTTGCCACAGTCTTCATCCCTACTCTCACACACCTCTTCAACCTTTCACTTACAAATGGTGTCTTTCCTTCATCCTTCAAACATGCTTCAATCACCCCGATCCTCAAAAAGCCCTCCCTCGACCCATCCTCAGCATCTAGCTATCGCCCGATATCTCTTCTCCCCTTCGCCTCAAAACTACTGGAACAGCATGTATATCTTGAACTGTCCTCCCACCTTTCCTCCTGCTCCCTCTTTGACCGGTTACAATCAGGCTTTCGACCGCATCACTCAACTGAAACTGCCCTAACTAAAGTCACTAACGACCTACTAACCGCCAAGAGCAAGCGACACTACTCTGTCCTCCTTCTCCTGGACCTGTCTTCTGCCTTTGACACCGTAGACCATTCCCTCCTCCTACAGATTCTCTCATCTCTTGGCATCACAGACTTGGCCCTATCCTGGATCTCATCATACCTAACAGACCGAACATTTAGTGTCTCCCTCTCACACACCACCTCCTCACCTCGCCCCCTGTCTGTCGGTGTTCCCCAAGGCTCAGTCCTAGGACCCCTACTCTTCTCCATCTACACCTTCGGCCTGGGACAGCTCATAGAATCCCACGGCTTGCAGTATCACCTCTACGCCGATGACACGCAGATCTACCTATCTGGACCTGACCTCACCTCCCTACTGACCAAAATCCCACAGTGTCTGTCTGCTATCTCAGCCTTCTTTTCTGCTCGCTTTCTCAAACTGAACATGGACAAAACAGAATTCATCATCTTTCCCCCACCTCATTCTACCCCTCCACCAGGCCTATCCATCAATGTCAATGGCTGCTCGCTTTCCCCAGTCCCACATGCTCGGTGCCTTGGGGTGATCATCGACTCTGCCCTCTCTTTCAAACCACATATCCAAGCCCTCGCCACCTCCTGCTGCCTCAAACTCAAAAATATTTCCCGGATCCGCTCATTCCTCAACCATGAAACCACAAAAACACTAGTGCACGCCCTTATCATCTCCCGCCTCGACTACTGCAACCTCCTACTGTCTGGCCTCCCCTCTAGCACTCTGGCACCACTCCAGTCCATCCTACACTCTGCTGCACGACTAATCCACCTGTCTTCCCGCTATTCCCCTGCCTCCCCACTATGCCAGGCCCTTCACTGGCTTCCTATTGCCCAGAGGCTCCAGTTCAAAACCTTAACCATGACATACAAAGCCATCCACAACCTTTCTCCTCCATACATCTGTGACATGGTCTCCCGCTACCTACCCACACGCAACCTTCGATCCTCTCAAGATCTCCTTCTCGACTCCCCCCTCATCTCTTCTTCCCACAACCGCATACAAGACTTCTCCCGGGCTTCCCCCATACTCTGGAACTCTCTGCCGCAAAACATCAGACTTTCACCAACAACGGAGACCTTCAAGAAACACCTGAAGACCCACCTGTTCCAACAAGCCTACAACCTGCAATGATCCTCAGTGTACTGAACCATCGCACAACCAGCTCTACCCTCTCCTAGTGTATTCTCACCCATCCCTGTAGACTGTGAGCCCTTGCGGGCAGGGTCCTCTCTCCTTCTGTACTTATGCGTCCCTTGTCTAGCACATGATTATTGTATCTGTCTATATTTTTCCCCTTTTCATATGTAAAGCGCCATGGAATAAATGGCGCTATATAAATATATAATAATAATAATAATCGTATAAGAAATGCTTATGGAGTCTTGGATGTGCTCTGTCTGGAGGAAAATAAAGCAGAACTGTTTGACATGATTCTGGACTCTGACTCTAATTGCTCAATATGTTCTACCACTGGAGGAGAACACCCCAGGAGAATAGAGATAATAGGGGTAAGGAATGTAGCAGCTTCCAGTAAGTTAACCCCTCGGCCATCTTATTACAACATCAATGTGGCGTTGCATGGAGTCGATCAGCCTGTGGAACTGCTGAGGTGTTATGGAAGCCCAGGTTGCTTTGATAGCAGCCTTTAGCTCGTCTTCATTGTTGGGTCTGGTGTCTCTCATCTTCCTCTTGACAATACCCCACAGATTCTCCATGGGGTTAAGTTTAGGTGAGTTTGCTGGCCAATAAAGCACAGTGATACTGTTGTTTTTAAACCAGGTATTGGTACTTTTGGCAGTGTGGACAGGTGACAAGTCCTGCTGGAAATGAAATTTCCATCTCCAAAAAGCTTGTCGGCAGAGGGAAGCATGAAGTGCTCTAAAATTTCCTGGTATATGGCTGCGCTGACTTTGGTCTTTTTAAAACACAGTGGACCTACATCAGCAGATGACATGTCTCCCCAAATCATCACTGATTGTGGAAACTTCACACTAGACCTCAGGCAGCTTGGATTTTCTGTCTCTCCACTCTTCCTTTAGACTCTGTGACCTTGATTTCCAAACAAAATGCAAAATTTACTTTCATCTGAAAAGAATACTTTGGACCACTGAGCAACAGTCCAGTTCTTTTTCTCCTTGGCCCAGGTAAGACGCTTCTGGCGTTGTCTATTAGTCATGCGTGGCTTGACACAAGGAATGCGACATTTGTAGCCCATGTCCTGGATACGTCTGTGTGTGGTGGCTCTTGAAGTAATGACTCCAGCAGCAGTCCACTCCTTGTGAATCTCTCCCAATTTTTTGAATGGCCTTTTCTTAACAATCCTTTCAAGGCTGCGGTTTTCCCAGTTGCTTGTGCACCTTTTTTCTACCACACTTTCTCCTTCCACTCAACTTTCCATTAACATGCTTGGATACAGCACTCTGTGTACAGCCAGCTTCTTTAGCAATGACCTTTTGTGGCTTACCTTCCATGTGGAGTGTGTAATGACTGCCTTCTGGACATCTGTCAAGTCAGCAGTCTTCCCCATGATTGTGGAGCTACTGAAACAGACTTCCTTTTTAAATGCTTAGGAAGCCTTTGCAGGTGTTTTTTGTTAATTTTAATTTACTGAGATAATGACTTTTGTGTTTTCATTGACTGTAAGCCATAATCATCAACATTAATAGAAATAAACACTTGAAATACATCACTCTGTTTGTAATGACTCTATATAATATGAGTTTCATGTTTTGTATTGAAGAACTGAAATAAATTCACTTTTTGATGATATTCTAATTTTGTGAAAAGCACCTGTGTGTGCCACAAATATACTGCTGTTATTGCCACAAGTTCTTGACCATCTGTATTCCTACCAGCCCCAACCGATGTAACATCCTGAGTTAGGTTTTCTGACTGGTGAAATAATATTGTGTTTAAAAAAAATGGAAAAAATTATACACACGTTTGACTTTTTCCATACCAGTGTTTAATATTCCAATTTCACAACTGTAAACCCCACATCTATGCTGTGGATTGTTGCAGCATTTTTATGCCAAGTTCCTGGCTTTTGTTGCTTCGTGGTCCTTTTAGGGTAAATGAAACAAGTTATTACAATAAATTGAGACAGTTAACTGTGCAGATCTGTTGTGACACACCTGCTTAAATTGTCAAATTGGAGAAATATAAATTGGCCACATGAACCTTTCCTCGCAGTTCTGGTTGATTCCATATCTTTCCAGAGATGAATAAGTTGGTAAAAGTATTTGAAAATGAATTCAATGTTATGTTTTTGTCTAAAATACTTGTTGATGTGGAGCTGCAAGCACAGCTGACAGCAACCATTTTGGAAGTAGTAGTAGTAGTATTAAATGCAAGTCAAAATTGGCCTCTGTCAAGCATATCAGTGGGGAGGAAGTAAAGGGTGTAATGGAATATATGTCATATCACTTGTTTTATTCACAGCAGGATGATCTAGCCCAGTGTTTCCCAAATTCCAGTCCTCATGGCCCCCAAGAGATCAGGACTTACTTAGTATTGCACACGTGAGAGAACTTGTGGAAATTTCTGATGCCTTGATAATAATTCCATCACCTGTGCAATACTAAGGAAATCCTGAAAACATGATGTGTTGGAGGCCATGAAGACTGGTGTTTGGGAAACATTGATCTAGGCTCTAACAGCAACATTATCAGCTTGAGTTACTGTTCTGATCAGTCTACCTTCTCCGTTGCCATGATACTTAAAGTTGTACAGAGTGAAATTTCCATTCTGTAAATGACACCTGTTCAATTCTTCATAGTCCCCTCACAGTACCAATGAGGGCTAAGGAACATACTACACCAGAACAACTTCTTCCAGTTGATTAATCACTCAGCCTTTGTACTTGGATGACATGGAGCCAAATGAGATGGAGGACACAATTTAAATGCCAAGCTGTCTTGTTGGCTCTGCGAGCCGTGGTGGTAGGTGCACCAGCAGTTGTAATAGCACTCTGAGTCAGGGCAAATCTCAGTCAGGAGGGAAAACAGTTCAGTTCAGGTTATTTCTCAGAATGAAGTGTCTGCCTGCTAAAATCAGAGATGTTGATGATGATGAATATTTTGTGGTGGCTAAGACCTATGAACCAGATGAGGTGTCGAGGAGGTGATATCATAAGGGGACAATGGTGTTGGCCTTGTTAATAGACAGAGCAGGCAAATGTGACTAAAAGATCTTCTGGGGCAAAATCTGCTTGCTCTCCAGTCAGCGCTTAAGCAGGTGATGCTACATGTGCGGTTGGTGTAAGAGGCTCAACAGTGACTGAAATCTGTAGTGGTGGTTGTGGTGCAGCAATTCCTATGTGCAAAACATAATTCTTTTTTCTTGTTGCTGCAGAACCAATCTGTTGCAGTGTACAGGTTTTAGGAAAATAAACTGTGTACATCCTGGCACACATTGACTAGGAACTATGCCACTTCATCAGCCCATTAAACGGTATCACCTGCTCATGTGGAGAAAGCAAACTGACCAAAAAGATGAGTAAGGTTTAAGTTATCCTTCTTCTCCTCATGATTGTCTTTCTAGTAACCAGTGCACACCCACAAGTAGTGCTTTGTTTTCATCAACTTCATCATCATCTTCATATACTGCTTTGCGCTTGTACTATCAAAAAAGGGAATCAGTATGGCCATTGGCTGTGTCACACCCAAACAGGCCTGTTTATCTGCTATAAGTTTGGAAAACCTTACATTTCTTAAAATTAATTAGGCATGGATTACTGCCAACTTTCATTCACCTATGGCTGCTGCCAATGATTAAATATGCCATACCATCTGCCTGCCTGACTGTTCACTGTCTTCTACACTGGAATGCTGCCACCAGTGCCGATGGCCCTCACTCAGTTGGACATCTACTCACCATCTATTATGTCATCTATACAATAGTATTGTTGCGAGCGGGGCTGTTGTTGCTGGTCCTATACTGTCAGACATCTCGTCTGATCTGTCCTAATTCTCTACCTTATTCTTCTGCCATGCCTGCCACACATCTACAGGCTGGCCACTGTGCTTTTATTTATTTTTTTACTCACTTATATGGCGAGATTAATTCTGCAGCACTTCACAAGCATCATTATCAGACATCATCATACTTCAGCTAACCTTTTCATGCTCCCTAATGAAAGGGATAATTTTTGGACAGCTTGATAAAAACTCTTTGTAATTGTTTGCTCAGTTTCAGAATAACAAGCCTGTTTCAGATCCCAAAAACAAAAAACTTCAATTTAATTTTCCAGTTGAGAAGTCACGTTGAAGATAGCACACCCTTTCTGCTCTCTCTATATAAAGGGATAATTTTTGGACAGCTTGTAAAAAATCTATTGCTTCTTAATTTAGGAAAAAACAAAGCTCTTGATACTCCCCAAACAGGAATAATTTTTGCACCACTTGTGTGAAAAAGCCATGGCTCCTTTCATTTTCATCACATGTAGAAAGAATTTTCTGCAAAAAAAAAGGATAATTTTTTTAACAGATTTTTTTTCAAATTTAAGGAGCTTAAAAAATCTGATACTGCAGTACGTTGTTAAATAAGCTAGTGGTTGCCACCAGTTAGATTCCGGTTTCCCTTATCCTCTGATAAGTTGAGGTCATGTGAACATTAAAAATGCTGTTGTTACATTAAAGAGCTAAAAAGAAGTCCAAATTACAACATTTTAATCAAATGCTTTTAGGAAAAATCATTGAAGCTGTCAGATATGAATTTCAAATGATCTGCTCACCTCTAGTGTTCTTTACTCCATTGTCATTGTGATTAAGCGTAGGTCATATTAGTGTAACCTTCGGACATCACTGCTACTAAAGGATTTCATGCCAACCTAGCATCAATGAGTTTCATCTTCAAAGCGCCAAACATTTTTAGACAGCAATTAATATATCACATCATGTGGATTTAATATGGATATGCCATACTTTAGTAGAATACCTCTTTAAGTTCACACAATGCATAGAAAATAATATTAACTTGCACACTATATATCTGTGGCACACATGGTCATGCCAAATAGAATATAAATTATCCCAAAGATTATAGATATATACTGTAACTTTTCTCATGGCTGGAAATATCTTGAGATAATTGATGCTAAATAGCCAGCTTTGAAAAAAGTTTTAGCCTTTTTTTGGTTTATTTTCTTTTCTTTTTTCAGGAATTGTAATGCATCAGATTTTCTTTCCAAAGTTGATTTTTTCATTCCACCTGGGATATCTTGAAACGAGGAAAAAAAATATGAAAGAGTACAGCTGTACGTTCAAATATTAAAATTACAGCTACTTAAAAGATACCTCCAGTCAGAACAAACGAAAAGAACGCTTGGCACTACTGTGTACCTCTCATAAATGCACACTGATACACACAGTAAAAACTTACATAAAGTGCATATTAGGTGACCAGGTTGGGAACACATCTAAATTGGTGACCCCCCTAATTTAATAAGGAAAGTTAAGGGGGTGGAGTACTCCTATACAGTATACTATTAGAAACTTGTGAACTCAAAAAAAAAAGGAGTAGCCACAAACACATATTTTCTTTTTCGGACTTTTAAGACACCCCCAAAACTATAAGACGCATCCCAATTTAGAAGAGGAAACTAAGAAATAATTTTTAAAGTGAAAACGGGGGGAAAGGAACCCCAGGAGCAGGGTTGCCCTGCGGGGAAAACCAAATGGCGGTTTTGAGTGAGGTTTTATTTCCCGCGATTTAGTTTTTGGTTTGTCATTGAGATGGCTCTTAAATCGGGGCATACGCCGACGGGCCCGGGGGCCATTTTCCCGAAGGGCCCCCCACCGGGAGATCGATGTACAGAACTGGTTCGCTCCCTGGTTCACACATGACATTTTAATGAAGCTCACCGCTGGGGGATCAATGTCTCCTGGCACGCCCCGGGTTGCACGCCTCTCCTCCCAAACCCGAGCTAGAAAAATTTCCCCCCTGCTGCCATCGCCGCTTCCTGCAGGGGGGCAACCCTACTTCCCGTCACCCCCCTCCTCCGCTGTCCCAAAACCCGGGGAAGTAATTCAAAAAGTAAGTTTCATCCCCATTTTCCTCCCTCATTTGGGGGAAAAAAATGTGTCTTATAGTCTGAAAAATTAAAGGTTTTATTTTTTTAAATTTTTAAAAAAACCCAACATATTTTGGTATAATACAGGGGGGAAATAAGTATTTGAACCTTGCTTTTTTGTAACTTTGCCCACTGACAAAGACATGAGCAGTCTATAATTTTAAAGGTTTGGTTAATTTTAACATTGAGAGATAGAAAATCAAAAATAAAAAACCGAAAAAACACATTGTTTAAATTATATTTATATATAAAATTTCAAAATCAGAAAGGGATCAAATATTTTTCCCAAATGTAAGGATGAACATGAGAGTGGAAAAAAAATTTATTATTAGTATAAAATTCAGAGGAGAAAGTACTTGTAAAAAAAAAAGCAGTCTACGGTCTTTCAGGGCCCTTCCCGAAAAAATTCTACATGTTGTGATTGTTGTTTCTCTCCCCCAAAAGATAATTTTTTGCTGGCTACTAAATAGGAAAGTTTTTCCATGAAGTGGT
>JARQOD010000004.1:480586318-480719480 GCA_033576555.1 Oophaga sylvatica
AAAATCCAAAATCTTTACGGGGGAAAATGAACCAGAAAAAGACGGAAAACCCAAATGAGTGACTGGGGTAAAAACGTCTGTTTAAAGGGTTTCTGCAACCCCTAGATGGTGAGTAAGCCACACACCGGGTGCACCCCAATCCCAAACCCAAAAGCATAACAAAAAAAACCAGAGGCGTAGCTGGGGTTTTTGGTTTTTTAGGGGGGGGGGGGAAACATTTTGGGGGGGCCCCAAACCCCAAAAAACCCCTCACCCAAATGCCCGTGCTTTGGGGCCCAAAAAAATTAAATCTATTTTAAAAAAAAAGACCAACCAATATTGATTCACCCCCATAGGTCAGTGGTAAATAACCCAGTCCTACAGAAAATAAAAATTTCATAGCAATTTTACAGATTAATGACTTCTGCTGCCCATTTTTTCGGATGGAATTGTTCATTTTCTTGTTTTTTCCCATCTGACCCCAGACCGACTAACGATCCCCCACCCAGGACTCACTACAGAGAATACAACAAAAAAACTTTTCACTTTCATTTTTTTCAGCACCGCCCGGGTCACCAATTGGACTTTCTCAAGGGCAAAACCCCTTTAATCCTGCTGTTTCCCCAATACTGAGCCCCCCCCCTGCCCTATGTACCCCTATTTCTGCCCTGATCCCCCAAAATCGACCCGCTGCTCCCCTATTTTCCCCTATTACTGCACCTATGGGGTTCTGTGTGACCTCTAAATTCTAAAGCACCCTCTAAATATTTTTAATGCCGGGTTTGCATGGGCCCTAGGGAAAAAATGCCCACATGTTTCCCCCCGAATGTAATTTTTGCCCTGTGTGTGCCCCCCTTTTTTAGTCACAGTAAACCCGAGTTCCCCCATAACAATAAGTAACCCCTTTTCACTTAATGTCCCCAGTCTCCCCCCTGTACAGCCCCCCCTTTTTACACAGTATGATGCC
This sequence comes from Oophaga sylvatica, assembly GCA_033576555.1. Lineage (NCBI taxonomy): Eukaryota > Metazoa > Chordata > Amphibia > Anura > Dendrobatidae > Oophaga > Oophaga sylvatica. The sequence continues at coordinate 480,587,265 of JARQOD010000004.1, forward strand.
CCTCATGGGATATTTCGACCCTTTAATATCCCCAAAAAAATTTAATGGCTTTCCCAAAACTGTTTGATGGCCCCGCCACTTTTAATCCCCACCCCTGTATGATGGCCCCCCGATAGCCTCCCCTATAGCATAATACCCCAATAGTCCCAATATATATTAAAGCACCCCCCCTAGACAGCCTATGTATTGTTTAAGCACCCCCCTTTGGCAGCCCCTGTTTATAATGCCCCCCAAAAAAGACCCCTTATATTGAAAGCATCCCCCTGGCATCTTATTTATAATGCACCCTATAGGCACCCCTTTTCTTATAATGCACCCCCTATGCAAACCTTTTCTTATTTGCACCCATATGCGCCTTCTTATAATGCCCCCATATCAGCCCCCTTTCTTTAATGTACCCCCATATGCAGCCTTACTTGAAATGTACTCCATATGCAGTCTTATTTATAATGCACCCCATAGGCAGTCTTATTTATAATGTACTCCATATGCAGCCGTACTTATAATGTACTCCATATGCAGTCTTATTTATAATGCACCCCATATGCAGCCTTACTTATAATGTACCCCATATGCAGCCTTACTTGAAATGTACCCCATATGCAGTCTTATTTATAATGCACCCCATATGCAGTCTTATTTATAATGCACCCCATAGGCAGTCTTATTTATAATGCACCCCATATGCAGTCTTATTTATAATGTACCCCATATGCAGCCTTACTTATAATGTACTCCATATGCAGCCTTATTTATAATGTACTCCATATGCAGCCTTACTTATAATGTACTCCATATGCAGCCTTATTTATAATGTACTCCATATTCAGCCGCACTTATAATGCACCCCCATATGCAGCCGTACTTATAATGCACCTCCATATGCAGCCTTACTTGAAATGTACCCCATATGCAGTCTTATTTCTAATGCACCCCATATGCAGCCTTACTTATAATGTACTCCATATGCAGCCTTATTTATAATGTACTCCATATTCAGCCGTACTTATAATGCACCCCCATATGCAGCCGTACTTATAATGCACCCCCATATGTAGCCATACTTATAATGCACCCCCATATGCAGCCGTACTTATAATGCACCCCCATATGCAGCCATACTTATAATGCACCCCCATATGCAGCCGTACTTATAATGCACTGCCTTTACAAAAATAATAAATCCAATACTCACCTCTCTTGCTCCCGGCTCCTGCGCTGCTCACTTGTCTCCCTCTCAGCGTCTGACTGCCGGCGCCGGGCAGTGACGTCATCGGCCCGCTGTCAGACGCTGAGAGGGGGATTATGGGAGAGAAGGAGCGCTCGCTCCTTCTCTCTCAGTGCGGTCAGCTGTATTGGCTAGATGCTGATACAGCTGACCCTGCGATGACGGGCGGGGGGCCCACTACTGGCACCGGGCCCCCCACTGCCTGCTCAGGGGCCCCATAGCGGCTGGGCGGCAGAGCAGGGAGATTGATTCTCCCTGCTGTGCCGCAGAAAGTAACTGTGTCGGCGCGCTGTGCACGCCGATACAGTTACAGTAGAGTAGCTCCAGGTGGGCCCCCTCAGAGCGCGGGGCCCGGGGCCACCGCCCCCTCTGCCCCCCGGTAGCTACGCTACTGCTAAGTACCTGATCTAAGCCAAAACACCCACATCAGTAGGCTGTTTAGCATGTTCCTAGTATTAGGATAGTGCACCTCTACAGAGGAGAACTAGAGCCTTCAGCTTTTTATATTTTACATGTGACCCAACAGTTGAGTTAAAATTTTGGACCTGGTTAGCATGAGTTTTTGGGATGAGTTTTTACACATGGACATATAAGTGGACAATATTAGCTTGTACTATACAAACAATTTAGTGGTACCTTATCAATAGAGAATTATCAAGAGGAAAAAAGTAAATCAATCTTCTTTGGAGTTGAGGTTTTCACCTTCAAATGGGAACTTGGAGGTTGTGGCCATCATGAAATTGCTATATTTTGCAATAAAAATATCCAGATGTTTGGAAATGCACATATCCTGCTATTATGCTGTTATGCTGTCCTCTTGATGGAAAAGTGAACCCACTTTTCCTCACCATTGATAGTTGTCATTGTCAACCTGCAGTGAAATGCCCTTTCATTATTACGATACTCTCTGCAATTTGGAAATTTTGACTAACAATGTGAGAGTGACCTATTTTGACTCTGGACATTCTCACAACATTCCAGCTTCGGTGCATACTCTTTGCATATGTTGTCATTGGTGGGATTTCAATCCAGGACCTCAGCTCTGCAAAGCAATAGTGCTAATCACTAAGGCCACCATGCTGCCCATATAGCCTGTACCTCCATATGTACCCTCACATAAAGCCTGAACCCCCATATGTACCCTCACATATAGCCTGAACCCCCATATGTACCCTCACATATAGCCTGCACTCCAATATCTACCCCCACATATAGCATGCACTAGCATATGCACCCCCACATATAGCCAGCACCCCATATGTATCCCCACATATAGCCTGCACCACCCATATGTACCCCCACATATAGCCTGTACCCAACCATATGTACCCCCAAATATAGACTGCAGCCCCTATATGTACACCCCACATGTAGCCTGCACCCCCATATGTACCCTCACATATAGCCAGCACACCTTCTCTGCACCCCCCACATGTAGCATGTACCCCCATATATGTACTCGCACATATCTCCAGCACATCTTATATGTACCCCACATATAGACTGCACCCGCCATATGTACCCCCACATATAATCTGCACCCATATGTACCCCCATATATATTCTGCACTCCATATGCATCCTGCCCCACATATATTTTGCACCCCATATATACCCCCACATACAGCCTGCACTCCTATATATACCCCACATACAGCCTGCACCACCATATGTACTGCACATATATTCTGCACCCCCATATATACCCCCACATACAGCCTGCACCCCCATATATACCCCCACATACAGCCTGCACCCCCATATGTACCCCCACATATAGCTTGCACCACCATCTGCACCCTCACTTAGCCTGCACCCCCTAATGTACTCCTGTTCCCTAATTACCTGTGACATATTCCTCTTCTTCTCTTCTCTTGTGCTGTTTCCTGCCCGGGAAAACATTTCCCTTGCAAGCTGTTGCATGGCTCCACCCGTAAGCCATATGGGCATGACATCATCATAGGTCCTTTACTTCTATCATTTAGCTTCCTCTTTCAGACAGGGAGCTGATCAGTACTCCTCTGACCAATGAAGATGACGGATTTCATACCCAGTCCAGCAGAAATAAGAGAGGGAAATTAAAAAAAAAAATGTAATAATCTTCCTTTTATGGTGGCGCCCCCAACAACCTGCCTCCCTAGGCACCTGCCCTAGTGGCAAATACAGCCCTGGCGATGAGAATAAAGGTGGTAATGATATTCTGACTCCTATACAGAAAGGTAGAGTTTGTGGAGGTTAAGTATTCTCTAATAGGTGCTGATTTCATATTTCCTGGTCTCGTGGCTTATTGTAGAAACTCGAGTGCATATCATCATGGGCTGGCAGGATGTGCTCTTTCTTCCCGTATCATCTGTCTTCACATGACAGCCTGCATACCTTCCTCCTTCATTTCACAGCAAAGAAAGAAAAATCCAGCAATGACAGTTGATAAGTGAGAAAAACCGTCAGCAAACAGTACAAGGAGCTTAGCAAACAGTTAAATGTCAGGATGAGGCATCTCTTCAACTGCAAGTATACAAGAGCTGCAATATTTATGGCCTATTGATGTCATTACAAAGTAAATATGGCCTCTCTTCTGCAGAATTAGGTATGATTAAGTGCCAGACAGATGTTTGTTTAGAACATAGGAGTGTCCAAGCGAACAAAGAAACCAGGATTAACCATCGGGATGCTGGAAGGAACTGTACAGGACCGACATATTACTGAATGCACTAAGTATGAAGATGAATGTGGCTCACTTTATATTGGACACATTACTTGTGAAGGTAACTTTAGATGCAAAATGATCTGCGCAAATCACTCTGCTTGTCAAAATTACAGTTCTAAAAGTTATAAATGTAACCTATATAATGCATATTGTGGTTGATCAGCTCACTCGGCCACAAACTGAGGTGATCACGGGAACTTTACATCTTTAAAGATGCACTTGTTTCATTGGATACAGCATAAACCAAGGTTTAAGCACAAAAATAAACACGGCCCTCTGGGCAAAACAGGCAAAACAAAACGATAGCATGTCCTTTCACAAGCACCATGTGCACAAACACTCTCCTGGAGTCTTCCTCTCCAGGCACTCAACAACCCTGCGGCCTTTGGAAGGAAACTACTTAAGCCCCTGACCATGTGCCTCCTCCATCATGTGACTAATCACATGACTGTGACATCACATCAGACAGGTTCTGTCAGGACATGGTGGTGCCAGTTCTGCAGGTGGAGAGGTGGAGATAAGGTGGACATTCTCCCACCCGCTCTATAAATGTCCACATAAAACCAGCCCAATTATGCAACTTTAGCTTAGTCTAGCAACACTTTAGAGTGCTGGAGGAAAATACTCTGGCTGTATATCACTGACGCCATTAAGTGTAGTGACACATATCTCCCCTCCATTACTTCACCAGTGACTTTGTCACAATATGTTGTCCACCCCAGTTACTATTCCATCTGAATACTTTGATGATGACCTATAAAACTAGATACTCATACTTTTTGTTTTGTGCAAATAGAAATGGATTATTTTGCAAATTATGATGTCTTGCACCCCAGAAGAACACTCCAATGTGATGGCCACTAGGTGTCCCCCTGCTCTCTAACATTATCTGTCTCCAACAACAAAAACCGAGGGATGGATTACAGTAAGCAGGGATGGGGCTTTATCTCTCCACTCTCTTTGCTGTCAAACTGCATGCAAGATTTACAGGAAAAGTTGTTTTTTAGTATGAAAGAGGCAATCCATTGGACAATGTCAGCCACATTGCTAACAAGTAAGAAAAAGGAAGTTCCAGCTCTTATAGTACTGGCAGAATGCTGATGGAGATAAAGCATTTATTAAAATAGAGTGGATGGCAAGTTAAATGGCATCAGAACAATTCCTGGATATAATAGCCTGGTAAGTGCAATAAAACAAAAAAGTTTTAACTTGTTCGGAATGAGTTGAGGAAGATAAATTTCTACAGATTTAATGTAAATGAACTGGCATGCTTTAAGGGTTAAAGGGAATATGTCATCAGCAAATGACCTACTGTTTAAATTGCGTTCTTGTGTTAAATGTTTTTATTGTTTTGAAAAATATTTAGACTTGAGAGTCCTCAGTGGTTGATACCTTTTAATGGCTAACTGAAAAGATGGTAACAAATTGCAAGCTTTCGAGACTACTCAGGTCTCTTCATCAGGGATAGACTAATACAACATCTGAAGAATCACATATTTATACACAAAATAGCACAGAAAAAATGCAATAGGTAGGTCCTACCTATTGCATTTTTTCTGTGCTATTTTGTGTATAAATATGTGATTCTTCAGATGTTGTATTAGTCTATGCCTGATGAAGAGACCTGAGTAGTCTCGAAAGCTTGCAATTTGTTACCATCTTTTCAGTTAGCCATTAAAAGGTATCAACCACTGAGGACTCTCAAGTCTAAATATTTTTCTATCTACTGGCTAACACGGTACGAAGATACACATCTATCATTTATTGTTTTGTAAATTTTTCGTACATCACAATTTTTGTAAAAAAAAATTAAAATGTTGTAATTTTTACGCTGGCTACTCAGGGTATTCCAGACTGGACACATACTTTTTGTTGTTTCCGGAAAGTCACATGAACATTAGAAGCAACAGACTGGCTCAGACACTATCATTTGTACTAAAGCATCTTATGAGCGGGTGCACATGACATTGTGAAGGAAGGGGGAGCAGAGTCAGTTGTGACATCCCCTATTGTGATTTGTGTATCCTGTGTTATTGTCATAACTCTGTTGTCAGGTGTCCTGGGACCAGGGGCTATCCCTATCCCTAACGCTAGGAGTGCCCTAGCTCGTCCAGTTCCCTAGATTACTTCTGATGGTGAAACACCATGGCCATGTACCTAGCCTTAGCTCCTGAATCCGCCCTCAGTCTGTACCCATCCCCGCCACCCAGGAAAAAGGGGAGTTGTAGTGTACCGTAATACACCAACCAGACTAACAAGGTAATACAAACAGGGATAAAGGAAAATACCAAACATACAAATATACTCACACAAAAAACAGAGGTAAACACTGGGGAGTGGAGGATGGGATAAATCCAAAGGAGGAGAAAGAGGGGAATTAGCACCCACTCAAAACCTATCAACAATCTCAGATAAATCCACCAAATGTCTTCTGAAACAACAACCACAAACCACCATCTCCTAACCATGCCTCATAAGCTATATATGGCAATGAGTGCTTGCCAGGCCCCAGAATATATAGTAGAGGGAAGTGGTCAACAGTGAACAGCTGAGAACCTTAATACAGGAAAGCTTCCAAGAGCTCTCAACTGAGCAGATTAACCACTGCACTGCTAAAAGAAACCTGCACTGTTTAATAAGAAGGTGAACTGCTTCTAAACAGTGCAGAAGTAGGAGATTTGAAATGCTGCTGTCTTCTGGCACCTCTCTGGTGCGGTAAACCCATGACATTTATCAGCTTTGTATAGAAGTGTTGCCTGTCATTGTAATACTGTCTGTGATGATAATGAGCCCATTGAAAACACTTCCTGAAAGAACAAGAAGATTTAGTCTAGAATCACCCCAGTAGTCAGTGTGAAAATTACAAGGGGGCATCCTCTACATCTGGAGGAAAGAAGGTTTAGTCATAATCACAGACGCATTCTTTACTGTAAGAGCAGTGAGACTGTGGAACTCTCTGCCGTATAATGTTGTAATGAGTAATTCCGTACTAAAATTTAAGAAGGGACTGGATACCTTTCTTGAAAAGTATAATATTACAGGCTATATTCACTAGTTTCCTAGATACAGCGTTGATCCAGGGAGCTAGTCTGATTGGTGTATGTGGAGTCGGGAAGGAATTTTTTTTCCCCAATGTGAAGCTTACTGTTTACCACTTGGGTTTTTTTTTGCCTTCCTCTGGATCAACATGTTAGGGCAGGTTAGGATAGGATATGGGTTGAACTAGATGGACTTAAAGTCTTCCTTCAACCTTAATAATTATGTTACTATGTTACTATTTTTTTAAGACATATGATGTGATATGATAAAAAACAAAGCATTGCAAAAGTTAAAAAAAAATCTCTGTAACATTAATATCTGATTTAACCCCTTACTGCCATCGGACGTACTATCCCGTCCATGGTACCTGGGCCCGTATGACCGGGGACGGGATAGTACGTCATAGGCGATCAGCTGCGCTCCTGAGGGGAGCGCAGCTAATCGCCGCCGGGTGTCAGCTGATTATCACAGCTGACACCCATGACTGTGTGTCAGGAGTGGTCACGGACCGCTCCCGGCACATTAACCCCTTGCACACCGCGATCAAACATGATCGCGGTGTACTGGGGGCACAGGGGAGGATCGCGCAGGGTGGGGGCTCCCTGCGCGCCCCCTGAGACCCTCAGAGCAGCGCGATGTGATTGCGCTGTTCTGAGGGCTTCCTCCCTCCCAGGACCCGGATCCAAGATGGCGCCGGGGTCCTGGAGGGAGGCGGCTACCTCAGTGCCTGCCGAGAGCAGGCACTGAGAAGCCTGCATCTATGCCTGTGCGATCGCTGGTGTGACAGAGTGCTGTGCACACTGTCACACCAGCGATCTGATAAAATACTGTGATGTCCCACCCTGGGACAAAGTAAAAAAGTTAAAAAAGTAAAAATAAACATGTGTAAAAAAAAAATCCAAAATAGATAAAAAAAAAAATATATATTCCCCAATAAATTCACTTCTTCCTGTAAATAAAAAAAAAAAAACAATAAAAGTACACATATTTGGTATCGCCGCGTCCGTAACGACCCCCCTATAAAATTGTCCCACTAGTTAACCCCTTTAGTGAACCCCTTAAAAAAAAAAAAAAAAAAACAAAGGAAAAAATCAATGCTTTATCATCATACCGCCGAATAAAAAGTGGAATAACGCGCGATCAAAAAGACCGATATAAAAAAACATGGCCCGCTGAAAACGTCATCTTGTCTCGCAAAAAACGAGCCATCATAAAGCATCATCAGCAAAAAAATAAAAAAGTTATAGCTCACAGAATAAAGCGATGCAAAAATAATTATTTTTTATATAAAATTGTTTTTATTCTATAAAAGCGCCAAAACATGAAAAAATGATAAATGAGGTATCGCCATAATCGTACTGACCCGAAGAATAAAACTGCTTTATCAATTTTACCACACGCGGAACGGTATAAACGCCTCCCCCAAAAGAAATTCATGAATTGCTGATTTTTGTTCATTCTAACCTCCCAAAAATCGAAATAAAAAGCGATCAAAAAATGTCACGTGCTCAAAAATGGTACCAATAAAAACGTCAACTCGTCCCGCAAAAAATAAGACCTCACATGACTCTGTGGGCCAAAATATGCAAAAATTATAGCTCTCAAAATGTGATGATGCAAAAACTATTTTTGCAATAAAAAGCGTCTTTTAGCGTGACAGCTGCCAATCATAAAAACCCGCTATAAATAGTAAATCAAACCCCCCTTTATCACCCCCTTAGTAAGGGAAAAATAATAAAATTAAAAAAAAGTATTTATTTCCATTTTCCCATTAGGGTTAGGGTTAGGGTTGCGGCTAAAGTTAGGGTTAGGGTTGGCGCTAAGTTAGGATTAGGGTTAGGGTTGGGATTAGGGGTGTGTTAGGGTTAGGTTTGTGGTTAGGGTTGGGACTAGGGTTAGGGGTGTGTTGGGGTTAGGGTTGGAGTTAGAATTGGGGGGTTTCCGCTGTTTAGGCACATCAGGGGCTCTCCAAATGTGACATGGCGTCTGATCTCAATTCCAGCCAATTCTGCGTTGAAAAAGTCAAACGGTGCTCCTTCACTTCTCAGCTCTGCCATGCGTCCAAACAGTAGTTTATCCCCACATATGGGGTATCAGCGTACTCTGGACCCCAAGAGTTATTGTGCAATTTGTCCTATTTCTTCTGCTACCCTTGGGAAATAAAAAACTGGGGGCGAAAATATCATTTTTGTACAAAAAAAAATATTTTTTTGTTTTTACGGCTGTACATTATAAACTTCTGTGAAGCACTTGGGGCTTCATAGCGCTCACCACAATCTAGATAAGTTCCTTGTGGGGTCTATTTTCCAAAATGGGGTCACTTGTTGGGGATTTCCACTGTTTAGGCGCATCAGGGGCTCTCCAAATGCGACATGACGCCCCCAGACCATTCCATCAAAGTCTGCAATCCAAAACGTCACTATTTCCCTTCCGAGCCCCGACGTGTACCCATACAGTAGTTTTCTCCCACATATTGGATATCAGCGTACTCAGGACAAATTGGACAACAACTTTTGGGGTCCAATTTCTCCTGTTACCCTTGTAAAAATAAAATATTGGGGCAAAAAAATCATTTTTGCAAAAAAAAAAAGGATTTTTTATTTTTACGGCTGTGCGTTATAAACTTCTGTGAAGCACTTCAGGGTTCAAAGTGCTCACCACACATCTAGACAAGTTCCTTGTGGGGTCTATTTTCCAAAATGGGGTCACTTGTGGGGGGTTTCCACTGTTTAGGCGCATCAGGGGCTCTCCAAATGCGACATGACGCCCCAGACCATTCCATCAAAGTCTGCAATCCAAAACGTCACTACTTCCCTTCCGAGCCCTGACGTGCGCCCATACAGTAGTTTTCTCCCACATATTGGGTATCAGCGTACTCAGGACAAATTGGACAACAACTTTTGGGTTCCAATTTCTTCTGTTACCCTTGTGAAAATAAAATATTGGGGGCGAAAAAAATCATTTTTGTAAAAAAAAAAAGATTTTTTATTTTTACGGCTGTACGTTATAAACTTCTGTGAAGCAATTCGGGGTTCAAAGTGCTCACCACACATCTAGATAAGTTCCTTGTGGGGTCTATTTGCCAAAATGGGGTCACTTGTGGGGGGTTTCCACTGTATAGGTGCATCAGGGGCTCTCCAAATGTGACATGACGCCCCCTAGACCATTCCATCAAAGTCTGCAATCCAAACGTCACTACTTCCCTTCCGAGCCCTGACGTGCGCCCATACAGTAGTTTTCTCCCACATATTGGGTATCAGCGTACTCAGGACAAATTGGACAACAACTTTTGGGTTCCAATTTCTTCTGTTACCCTTGTGAAAATAAAATATTGGGGACGAAAAAATCATTTTTGTAAAAAAAAAAAAAGATTTTTTATTTTACGGCTGTACGTTATAAACTTTAGTGAAACACCTGGGGGTTAAAAGTTCTCACCACACATCTAGATAAGTTCCTTGAGGGGTCTAGTTTCCAAAATGGCGTCATTTATGGGGGTTTCCACTGTTTAGGCAGATCAGGAGCTCTCCAAACACGACATGGCGTCCAGCCAATTCTGCGTTGAAAAAGTCAGACGGCGCTAATTCCCTTCCAAACTCTTCCATGCACCCAAAAGTGGTTTACCCCCACATATGGGGTATCAGCGCACTCAGGACAAATTGCAAAATAACTTTTGGAGTCTTGTTACCCTTGGAAAAATAAAAATTGGGGTGAAAAGATCATTTTTGTGGAAAAAATATGATTTTTAAATTTTACGGCTCTACGTTATAAACTTGTGTGAAGCACTTGGGGGTTCAAATTGCTCACCAAAGATCTAGAAAAGTTCCTTAGGGGGTCTAGTTTCCAAAATGGGGTCATTTGTGGGGGGTTTCCACTGTTTAGGCACATCAGGGGCTCTCCAAATGCAACATGGCATCCAATCTCAATTCCAGCCAATTTTGGTTGGAAAAAGTCAAATGGTGCTCCTTCCATTCCGAGCTCTGCCGTGCGCCCAAACAGTGGTTCCCACCCAAATATGGGGTATCAGCGTACTCAGGACAAATTGGACAACAACTTATGTGGTCCAATTTCTCCTGTTACCCTTGAGAAAATAAAAAATTAGTGACTAAAATATAATTTTTGTGGGAAAAAAATAGGATTTTTTATTTTCATGCCCGGGCATTATAAACTTGTGTGAAGCACTTGGGGGTTCAAAGTGCTCACCAAAGATCTATATAAGTTCCTTAGGGGGTATAGTTTCCAAAATGGGGTCACTTGTGGGGGGTTTCCACTGTTTAGGCTCATCTGGGGCACTGCAAACGGAACATGACCCCATCAACGTCTGCATTCCAAAACGTTACTGCTTCCTTTCCAAGCCCTGCCGTGCACCCAAACAGTTCCCCCCCCACATATGGGGTATCAGCGTACTCAGGACAAATTGGACAACAACTTTTGGGGTCCAATTTCCTTGGGAAAATTCAAAAATTTGGGACTAAAAAATCATTTTTGTGGAAAATTGTTTTTTTTTTTTTTCACACCAGGCATTATAAGCTTTTGTGAAACACTTGGGAGTTCAAAGTGCTCACAACAGATCTAGATAAGTACCTTAGGGGGTCTAGTTTCCAAAATGGTGTCACTTGTGGGGGTTACCACTGTTTAGGCGCATCAGGGGCTCTCCAAACACGACATGGCGTCCAATCTCAATTCCAGCCAATTTTAGTTTGAAAAAGTCAAACGGCGCTCCTTCCCTTACGAGCTCTGCCGTGTGCCCAAACAGTGGTTTTCCCCCACATATTGGGTATTGGCGTACTCATGAGTAATTGCATAACAACCTTATCTGCCCATTTTCTCCTTTTACCCTTGTGAAAATAAAAAAAAGTTTGTAAAAGATCATTTTTGTGGCTAAAAAGTTAAATATTCATTTTTTCCTTCCACATTGCTTTAGTTCCTGTGAAGCACCTGAAGGGTTAATAATCTTCTTGAATGTGGTTTTGAGTACCTTGAGGGGTGCAGTTTTTAGAATGGTGTCACTTTTGGGTATTTTCTGCCATATAGACCCCTCAAAGTGACTTCAAATGAGAGGTGGTCCCTAAAAAAAATGGCTTTGTAAATTTTGTTGTAAAAATGAGAAATCGCTGGTCAACTTTTAACCCTTATAACTTCCTAACAAAAAAAAATTTTGGTTCCAAAATTGTGCTGATGTAAAGTAGACATGTGGGAAATGTTATTTATTAACTATTTTGTGCGACATATTTCTCTGTTTTAAGGGAATAAAAATTCAAAGTTTGAAAATTGCAAAATTTTAAAAATTTTCGCCATATTTGCGTTTTTTTCAAAAATAAACGCAAGTTATATCGAAGAAATTTTACTTCTAACATGAAGTACAATATGTCACGAGACAACAATCTCAGAATCGCAAAGATCCGTTGAAGCGTTCCAGAGTTATAACCTCATAAAGAGACAGTGGTCAGAATTGTAAAAATTGGCCCGGTCATTAACGTGCAAACCACCCTTGGGGGTGAAGGGGTTAAACTATGGATGATTTTCCAATTTCACATCACTCTTAATACTGATTATTGCTACTAATAGAAGTTGGTTTAATAATCGTGAAGTATGGAGATGAAGACATTTATAGTAGTCATTCTGTTAGCCTGGTCTTTAAAAAATGCAAACAGGGCAACAAACCCTTTATAAAAAAACCCTTTTTACTGTCGTAAAAATTTTTTTTTTTAAATCTATTTTTCCCGATAAAAAAATTAAATCTTGATCATTTTTTCTTGTTTTTCCTCTGTTTTAAGGGCCGTGGAGAGGGACTCCCTTAAATGGGACTATTTGGGTTTTTTCCGGGGGCTTTGAGGGAATTGCCCTAATCCCCTGGGTTTTTAAATTTGGGCTGTGCACATTTTTCCATTTTCCCAGCACGAAACAATTTTTTCTTGTGTCGGTTTTAATCGGAGGGGACACTCGCCCCTTTCAAGTCTATGGGTTCAGTAAAAAAAAACGGACTGCATTGGATAAATTTTTTACGGGGACTCACTTGTTTCCAACATGAAAAAATCGGATTGCACTCTGATCTTAGCCCGTTTAAAACATCAATGGATTTTTTTTCTCGGTGGGGGAAAAAACCCGGTTATTGCCCCCCCCCCCCCTTGTAGCTGCCATGAACAGCCCAGTGGGTGTCACACAGGGCAAGAGGGTTTTGGGCTCCCCATCAAATTTTGCTGCATTAATGAATGTTTTTCCCCCATATAGGAAAGATTTTTTAAAACCAAACTGGGATTTCCCCAAGTTAAATTTTTTTTCTTGTTTTACCCATTACATTTTTTTTTGGGCCCTTTTTTTAAAACGGGCTAGTAAATAAAACCCCAGTAACTTTTTAGGTCGGCCATTGAAAGGCCCTTTAAAAAGGGGGTTTTTTTTCCCAAGGGTTCAAATTTCCTTCTAGAAACCCCCAAAATTTTACAAGGGATGGGGCCGATTAACAGAAAAGTTTTGAAAACCCGGGGTTTTTAAAAAAAATAAAAAAACAAAATTTTGTTTTTTAAATTCCCTTTTAAAAACTACCCCACTACCAAAAAATTTGTTTTTTTCTTTATTACAGCATATCAGAAGCCTCAGGGATTAAAAAGTATAAGCCCAAAGGGAAAAATTTAAAATGGGCCAAATTTTCCCAAAATTGTAATTTTTAATAATTAGTTAGGGGGTTTTTGGGAATCCCCCAAAACACTATATGTTTCCTTTTAAAACCCAATGATTACAGTGGGAAAGCGTAGCATGGGCTACTGGGGGCCAGAGAGGGTTTCCGCCTGGCCCCATCCCCGGGAAGGGGGGCTATTAAATTCCCGGGCCCTTTCTTCTGTAATTAGGCGGGGAAGGGGCGTTGTTTCTGAGATGACAGAGTTGGGCCCGGAAAAAAAAGGGGCTTTTTCCCTTGTCAGAATGGGCTCTATTTATTTTTATTTTTCAGTTAGGTTTTATTATATTGTTACTGCAAACTTTTTGAAAACTGAGAAACAGTTTACTTTTGGCTGTGGGGTTCGCTTTGTGGGAAGGGGGGGGCACTACAAGCATGGGGCTTTACATTTCTCCCCGGGCCCCCTACAACAGGGTGGGCCCCTGCCTTACTCAATGCACGGAATTGAGTTTAGGTGGAAAAATGCTAAGTTGGGGATGTGACCGGGGTATGCCCATTCATATACTTTTAGTCAAGTGTCTGGGGTCCCCGAACAGCGAATTTCCCCACAGAAAAACAGTACCCTGGATGTAGGGTTCACAAGTCTGCAGTCCATAAAAGCGATTTGGGAGTTTTAGGGGGGACAAAAACCCCCTTTTAATTAATTTTATTTAAAAAGGGCAATTATTTGTATAAAGATCTTTAAAAAGGGTTTCTTTTTTTCCCGCCCAAGAAAGGGCAGGGAGAAAGCGCGGGCTGCGCAAGGGGGAGATGGAGGGGGGCACTGTTTTGGGTGATGTAGGACATGGCATCCCCAAAAGATGGAAAAGGATGGTGAAAAAGAAAAAGAGAGGAGGTTTCCAAATCAAGACCGGGGACGGTTTTTCTGACTAGCCCTGCCCTCTGTGGGTATAATAAAAAATCTTATTTGGGGCCTTTAAGAGAGGATTTTGGGGATTTAAATAAGCATACTTGAATGCTGTAAAAAGGGCCCGGGAAAAATGCTGGCCCCAATTTATATGGGGGGGAAAACCCGGTGACAGGCTCAGTTTAAAATGGTTTTTCTGGGAATGGGATTTTAAAAATCTGAGTTCCCCTTTAAAAATGACTGCCGATTTTTCCAAAAACATGAAGAAAAGTGGTGCGGCCCCTGCTGTAATGAATTCCCCAAAAAACCCCTGGTGGAAACACTCGCTTCCGCTTAAGCAAGGCTGGGGGTTTTTTGTTACAGGGGGGCCCCAAAGCAGGGTTTTTTTTAAAATTTTTTTAAACCCCCTTCCCCCCCCCAAGGGGGGGTTTGGGCCCCCCGTTAATGACCGGGGCCCAATTTTTTTCAATTTGACCCCCTGTCTTTTAAAGAGGGTTTTAAACCCCTGGAAAGCTTAAAGGATCTTCGCAAAAATTGGGGAAAATTTTTTTTCGGGACCCTATTGTACTTCATGTTAGTGCTAAAAAATTTTTTCGTTTTAACCCTTTGGTTTTTTTTTTTGAAAAAAACGCCAAAAAATGGCGAAAAATTTTGAAAATTTTGCAAAATTTTTTAAACTTTGAATTTTTTTTTTTCCCCTTTAAAAAAGAAAAAATTGTCACACAAAAAAAGTTAAGAAATAAACCCCCTTTCCCCATGTTACTTTTTCAGCACAATTTTGGAAACCCAAAAATTTTCCCTTTTTTAGGAAAAAAATAAGGGGTTTAAAAATTGGCCCCCGATTTTCATTTTTTTCAAAAAAAATTTACAAAGCCATTGTTTTTAAAGACCCCCCCCTCACTTTTTAAACACTTTGACGGGTTATATGCGGGAAATTTCCCCCAAAAATGAACCCTTCTAAAAAACTGGGAAAACCCCCCAAGCTACTCAAAAAATACATTCAAGAAAGTTTTTAAAAACCCTTTTAGGTGGCCCCAAGGAGCTGAAGCAACGGGGATGGAAAAATTTTTTTTTTAACTTTTTAGGCCCCCAAAAAAAGGGCCTTTTTCAAATTTTTTTTTTTCCCCGGAAAAAAAGGGAAAACAAAAATTGTGGGAATTAACCGGGTTCCCAAATCCCCCTTTTGGGGGAAAAACCCCGTTTCACCCCAAACCCAAAAGGGCCCCCCTTTGCTTTTTAAAAAAAAATTTGGGGGTTTTTTCCCCAGGGTTTTTGGGGCCCCTTAAAAAAAGGTAAAACCAAAAAAAAAACCCATTTTAAAATAAAAAAGAATTTACTAGATTTTGTAAATTTAAAACCCCAAAGGTTGAAAAAATTTTTGCCGGGGGGAAAAAAAAAAAAATTTTAAAAAAAATTTTTTTTTGCCCAAATTTGGGTTTTTCCAAAAAGGGACCCCCAAAAACGGGCCCAATTTTGCCGGAGTGTTCCCCCCAAAGGGGGGGGGGGGAAAAAAAAGGGGGGCCCCCCCGGGGCCCCTTAAAAAAGGGGGGGGTTTTTGGTGCCAATTTTTTGGGGCCCCTTTTGGACCCCAGTGGAAAACCCAAAAACCCCCCCGTGCCCTTTTTGGGTCCCCCAGGAAAACAGTTTTGGGGAAACACTTTAACCCCCAATGTTTAAAAGTTTTTAAACCCCGGGGCGAAAAAAAAAATCCTATTTTTTAAACAAAATTTTTCTTATTTATTTTTTTTTTTTTCCCTTTTCGGGTGGGGGAAAAAATTTTTTTTCCCCTTTTTTCCGGGCCCCCTTTTCCCCCGGGGGGCCCCCCTTTGGGGGCCAGGGCCCCTTTTTAAAAACCTTTATTTTCCCCAAATTGCAAAAATTGAGTTGGCGCTTTTTGTTTTGGGGGCCCTGATTCCTGCAGGGCCCCCCAAAATAAAAAAAAACCCCAAAACACAGTTTTTTTTGGGGCCTTTTAACCCCAAGTGTTCCAAATTTTTAAATTCCCGTTTAAAAAAAAATTTTTTTTCCCAATTGTCTTTTACCCCAATTTTAACCCAAGGGGGGCCCCCCCCTTTTCTTTTGCCCCTTTGGGGGAAAAAGGGGGGGAAAAACCCTTTTTTCAGGCAATTTTTGGGGGGGGGGCCCTTTTTTTTCCCAAAAAATTTATGCCTGTGGTTTGGAGAGCCTGTCGAAAACAGTGGAACCCCCAAAATGCCCTTTTTTTAAAAACCCGGAAAGGTTTTTTTCCTTTTGGGTGAGTTTTGAAACCCCCCTTACAAAGTTTTTTAAAGGGGTTAAAATAAAAATTCTTTTTTTTTTAAAAAAAAATTTTTTTTTCCCCTTTTTTGGGTTTTCAAGGGGGGAAAAGGGAAAAAAAAAAAAAATTTTCCAATTTTTTAAATTTTAATCCAAAAAAAAAAAAAAAAAAAAAACCCCCCCGGGGGGGGGGGGGGGGCCCCCCAAAAGGTTCGGGGGAAAATTTTTTTAACCCAAAAAGGGCCAAAAGGGCCCCCAAAAAATTTTTAAAAAGGGACCCCAAGGTTTTTTTAATTTTTTTTAAAATTTCCCCCCCTTTTTAAAAAAAAAAAAGGGGGTTTTTCCCCCCTTTTTTTTTTTAAACCCCCCAAAAAATTTTTTTTCCGGGGAAAGGGGGGGGCCCCCCAAAATTTTTGGAAATTTTTTTGGCCCTTTGAAAAAAAAAAAAAAAAATTTTTTTTGGGGGGAAAAAGGGGGGGTTTTTTTTTAAAAAAGGTTTTTTCCCCTTCCCCCCCCCGGGGGAAAAAAACCCCCCCCGTAAAAAAAAAATTTGAAAACCCGGGTTTTTTTTTTTAAAAAAAAAAAAAAAAACCCGGGTTTTAAAAAAAAAAGGGGAAAAACAAAAATTTTTTTTAAAAAAAACCCCCCAAAAAATTTTTTTAAAAAAAGGGGGGGGAAAAAAAGGGTTTTGGGGGGCCCGGGGTTTTTCCCCCCCCAAAATTTTTTTTCCCAAAAAAAATTTTTTGGGGGGGGGCCCCGGGGGGGGTTTTTTTAAAAAAAATTGGGGGGAAAGGACCCCCCTTTTTAAAAAAGGGGGGGCCCCGGGAAAACCCCCAAAAAAAACCCTTTTAATTGGGGGTGGGGAAAGGGGGGGGGGGGGGTTGGGGGGGGGGGCCCCCGGACCCCCGGGGCCTTGGGGTTTTAAATTTTCCTTTTTTTTTTTCCCCCCTTTAAAAAACCCCCCAAAAAACCCCCCCGGGGGGGGGCCCCCAAAAAAAGGGGTTTTTTTTTTTCCCCCCTTTTTTAAATTTTTTTCCCCAAAAAAACCCCCAAAACCTTATTTTAATAAAAAGGGGGACCCCTTAAAATTTTTTTTTTTAAAAAAACCCAAAAAAAAAAAAAAAAAACCCCCCCCAAAAAAAAAAAACCCCCCAAACCCCAAACCAAAAAAATTTTTAAATTTGGAAAAAATTTTTAAAAAAAAAAAATTTTTTTTTTAATTTTTTTTTCCCAAAAAAGGGGTAAAAGGGGGTTTTTTTAAAATTTTTTTGGGGGGGAAAAAAAACCCTAAAAGCCTTTTTTTTAAAAAATTTTTTTTAAAAAAATTTTTCCCCTTTTTTTTCCATTTTTCCCAAATTGGGGGGGTTTTTTTTTTGGGGGCCCCTTTTCCTTTTTTTTTTTTTTTTTCCCCCTTTTTTTAAAAATTTTTTTAATTTTTTTTTGGGGTTAAAAAAAAAAAATTTAAAAAAAAGGGGGGGGGTTTTTTTAAACCCCCCTTTTTTAAAAAAAAAAATTTTTTGGGCGGAAACTTAACCCGGGGGGTTTTTTTTTTTTTTCCCCCCCCCCCAAATTTTTTTTTAAAAAAATTGCCCGGGTGGGGGGAAAAGGGGCCTGGCGCTACGTCGTATTTATTTTTGCTTGTTAATCCCGGGTTTTTTGGGCATTTTTCTATTTTTTAAACTGCTTTCTTTCCCAGTTCCACAGATTCCCACCAAACTGGAAGCAATAAATAGTTTTGTTGTCTGTTTAGGCTTGTGCTCCCCTTTGCGTTGCATCTGGTCAACTGCTTATACATCTATCTGTCTATAATAATTACCACAATTCCTTATTTATAATAGAAAAAGGAACAACTGAAGAGATCCATTAAAAATATATATTTATTAAAGTCCAAACATAAAACAAAAAATAAAAATAAAACAGATAAGCAGAATGCCTCTATGCAAGACAGAATAATTCCAGCAGCTAGCCACAACAAGGGCATATAGTTATAAGAATTATGGCAATAAAAAAATCAATGCTACTAAAGCAATAAAGAGGGGTTTCCTTATATATAATAAAGTGCTACATACAAATCAATGGTCAGATAATTCATGAAGATAATAATACCCCTATCATAAAGTGCATAGTGCAAAAATATAATTACCCATATAGCGAGCACAAATTAATAAAGTGCTTAGTGCAAATTAATTAAATGAAGGTTCTTAGCGCGTAAATTGGCCAATTCATGTATGCCCATCAACTGCGGCAAGGTGAGCTCCCTCAGATGGGACCCTGTTCTACTTTACATACCTCTCTTGAGCTATCAGCCTACAGTTAAAGGGAATCTGTCACCCCATTTTTGCCATATCAGCTAAAGATATGGCTGAATAGTGCGTCCCATAAGAAAGCTAGCGGTATTTATCTTATACCCCCGTTTTCATATCAAAATACCTTAGTAAAGTTGGTATTTTGGGCTGCCAATCAGGGCATTCAGGTCAGATGGGCGGCGTTTATTCGCTTCCCCCCCCCCAGCTCCTCCGCTTCTGTCACGTAACGCTGTCTGTGAATATCACAGACAGCGTACTGTTTCCGCGATTGCGCTGTGAAGCAGGGCCCCTGCGTGTGAGCAGTGTTCTTTGCCCAACAGTGGGCAAAGTAGTAAAACATTACTGCGCATGCGTCAGATTTCCTGACTTTCCTTGGCCCGGAAGTCATCAGCAATCACTGGACGACTTCCGGGTCAAGTAAAGTGCCAGAAATTACTTGCGCTTGCGCGGTAGTGATAGTGTGCTGGCCCACTGTTGGGAAAACAACAATGCGCACGCGCGAGGGACTTTTACACAGTGCAAGCGCGGAAAGACAACGGACAAGAAAAAAAAAAGCTACGTATGCCAAGAATGGAGGAGGGTTGGGGGAAGCGAATAACTGCCGCCCAGCGGACCTGACCGCCCTGATTGGCAGCCCAAAATACCAACTTTACTAAGGTATTTTTATATGAAAACGGGGGTATCAGGATATAAGGTAAATACCGCTAGCTTTCTTATGGGACGCACTATTCAGCCATATCTTTAGTTGATATGGCAAAAATGGGGTGACAGATTCCCTTTAAATGGACAAACATGTCTCTCCCAGGCTATGAGCCTACAATTCAAATGGGTAAGTAGAACTGATGAAAATTACCTGCTGGTCAATGGGAGGAGTGCAGAGTCAGGCTGGAGACAGTCACACATCCAATAGTAAAATATAGAGAAAAAAACCTGACCAGCTCCTCCTAAGTGTGAACAGGTGCAAGCTGCGATATCTGCATTATATAGAAAAAGAAAACACAGCAGCACTCTATATCAGCCAAGATATATGAAAACACTGAAAAAATTGAATTTAAACTATGTTATTACTCAATAAGATGAACTTACAAAAATGAGGTCACCTTGCCATGGTTGATGGGCATACATGAATTGGAACCTTCAATTTTGTAAGTTCATCTTGCTGAGTAATAACACAGTTTAGATTAAATTTTTTTCAGTGTTTTCATATATCTTGGCTTATATAGAGTGCTGCTGTGTTTTCTTCTTCTATTATCTATCTATCTATCTATCTATCTATCTATCTATCTATCTATCTATCTATCTATCTATCTATCTATCTATCTATCTATCTATCTATCTATATCTATCTCACCATTTTCCAAAGATTCTTCTGTACTGTATGACTTAACTGAATGTTTAGATTTTTATGTACGTCTCTGTAAAAGAGATTACTGTGCCTCTCACAGATACATCACTGATACTTTAATCATGCCCAGTGGGTGCACTCCTCCAAAAGCAAGGCCTGCCAAGCACCCACTCTGACCATGAAAACCTTTGATGTTTTAAGTATTTGCTTTCAGGATGATTAATCAGAGTACATCCAGAACTCAGGATCTCACCATAATAGCAGGTGCCTGAGTTCTCGTGGTTCCACTGTCAGAGCTGTTAATGGAAGCGTCTGTTTTACAGCGCGGTTGACAGCAGCATTGTCCTGGCTGGGTTACAGCCCTGACATGTGGAATCAATCTTTTTAAACTGTCAATTAATCAGTAAGGCAGCTGTCAGATCTGGCTGAATTGCCCAGAAGGACAGCACCTCTCCTGTGCATTATACCTAGTCTGTCTGACTGCGGAGAAAAGCAAGTGTTTTACAGAAGTCAGACATGTTGCTGTCCCAGTTAATGGCACTGCAGGAGATGACTAGACCAAAATTATAAAAAAGCCTCCTAAATAACAATGTACTATAACTGTCGTCCTTCCACATAGTTTTTTATGGCCCTCTGTTACTACTGTCGTCATGGCTTACATTTATAAGCCACGACACTATATATTAAAGACATGACAGCTATGCCGGATATATTTTTAAATAAATACTATATACTTCACAAACCTCATTGCTTTAAATGGGATCCATTATGTTCTGGAATTTTTTTTTTCACCAAGAATAGTGCTTCAAACTATCCTACTCATGAGATTAAAAATGCAAACAGTGCAACAAAACCCATTATAGAAAATCTATTAGCTGTCGTCACATTTTTTATTTAAATCTATATTCCCGATAAAATAATAAATCTTGATCATCTTTTCTTGCTTTCCTCTGTTATAAGGGCTCGTGGAGACGACTGCTTAAATCGGACTAGTGGTGTCCGTGGCTTTGATGGATTGCCCTCATCCCCCTGTGATTCTAATGGGCTGTGCACACTTCCACTTCTCAGCACGCACAATTTGTCTTGTGTCGGTGTCAATCGGATGACACTCGCCCATTCAAGTCTATGGGTCAGTGAAAAAAATCGGACTGCACTTGGATGACATTTTCACAGACTCACATGATTCCAACATTGAAAAAATCGGATTGCACTCTGATCGTAGTCCGATTAACATCAATGGATTGATTTTCTCGGATGGAGAGAAAACGGTTATTTGACTGTAGCCTGACACTGAACAGTCAGTGGGTGTCACACAGTGCAAGAGGGATTTGCTGCCATCTAATTGCTGCATTAATGAATGTTTTTACCCATATAGGAAAGATGTATCAACCACTGAGGACTCTCAAGTCTAAATATTTTTCTTGTTTTTACCCATACATTTTTTGTTGGCCCATTTGAACGGGCTAGTAAATGAACGCCAGTCAACTTGTAGGTCGGCCATTGAAAGGACACTTTACAAAAAGGTTTTTCCAATGTCTAATTCACTTCTAGAAACCTCAGAATTTACAATGGATAGGCAGATTCACAGTAAAGTTTTGAGATCTGAGCTTAAAAAAATAAAGTAACAATACTTGTTTTTACTCCTTTTCAAACTATTCACTACCAAAAAAGTGTTTTCTACTTTATTACAGCATATCAGCAGCCTCAGGGATTAACAAGTATAAGCACGAAGAAAAAGTAATAATAGCCAAGATTCCTAATGTAATTTTAATAATTAGTAGAGTGTTTGAATCCACAAAACACTATATGTTTCCTGTACAAGCCATGATTACAGCTAGGAGCAGTAGCATAGCTACTGGGGGCCAGAGAGGGCTTCCGCCCTGGACCCATCACACGAAGGGGCTCACTTGAAGTCATGGCCTCTTCTGTAATTAGGCAGAAGGCGATGCTCTGAGATGACAGAGATAGGGCGGAAAAATGGCTGTTCCCTTGTCAGAATGAGACTCTATTTATTATATTTACAGCTTAGGTTTTATTATATTGTTACTGCAAACTTGTGAATACTGAGATCACGTCTACTTTGTGCTGTGAGGGTTCGCTATTGCTGGAAGCGGGCACTACAAGCATGTGCTATACATACTCCCGGTCACATACCAACAGGGTGGGCACTGCCTTACTCAATGCACGTGAATTGAGTGAGGCTGGAAAGTGCTAAGTTGGCATGTGACCGGGAGTATGCACATCATATACTTGTAGTCAAGTGTCTGGGTGCTCCCAGCAACAGCGAATCCTCACAGAAAGCAGTACATGCGATGTGAGGATTCACAAGTCTGCAGTCACATAAAGCGATTTGTAGTTTTAGACAGGACAACCCTTTAATAATTTCATAATAAGGCTAATTATTTGTATAAAGTTCTTAAAGGGTACTTTGTTCTGCCCTTGACAGGGCAGAGAGAAAGCGCGACTGCGCAAGAGCGAGATGGAGGACACTGTGTGGATGATGTAGGACATGTCATCCACATGAAGCATGGAAAAAGGATGGTGAACAGAAGAAGAGAGGAGGTGCCAGATCAAGACCTGAGACGTCCATCTGACTAGCCCTCGCCATCTGTGGGTATAATAAAAGATCTTATTTGGGCCTTCAAGAGAGGATTGGAGATTTAAATATAGCATACTAGAATGCTGTAACAGGGCTGAAAGATGCTGGCCGCACTTTATATGGGGAAAACCTGGTGACAGGCTCAGTTTAAAATGGTTGTCTGGGAATGGGATAAAAGTCTGCAGTCACTTTATATGACTGCCGATTGCCAAATCATGACAGAATGTGGTGCGCCTGCTGTAATGAATTCCCAAAAATCACTGGTGCAGCACTCAGCTCTCAGCTTAAGCAAGGCTGGTTATCATGAATACAGGGGTCCCCACGCAGTTTTTTTTTAAATTATTTAACCCCTTCACCCCCAAGGGTGGTTTGCACGTTAATGACCGGGCCAATTTTTACAATTCTGACCACTGTCTCTTTATGAGGTTATAACTCTGGAAACGCTTCAACGGATCTTCGCAATTCTGAGAATTTTTTCTCGGGACATATTTTACTTCATGTTAGTGCTAAAATTTCTTCGATATACCTTGCGTTTATTTTTGAAAAAAACGCAAATATGGCGAAAATTTAGAAAATTTTGCAATTTTCAAACTTTGAATTTTTTTTTCCCTTAAAACAGAGAAATATGTCACACAAAATAGTTAAGAAATAACATTTCCCACATGTCTACTTTACATCAGCACAATTTTGGAACCAAAATTTTTCTTTGTTAGGAAATTATAAGGGTTAAAAGTTGACCAGTGATTTCTCATTTTTACAACAAAATTTACAAAGCCATTGTTTTAATGACCACCTCACATTTGAAGTCACTTTGACGGGTCTATATAGCAGAAAATACCCAAAAGTGACACCATTCTAAAAACTGCACCCCTCAAGCTACTCAAAACTACATTCAAGAAGTTTAATAACCCTTCAGGTGCTTCACAGGAGCTGAAGCAACGTGGATGGAAAAAATTAATATTTAACTTTTTAGCCACAAAAATGACTTTTACAAACTTTTTTTATTTTCACAAGGGTAAAAGGAGAAAATGGGCAGATAAAGTTGTTGTGGAATTTAACCTGAGTACGCCAATGCCCCATATGTGGGGGAAAACCACTGTTTGGGCACACGGCAGAGCTCGTAAGGGAAGGAGCGCCGTTTGACTTTTTCAAACTAAAATTGGCTGGAGTTGAGATTGGACGCCATGTCGTGTTTGGAGAGCCCCTGATATGCCTAAACAGTGGAAACCCCCCACAAGTGACACCATTTTGGAAACTAGACCCCCTAAGGAACTTATCTAGATCTGTTGTGAGCACTTTGAACCCCAAAGTGTTTCACAAAAGTTTATAATGCCTGGGTGTGAAAAAAAAAAAAACAATTTTCCACAAAAATGATTTTTTAGTCCCAAATTTTTGATTTTTCCCAAGGAAATTGGACCCAAAACTTGTTGTCCAATTTGTCCTGAGTACGCTGATACCCCATATGTGGGGGGGGAAACTGTTTGGGCGCACGGCAGGGCTTGGAAAGGAAGCAGTAACGTTTTGGAATGCAAACATTGATGGGGGTCATGTTCCGTTTGTAGTGCCCCAGATGAGCCTAAACAGTGGAAACCCCCCACAAGTGACCCCATTTTGGAAGCTAGACCCCCTAAGGAACTTATCTAGATCTTTGGTGAGCACTTTGAACCCCCAAGTGCTTCATACAAGTTTATAATGCCCGGGCATGAAAATAAAAAATCCTATTTTTTTCCCACAAAAATTATCTCTTAGTCACTAATTTTTTATTTTCCCATAGGTAACAGGAGAAATTGGACCACAAAATTTGTTGTCCAATTTGTCCTGAGTACGCTGATACCCCATATGTGAGGGGGAACCACTGTTTGGGCGCATGGCAGAGCTCGGAATGGAAGGAGCACCATTTGACTTTTTCCAACCAAAATTGGCTGGAATTGAGATTGGACGCTATGTTGCATTTGGAGAGCCCCTGATGTGCCTAAACAGTGGAAACCCCCCACAAGTGACCCCATTTGGGAAACTAGACCCCCTAAGGAACTTATCTAGATCTTTGGTGAGCAATTTGAACCCCCAAGTGCTTCACACAAGTTTATAACGTAGAGCCGTAAAATTAAAAAATCATATTTTTTCCACAAAATTGATCTTTTCACCCCAATTTTTATTTTCCCAAGGGAAACAAGACTCCAAAAGTTATTGTGCAATTTGTCCTGAGTGCGCTGATACCCCATACGTGGGGGTAAACCACTGTTTGGGTGCATGGCAGAGTTTGGAAGGGAAGGAGCGCCGTTTGACTTTTTCAACGCAGAATTGGCTGGATGCCATGTCGTGTTTGGAGAGCTCCTGATCTGCCTAAACAGTGGAAACCCCCCACAAATGACACCATTTTGGAAACTAGACCCCTCAAGGAACTTATCTAGATGTGTGGTGAGCACTTTGAACCCCAAAGTGCTTCACAGAAGTTTATAACGTACAGCCGTAAAATAAAAAATCTCTTTTTTTTTTTACAAAATTGATTTTTTCGCCCCCAATATTTTATTTTCACAAGGGTAACAGGAGAAATTGGACCCCAAAAGTTGTTGTCCAATTTGTCCTGAGTATGCTATACCCAATATGTGGGAGTAAACTACTGTATGGGCGCACGTCGGGGCTCGGAAGGAAGTAGTGACGTTTTGGATTGCAGACTTTGATGGAATGGTCTGGGGGAGTCATGTCGCATTTGGAGAGCCTCTGATGCGCCTAAACAGTGGAAACCCCCCACAAGTGACCCCATTTTGGAAAATAGACCCCACAAGGAACTTATCTAGATGTTTGGTGAGCACTTTGAACCCCGAAGTGCTTCACAGAAGTTTATAACGTACAGCCGTAAAAATAAAAAATCCTTTTTTTTTTTTTACAAAAATGATTTTTTCGCCCCCAATATTTTATTTTCACAAGGGTAACAGGAGAAATTGGACCCCAAAATTTGTTGTCCAATTTGTCCTGAGTACGCTGATACCCAATATGTGGGAGAAAACGACTGTATGGGTGCACGTCTGGGCTCGGAAGGGAAGTAGTGATGTTTTGGATTCCAGACTTTGATGGAATGGTCTGGGGGCGTCATGTCGCATTTGGAGAGCCCCGATGCGCCTAAACAGTGGAAACCCCCCACAAGTGACCCCATTTTGGAAAATAGACCCCACAAGGAACTTATCTAGAAGTGTGGTGATCGCTATGAAGCCCCAAGTACTTCACAGAAGTTTTATAACATACAGCCGTAAAAACAAAAAAATCATTTTTTTTTTACAAAAATGATTTTGTCGCCCCCAGTTTTTTATTTTCCCAAGGGTAACAGGAGAAATAGGCCAAATTGCACAATAACTCTTGTGGTCCAGAGTACGCTGATACCCCATATGCGGGGGTAAACTACTGTTTGGGCGCATGGCAGAGCTCAGAAGTGAAGGAGCACCATTTGACTTTTTCAACGCAGAATTGGTTGGAATTGAGATCAGACGCCATGTCACATTTGGAGAGCCCCTGATGTGCCTAAACAGCAGAAACCCCCAATTCTAAAGGTACTGCCACACTACACAATCCCGCTAGCGATCTCGTTAGCGTCGCATACTAATGAGATCGCTAGCGGGATTGTTTCTATATCGCTAGTAGCTACCTATTTTAGCGATGTCGTTAGGACGCTATCGCGGTTAGCGATCTCCTTAACGACTTTAGCGGTACAAAAGTACCGCTAAATCGCTAAAAAAGGTGCCACACTCAGCGATTAGATACTTACCAGCGGGGCGCCTGCGACGAAAATAGGGTCCGGAACGATTCCAGCGACGAGCGAGATCACAGCAGGAAGCTCGTCGCTGGCAGATGCCACACACAACAACATCGCTAACGAGATCGCTAAATAGTGACGTTTTTTAGCGATCCCGTTAGCGATGTTGTTTAGTGTGGCATACCCTTAACTCCAACCCTAACCCCAACACACCCCTAACCCTAGTCCCAACCCTAACCACAAACCTAACCCTAAACACCCCTAACCGTAATCCCAACCCTAATCCTAACTTTAGCGCCAACCCTAACCCTAACGGAAAAATGGAAATAAATACATTTTTTTAATTTAATTTTTTTTCCCTAACTAAGGGGGTGATAAAGGGGGGTTTGATTTACTATTTATAGCGGGTTTTTATGATTGGCAGCTGTCACGCTAAAAGACGCTTTTTATTGCAAAAAATAGTTTTTTGCATCACCACATTTTGAGAGCTATAATTTTTGCATATTTTGGCCCACAGAGTCATGTGAGGTCTTATTTTTTGTGGTACGAGTTGACGTTTTTATTGATACCATTTTTGAGCACGTGACATTTTTTGATCGCTTTTTATTTCGATTTTTGGGAGGTTAGAATGAACAAAAAACAGCAATTCATGAATTTCTTTTGGGGAGGCGTTTATACCGTTCCGCGTGTGGTAAAATTGATAAAGCAGTTTTATTCTTCGGGTCAGTACGATTACGGTGATACCTCATTTATATCATTTTTTTTATGTTTTGGCGCTTTTATAGAATAAAAGCAATTTTATATAAAAAATTATTATTTTTGCATCGCTTTATTCTGCGAGCCATAACTTTTTTATTTTTCACTGATGATGCTGTATGATGGCTCGTTTTTTGCGGGACAAGATGATGTTTTCAGCAGTATAATGTTTATTTATATCGGTCTTTTTGATCGCGTGTTATTCCACTTTTTGTTCGGCGGTATGATGATAAAGCATTGATTTTTTGCTTCGTTTTTTTTTTTTTTTTAAGGGGTTCACTAAAGGGGTTAACTAGTGGGACAGTTTTATAGGGGTGGTCGTTACGGACGCGGCGATACTAAATATGTGCACTTTTATTGTTTTGTTTTTTTATTTACAGGAAAAAATGAATTTATTGGGGAATATTTTTTTTTTTTTATGATTTTTTCTACCACTTTTTATTTTTATTTTTTTTACTTTTTTACTTTGTCCCAGGGTGGGACATCACAGTATTTTAGCAGATCGCTGGTGTGACAGTGTGCACAGCACTCTGTCACACCAGCGATCGCTCTGGCATCGCTGCAGGCTTCCCCAGCGCCTGCTCTCAGCAGGCACTGAGGAAGCCGCCTCCCTGCAGGACCCCGGCGCCATCTTGGATCCGGGGACCTGGAGGGAGTTCGGACCCTCGGAACAGCGCGACACATCGCGCTGCTCTGAGGGTCTCAGGGGAGCGCGCAGGGAGCCCCCTGCCTGCGCGATCCTCCCCTGTGCCCCAGGTACAGCGCGATCATGTTTGATCGCGGTGTGCCAGGGGTTAATGTGCCGGGAGCGGTCCGTGACCGCTCCTGACACACAGTCACGGGTGTCAGCTGTGATAATCAGCTGACACCCGGCGGCGATCAGCTGCGCTCCCCCGGGAGCGCAGCTGATCGCCCGTGACGTACTATTCCGTCCATGGGAATTAGGTCCAGGGTCACATGGACGGAATAGTACGTCTGATGGAATAAAGGGTTAAATAAATCCAGCCAATCTAAAGCAGACAGCTGAGGTCTGGTATTCTCAGGCTGGTAAGGTGCCATGGATATTGCCCCCCCGCCTATAAATAGCAGCCCTCAGGCACCCTAGAAAAGGCGCATCTAATAGATTCTGTCACTTTGCCGATGTGTGGCCCAGCTGTGCTTGGTACACATGTTCCCAGGAGGATGCACAGAAACGTAATTCACAAATACCTGATAAGCACACAACACTTGACATTTTTCCTGGTTCCACCAGAGGGAGCCCTTGAGACAGCAGTGAGAAAAAGACAATCTAGCTGAAAGTTAGGAGTCGTTGGTGTTACCTCAGGAGGAGCAGACACGACATCTCTGTACGGAGTTACCTCAAGAGAAGCTGACATCTACTGCTGCCTGTGCTCATATTTAGGTGTGTGTAGGACGACAGGCGAGTGGACAAAGGGAAAGAGTGACCGAGGTGATATAGCAACGATAGCTGCCTCCACTCTATACAACCGGACACCGTGTAAGGTTCTGTATATCTGTTTCTGAAATTCAGTTTGTTCGTCGGCCATTTTGCTTTCTGTTTTGCTGCAGCTATCTTGCCCTCAGTTAAAATGGAGTTTTCCAGCTTGCATGTTCCCGCCCTGATTCTCTCCGTTTGCTTCTTAAACAGCCACACCTGAGCAATCAGTGCTTCAGAATCTGGCCTGCAGTGAACCTGTGTTCTGACTCCTGAAGCCTTGGACTTTGTACTCCAGCCATTTCTACTGAGAAACTCTGGAGCTCTTGTGGACTCTGAACTCTGCTCTTGAAAGCCTCACGGTTGCATGGACTTGCGGTAACATAGAAGAAGATCTGAATCTGTTGTGGAGAGTTATTGATGAACTTAGATTACTTTGGCCTGCTGTGTCTCCTGCTTCTGTGTTTGCAACCTGTGTGTTTATTTTTGCCAATTTGTATGAAGCAATACAAGACTTTCTTTTTCAACCTGTGTCTCAAGTATTTTCATCGCACCCAAGCACAAGACGCTATATGAACTGTATCACATACATTACAAGATTCTGAAGCCAAACGTTAGTGTCTGCTGGGTCTGGAAAGGCTTGTCTGCTGTACTGTGGATATCGGATGTCCGGTTGTACTTTCTGTGATAACAGTGGTTGTGACTTCTCACAACCATTCCAGGTGAGCAATTCCCTTAAGTTTTTTTTCTGCAGAGTTATCACAGGTAAACACTATTGTTTTTTTTTTTTCTCTTCTCTTTTGTCTGCTGAAACTCTGGATATCAGATGTCTGGTTGAAAGCTTTCTGTGATGATAGTGGTTGTGACTTCTCACAACCATTCCAGGTGAGCAGTTCCCTTAAAGTTTTTTCTTTCTTCAGTGTTGCCACAGGTGAACACTATTGTTTTTTTTTTTCTCTCCTCTTCTTCCAGTATCCTGTCTTAAAAGATCTGGAAAATGGAGGCCCGCATAAAGGAACTTTGTGGAGTGACTGATAATATCCTTGCAGATTTGCAGAATATAAAGACCCGTCTTACAAATCTTCAGGACCTAAATAATCACAATTTGCAAGTGGTTGGACAGACTACTCAGGATTTGCGAGCCAGGATTGAGGTTCTAGAGGGGCGAGTCCAGGCTCCTGCCATGGCCCCGAGTTCTGGGATTCCCAAGTTGCCCCCTTTTCGTTTTGGTGGTGAACGTGAAAAATTCAGGGGATTTGTTAATCAATGTAATCTTTTTTTTTCTGCACATGCTTCACAATTTCCTACTGAACGATCTAAGGTGCTTACTATAATTATGTTGCTTACCAACAAGGCTTTGATATGGGCAAACCCTCTGATTGAGACTGAGGATGATTGTTTGAATCACCTTGATGACTTTATTTCAGCCATGGGGCAGGTGTTTGATGACCCCAATCGAGGTGCAACAGCTGAAGCAGCCATGTTAGTTTTGCGCCAAGGTAAGCACTCAGTAGCTGAATATGCCTTGGATTTCAGGAGATGGGCCCTTGATACCACCTGGGACAATTCCGCCAAAAAATCTATTTTTCGAAAGGGTTATCCCCACTAATTAAGGATGAACTTGCTCGTGCCGACCCTCCCACTGCGTTAGGTGACTTTATTAACTACTGCATCCGTATTGATACTCGTTTAACTGAACGCAGGCAAGAGAGATGGTTCGAAAACAATCGTACTAACCTTTTCCTACCTTCCTCTCCAGCTAAGGAACCTTTGAATAGGATTACACGGGAACCTGAACCTGAACCCATGCAGGTAGACTCTTTGCTACGACGGGTTAGTGATGCACGCAAGGAACATCGTTTTAAGGAGAATCTATGTTTTTACTGTGGTAAGTCAGGGCACTTTATTATTAACTGTCCCAGCCGTTCTCGCAAGACTACTGCAGCACTCATTCATTGTGAGTGTTGCGAGAGGGGATCTGTCAGGTCCGAGCCTCAGGCTCCAGAGATAGCTGCCGCAGCAGATCTTGATTTCTCTGACTTAAACTCCGTTACCTCTGAGGACGTTGACTGTGTAAATGCTGCCATCTTTCAAGTTTCCTCAGCGGTGTCCCAGCTGAGTTGTAAGAAAAACAATTCTCACTGTTTTCTTTCCATCAAACTCTGGGTTGACTCAGCCTGGGTGTCTAGCTCTGCCATGATCGACTCAGGTGCAAGTGGAAATTTTATGGATGTCTCCTTTGCTCTAAAACAGGGAATACGTTCAGTGAAGAAGGTTGCTCCCGTACAGATGGAAACTGTGGATGGCTCCCTGCTGACCTCTGGACCAGTGGATCAGGAAACAGAGCCTTTAAAGGTTCTTATGGGTAAAGATCATCAAGAGAAACTGTCCTTTATGCTTATCTCTTCTCCTCACTTT
This sequence comes from Oophaga sylvatica, assembly GCA_033576555.1. NCBI lineage: Eukaryota > Metazoa > Chordata > Amphibia > Anura > Dendrobatidae > Oophaga > Oophaga sylvatica. The sequence continues at coordinate 480,618,619 of JARQOD010000004.1, forward strand.
CCCATTATTCTAGGGCTACCATGGCTGCAGGCTCAGAATCCTACCATTAACTGGGAGACCAAGGAATTACACTTCCCAGAGAAACAGATGAGTCAAAAAATTTCAGCTTGCTCTGTTCCTAAAGGAACCATGTCAGTCCCTGAATTACCAGCTGTATACCAGGACTATGTGGATTTATGTGACAAGAAGAACGCTGACCAGCTTCCTCCTCACCGTCCATATGATTGTCCAATTGAATTATTGCCTGGAGCAGAGATACCTTTTGGTAAGATCTACCCCCTGGCGGGGCCCGAGCTGAAGGCTTTAAAAGAGTACATAGACGAAAATCTAGCCAAGGGCTTCATACGCCCCTCTTCATCTCCTGCAGGGGCACCCATATTCTTTGTAAAGAAGAAAGATGGATCCCTGAGACCATGCGTAGACTATAGGGAACTTAATAAGGTTACTATTAGAAACCGTTATCCATTGCCTTTAATCCCTGAGTTATTGGAGAGAGTGCGACATGCTAAAATTTTTTCTAAACTAGATCTTCGTGGGGCCTATAACTTAGTCCGTATTAGACCTGGGGATGAATGGAAGACTGCATTCAGGTCACGCTATGGACACTTTGAATATCTGGTTATGCCTTTTGGTCTGAGTACCGCCCCAGCCACTTTCCAACACTTGGTGAATGACATCTTCAGGGATCTCCTAGATACATTCGTGGTAATTTATTTGGATGATATTTTAATTTTTTCTAACTCCACAGAGGAACATCATGGACATGTGAGAATGGTCTTGGAACGTCTAAGACAAAATCATCTTTACATCAAGCTTGAAAAGTGTGAATTCCATAAGACCGAAATTCAATTTCTGGGGTATGTACTGTCTACACAAGGAATTAGTATGGATGGAAGTAAAACCCAAGCCATCAATGATTGGCCAAGTCCTAGAAATGTGAAGGAGGTACAGCGCTTCATCGGGTTTGCAAACTTCTATAGACGTTTCATTAGAAATTTCTCTGAGGTAGTGTCACCTATCACCCAACTTACCCGGAAAGAGTCTAAGTTCTCCTGGACTCCCCAAGCCCAGGAAGCATTTTCCCGTCTAAAAGATAAATTTACCACTGCACCTATTCTAGTACATCCCAACCCAGAGCTTGCCTTCATAATAGAGGTGGATGCTTCAGACTGTGCCGTGGGAGCTATACTCTCTCAGAGAACAGGTGAGAAGAATGTCTTGCATCCCTGTGCCTTCTTTCCCAGCAGTTGTCTTCGGCTGAGAAGAACTACGATGTGGGCAATAGAGAGTTGTTGGCCATTATTGCCGCCTTCAAAGAATGGAGACACCTTCTGCAAGGAGCTGCACAGCAAATAGTCGTTCTGACAGATCATCGTAATCTTGAGTTTATCAGGTCGGCTAAGTGCCTGACTCCTCGCCAGGCTCGCTGGAATCTTTTCTTAAACCAATTTAATTTTATTATTTCTTATAGACCAGGATCGCGCAATGGAAAGGCTGATGCACTCTCTAGGATTTACTCAGCAGAGACACGTCCAATTACTCCTCCTAAGACTATTCTTCCTGACTCTAGATTCCTAGGAGTGATTCATCATCAAGACCTAATTAAAGACATCAAGGAAGCATACCATGCGGATTCTTTTTTGGCTCAACCCCCAAGGGACGTAAGTCTTGTCTTTAAGAATGGTGTGTGGATTCTGGGACAACGTCTGTATATACCTGAAACAGTCAGATTGAGAGTATTGCAACTTATTCATGATTCCAAAATAGCCGGGCATAGAGGAATTCTAAAGACACAGGAATTTCTTTCTCGTTTCTTTTGGTGGCCCACTTGCAGGAAGGATGTTTTGGATTATGTCACTTCGTGTGAGGTTTGTGCAAGATGCAAAACACCTCGCTCTTCACCAACTGGTCTGTTACAGCCTCTTCCCACCCCGTCCCGCCCGTGGGGATCCATTTCTATGGACTTCATTGTCGAATTACCAACCTCTCAAGGGAAGAACACTATTCTAGTGGTGGTTGATCGTTTAACAAAGGCAGCTCATTTTATCCCTTGTGTCGGCTTACCCACTGCAAAACAGACATCAGATTTGATGATTAAAGATGTGTTTCGTTTACATGGAGTACCGGATGAGGTTATTTCGGATCGAGGGGTGCAATTCACTTCTAGGTTTTGGCAAAATTTCTGTGCAGCATTGGACATTAAAGTAAACCTTTCTTCTGCTTTTCATCCCCAGACTAATGGACAAACCGAACGAACCAATCAAACCCTGGAACAGTATCTCCGCTGTTTTATCTGTCACCTACAGGATGATTGGGTGGATCTACTTCCATTGGCTGAGTTCTCTTACAACAACTCTCAGAGTGCCTCCACTAAACAGTCTCCTTTTTTCTCTAATTTAGGTTATCATCCTAATATTCTACCACGATTTCCCATAGAGACGCCTTTGCCAGCAGTGGCTGAAAGACTCACGACTTTACAGAAGAATATGGATCTTCTAAAGGAGAATCTGGAATCGGCTCAGGAAAGGTACAAGAAGGCAGCAGATAAATTTCGTAAACCTGCACCAGTTTTTAAGGTAGGAGACCTGGTCTGGCTGTCAACCAGAAATCTTAAGTTAAGGATTCCATCATCTAAGTTGGGACATAAGTACATTGGACCCTATAAAATCAGTAAGATTATAAGTGCCGTTGCTTGTCGTCTTCAATTGCCCAGAACTATGAGAATCCACCCTGTCTTTCATGTATCCCTACTAAAGGCTGCAACACCCAATACGTTTCCTGGACGTTCTTCTCCTTGCCCTGACCCAGTGCTAGTCGATGGTCAGGAAGAATTTGTGGTGGAAAGGATTTTAGATTCCAGGTTGTATAGAAATCAGTTACAATATCTGATCAAATGGCAGGGCTACCCAGTGGAGGACAACTCATGGGAGCCAGTCAATAACGTTAATGCTCCTCGCTTGCTCCGTCAGTTTCATCAGAGGTACCCACATAAGCCTGGTCTGAGGTCATCCGGAGGTTGCCCCTAAGGGGGGAGTAATGTAAGGTTCTGTATATCTGTTTCTGAAATTCAGTTTGTTCGTCGGCCATTTTGCTTTCTGTTTTGCTGCAGCTATCTTGCCCTCAGTTAAAATGGAGTTTTCCAGCTTGCATGTTCCCGCCCTGATTCTCTCCGTTTGCTTCTTAAACAGCCACACCTGAGCAATCAGTGCTTCAGAATCTGGCCTGCAGTGAACCTGTGTTCTGACTCCTGAAGCCTTGGACTTTGTACTCCAGCCATTTCTACTGAGAAACTCTGGAGCTCTTGTGGACTCTGAACTCTGCTCTTGAAAGCCTCACGGTTGCATGGACTTGCGGTAACATAGAAGAAGATCTGAATCTGTTGTGGAGAGTTATTGATGAACTTAGATTACTTTGGCCTGCTGTGTCTCCTGCTTCTGTGTTTGCAACCTGTGTGTTTATTTTTGCCAATTTGTATGAAGCAATACAAGACTTTCTTTTTCAACCTGTGTCTCAAGTATTTTCATCGCACCCAAGCACAAGACGCTATATGAACTGTATCACATACATTACACACCGGGTCCGAAGATTTCTAGAACCTTCACGGCTAGTGGGAGAAAACCGGAATCCCTGCTGGACTTCAGGTCGCAGAGGGGCCCTTCAGTGCTGATACGTAACCGAGGTTAGGAAGACGGGGGTCTGGCAGATACCGCCATAGAGACACTGTCCTGTCCACACAAAGGCCTCATCACAAGATCAGCCGGGCGTAGAAAGGAGAAGGAGTTAAACTTAGCTTCATGCAGGTTGGAAACTCACACATTAAGAAGTAAGGAGGCCTTAAACCTACTCAGTGATTACCTGGATGTGCATCCTCCACCCTGAGCAGCTTCCCGGGACATACCTGCAACCATCACCAGTAAAGGTATGGAAAGAGACTGATTTGTGTGTGACTAACTTATTGCCTGCACCCTGCACCACCATTTATCCTGAGGGATCCAGTCTCGCCTGTGGGAGACTTAACACCTTGCTGCCAAATAACAACCCCTCAGAGGATTAACCCTGCAGCGCTGGTCACTCTGATCAGAAACCACAGGTGGCGTCACGAACAATTCCTAAAATCCCCTGTAAATATCCCCCTTTGAATGAGCGCCCAGGGCAACGGACCGAGCTGTGCTACTTGTGACATTCCCCATAGACTTCAACGGGCTCGGTGCCGAGTACCCCATAACCCTGGTGTTGTGCGACTCACCGGCTCTTCCCAATTTGTATTATCCGGTGATAGTAATGGAGAGGCGTCTATAAGTTGCATCTCCATTACTAATCCTATACTTATAGTGTAACATCAACCCCACAAATATGAACCCCACTCGCCACCGCCACAGGGCAAGTGGGAAGAGCAGGGCAAATCACCAGGATTGGCACATCTTATAATTTATCCTGAGACTCTACAGTACTCCTCTGGGCAGATCCTGCCTTAAGCTTTCGATGATAATTTGCATAAGAGGTGGCCTGAAGGAAAGAAAAAGCTATGCTTCTGGAGTGGCTCTGATAAGAGTAGTACAAATTCTGCAGAGTTCCCTGAATGTTATGCAAGGAAAGTTGGCTCAAATTAAAAATGGATGGGGACCGGTTCCATCTCTGAGGCCACCAAAATCCTTATCGAGCCTTCCCTCGGGCTCCCGAACCTGAGCCTCCATACGCAAGTCTGCTGAACCCCTACAGTCATTCACCTACTATGCCTATATGTGGACTATTCTTCCAAGTTCCTCAATATGATCCATCAGCAGACCCTCAGCCTAAGTTGATCTATCCAGGGCCCTAGTGTCTTCCACCAAGGCCTTCTATTAAGGTTCCAAGGGCTCCTTCTACATGAAGACGAAGAAGGGATCATTGGGACACACAGTGCTGGTGGTGTGGAAGTAGAGGACACTTCGCTAAAGGGAGTTGGAGTGATTTGCAAGGACTGGACACCCATTACTGCTGTTAAACTTATGGCTCTTGCAGTAGTGGGGTGTACTTAAGGGCAGGAAAAAGACAAATCACCCAGCACAACTTCGAACATCTGGTTGCAGGGTGTCTCATCCTGCGAGCTGAGTTTGAAGGTATCGCAGTGGACTGCTTAGTGGATACTGGGTCACGGGTAACGACCATGCCCAAGTCGTACATCAACTGTTACTTTCAAGCGATGGCCAAGTCAGAGCGGGAGACATTGATCCGGGTAATAACGTCTAATCAGCAACTGATCCCTATCACGGGGGTCGTGTGGATGAACTTGCAGCTATGTGGACAAGATGTGGAAAGAAAAGGCATCCTGCTGGATCTCAAGCCATTCAAAGAAGATGTACTGGGATAGTGGGTATGAATAGCCTGCATAAGTTGGACCACATCATGTTCACTAACCGGAGGCCTAGCTACTGGAAACAGGCTACTCCACACAAACCTACCCAGTAAGAATTCCTATGGCTGATCTGTGTCTGTGGGACACAGAAGAGCATCCCGATACACCAGTCTGTGGGAGTTATCAGTTATCCGAGTGCCGGGAAGGGTATCACTGACCCTCACTCGTTGTTGGGAGACCATCCTGCCACTGCCGGTGGAAACCTTCAGCAACCGTTGAAGGTATGGAGGTGGTCATCAAACCAGAACAGGTTTGCCAGAATGTCCTGGTAGCTGATACATTAGCAGTGGTCCATAATGGACGAGTACCCATCAGAGCCATAAATGTGGGAAAGAGAGAAGTCTGCTTTACCGCAGGAGTAGAGCTGGCTTGTGTGTACTTACATCAAAGCGAAGTGCTGAGTCAGAAAAAGGGACCCTTCTGTGGTATGACCCTGGCAGTCACAGCTGAAATGGAAGAAGCCCCGACCTTGGAATGGAATTGGTCCAAATGGGGGTGGATGTGAAGGCTCTCGATCTGGATCATGTACAAGCAGTTAAAGCAATGTTGTGGTAGAATCAGGCTGTGTTTGTCCACCATGCTGACGTCTTCCGCTTCACAGACGCCATCACCCATGAGATACTGACGGGGGACACTTCTCTGATTCGAGAAAGATATCGACAGACTCCTCCCAAGCTGTACCAGGAGGTGAAGACCTTGTTGAAACATATGTTGGATTTAGAAGTCGTGCAAAGTAGTAGTCCATGGGCAGCCCCAGTGGCGCTTGTTAAGAAAAAGGATGGAACCATTGATTTTTGCATGGACTACCGGTGGTTGAATGCATGCTCCATGCGAGACTCATTCCCCTGCCCCGAATTGAAGAGTCCTTGATGACCCTGGGGAAGGCTAAATACTTCTCCTCTCTGGATCTAGGTAGCGGACACTGGCAAGTACTGGTGGGAGAAAAGACAAGGCAAAGACAGCTTTCATACTCCCCATGGGACTTTTGAAGTTAACAGAATGCCATCCAGACTATCCAATTTGACTTGAACTTTGAAGCTACTCTGATATACCTGGATGATATTATTGTGTACTCTGTTACCTTTTAGGAACACCTAAACAGACTCAGGCAGGTACTCAGGCGATTACGGGCCCATGGCCTGAAGGTAAAGTTGAAGAAGTGTTTTTTCTTTTTAAGAAAGAGACCAAGTACCTGGGCCACAAGGTGTCCCAGGATAGAGTCCTGCCTTCCCAAGACAAAGTAGCTGTGATATAGCAATGGCTAGCACCCAGAACCCTGCAGGAGTTAAAAGCCTTGCTTGGATTGGCTGCGTACTATCAGCAGTTCATCAAAGACAATAAACAAAACATACCCTGGGGACAGAACCAATAGGAGGCCTTCCAGACCCTGAAAGAAGCCCTGACATCGGCCCCCATACTGGCTTATGCAGATTTCGATAGGTCGTTCCTCTTATACACTGATAGCAGTCTCTATAGACTCGGGGCAGTCTTTTTGCGGTTACAGGATAGGCACAAAAGGATTATCACCTATGCCAGAAGGAGAGACTTGGAGCTACTGACGAAATCAGTCCATATGTCCAGATTAGTTGAGCCCAAACACATGAGGCAGAAGGGTGCACATCCAAGCTAGTAAGCGTAGAAATAGCAGAGAAGGAAATTGACGGCACTCCAGGGATGGAATAATAAAAAAGTTTATTTGGCAAATCAAGCCATATTAAAAACAAGAAGCCTGACGCTTTGGAGTGCATAAAAACACATGATGAAGAGTGTTTTTTATGCACTCGAAATGCGTCAGGCTTCTTGTTTTTAATATGCCTTGATTTGCCAAATAAACTTTTTTTATTTTTCCTTCCCTGGAGTGCCGTCAATTTCCTTCTCTATCACCTATGCCAGTAGGTCCCTATGGGATATGGAGCAAAAAACCCCACAACTACAGCTCCGTCCAGCTGAGGATAGCTGCCTTTACGCAAGGAGGCATGTAGGGGGTCAGCTCCTGCTAAGAACTGAATTATACTGTGACTCTAAGAGACAATGCTCCTGCTGATTTGTGTGCACTTGGGCTAGTCCTTTTTTCCCTGAAGCTTGCTGTGTGTTGGTTTGGAACAAGAAGCAGGAAGTGTTAATTCAGGAAGTGATGAGGGAGACTCGTGCCTGTGAGAGACAGGCAGGACAATAAGTGTGTCCTAACAATGAAAGACTGGTAAATGAACTAATGGCTTCAAGGGAGAAGATATACAGCAGGATCTATCATCAGGACCGTGTCAGAAGGAAAGAGTCACATCACACTGCCAGAGTAGTTTTCTCAGAGCACCTGTAGGGAACAAGACTTGCCCAGATCTGGAAGAAGACAGACCAGTTAACCTGAAGGAAGAGCTCAACGAAACAAACTCGGCTCAACTACATGAGGATCAAGCCGCAGCTACCGCACTTTCTTCTAAGCCTGAGGTGGGGAACCTCAGGCCCGTGGGCTGTTTTCAGTTCTTGAAGACCTTTTATCCAGCCACCTGGCAGATTGCTTGGGACCACAGTGCTGTTTTTTTGATGGCCACCAGTTCATTAATTTCTTCTTGCTCTGTGAGCACATGTACACAGTGCTCTCTATAGAACACTGAGGCTCATGCAATGAGAGATTAAGTCCTGACACCTGTGCCAGCGTCAGAATGTACTTTGTGGGTGGAGTTAGCGCACAATTTGTATGGCACCTGAAGAATGGTATAAATAATCAAATAGACCTTGACAGAAGAAAGGTTCCCCACACCTGTTCTAAGCTGTACAGATTTGTGAGTGTGACACTGGTGTTCAACTGTATTAGGTGTAGAGCATGCTAGGGCGCTGTAGCAGTGTAACCCGATTATCGGAAGCCAGGTAGAATGTTAGAAGAGAGTAGAAATTGTTTATACTTATATCGAACTTTGCATTGCCATAGCTGGAGAGCAGCTTGTGTGACTTGCTTCAGATATCTCTCTATGTATGTATTATTGCTGTTATTATTTCACTAAATGTTAGCCTTATTTTCCAGCATATATTCCTTGTCTTTCAATAAGGCCGGTGTTTTGTTTCTGCCTCCTTGTCTACTGTACCATATTTAAGTCCTGCCCGGCAGTGTCATTCAGGTACCGCTACACAAGTCAAAGGTCTTTGTTTAGGTTAGTCAGGTTTGCCAACTTGACTATTTATTTTTTCTGTACGGCTTATGAAATAAACCACAGAGATAATCAGACATCAGCATAAAGTCTTGTTGATGTCATCAGGCTGAGAAATGTTGCCTTTATAGGCTTCATGATTGCCTAGGCACTCCCTCTTGCCGCCTGCTGGCCACATTGGGCACTAAATCTATGCCTGCTGTCAGCCTGTTGGCCATTGTCAGCAATGTGGCTGTAACATGATCTTTCAGTTTTCTACCCCTATATCGGTTCTCCAGTAAGTTATCATTGCTCACTACACATCCGGAACCTGTGAGATCAACTTTACTATTTCTGGTTACAATCAAACAAACAAGTTCATCACTGTTCATTCACTGTGAATACAGATACTGAAAAGAAATGAAAAAGGCATCGGAGGACAGTGTGAAAGCTGCTGATCTTATTTTAGAGTCACTACAAGAAGTATAACCGATAATGCCTTCAGTATTGATTACAACATTTGTCTGCAAGTCTTTGTGCTCATCCATCCCAGAGAATAGCTCTGTGACGTGTGGCCTTTAGAGATAATGAGCATGCGGTGAGGTCAGATCGTTCCCGACAAATAAGACATAAATAGATGGAATATTCCATTAGGGTCATATATTAGGCATTTATTCGCTTCCAGTAAACAATCATTGAATGGTAATAAACAATCAGTTCCCAATTAAGAGTTGCCATAAGAGGATAAATAGCAAATGCAATGCAAATGATTCTCATTTACAAAAAGACTAGGGTAAACGATAGTTGGCTTATGCCAATAGTCTGGACTGCAATGACAAAGTGCAAGAACTTGCTGGATATGAATTGAAAATTTCACGCCTCAGTTTTTTACAATTTTTTTTCAATAGATGTGGTGCTCATAGCACAAGCAGGAAATAGACCTCACTAAACTCAAGAGTTTTCCAGCATGTACATTTTTTAGGATATTTCCCTTGTAATTTGTAAGGGCAGAGACACACTAGCAATTAAAAAACTCGGTCCGATTTTGATGCAGGAGAGTCTGCCGAGTGTAATGCAATTGTCATGCGAGTGTCATACGTTTTTGTGCAAGTTCAATCCGATTTTTCACACCTATCATCCGATTTACATACAAATGCAATGCGATTGCTGTCAGACTGCGATGCGATTTTAACTTGAGCTTTTACATAGAACAGTTCTCTGTATGTAAAAATCGCATTGTAATACACAACTATACACATCGTTTTAAAACCAACAAATATTTAAAACACAAATATATACACTGCTCAAAAAAATAAAGAGAACACTTAAACAACAGAATATGACTCCAAGTAAATAAAACTTCTGTGAAATCAAACTGAAATCAAACTGTCCACTTAGGAAGCAACACTGATTGACAATCAATTTCACATGCTGTTGTGCAAATGGAATAGACAGCAGATGGAAATTATTGGCAATTATCAAGACACCCCCTATAAAGCCCACATCTCAGTACCAATGCTTTCTGGCTGATGTTTTGGTCACTTTTGAATGTTGGTTTCACACTCGTGGTAGCATGAGACGGACTCTACAACCCACACAAGTGGCTCAGGTAGTGCAGCTCATCCAGTATGGTACATCAATGCGAGCTGTGGCATGAAGGTTTACTGTGTCTATCAGCGTAGTGTCCAGAGGCTGGAGGCGCTACCAGGAGACAAGCCAGTACACCAGGAGATGTGGAGGGGGCTGTAGGAGGGCAACAACCCAGCAGCAGGACTGCTACCTCCGCCTTTGTGCAAGGAGGAACAGGAGGAGCACTGCCAAAGCCCTTCAAAATGACCTCCAGAAGGCCGCAAATGTGCATGTGTCTGCACAAACGGTTAGAAACTGACTCCATGAGGATGGTCTGAGTGCTCGAGGCCCACAGATGGTGGTTGTGCTCACAGCCCATCACCGTGCAGGATGCTTGGCATTTGCTACAGAAAACCAGGATTGGCAAATTTGCCTCTGGCGCCCTGTGCTCTTCAGAGAAGAAAGCAGGTTCACACTGAGCACATGTGACAGATGTGACAGAGTCTGGAGACACCATGGAGAGCCTTCTGCTGCAAGCAACATCCTTCAGCATTTCCAATTTGGCAGTGGGTCAGTAATGGTGTGGGGTGGCATTTCTTTGGAGGGCCGCACAGCCCTCCATGTGCTCGCCAGAGGTAGCCTGACTGCCATATATATACATATACCCTATATGCTTGAGTATAAGCCGAGGCACCTAGTTTTGCCACTGAAAACTGGGTAAGCTTATTGACTTGAGTATAAGCCGGGTATGCATTGTCCCCCATCCCTGTCCTGGTATACATAACTCCCACTTGTATGCTGAGTAGTATATAGAGTATATACAGAGGGTTATACACAGTATACAGCTGATTATACCACACAGTATATATAGTATACACAGCAGTATATAGATCACATACTCCTGTATACAGAAGGTTACACACAGTACACTACAGATTACATGCCCCTGTACACCGCTGGTTGCCCCACACGTCTCCCGCACTAGCCCTGGGTCTCCTCTTACTGGACAAGCAGGAGATGAGGATGACGGCGAAGGCCAGCGTGGTGGCGACCCCCATGGCTGCGGATAGATCCATACGGATAGTGGTAGTGCTGACTACAGGAGGAGGGGCGGGAGGCAGCGGTGCCAGTCACCAGCGGAGGGCAGCAGCAGCCGCGAGAGCGGGGCTCCCATGTCCCAGGGGTGGCAGGGAGAAGGCAAACTCTTCTCTCTGGAGCAGGAGGATGGGCTGTGGAAGGTCTCCTCTTATCGCTGGGCCTTCAGCTGCACAGAGCCCGGGCGGTCTCTGCACTTCCTGCTTCCCTGCTGTCCCAGGCCATCTTCTTCCTGTGCTCAGCGGTCACGTGGTACCGCTCATTAATGTAATGAATATGCCTATGGGAGTGGAGTTGTTTGCATATTCATTACTTTAATGAGCGGTACCATGTGACTGCTCAACATAGGGAGAAGCTGCAAGCCCTGGGATGGAGATACAGAGATGGAGACCAGCGATGGCGTGGAGGAGGGTGAGTATGCTCTCTTCGGCAGCTGCAGCTCCCCCTCCCCCTCTGACTTTCTGGGACTTTCTGGCATTTTCAGCACAAAAACTTGTGCTGAAAATCTCGGCTTATACACGAGTATATACAGTATATAATATCTATTTATATAATAAATATATACAGTATATTATATATAAATTATATATAATATACTGTATATATATTATATATATACATGTCAGTGACAAATACAATTAGTATAGTGTGTGTGCAGCTTACTGTGCATGTATTTAATTAATAATTGGTGCCTTCTTAAAGAAAAAAATGGCGTGGGCTCCCACGCTATTTTCTGCACCAAAAAGGGAAAACCAGTGACTGGGGACCGATGTTTGTAGCCTCGAAAGAGGTTAATACCCATGGATCTTCCCAGTCTATGAATATCAGCGCGCAGCTGTATATTTAGCCTTTACTGGCTATTAAAATAGGGGGACCTCCCCCCAAAAAATGATGTGGGGTCCGCCTATAATTAATAGCCAGAAAAGGCTATGCAGACAGCTGCTGGCTGATATTCATAGCCTAGGAAAGGACCATGGATATTGGACCCCCCTGGCTACAAACACCAGCTCAGAGATGCCCCCAAAATGGCGCATCTCTAAGATACGCCAATTCCGGCACTTAGCCTCTCTCTTCCCACTGCCCTGTAGTGGTGGCATAAGTGGTAAAAAGGGGTTAATGTCACCTTTGTATTGTAAGGTCACATCAAGCCTGGCTTAGTAATGGAGAGGTGTCGATGAGACACCTCTCCATTACTAATCCTATAGTTGTGAAAGGGAATAAAGTCTTTCAATGAAATAAATCAATAAACATAGTTTGCCATTTTTATTGTTATCGTAGTCCAAGTGATGCCCTTTATCTTCTGTACTAAAATTAAAAAAAACAGCAATATACCACACCTGTCCGGCGTTCAGTCCTACAACGTAATCCATATATATAGTTTACAACCGGGCACGGTGCCAATGCGACCGCCCGGCTGTAAACCACTGATGAGTGAATGAGAAGCTGCCAGTGCAGCCTCAGTGACTAGCACTGATGTCACTGATGCTGCCCTCCCTACAGGCCTGACCCGTGATGAACTCTGCAGCATGGGAAAATGAATTGGCATTTTCCCACGCTCCTGATGTAAATTACTACAGTTCAGGCTGTGAGGGTAACGGAGCTTCAATGACGTCACCGCTAGTCTCTGAATCTCCGCTCTCTCACAGACTGACCTACGGTAACCTCTTGAGCGTGGGAAAATGCCAGTTCATTTTCCCACGCTACAGAGATCAATGCGGGTCAGGCAGGCAGGCAGGGAGGGCAGACTCAGTGACATCAGCGCTTGTCTCTGAAGCAAGCGCTGGCATCATCTCATTCATTCAGCAGTAGTTTACAGCCGGGGCGGTCGCATTTTGGCACCGCTCCTGGTTGTAAACTGTGTATGGCCCAGATATGGACTACGGCGTGGGACTGGAAGCCGGACAGGTATAGTACATTGTTGGTTTGTTATTTTTTATTTATTACAGGAGATCGAGGGCTTTGGAGAATTAGCAGAGGTTGTAAGTACACCATGTTCCAAATTATTATGCAAATTGGTTTTAAGTGTCATAGCGTTTTTTTTTTTTTTTTCTTGTAAATGAAACCCATTGATGGTATTGTGTCTCAGGGTTCTTTGGATGACTGAAATCAATCTCAGATACTTGTGATAATTAGTTTGCCATGTGAGCCCAAAAAAAGGAAAACTGGATGTTCCACACTATTAAGCAGGCCACAGTAACATGGGAAAGAAAAAGGATCTCTCTGCTGCTGAAAAGCATCAAATAGTGCAATGCCTTGGTCAAGGGAGGAAAACATTAGATATTTCCCGAAAACTTAAGCGTGATCATCGTACTGTTAAGAGATTTGTGGCTGATTCTGAACACAGACATGTTTGTGCTGATAAAGGCTGAATGAGGAAGGTTTCTGCCAGGCAAGTTCATCGGATTAAGAGAGCAGCTGCTAAAAATCCATTACAAACCAGCAAACAGATATTTGAAGCTGCCGGTGCCTCTGGAGTCCCTCGAACCTCAAGGTGTAGGATCCTTCAAAGGCTTGCTGTGCATAAACCCACTATTCGGCCACCCCTAAACAGTGCTCACAAGCAGAAACGGTTGCAGTGGGTCCAGACATACATGAAGAATAAGGGCCCCGTCTCACATAGCGACACACCAGCGATCCCGACAATGATCAGGATCGCTGGTGTGTCGCTACATGATCGCTGCTGAGCTGCCAAACAGGCAGCTCAGGCAGCGATCAGGACAGCGACACTGCGGGTAACGTCTACTAGTTACCCACAGTGTACGATGGATACCAGCCCGCTGATGCAGTGAGCTGGTAACCAAGGTACACTTCGGGTTTCCAGGCGCTGCGCGGTTCCTGGAAATCCGATGTGTACCTTGGTTACCAGCTCCCCTGCAGCAGCGCGCTGGTATCCAACGTACACATCGTGTTTCCAGGCACAGCCTCGCGCCTGGAAACCCGAAGTGTACCTTGGTTACCAGCTGAACGCTGGCCTCCTGCCTACCACACGCAGCGATGCATGCCAGGCCAGCTGGATACCAGCGATCAAAAAAAAGTCGAGGCATTTCTGACACAACCAGCTATTCAAAGCAGGGGGCTGATCGCTGGTACGTGTCAGACATAGCGAGATCGCTGCTGAGATCGCTGTTTAAGCAGCGATCTCGCTATGTGAGACGGGGCCTTAATTTTCAAACAGTCTTGTTTACTTATGAGTGTCGAGCAACCCTGGATGGTCCAGATGGATGGAGTAGTGAATGGTGGTGGAGGGCCACCATGTCCCAACAAGGTTGCAACGTCAGCAAGGAGGTGGAGGACTCATGTTTTGGGCCGGAAACATGGGGAAACAGCTGGTAGGGCCCTTTAAGGTTCCTGAAGGTGTGAAAATGACCTCTGCAAAGTATATAGAGTTTCTGACTAACAACTTTCTTCCATGGTATAAAATGCAGAAACGTGCCTTCTGGAGCAAAATCATCGTCATGCATGACAATGCACCATCTCATGCTGCAAAGAATACCTCTGAGTCATTGACTGCTGTGGGCATAAAAGGAGATAAACTCATGGTGTGGCCACCATCTTCCCCTGAGCTCAACCCTATAGAGAACCTTTGGAGTATCATCAAGCAAAAGACCTATGAGGGAGGGAGGCAGTTCACATCAAAACTGCAGCTCTGGGAGGCTATTCTGACTTCATGCAAAGAAATACAAGCAGAAACTCTCCAAAAACTCACAAGTTCAATGAATGTGTCACGCTGTCTCTGCATAAGGAGGACCGGGGTCTATGCTGACCCTAAGCTGGGGTCCTGACTAATCCCTCTACCTGGAGGTACTGTTGATGGTACAGAGGTCCAGGCCGCCAGCGTAACCCTATCTCCTGTGAATCCCTGACAACTGTAATCTAGTCCTGAGAAGGACCCTGATTACACCACAGGGAACGGGAAGGTAACTGCCTACACACAGTATAAGAGGAACGAGACAGTACAAGGGGTAAAATAAAAGACACCTTGCATACAAAACAACAACTACAGAGGAAACACCAAATGGTAAGGAGATAAATAATAAAGCGAGGAGAGGAGAAAACCACAACAGGTACTCTTAGCTTTAGACTTCTCAATATGATCCGCTCTGCTGGTCTGCATGAATGCTTTCACCGACACTTCCCTAGCAGACAGGCAGGTATATGAAGAAATCCAATTATCGCAACATTAATTGCAGCTGAGCGAGGCTGGTCTTGTCCAGCACAGAGAGAGGGAGAATTAACTCTCTCACTGCCGAAAAACACCCAGCAGCAGAAAATCAGCTGTGAGAAGTCAGGGTGTGCAATCGCGACGATCTTCGCAGCGACACACCCGTGACAGTACCCCCCCTTCTACGAGGGGCCTCCGGACCCTCAGGGCCGGGTTTATCTGGGTGAGTAGTGTGGAAGGCCCGAACCAATCGGTCTGCGTTAATATCCGACGCAGGAACCCACATCCTCTCCTCAGGACCATACCCCCTCCAATGAACAAGGTACTGAAGGGACCGGCGATTCAGACGTGAATCGATGACTCTCGACACCTGAAACTCCAAGTTACCAATGACCACCACAGGAGGAGGAGGTAAAGGTGAAGGTATCACCGGCGCCACATACCTCTTAAGCAACGATCTGTGGAACACATTATGAATTTTAAATGTGGGAGGGAGGTCAAGATGGAATGCAACCGGATTAATTATAGAACTGATCTTGTATGGCCCGATGAACCTGGGACCCAGTTTCCAGGAGGGAACCTTAAGTTTTATATTTTTGGTAGACAACCATACCAGATCGTTCACACTTAGGTCCGGACCAGACACTCTCCTCCTATCAGCCATACGTTTGTATCGGTTCCCCATAGTACTCAGATTATTCAGCACTCCTCTCCACACTGAAGCAAGTGACGACGAAAATCGTTCCTCCTCAGGAACCCCAGAAGAGCCCCCCCTATTGAAGGTACAAAACTGGGGTGAAAACCATATGCCCCAAAAAACGGGGACTTACCAGTGGACTCGCTCCGCCTATTATTTAGAGCAAACTCCGCCAGAGGCAAGAAAGAAGCCCAGTCCTCCTGGTTCTCTGACACAAAACACCGGAGATATGTCTCCAAGCTCTGGTTCAGACGCTCTGTCTGACCATTGGACTGCGGGTGAAAAGCCGATGAAAATGACAACTGCATCCCCCGCCGTGTACAAAATGCTTTCCAGAATTTGGACACAAACAGAGACCCCCGATCCAACACCACATCGGAGGGTACCCCGTGAAGTCTTACAATCTCCCCAATAAACACCTGCGCAAGAGTTTTAGCATTAGGAAGAGCAGGAAGAGCGATAAAATGTGCCATCTTGCTGAACCTGTCCACTACAACGAGTATGACTGTTTTA
This sequence comes from Oophaga sylvatica, assembly GCA_033576555.1. NCBI lineage: Eukaryota > Metazoa > Chordata > Amphibia > Anura > Dendrobatidae > Oophaga > Oophaga sylvatica. The sequence goes on from JARQOD010000004.1 coordinate 480,635,172, forward strand.
CCCGAAGATGGCGGGAGGTCCGTAATGAAGTCCATAGACAGATGAGTCCACGGACGCTCCGGGATCTTCAAAGGTAAGAGGGTCCCAGACGGACGGGTATGTGGGGTCTTAGAGCGCGCACAAACCTCGCAGGACGCGACAAAAGTTACCACCTCCCTATGTAAGTTAGGCCACCAAAACCGGCGCGAGAGGAGATCCTCAGTTGCTTTACTCCCTGGGTGTCCTGCCAAAGCTGAATTATGGTGTGCCTCGATCACCTTTTGTAGCAACTGATTTGGAACAAACAGTCTCCCTGGAGGTCCTACGGGGGCGTCCCCCTGAGCCTCCAATACCTCCTCCTCAAGCTCAGAGCATACTGCCGACACCACCACCCCCTCCTGAAGGACCGGAACCGGGTCCTCCGTATTCCCAGCCCCTGGGAAACAGCGAGATAAGGCATCCGCCTTAACATTTTTTGACCCAGGACGATATGTGACGACAAAATTAAACCTGGTAAAAAACAACGACCACCTAGCTTGTCTGGGATTCAGACGTTTAGCGGACTCTAAATATAGCAGGTTTTTGTGATCAGTAATGACGGTGACTGGGTGGACTGCCCCCTCCAAAAAATGACGCCACTCCTCAAAAGCTAACTTAATGGCCAAGAGTTCCCTATTGCCGACATCATAATTCCTCTCCGCGGACGACAATTTTTTAGAGAAGAAGGCGCATGGATGCCATTTACCAGGGGACGAACCTTGTGACAATACTGCTCCCACCCCTACCTCGGAAGCGTCCACCTCAACAATGAACGGCTGTGACGCATCAGGCTGAATAAGTATGGGTGCTGAAGCAAAACATTTTTTCAAGGAAGAAAACGCTTGACAAGCCTTGTCAGACCATTTTGAAAAATCCGTCCCTTTTTTAGTCATGTCTGTGAGAGGTTTAACTATGGGCGAAAAATTACGAATGAATTTCTGGTAGTAGTTAGCAAACCCCAAGAAACGTTGTAATGCCTTAAGATCCTCTGGCAGATCCCACTCAAGAACTGCCCGCACTTTCCCAGGGTCCATACGAAAACCGGATGCTGACACCAGGAATCCTAAAAACTGAAGTTCCTGTACGGCGAACACACACTTCTCCCATTTGGCGTACAGTTTATTATCCCGCAAGATCTGTAACACCTGTCTAACATACTCCTGATGAGACACAAGATCCGGCGAGTAAATTAAGATATCACCCAAGATATATGACCATAAACTGTCCCATTAGGTGGCGAAAGATGTCATTTACAAAGTGTTGAAACACCGCCGGGGCAATACTCAGCCCAAATGGCATGACAAGGTTCTCATAATGCCCCTCCGGAGTGTTAAACGCCGTCTTCCACTCATCCCCCTCCTTCATCCTAATCAGATTGTACGCCCCTCTGAGATCCAACTTAGAGAACCATTTGGCACCCACGATCTGATTGAAGAGATCGGGAAAAAGTGGGAGCGGATACGGATCTCGGACCGTAATCCGATTAAGCTCACGGAAATCCAGGCAAGGGCGTAGGCCTCCATCTTTTTTCTTCACAAAGAAGAACCCCGCGGCCACCGGGGAAGTTGAAGGTCTAATATGCCCCTTAGCCAGACTCTCTGAAATATAATCCTTCATGGCCTGTCTCTCAGGACCAGAAAGGTTATACAACCTAGATTTCGGTAATTTGGCCCCAGGGATCAAGTTAACAGAACAGTCATATTCGCGATGAGGAGGTAATTCTTGACACCCTTTCTCCGAGAATACATCCTCAAAGTCTACCAGAAATGGAGGTAAGGCCCTAGGAGCGACCGTACCAATGACCGTATTCATGCAGTTTTTATTACAGAATTGACTCCATTGACTTATCTCTCTGGATTGCCAATTAATAACCGGGTTATGCTTAGTTAACCAAGGAAGGCCCAGCACTATAGGAGTAGGAAGACCCTCCAACACATAACAAGACAACAGTTCTTTATGTAACGCCCCCACTTGAAGATCTATGTTATGCACTGCTTGCAAAAAACTTCCCTGACCCAGAGGTCTGGCGTTGATCGAGAATATGGGGACGGGTTTAGCCAACACACTCAATCGCATACCTTGAACCCGGGCAAAGCGAGCATCCACCAGATTAGCCCCGGCCCCACTATCCAGAAGAACAGATATCCTCTCAGTTCTCACACCCACCACCACCTCCGCCGGTACGAGAAACTGAGACGAATTTAGGGACGAAATACTTACTCCCAGATTGCCGTCCACCACACAATCTGGGATCAATAGTTTTCCGGCGACTTCTCAGTCTGCAAAGAACGGGATGGACACCCCCCAATAAAATGTCCCTTTTTCCCACAGAAGAAACAACTTCTTGTTTTGTGGCGCCCCACCGATCCCCTCCCCCGGAATGATGTCCCTCCTAATTGCATAGGCTCCTCTGGACTGACTAGGGGAACCTCCGTATAAGGGACCCTTGAGGAAGGTGGAGTCATAACAGAGGGCGAAGTTACCCCGCACCTCTCCCGAAGACGTCTGTCAATACGAATAGCAAGGGCCATAGCGGCCTCCAGTGACGTGGGGGGGTCATACTGTGCCAGCACATCCTTTAATTTGTCAGATAAACCTTGACAAAACTGGCTCCTAAGAGCCGGGTCATTCCACTGGGTGTCTGTGGCCCACCTACGGAACTCCGAACAGAATTCCTCCGCCGGACGATCTCCCTGCTGTATCCTACGTAACTTAGATTCAGCAAGGGAGACCCGATCCGGGTCATCATATACAAGACCCAGAGCTGCAAAAAACCCATCCACTGACTGGAGAGCTGGGGAGCCCGGGGGGAGAGCGAACGCCCAGGATTGGGGGTCTCCTTGTAGGAGCGAGATGACAATCCCCACCCTTTGTTCTTCACTCCCAGATGACCGAGGTCGCAGCCGAAAGTACAATTTACATGCCTCCCGGAAAGCAAAAAACTTGTCCCGCCCCCCAGTGAATCTGTCAGGGAGAGCTACTTTAGGTTCAGGTCCGGCCTGCTCCGGGGGTACAAAACCTTGGACTTAAAGTCCGCCAGCTCCATGGACAAACTCTGCAACTGCCGAGCAAGACTGGCTACTGGATCTATGGTAGCTGGAGAAAATCTTTAGTGGTCGGTGAAAATGTCACGCTGTCTCTGCATAAGGAGGACCGGGGTCTATGCTGACCCTAAGCTGGGGTCCTGACTAATCCCTCTACCTGGAGGTACTGTTGATGGTACAGAGGTCCAGGCCGCCAGCGTAACCCTATCTCCTGTAAATCCCTGACAACTGTAATCTAGTCCTGAGAAGGACCCTGATTACACCACAGGGAATGGGAAGGTAACTGCCTACACACAGTATAAGACGAACGAGACAGTACAAGGGGTAAAATAAAAGACACCTTGCATACAAAACAACAACTACAGAGGGAACACCAAATGGTAAGGAGATAAATAATAAAGCGAGGAGAGGAGAAAACCACAACAGGTACTCTTAGCTTTAGACTTCTCAATATGATCCGCTCTGCTGGTCTGCATGAATGCTTTCACCGACACTTCCCTAGCAGACAGGCAGGTATATGAAGAAATTCAATTATCGCAACATTAATTGCAGCTGAGCGAGGCTGGTCTTGTCCAGCACAGAGAGAGGGAGAATTAACTCTCTCACTGCCGAAAAACACCCAGCAGCAGAAAATCAGCTGTGAGAAGTCAGGGTGTGCAATCGCGACGATCTTCGCAGCGACACACCCGTGACAGTATGCAAGAATTGTGAAGGTGATATCAAAGAAGGGTTCCTATGTTACATGTAACTTGGCCTGTTAGGATGTTTTGGAGTTAAGTAGCTTTTTTGTTCAGTGAATGTGACCTCCTAATTCTGCAAATTCCACAAATGAGCATTTTCAGTTCTTTAAAACAGATCAAATGTTTAGAAATTCTACTGTGCCTAATAATTTGGAACAGTGCATTTTGAGTTTTTATTCATTTTGGAGATTATACTGTTATCATTGGGAGGTTTCTTCAATAAAATTCGATGTATACTCCAACGGGTGATGACTTTTATTAGACTGACTGTCATTTGCACCGATCACTTAGGAAACCAGAGAAAAATATAATTTGCATAATAATTTGGAACATGGTGTATACTTCAATTTAGAATAATAAAATAATCTGTGTCTTTATTTCAATAAAATAATTTTTTTCAGGGTCTTTGTGTTTTTTTTACAATTTTACTATGGTATTAGTAATAGGGGCGTCTTATTGACGCCTCCCATTACTAACCTCAACTATTACCCCATATGCCGCTGATACAGGGCAATGTGAAAAGCAAGGCTATGTGCCACAGTTGGCAAATCTTATAGATGTGCCTTTTCTGGGGCAGCTGAGGGCTCATATTAATAGCCGAGGGGGCAATATTCATCATGGCCCCTTCCTAGGCTAATAATATAACCCCATGCCATTTTTTTCCCCTAAATAATCTTTTATTAATTACATACATGTCCCCTAATTTGCACACACACTATACTAACTGCATTGGTCACTGACATGTACAGTATACATATACCTATTCTGCATGTATTTACTGTATGCTCCTGCACTGATTTTACAGAAGCCGACAAATGAATTACAGGCTTTTCTTCTATCCATCTCTCTATACAATATAAATACATACATACAGTATATATATATATATATATATATATATATATATATATATATATATATATATGTATAAATATATGTGTGTGTCACTGACATTTATGTATATATATATACAGTCATGGCCAAAAGTTTTGAGAATGACACAAATATTATATTTACACACATGATCTGCTGCCCTCTGGTTTTTATGTGTGTTTGACAGATGTTTTTATCACAGACAGAAATATAATTGCAAACATATGAGTAACAAAAGCTTATATTGACAGTTAGAATGAGTTAATGCAGCAAGTCAATATTTGCAGTGTTGACCCTTCTTCAGGACCTCTGCAATTCTCCCTGGCATGCTCTCAATCAACTTCTGGACCAAATCCTGACTGATAGCAGTCCATTCTTGCACAATCAATGCTTTCATTTTGTCAGAATTTTTAGGTTTTTGTTTGTCCACCCGTCTCTTGATGATTGACCACAAGTTCTCAATGGGATTAAGATCTGGGGAGTTTCCAGGCCATGCACCCAAAATCTCTATGTTTTGTTCCCTGAGCCATTTAGTTATCACCTTTGCTTTATGGCAAGGTGCTCCATCATGCTGGAAAAGGCATTGTTGATCGCCAAACTGCTCTTGGAGGGTTGGGAGAAGTTGCTCTTGGACGACATTCTGGTACCATTCTTTATTCATGGCTGTGTTTTTAGGCAAGACTGTGAGAGAGGCGGTTCCCTTGGCTGAGAAGCAACCCCACACAATGAATGGTTTCAGGATGCTTAACAGTTGGCATGAGACAAGACTGGAGGTAGCGCTCACCTTGTCTTCTCCGAATGAGGCGTTTTTCTGATGTCCCAAACAATCGAAAAGGGGATTCATCAGAGAAAATAACTTTACCCTATTCCTCAGCAGTCCACTGCCTGTTCTTTTTGCAGAATATCAGTCTGTCCATGATGTTTTTTCTGGAGAGAAGTGGCTTCTTTGCTGCCCTCCTTGAGACCAGGCCTTGCTCCAAGAGTCTCCGCCTCACAGTGCGTGCAGATGCACTCACACCTGCCTGCTGCCATTCCTGAGCAAGCTCTGCACTGCTGGTAGCCCGATCCCACAGCTGAAACACTTTTAAGAGACGGTCCTGGCGCTTGCTGGTCTTTCTTGGGTGCCCTGGAGCCTTTTTGGCAACAATGGAACCTCTCTCCTTGAAGTTCTTGATGATGCGATAGATTGTTGACTGAGGTGCAATCTTTCTAGCTGCGATACTCTTCCCTGTTAGGCCATTTTTGTGCATTGCAATGATGACTGCACGTGTTTCTTTAGAGATAACCATGGTTAACAGAAGAGAAACAATGATGCCAAGCACCAGCCTCCTTTTAAAGTGTCCAATGGTCTCATTCTTACTTAATCATGACAGATTGATCTCCAGCCATGTCCTCATCAACACCCTCACCTGTGTTAATGGAGCAATCACTGAAAAGAGGTTAGCTGGTTCTTTTAAGGCAGGGCTGCAATGATGTTGAAATGTGTTTTGGGGATAAAGTTCATTTTCTAGCCAAATATTGACTTTGCAAGTAATTGCTGTTAAGCTGATCACTCTTTATAACATTCTGGAGTATATGCAAATTGCCATTAGAAAAAGTGAAGCAGTAGACTTTGTAAAAATTAATATTTGTGTCATTCTCAAAACTTTTGGCCATGACTGTATATATATATATATATATATATATATATATATATATATATATATGTGTGTGTGTATTCTATGTGTATATTTCTATTCTATCTTTTTTATTTTAACCTGTCAGTGTAATTTTTACTGTAGCCGCATATGAATTGCCGCTTTTCAAAGGATACCGGTGCTTAAAAATCGCACAGCACTCGCATGATACGATTGCTGTGCGAGTGCTGTGTGATTTGTTTATCGCACCCATTGACTTCTATTGCAGGTATCCGATCTGATTTGCGATTACAATCGCAGCATGTTGCGATTTTTTTCCAGCCCGATCTTGAGCCGATCCGAGCTGGAAAAAAAACGCAGATGAAGACACCATCATAGATTAAAATTGGTCCGAATTCAATCTGATTTTTTATCAGATTGAATTCGTCCGATTTCATCGCAAGTGGGCATGAGCCCTAAGAGAAGAAGTATGTAAAGGCAAGGATCACCAAAGAATAAATAGAAATAATTTATTAAAAAAGAAGCCACATAAAACTTTTAAAAACAATTAGAAAGCACAGATAGCTATAACAAAAATATATAGGACTACAGCACTATAGTGTTGGATCTAATCCTTGAGTATGTAAGATGTTTAAATAGGTAACCAAATCAATGCCAGGAAGGATTATACATGTGTAATAGTGCAAATAATAATGACCTGCTAAGAGGAATAGGCTATAGTTGCAGTAAGTGCCAGAATAAGGAAAAAAGAGCAATGAAGTGCTGTGGCTGAAATAGCCTATATGGGATATCCCAAAAAATAATATATGCATATAAATAGGATGCCCAGAGGATACAAATGTATATCTTATAAAACAGAGTAGAAATCAGGTAAAGTGCATGTACAATACAATTGGACATCTAATATACACAGCATCACGGGCACCAAATACCACTACAGATAACAGCTATTACGTCTATATAATCATGCCATACAAAAGCATATAATGCTAGCACAAGAGCAAAAAGTAATAAAAAATGTGTATGTAAAGTCTGTACAAGACAGAAAAAACACATCTGCACAAACAAAAAAAATATTAAGGCTATATGGTAACCTGTGGAGATATACAGACAAGGATATGGAGACCTTACGCGTATTGCCAGGAATGTGGCTTTATCAGGGGCTATAGTGTAGCTGAATGGCCTGTTTAGTCATTTATACAGTACAGACCAAAAGTTTGGACACACCTTCTCATTTAAAGATTTTTCTGTATTTTCATGACTATGAAAATTGTAAATTCACACTGAAGGCATCAAAACTATGAATTAACAAATGTGGAATTATATACTTAACAAAAAAAGTGTGCAACAACTGAAATTATGTCTGATATTCTAGGTTCTTCAAAGTAGCCACCTTTTGCTTTGATGACTGCTTTGCACACTCTTGGCATTCTCTTCATGAGTTTCAAGAGGTAGTCACAGGAAATGGTTTTCACTTCACAGGTGTGCCCTGTCAGGTTTAATAAGTGGGATTTCTGGCCTTATAAATGGGGTTGGGTCCATCAGTTGTGTTGTGCAGAAGTCTGGTGGATACACAGCTGATAGTCCTACTGAAGAGACTGTTAGAATTTGTATTATGGCAAGAAAAAAGCAGCTAAGTAAAGAAAAACAAGTGCCCATCATTATTTTAAGAATTGAAAGTCAGTCAGTCTGAAAAATTGGGAAAACTTTGAATGTGTCCCAAGTGAAGTTGCAAAAAACCATCAAACGCTGCAAAGAAACTGGCTCATATGAGGATCGCCCCAGGAAAGGAAGACCAAGAGTCACCTCTGCTTCTGAGGATAAGTTTATCTGAGTCACCAGCCTCAGAAATCGCAGGTTTACAGCAGCTCAGATTAGAGACGAGGTCAATGCCGCACAGAGTTCTAGCAGCAGACACATCTCTACAACTGTTAAGAGGAGACTTTGTGCAGCAGGCCTTCATAGTAAAATAGCTGCTAGGAAACCACTGCTAAGGACAGGCAACAAGCAGAAGAGACTGGTTTGGGCTAAAGAACCAATGCAATGGACATTAGACCAGTGGAAAGCTGTGCTTTGGTCTGATGAGTCCAAATTTGAGATCTTTGGTTCAAACACTGTGTCTTTGTGCGACGCAGAAAAGGTGAACGGATGGACTCTAGATGCCTGGTTCCCACCGTGAAGCATGGAGGAGGTGTGATGGTGTGGGGGTGCTTTGCTGGTGACAATGTTGGGGATTTATTCAAAATTGAAGGCATACTGAACCAGCATGGCTACCACAGCATCTTGCAGCAGCATGCTATTCCAGCCGGTTTGCATTTAGTTGGACCATCATTTATTTTTCAACAGGACAATGACCTCAAACACACCTCCAGGCTGTGTAAGGGCTATTTGACCAAGAAGGAGAGTGATGGGGTGCTACGCCAGATGACCTGGCCTCTACAGACACCAGACCTGAACCCAATCGAGATGGTTTGGGGTGAGCTGGACCGCAGAGTGAAGGAAAAAGGGCCAACAAGTGCTAAGCATCTCTGGGAACACCTTCAAGATTGTTGGAAGACCATTTCTGGTGACTACCTCTTGAAGCTCATCAAGAGAATGCCAAGAGTGTGCAGAGCAGTCATCAAAGCAAAAGGTGGCTACTTTGAAGAACCTAGAATATTAGACATAATTTCAGTTGTTACACACTTTTTTGCTAAGTATATAATTCCACATGTGTTAATTCATAGTATTGATGCCTTCAGTGTGAATGTACAATTTCATAGTCATGAAAATACAGAAAAATCTTTAAATGAGAAGGTGTGTCCAAACTTTTGGTCTTTACTGTATGTATAGATTACCTTATAATATTTTTTTTGTTTTTGATCATGCTTGCTATAGGCAAATTTCGGGCATTGTGATTGGGGGGAAGGTGCATCCCATCAAATGCTAATCTTTTTTTCTTGGTGGTGGGAGAAGACAGAAGTCCGAGTACAACAGGCTTTTCAAAAAATGTCATTAAATGGTTTCGGTACATAGACAACATCCAGATGCTTTGGACAGGCACACTTGAAAATAGCAAGCAATTAATTGACACCCTTAATAATAATCCATAGAATATCACTTAGACCTCCAACGTTTCATATTTGCCCATAGATTTTTTGGACCTCACGATATCGCTGGAATGATCATCAATAACAACGACCTTGTTCCGGAAGCCAACAGCCACAAACAGTTTGTTGCACTACTCTAGCTTCCACCCAGCGCATACACGAAATGGTGTCCCAAAGGGGAAATTTTTATGTCTTAAAATAAATTGCACCATTTCACATGATTTCAAACTACAAGCTTGTAATTTGACTGAAAGATTTATGTCCAGAGGCTATCCAAGTAAGATCATCGCACAGGCGTACCAATTCTCTCAGGTTTAGCCATAATCACAGATGCAGATTCTTTACTGTAAGAGCAGTGAGACTATGGAACTCTCTGCCGTCTAATGTTGTAATGAGTGATTCCTTACTAAAATTTAAGAGGGGACTGGATGCCTTTCTTGAAAAGTATAATATTACAGGCTATATTCACTAGTTTCCTAGATACAGCGTTGATCCAGGGAGCTAGTCTGATTGCCGTATGTGGAGTCGGGAAGGAATTTTTTTCCCCAATGTGAAGCTTACTGTTTGCCACTTGGGGTTTTTTTTGCCTTCCTCTGGATCAACATGTTAGGGCAGGTTAGGATAGGATATGGGTTGAACTAGATGGACTTAAAGTCTTCCTTCAACCTTAATAACTATGTTACTATGTTACTATGTTACTATGTTAGAATGTTGACTGGAAAGGGACTCTCAAACTCAAACATCGAGGGCACCAGAGACTTAATCTAGTCACTACTTATAATTAGAGTTGAGTGGAACAGGTCGGTCAGATTCGTTGGCCGAAACACGACCATAGTGTGAGGTCGGCCATGTAGTCGTCGAAACAAGCGCCAAAGTCGAGTTTCCCAGAATGCTTTCAGGTGCCTTTTTTCAGCCAATGTTAACACAAAATTATAAGTCCATAAGAGCATGTATGATTTACCTAGATGTTGGCAGCAATAACAGAGTGTTACGGAGTCCTGTCCCTCTGCCCGTTGCTGCCAACATCTAGGTAAATCGTACATGCTCTTATGAACTTATAATTTTGTGTTAACTAATGCAATTACTAGCATGAGCACAGTGTTAGATTTGTAGCACCTCTATCCCTATTGCATTTAAGATCAGGGCATCTGAATACAGAGCCAATATGCATACATGTTCCCATTTGGGGTGAGAGATTTCAGTAGTAATGGGTGAAATAGAGATATCTAGCTCATGTGTATATTGAATAGAGACTATGTCTCTGTATTAAGGTCTTTATAGTATTTATAGCATTTAGTGTTAATAAATGTCACATATGTATTTGAGCATTGTATGTTATGCCATGCAGCTTTTTTTTACAAAAGGAGAGTCATTTGTCCCTCTTTTTTCAACCTTGCATCTTTTTTCTATGTGTAAAAATTTAAATGTTTTATATTAATAAAGTTGAATATTTTTCAAAGGAAACTTCTGGTTATAAAATAATTGCTTGAGTAATCCTAGTGTTATTACATAGGGATTTGAGTGTTTGACATAGTGCTGGGTGTCAGCTGTGATAATCAGCTGACACCCGGCCGCGATCAGCTGCACTCCCCCCGTGAGCGCAGCTGATCGTGCATGACGTACTATCGCGTCCTTGGGAATTAAGTCCCAGGGCACATGGATGGGATAGTACGTCAGATGACAGAAAGGGGTTAATGTACACTTTGCACCCCATCTTGACTGAAAAAAAACAGAAATGTAGAAATTTTTGCAAATTTATTAAAAAAGAGAAACTGAAAAATCACATGGTCATAAGTATTCAGACCCTTTGCTCAGTATTGAGTAGAAGCACCACTTTGAGCTAGTACAGCATGAGTCTTCTTGGGAATGATGCAACAAGTATTTCACACCAGGATTTCAGAATCCTCTGCTGTTTTTCCTTGCAGATTCTCTCTAGTTCTGTCAGGTTGGATGGTGAACGTTGGTGAACAGCTATTTTTAGGTCTCTCCAGAGATGCTCAATTGGGTTTAGGTCAGGGCTCTGGTTGGGCCAGACAAGAATAGTCACAGAGTTGTTCTGAAGCCACTCCTTTGTTATTTTAGCTGTGTGTTTAGGGTCATTGTCTTGTTGGAAGGTGAACCTTTGGCCAGTCTGAGGTCCAGAGCACTCTGGAAGAGGTTTTCATTTAGGATATCTCTGTACTTGGCTGCATTCTTGTTTCCTTCAATTGCAACCAGTCGTTCTGTCCCTGCAGCTGAAAAACACCGCCATAGCATGATGCTACCACCACGTTTCACTGTTGGGATTGTATTGGGCAGGTGATGAGCAATGCCTGGTTTTCTCCACACCTACCACTTAGAATTATCAACAAAATGATCTATCTTTGTCTCATCATGTGTTTTTAACACACTGTATGCAGGCTTTCATATGTCTTGCAGTTCTGTTGGGCCACTCTGCCATAAAGGCCCGACTGGGGGAGGGCTGCAGTGATGGTTGACTTTGCGGAACTGTCTCCCATCTCCTTACTGCATCTGTGGAACTCAGCCACAGTGATCTTAGAGTTCTTCTTTACCTCTCTCACCCAGTCTCTTCTCCCACGATTGCTCAGTTTGGCTGGACGGCCACGTCTACAAAGACTTCTGGTGGTCCCAAACTTCTTCCTTTTAAGGATTATGGAGGCCACTGTGCTCTTAGGAACCTTGAGTACTGCAGAAATTCTTTTATAACCTTGGGCAGGTCTGTACCTTGCCACAATTCTGTCTCTGAGCTCCTTGGCCAGTTCCTTTGACCTCATGATTCTCATTTAGTCTGACATGCACTGTGAGCTGTGAGGTCTTATATAGACAGGTGTGTGCCTTTACAAATCAAGTTCTATCAGTTTATTTAAACACAGCTGGACTCCAATGAAGGAGTAGAACCATCTCAAGGAGGATGACAAGGAAATGGACAGCATGTGACTTAAATATGAGTGTCTGAGCAAAAGGTCTGAATACTTTCTGTAAGCACTGTAGATACAAGAAAAGTCAGCAATTCATGTGCCATGTACTGTAAATTATTACTTTTTAGGGGCTTCATCGAACAAGGGGTAAATACATATGCACATTCCAATTTTTGTTATTTGAGTGACGCTGAGTCACTTATCATGGACAAGCCGTGAGTCGGGATAGTCGAGGAGTACTAAGTCAAAGGACAGGAGGGTACGTCATTAACAGAGAGGAGAGCAATAGATCAATGAGCAAAATACAAGGCACAAAGTAACAAGCCCCACTTGGCTGAAGCTACAACTGACAGCTATCTGGGACTGACAGCTCAGTTAAATAGCTGAGCAATTATGGAAACTCAAGAGCACCTAACGAGAGCTCAGCAACTCCCTGTCTCAGATTGGACAGCCAAGCTGTCAATCAAAGCACAGACAGCTCAGCACACCTCTGCACCAGACTGGACAACTGAGCTGTCAATCACTGCACAGACAGCTCAGCACTCAGGGGTGGAATTGTTACAATTTGATCCCATAAATTTAAGTTATGCCTATATTTTTCTCACTTCAATAACTTAGACTGTTAAGTGCTGATGCATCACACACAAATCAGATTGCAAACATATTTAAACAGAGGTTGTAAGGTAACAAAATAGGTAAAGAGCCAAGGTGGGGAATACTATTTTTACTTTTGCAAGCCACTGTATGATATCTAGTCCATCAGTTGAAAGACTTACAGTGTTTGCTGCAAGATTTTTCTTGGTAGCTATTGGTGTTATGATTATGGGGCAATGAAAAAGCAAAATATACCCAATTCATATTTTTTTTTCTCACTTTTTTTTCTGTTTCATGGTATTCCTTGTTTTTTTTTTTACTCCAAAGTCTTCTAAATGATTTTCACTGTGTTCTTCTTCTGAAATTAAACAGTGGACTTTAATGTGTGTTTTGGATCATAGTCATGTTGCAAAAGTGCACATCTAACAAGGGCACGGAGTGATGGTAGTATCTTTTCATCTTCTCTTTCGATATAGAGCAGTGTATCTGTGATTTTATGATACCATTAATGAAATGTAGCTCCCTGAGACCAGCAGCACTCATGCAGCCCAATATTAGGACACCGCCACCACCATGTTTCATCGTAGGTCCCATGCATATTCTTTGTGACACCATACAGTTTTGAAGCCATCAGTTCTAAAAAAAAACATTTATCTTGGTGTCATCACTCCAGAGCATAAAGTCCCAGTAGTCTTAATATTTTTCAGCAAAGGCCCTGGAAAATTGTAGGTGTACTTTTTGTGCATGGGCTTTATGAGAGTACACCTTCGTGGATGTCATCCATGTATGACATTCCTCTGCAGTGTTCGCAGTATTATTTTACAGGAAACACCCAGTTTGTTTTTCTACTTCTTTAGCTAACTGCAGTGAATTTGCACTTTCTTCAACCCTTCTCATCAGAAGATGCTCCAGTATAGATGATAACTTCCGTTGTTAGTTTTGATGTCTGTGTTAAATAGTTGCAGTTCCATCTTTGTAAAATTTTTGTATCACTTTTTCTTCAGTATTCTGACTGACAAGTAAAGCTTTGCTGATCTTCTTGCACCCTTCACCTTTCTTGTGCAAAGAAATTATTTTTCTCATGTCTTGTCACATTTCTCTTCCATGTGGTGCCATTGCTGACAGCATGAAATGGGAAGGGGTTTTCTTTGTTAAGTTATGCCCTTTTATAGTCAATTGTTTGCTGGATTCCTGTTTAATGAATAATTACTTACCTGTAGCTGAATTCTTGGTTATTAGAATTTTGCACTTCAAGCTTTAGCTTTGCTCATATGACATTCATTGGGGTATGCTTATTTTGGAACATGGTTTTGAATTAATTTGTTTAAAAAAATTGCTGTTTTGACTTTGAAAAATAAATCTTACAATCACTGCCCCACATTTTTGTTAGTGTCCCATAGAAAATGTTGATTCTGACAAAAAGCTAAAGGTTCTCTAAAGCTAAAGGTTCTCTAATTAATCTGTTGGGTGTATTCATTTATGCTGAGCACTATATATGTAGCTCTGCAGTCCAGGGCTTAAGTATCACCAAGGACATCAAGGAAATTAATGGCACTATATAAGCAGGAAAAAAAAAATACAGTACATAGTTTCTGTTCTATTACATATTCACATATCCATTTTTTATCAACAAAAGTAAATGGAGATATGTTCTTTTTTATCCGATTTGTTGAACATATTCAATAAGTGAAGTGAATGGATCCGTAAAAAAAAATAGATTGCAGTCGAAAACCATCTATGTGTCAAACAAGTGTTATCTGCTTTTCACTGAGCAATTTATAAAAGAAGCTTTGAAAAAACATTTTTTTCATATGAGAAAAAGGGATGGCACTTGGATTGTAAAACTGATAAACACTGAGAAAAAAATTATAGATCGGTTTTTGAGAAAAAAAATCTGAATCGGTCTTAAGCGAATCAACCTTAAAATAATTGGCCAGTACCTTTTTATTTATGACCTATTCTTAGAAATGTTCCAAAGGTATTACCAAAAAAGCGACACATCAGATTTGAAAAATGGAGCTAATGAAGAGGTTGGCCATGAGAATTGTTGTGGAACTGCAATACCCAGTGTGGTGCAGCAAAGGGTGTAGTGCTGGATGGAAGATATATTTCTCCCAGCAGGATAAAGTTTGGCTGAGATTTTCCCTAAAGTTGAGGACCTGCAATGATGTCACGGTCACATAATCAGCCCATGTGATGTGTACCTCACCTGTGGGTTGGGTTATGGACTATGTAATGGAGATTGTTGTTTGGCACATGGTGAGGGTGTGCACGGTGTGAGGAAATAGGCTGGAGTTAGCCTGAACTTTTTTTCTTGGACTATCCGTGCTGCTAAGGTTTAGCAGTAAGACTCAAAACAACCCTGGGAATGGCACCTGGCGGACGCCTCTGACCAGGCAGCCGTTTAGTTAAGCCTGTCCCGTGCAAGGGTGAGTCTGAGACCAGTGGTTCTCCAAGCTAGAGTATGTTTGTGTTTTTCTTTACTTTATGCTAACCTGCTGTTTAAAAAGTGTAATTAAACCAATGAAGTTGGACTCTAAGCCTGTGTGTTGCCTCATTACTGTGGCCCTGCCACTGCCTACCAGAGAAAATCCCTACACCGGCAATAGCCTCTATAAAGAAGATGGAGCTGCTGTTTTCCAGGAGCATCCGAGAACTTCCAGCTGATCAGCGGTGCAGCTGGTTGTCACACCCTCATCGTTCAGATATTGATGGTCCATCTTAACCTACATTTTTTAAATCTGTTGTGCCACTTTATTTGGTAATAACTTTGGAATGCTTCGTCTGACTCTAATAATTCTGAGACTGTTAATTGATGACATATTGTACTTCATGTTAAAAGTAGTTTTAGGTCAATATGTTTGAATTTATTAATTAAAATGTCTGAAATGTTATGAGAAGTTTGAAAAATTTGCAATAATCAAACGTTGAATGCTTACCGTATTTTTCGGACTATAAGACGCACCGGACCATAAGACACACCCCAAATTTACAGAAGGAAAATAGGGAAAAAAATTAATGTGTCAAATGGGGGTCCGCCTTACAGTCTGAATTCAGCTTACACTGGGGAGGATCAGCAGCGCTGGTGGAGCAGGGTCACAGGAGGTGTTTGGTGGTCCGGCGATATGACTCCCATCCCAGGCTGGTGCGGCAGGTGTGGTGGCCTCCGGGAAATACCATCCCAGGCTGATGCGGCAGGCTCAGCGGTGGTGCTCAGGGCTCCGCTGGCATCTTGTGAAAGCCTGGAGGCTCTGCATATCCATTACTGTGACGCATTGGCCACCGGGAAATCCCATTCCAGGCTGGTACGGCAGGTGTCGGGGGCCATTTTCTCTGAGGCCACCGCATCGCAGCAATGGATGTGCGGGGCCTCCAGGCTTTCACAAAATGCTGGCGGAGCCCCCCCACACCATAGACCACCACTGTCGAACCTGCCGCACCTGCTGGACCAGCCGCACCAGCCTGGGAAGGGAGTGTAATCATCGGCCGGCAGCGTTGGTCTGGGACCGCTGTCGAATCGTCCAACTTCTGCTGCCGCCACAGTATTTGTAAATATATTCCAACTATAAGACGCACCCCCATTTTTCCCCAAAATTTTTTGGGAAAAATGTGTGTCTTATAGTCCGAAAAATACAGTATATCCTTAAAACAGACAGTCATACCATACAAAATAGTTTATAAATAACATTTTCCATATATGTCTACTTTATGCCAGCATCATTTTTGAAATGTCCATTTATTTTATTAGGGTGTTAAAAAGGTTAAAATTTAGCAGCAAACTTACAAATCAATTTTTTTTATGGACCAATTCAGATTTGAAGTAATTTTAAACTGGAAAACCCCCAGAAGGGATAGAATTTTAAAAAGTGAACCCCTGAAATCATTCTAACCTGCTGACAGGAAATGTGTTAATTCTTCAGGTGCTACATAGAAATTAAGAAAAACTAATGAATGCTGTAAATTTCTTACTTTCAAAAGGGTTAATTGAAAAAGTGGACCCTAAAATTTATTATGCAATTTCTCCCGAATGTGTCAATATCTCATATGTGGCCAAAAACTGGCCACATGCCAGGGTTTGGAATGGAAGAAGAACTTTTGATTTTCTGAGCGTAAATTTTGCTGGAATAGATTGCTGACACCGTGTCAAGCTTGCAGAGCCCCAGAAGTACCAAAACAGCAGTACCCCCACAAGTTACCCAAATTTAGAAAGTAGACCCCCTCAAGGAATTCATCTAGAGGTTTGGTGATTGCTCTTTACAACATTTCAATGTGAAATGTTTGCTTAAACCCAAAATTTGTAGTTTGCATGAAGAATAACAGGAAAAAATGGACCCCATCATCTGTTGTACCATTTCTCCCAAACACGATACCCTATATGCAATCAATTGCTAATGTTTAGGTACGTGGCAAGACTCGGAAAGGAAACAGCTTTACTTCATTTTCTGAGTGCAGATTTGGCTGGAACAGATTGTGGATGTCATGTCGCATTTGAGATGCCAGAACAGCAGAAACTCCACAGAAGTAACCCCATTTTGTAAATTAGACCCCCCAGGAATACATTTAGGGATGTGTTCAGAATTTTAAACCCACTGGTGCATCACAGAAACTTAGAATTTCATAATTTAGATGTGATAATGAAAAATTATATTTTTTCCAGTAAAATGTTGCTTTAGCCCCAAATGTAATTTACACAAGAATAGGAGAAATGGACCCTATAATTTGTTTTATAATTTCACAACATAGTTTAGTTAGACAAAAAAAGCAGGAAAGGGTTATACGATGTCATTGCATAACCCTTTTTCCACCTTTTTTGTCTACTTAAACCCCGCCTGTCATACTCTGCAGCGCTTATATCAACCTCGTTTTTATTTTTAATTTTTTAACTATTCATCTGGCCTTTGTATCGTCAGTGACAATAGGATGAAGGAAGGGGTTCCTTTCCCTCTTTTAACCTTTTAGATGCCATTGTCATGATTGACAGTGGCATCTTAGGGGTTAAATGGCCCCATTTGGTTCCAAAACTGAACGAGACCAATTTTGTCATTTACAGATGACACCCCTGACATTTTTGCCCTCTGGGGGAATTATTCAATTATTCCTCAGCTGATATTAAAGGCCCCTTAATTACCACAGTTAAAAGGTATATCGGCATTCTATAAGGGTTAACGTGAACTGCTCATGCAGACAGCTATAAATGGTCACCTAGGTTGATAATTTGATCATTTGGCCGTATTTCTACCATGATTTTCATAGGCTGTTAAACTTTGCAAGTTTTACCTAGAGAAAATCCAGTCCCGTGTGGGTTTGTCATTAGTTTAGGAATTATGAAGAAATATCTATGTCTTCTATATGTTATTGCATTGATCAAATAAGCAAATTTCTAGTTTAGTCTCACAGTCCATAGACTTCATACTAAGTAATTTGGTTCCTCATGAAATTGACCTCACTGTTATTGCTTTACTAAACACCTGCATCATTGAAAATGTATATTTTTTGTAAAAAAATATTTTTTAGATTGAACAATGAGCAAGTCCACTGTAGGGTTAGCACCTCAGGCAGGACCTTTAGGTGCTTTCTCACTGTAGTCCTCAGGTTCAGTCCAGTGCAGACCAGCACTAGATTTCAACATAGTCGAGGAAGAAGAAGCATTGACTACTACATATTTATCATTGTGTTACTACATGTTCAAAACTTTACATGTTACGTCTGGCACGTGGACTTAGCTCCATTTAACTACATGGGGATAAGCTGCAAACCAGATGCAAACCATGGACAAATATGGCACTGTTTTTGGAAGAAAGTCGTGTTTTTGCTATCCTGGACAACACCTTGTGTTCGGAAGGAAATGTCATGGTTTCTGTGCTTTCTGTGTTTTCCATGAACTGCGCACAAACTCATTATAGCCTATGGAGTTATTCACATATCGAATTTTTCATCAGAGGTGTACGTCCTACTTTAGTCCAATTTACCAAAGTCACCCATACGAGTCAATAAAAATGCTGTTGACTAGGAAACACTTGGTGGGCCTTTTTTCATTTTTTAGCATATAGTGTGGGGAAAAATAATGGCACACGGATGGTAAAAACATCAAATGAATGAAAACCATTACATTTTTTGTGGCAATATGGCCCTACATTGCAAGAAGTAAACCATCTGGCTGTGCATAATAACTCCAGAATACTACAATAAATGTCTCTGTATATCTTATAAGTTGTATATAGCCATAAAATACCACCTGAAGAAGTGAATGGGGCCTTACGGCTCCTCAATATTCCTCCAATTCATAAGGTGGCATATAGAATGGCATGTTCCATTGGATGCCATGCTATAGAAATATTCTATAGCCTTGTTTTTGCTCCTCATTATCTTACTAGAGCAGAGCACAGTATATAACACATATAATAAAAATTATTATATGAATAACCAAATAACCCTTACTCCAATACATTCAATTAATGTCTAAGACATGGCTAACCCATTAATAATCTGTCAACTTATAGTTGGGCTGTAGCTGTAACGATAGGAGTATTATTACTAGAAAAGTTTTTGTTCCCGTTGAAAAATGAACTCATCCCATGTGGCTTTAATAAGCTTTTATCTCTTGCGAAAGTAACACAGTTCTGGATTTTCTCTTTTCTGAGATCCAGCAGAGTGCAAGAGAATGCAAGGAGCCTTCGGAAGATGGATTACTTCTCGTCATCTTCTCAGCTGGTGGGAGGGAAGCCACAGAGAACTTCTGCCAAGATGTCCCTCTATGATTTTAAATGATTGATATTTCTTAAAGTGCTTTCCAGTTCCTGGCTTTGCATGCACATAGATTAGGCAATTATAGATTGTTTCACTGTCAAATTGGCTGAGAAATGTAGTCATGAGAGAGAAAAAAAGAGAAATAAATAAGTGAATGGGTTATAAATATTGCAGTAATGACTGGCCAGATGTTTCGCCTTTGACAGTTGAGTTGTACTTTAAGGAAGTGGCGGGGGTCAAAGCTACGCTCTAATCATAAGCGGTGAATGGGAAATCCAAATAAAAGCTCATTAAGAGCTGGAGAGGAAAGGCAAACACAGGCAATGATTACAGAGTTTGGGCTGCCCTATACTGAGACTGAAATTCACTTCGTTACTACAGATCTAAATTATATTAGCTTAGTTTTGACGTTGCGGAATCTACAACGGTTTTCCCATAAACTAAATATATTCATAAAATGGTCTATAAATGTATTATTTGTCAGGATCCAACCACTGGAACCCCAAGAGATCAGGAGGATGGGTATACCAAACTCCTGTAGACAATTAATGGACAATTGAAAGAAGCACTCCCATAACAGATTTGATCTTCTTACTATATTGGAGTCAACATATTATATAGCACTGTGTACTTACAATTGCTCATTTTGCTGTTCTACCCAGTGAATTCTTCACCTTTTTCTGCTCTATGTTGAAACAGTAAAGGCTGGGTCTCACATAGCGATACACCAGCGATCCTGACAACGATCAGGATCGCTGGTGTATTGCTACATTATCGCTGCTGAGCTGCCAAACAGGCAGCTCAGGCAGCGATCAGTACAAGCGACACTGCGGGTAAACATCGCTTAGTTACCCACAGTGTACCTTGGATAACAGCGCCCTGATGCTTCAGGGAGCTGGTATCCAAGGTACACATCGGGTTTCCAGGCACAGCCCCTCACCTGGAAACCCGCTGTGTACCTTTGTTACCAGCGGATCGCTGGTCTCCCGCCTGTCACACGCAGCGATGCGTGCCTGTCAGCGGGAGACCAGCGATCAAAAAATGTCCTGGCCTTTCAGCGACGATCAGCGATACCCGGCAGGGGGGCTGATCGTCGTTGAATGTCACACACAGCGATATCGCTGGGGAGATCGCTGCTGCGTCACAAAACTAGTGATTCAGCAGCGATCTCGCTAGCGATATCGCTATGTGAGACGGGGGCTTAAGTCTCTTTTTCCTCAATTAGCCACCTCCTCTTCACACCCTGATCCAGCTTTACCCCCTACCAGGGGCTCTCACAGTGATGACTCATGCAGAGAGATTCCCTGGCTCTACATAGAGCTTAGAAGGATTCAGCTAGCCTTTCTTTAACCATGTGATGTCATAGATAAAATGGAAATGAGAAAAATTAACTAAGTAGAAAGGAAAAATTAGCAATTGCAAGTACACAGTGCTATATAATATGATGACCACAATATATTAAGAGGATACAAAAACCCTGACTGACAGATAAGTCTTGTGTATGGTTTCTTCACTCTTGCCAATGCAACCTTCCCTCCACTAGTACTTGTCATATATTATAACAATCTGCTCCTATGGGGAAAAGGAGCCCACACATCAACAACATGTTTACCTCCAAAAGCTGCACCTCTTTTTGCTATATACAGATCTCGAATATTGTCAAAGCCTTCTTAATTGGCTCTTGACAAACAGATTGTTTATCATGGAGTTTAAACAGAGAAGATTATTGTCCACAATGCTATTCTGTGCAGCCCCAAACCATGTGCTTACAGACATTTATATATGAGTCTGATGTGTTTAACACATGTGAATAGCCTTTAAAGATGATCAAATGTTTTGAGAGTTAAATTTGGCATGTGAAATTATTTTTTTTTTAAATGTTGTGTTCTGCAAATAGATTTGTCATTAAGTTCCATTTATAAGCCTTTAATTGTCCAGAAAAGATCTGTAACAGTGTTAGATTGACTGGGACTGTATTCATCCACTTTTAGACTCTTTAATGCAGGGGTTTCAAACTGCATTCCTCGAGGGCCGCAAACCGTGTGTGTTTTCAAGATTTCCTTAGCATTGCACTAGTTGCTGAAATCATTATCTGTGCAGGTGATTAAATTATCACCTGTGCAATACAAGGAAATCCTGAAAACATGACCTGTTTGCGGCCCTTGAGGAATGCAGTTTGAGAACTCTGATTTAATGCAAACAGAGCTTTACATTTCTCAAAGTGACCTCAACAGACTGTTTAGGCTTTTTTTAATTGATAAAATGGTCCAAAAATTATCCCTTTTTGAGTGAATGGCTGCCTGCTATGTTATTATACAGAGCCGGTGCACATGTAAGAAGCCATTACTTTTTAACAAGGGAGGATGCAAAATCGAAATAAAGAAGCAACAGCTTTCGAATAGTTTTAGAAAAATTATCTGTTTTGATATCAGCAGACAGCAATACATTCGCTGTTTAGACAGAGAAGAAACTGGCAAGTTCTTAACAAGATATTCAAAAATTATACCTATTTTAGGATCTAATAGATTGTTTTGCAATTTTAAGAAAGAATGGCATATTCTCAAGCTGTGTAAAAATGAATATTTTTATTTAGGAAGCAGAACATGTGAAGAAGCAATAACTTCTCAGTTAGGAGTGAAAATAGTTATTCTTTTTGGGATCCACAACAGGTTTGCTATTCTGAAAATGAACTAAAACAATTGATATGGTTTTGTAACAAGCTGTCAAATAATTATCTGTTTTTTAGGAAACAGGCAGGGACGCAGCGATCGCGGTCGCAGAGGGGGCCCCATAATGTCAATACCCATTTCAGCTGAATGTACGTCCAAGAAACATCTGGTCTCTCAAGTTGAATATATTATTGATGCTGCTACTTATTTTAACACAAGCACTGATACTGGGGGGGTGTTGGCGTTGCAGATAGTGGAAAATTGTCTCCTGGTCAACTGTGCACTCAGCAGGCATCCACTTATCCTGGTAATACGCTGTCATGAAGAAAAATTGTAAAATCTGTGAAGATATCTCATGAGAGGAGACATATCACACTCACATTGAACATATGTGATTCATTATAACTGGGGAAGTGAAAAAAAGCTGACACTTCAACCTCCATTACAGTAGGACCTCCTGCTGTGAACAGGTAATTACAATAGGGGATCTGCTGGGAGCCCGCACCAAGTCTCGGATTCATATGCTCAGAGGCAGACAAGTACACTTCCCGAGGAAGGGGCTCCTCTGTTCAAAGGAATTATCTCAGACACTCTGGAGCCAGTGGTCAATGATGAATATTTGGATTTACATTAATCCGATATTTATGGGTGATGTATTTTTGGCATCATGGCGAAGTGACGAACATAAAGCATTCACTCATATCACAATAAGGCTAGCCTAACACCTCCAACTTAATATCGGGAAGATGGTTTATGCTATTCATGCCATGTTTCATCTCTATAGAACAATAAAATTGTGATAGGAAACATGACAACATCTCCACCTGGAACCTTCAGGGGGAAGAAATCCTGAAAGTTGTGGATCTCATAATCTTCTAAAGAGCTAGCACATCCCATGACCAGCCCCCATTTGAGCTCACCAAGGGGAGGTATGTGGGTGTAACCTTAATGTAATAAAAATCAGAGTTTGGGTCATCTGTGGTTCTGTCCATTACTCTAAGGAATTCTTGCCTCTGCTAAGCTCTGAGCCATTTCTGAGACACAGATTTAGTACTTTTCTTTTGTTATCCATTTTATTTTATTTTATTTTATCGTATATACCGGATTGTTTGGTTCCCATGTTGTACCATCTTTGTATATTTTTTAAAAACATTGCCTAATTTTCCAGATTACATATATAAATGTAATAGTTCCGTTCCTCTTGCTCTGTAAACTGCATGCCTGAAGGCATACGCTATCTCAATTGAGTGTCCAGTCGGCCTGTATAAATGATTGCTGGTGGCAGCCAGTTCCTTTTGTTATTGTGGAATTGGCAGTGACCGTACCAGGATACAAATATACACTACAAACAAAAAGTTAGGGATATTTCGCTGTTGTGTGAAATTTCAGGACGATCCTAAAATGCACTTTAACTTTTTCAGGTGAACTTAATATGATCATCTCTAAACTTTTGAATACACATATCCAACTGTTCAATATTTAAGTACTTTTTGCACAGCTTGCTGTTCTCTAAAAAGGAGCTCAATGGCAAAATTTACAACATGTGTTTGATCCATAATTTGTCAAATAAATGTTGGGATTCAGTTAGAATTGGTATTTAAACAGTCCTCCTCATCATGCTATTCACATTTTGACATTATGAGACCAAGACAAAACCAAACAATTGATCAACAGTACCTGAGAGGCTTGAAGTAAGATGTTCTCAGAAAGTGGCCACTGAGCTTAGAGTATCACAGAGTCATCAGCAGATTGCAACAGAGATACGGAGAGACTGGAAGAGTTGTGAGGAGGAAGACTTGGCTGCGAGTACTTGTGTCGAGTCGGGTCCGGAACTGTTGAGGCTGCGTCCCATGTTGCCTGGGGGAAGAAATAGGGGACCAAATGGACCAATTGACCCAGGAAGAAGGGATGTGTTAAAAGTAAAAGCGCGTGCAGCTTCAGTAAGTTTCACGCCGGGAGAGAGAGAGGCCGAGGGTGTGCGTGTGCAGCGTGCTCCAGCTGGCAGGGAGCAGAAGCGCAGCAGACTGCAGCTGATATCCCATGGGCGCAGCATCAGGACTGCAAGCAGAGGTAGGCCCATGGGCTCCGTTAAGTTGAGGGCCGCGCTCGTGCCTAAAGGCATTGGCTGCGTACGGGAATGGGCGCTGCAGCCTCCTTTGCTGACCAGAGAACCAGAGACCTCATATGATACCAGGACTTTGGCAGCACCTGTGAATTTGGCTGTACGAGCTTATGGACTAGGGGCCCAACGGGTGAGACCAGAGATGTCCAGTTGCTGCCAGAAGCTGGACCGGGAGCTGAGGACCCCCATCAGAGGACATCATGTCAGCTGCTACTGGGACTACAACCCTCATCAGATCATTTGTGGATGAGGAAATCACGGACATGAAAAGTTTGCTGAGTGAACTGTTGATAATTTTACCATCCTCTTAGGTATACCCCCAGATTAACTGTTTCATCTCCCTGCGATGAGTACTGTTGGCAGCGGATTACTCACGATACTCTCCAAGCGTGTGACAACAGAGCTTCTTTATTCAGGAACAAACAGGAACAATATATGATAATATTAATAGATTAGGAATAAATCATTTATGTGTCTCTATCTGTGCTGCATCTACAGCAGGCTGCTTCTCACATACAGAGACACAGGGAAAAAAACAGGAAATACAGTCACATGCTTTTCCTGTGTGAGCTTCTTGGAGTTTTTTTTTTCAACTTTATAAACAGCATACGAATCTAGCAACTGAAAACTCATAGACAGGAATGGAGTTGTTGCACCAAACATATTCTAACAAGTACCTTTACTGTTAATTAAATTGTTAACCCTTAATCTACCTTCCTTGCATCACTGCATCTTGCAACCTGCTTACAGAGTCGCAGAAAGGTATAGAAGTGAATGTCCTTTGGCAACATCCCACACTGATGACCGATGTATTGTGAACAATGTCCTTTGGAACCGGATGATGAATGACACACAACTCCAAGCATATTTAGGGGAGGTGAGGAGCACCTAAGTGTCAAGTCAGACCATTCAAAAATGTTTACATCAGCATTGTCTGCGTGCTAGATGACCTGCAAGAGTACCTGACCACACCACCAGGCACAGGCATCATAGTCTTGCATGGGTCAGGGAGCATATACGCTGGACGAGGGATGAGTGGGCCTCGGTGCTGTTCACTGATGAAAGTCAATTTTCAGTGAGCAAAAAAGATGGCTGCCAACTATTTTGGAGGATTCAAGGAGAGCGCTATGCATCAGCCACTGTTGTTACCAGACAAGCTTTTGTTGGTGGTGATATTACAGTGTGGGCAGGTGTGTCTAGTCAATACAGAACTGCTCTACACTTTGTGAATGGTACATTGATGAGCCCCTACTACTTGATTAACATAATTAATCCAGTCATTGTGCATCTGCATGAACAGCACAGGTCTAATTTCATCTTCATGGACGACAATGCTCCAGTTCATTGAGGTTGCTTCATTAGTGAATGGCTGCTGGAGACTGGGGGACCTCAAATGGAGTGTCCTGCACTTTCTCCAGACCTGACTCCCATAGAAAACCTATGGGATCAGCTGAGTCGCCATATAGAGGTTCATAACTCTATACCCCAGGTTCTCAATGACCTGAGGGCCTCGCTTTAAGTAGAATAAGTGAAATGCCATGCTTCAGCAGACAATAACTCAACTTGTGGATAGTATGAGACATTGTTGTCAAGCTGTAATTGATGTTCAAGTTCACATGACAAGTTACTGACATTGACATTTTTTGTGGGGTATACCCACCACTATTGTTAGCTTTTGTTTCAATAAATTGAGATGAGGAAATCATCATTGCATAATTCTACTTAAATGCCCTACTTTCATGATAAAATATCACAGTAATGTTAAATGTTTACATTTTCCATAAATTTCACCCGAAAACCAAATATCCCTATTTTTTGTGACTAGTGTACAGTATATATTCCATGCATTGGAATCGGAGGTGTATGTACCATACGCTCATGTGAAGAGGAAAGGTGAAGGAGCTTGATTCCAATGCAGGAAAGAGGATTGGGCCAAAGGGTGCCATGTCTCTGGCTGATGCAGCATAGCAGTAACAAACCAAGTGAAGACGGAAGAGACGGCACATCCAAATGTAGGTAAAAGTCAATAATTCTTTAATCTTGTATCCATTAAAAAGACACACAAGGGATTTAAAACAGACACATTTCTGGTGAGTGACTTGCCCTTAATCATGGTATGGTATTAATTATGGTATCATGATTAATCAAACCATGATTAAGCGTGGGTGACTCTCCAGAATCACATCGGTTTCAAATCCCTTTGTGTCATTTTAATGGATACAAGAATAAGGAATTATTGACTTTTACCTACCTTTGGATGTGTTGTCTCTTTCAGGTTCCTTTGGTTCATACCATACACTCACTATGATTTGCCCATGAGTCACCCTCCAGAGCAATGGGAACTCAGATCTGAGCCTATAGACTACAATGGGGGATGTCACGGCAACACAGCTCAGTCCGTGGCTCTGGGGCTCACCTTTTAATGTGGGATATTTACAGGTGAATTGAATATTGGAATGGGGATTCGTGACGCCACCTGTGGTACCTGGTCAGGGTGACCAGCGCTGCTATGCAGATCCACTGAAGGGTTAATATTGTGCAGCAAGATGTTAGGCCTTCCACAGGAAAGGCTAAGTCCTCCAGGGCAGATAGATGTGCAGGGGTGCAGGACAGAGGGGACCCGGCAGTGAGGGGTAATAAGGGAGACACACACATAAGTCACTTTGGTACCTTTACTGAAGATGTTGCAGGTACTCCCCGGAGCACTGTAGGGTGAAGGGTGCATATCCAGATTCCTCCACTGAGTAGGTGTGTGGCCTCCTGTTGTCTGCCTTTTTGTAATAAAGTCTTGACCTGCTTGTAGCTAGGCCTAACTTGGTCTCCGTCTTGCACCTGGCTGACCTTGTGGTTGGACCTTCTCTCTTAAAGTACACAGTACCTGCTTGCAGCGTCCTGCTTGCCGGACTCTGTCCTCCTGGCCCGGTTACGTATCAGCTCTGTGGTACTCCTGGGACTTGTAGTCCTCCAGGAACTCCGGTGTTCTCCTAATGGGTCGTGGAGATCCCTATAGGCTCGGACGCCGGTGTCCGGTAATACTTGCTGAGATGAGCTATGGAGGCTCCTCTGTCTCATTAACTTTCCACTCGCCTTCGGCCTACCCGGACCCTCACATGATCACACACTGGCAGTTGGTGGGCTGCCTCTTCGACGCTCTTTAAGCGTCGGCAACCTTTCTCACTGAGCTGCACTCCTAGATTAAGCTCTGACTAGGCTGGAGTGGTTTCTGTTCTACCCTTTACTAGACTCCACTCTCTTGAACTGAATAGCTCTGCAACCTCTCTAATCTCAGCTCTGCACTTCACCTTACTGCAGACTGACTGAGCTCTCTGAGGTGACTAAACTGAAACTTCCTATGTTCACCCTCTTTTATATGTCTAAACAGCTCCCTCTGGTGGTCTTTGGGATAAGTGAACGTGTGTGACTGTGCATAATGACCTCTAGTGGTATATTATTTCAGTGCACCCTTCTGGAAGATATGGATCCAGTCGCAGCTGGGCTCCACACCCAACAACTGGACTAGTAGGGAAAACAGCCATGGCCTGCTCCATCAGTCGACAGTCAATTGCGTAATTGTCCTTACGATTGAAGGTAGCAGAGTTGCGTCCCCTGACATACACAATTTAGACTCACTTTCGGAAGCCAAAAAAAATTACCCTATTTTATACAGAGGGTCTAAATGCAAGGCTATATTATTCATCACTTAGCTTGAAGGTAATGATATGCTTTTTCATTCCACAAGCATTCTAGCATCAGTTTGCCATTCTTGTAACCTCGACTGGTTCACTTTTCATACACCACTGCAATGGTTTGTCTTGGCCACGATTGTCCTTATCATTCTCACTTTATAAGTCAATGTTCTCCTCATCCACTTGCTGCTGTTCCACCTCCTCAGCTTCTTCCACATCTTCCTGCATGTAACGTAAACCTTCAGGATCTCCCAGAGTCTCAGGGCGGTGATGAACACCTACAAGTTCTTTTTTCCTCCTTTCACAGTTGCATCCTGATGAGAGCTTTTTTCAAGATAAATGTGAGGTGGGTGCCTCAGTTGTTCCTGCTAAAATTTAGCAGCCTCTTGTAGGGCTTCTGTGCATGACTCACATCCCAAATAAGCTGTCAATGGTAAATCTCAAAGTAACCCATGCTCCAGTTTGGCTGCATGATATAGACTGTCACCACTTTATGCTGCTCATACAGATTCTCCAACATATGCAGCCTTGAATTTCAGAGGAATATGCCCTTATACATCAAGCAGATCTCTGGAACATCTTTTTGTTTTTGTAAAGCCAGTAGGGCATATTTCCCCATGCAAAAAAGTTAAAATGAGCAGACACTTTCCTGGACATAGCCACCACTTTCCTCAAATCAGTATATTTATGTAGTAAATTAAATTCAGGGCATGCACCCTGCAGAGAGTCTGATTTACTTTGTTCAAATGTAAGGCTGCCAGAATGTTCTGGGCATAATCGCATATGACAATGCCCATTTGAAGCTGATGGCGATCAATCCAGTGGAGATTGCAGCTTGATTCACAGGAGCAACTAGTCCACTGTATGGCTTTTGTACCCCAATGCTTTCAAGTTTCACCTTGTATGAACAAAAAGAATGAGGGTGTGTGTGAAATGAATATTGTGACCTATGACTGCTGTGGATGAGGTCATGTCTGTTGAAGAGGTTGCGGAGGAGGGAGGAGACAGATTACTGCAAACTGGTGATAGAAATAGATGTAGCACCCAGTTGTGGAGGCTTTTCCTGGGTGTAGTGATGCATCACTACCAAATTCACCCAGTGGGTTGTGTAAGTCATGTATTTTTTCTGCCCTTAGTTGGTACTAGTTGTCTACAGTGCAATGCACTTTAGAGGTCAAAGCCA
The DNA here is from genome assembly GCA_033576555.1 of Oophaga sylvatica. Classification (NCBI taxonomy): domain Eukaryota; kingdom Metazoa; phylum Chordata; class Amphibia; order Anura; family Dendrobatidae; genus Oophaga; species Oophaga sylvatica. The sequence continues at coordinate 480,664,492 of JARQOD010000004.1, forward strand.
AGAAAAGAGTGTGGCCCACGTTCTCCTGCATATGGAAGCACAGAGCAGGCAACCCTTTATGTGAGAAATCATGTTGGCTAGTTATCTTCCTATGAGGTTGAGCACCTAGTATAGTTTTGTTGGCAGTGTACACAAGTGGATGAATGGGCGCATACACCATGCAACATGGTCATGCAACAGTGAAGGAAAGGCAGGAGTACTCAGAGTATGACATTGGTAGATGATGCTGGTGGTGATGATGATTCCACCCAGCTGAGACTTGAGGATATGGCCGACAGAAAGACCAGCATAATGAGAAAAGTTAGCAGAACAACTGAAGGTTTGCTCTGATTGCTGGCCTGCTTGTTTTTCCTAAATTGAGTAGGTGATGTAGCTTAATGTGTTAATGGAAAGCTGTAGTTTCTAGTTTGTATGAGTCGGGCTGTCCACGGCTTATTTTCTTCTTACAGACTGACAGAGAAGTGCAGGCAGCAATGTGCAAAAGATCTCGCACACATCAGACGAGTGCACGTACACATCACCACCATCGCGACCTGAACTTTTAGGCGCTGTTGAGCTTCCACCACGAACAGCACATGCAACATCACCTGCTCCAGAGCTGATTGCAGATCAAGTAAATTTTGCTTCAAAGGATCTTTTAGTCGCAAGATGTCTGCACTGTGTAGTGCCAAGACCAACACCCTCTTTCTCTGATGTTATCACCTCCTCAGCTCCTCTATCTGGTTCCTATGTTATGTCCATCACAGAATCATCATAGTCATTACTAATTTAGCTAAAAGTTACCTCTGTGTGTGGAAATGGCCTGAGCTCCTTGTTTTCCCAACTGATTCACATCTGAAGATTTGCCTGACGAAGTGTGGTACTACCACTGCCAGTACCCCTACCACCAAAGCTCACAGAGCGAGCAGCACAGCTGGATGTTAGAGCACTAATACTGACTCTTCTTCTCTTCTAGTAAATCAACTGGAAGACGTCGTTCTGGTGAAATATTTTGTTGAGCCCAGTGGGTTAGAGTAATAAGAGAAAACATAAAAACAAGAAACAAATATCTTAAAATAAAACAAAATAAAAAATATATTGCAAAACATGCATGAAGTTGTAATAATAATAATAAGGGTATTTGGTAAACATAATTTTGATCAAAAGAATGTACAAGCCATCCCGCCACATCAAGGCAACCCTTTGTGGGACAGTCCTACTCTAATATTAAAAACCTTTCCACTTGTCAAGTGACGTAAATGTGAACAAGGCAGAGGGACTGAACCCACCAGTTGAAGCATAGGCCAGACAGGATGGATTTTTCAGCTCAAAAGCAGGGCGGTCACACCTTATATGCACAAGATGCACTAAGAACTAAATGAAAAACTGGGTCTGAACTGAAAAAGTAAGTTGATGTGTATGCAAAATGTAAATGCATATCAAACACATGACCATTAAACAGAGAAAACAAAAAACAAGAAACAAATATCCTAAAATAAAACAAAATAAAAAATATATTGCAAAACATGCATGAAGTTGTAATAATAATAATAAGGGTATTTGGTAAACATAATTTTGATCAAAAGAATGTACAAGCCATCCCGCCACGTCAAGGCAACCCTTTGTGGGACAGTCCTACTCTAATATTAAAAACCTTTCCACTTGTCAAGTGACTTAAATGTGAACAAGGCAGAGGGACTGAACCCACCAGTTGAAGCATAGGCCAGACAGGATGGATTTTTCAGCTCAAAAGCACGGCGGTCACACCCTTATATGCACAAGATGCACTAAGAACTAAATGAAAAACTGGGTCTGAACTGAAAAAGTAAGTTAATGTGTATTCAGAATGTAAATGCATATCAAACACATGACCATTAAACAGAGAAAACATAAAAAACAAGAAACAAATATCCTAAAATAAAACAAAATAAAAAATATATTGCAAAACATGCATGAAGTTGTAATAATAATAATAAGGGTATTTGGTAAACATAATTTTGATCAAAAGAATGTACAAGCCATCCCGCCACGTCAAGGCAACCCTTTGTGGGACAGTCCTACTCTAATATTAAAAGCTTTCCACTTGTCAAGTGACGTAAATGTGAACAAGGCAGAGGGACTGAACCCACCAGTTGAAGCATAGGCCAGACAGGATGGATTTTTCAGCTCAAAAGCAGGGCGGTCACACCCTTATATGCACAAGATGCACTAAGAACTAAATGAAAAACTGGGTCTGAACTGAAAAAGTAAGTTAATGTGTATGCAAAATGTAAATGCATATCAAACACATGACCATTAAACAGAGAAAACATAAAAAACAAGAAACAAATATCCTAAAATAAAACAAAATAAAAAATATATTGCAAAACATGCATGAAGTTGTAATAATAATAATAAGGGTATTTGGTAAACATAATTTTGATCAAAAGAATGTACAAGCCATCCCACCACGTCAAGGCAACCCTTTGTGGGACAGTCCTACTCTAATATTAAAAACCTTTCCACTTGTCAAGTGACGTAAATGTGAACAAGGCAGAGGGACTGAACCCACCAGTTGAAGCATAGGCCAGACAGGATGGATTTTTCAGCTCAAAAGCAGGGCGGTCACACCCTTATATGCACAAGATGCACTAAGAACTAAATGAAAAACTGGGTCTGAACTGAAAAAGTAAGTTAATCTGTATGCAAAATGTAAATGCATATCAAACACATGACCATTAAACAGAGAAAACATAAAAAACAAGAAACAAATATCCTAAAATAAAACAAAATAAAAAATATATTGCAAAACATGCATGAAGTTTACTTTTTCAGTTCAGACACAGTTTTTCATTTAGTTCTTAGTGCATCTTGTGCATATAAGGGTGTGACCGCCCTGCTTTTGAGCTGAAAAATCCATCCTGTCTGGCCTATGCTTCAACTGGTGGGTTCAGTCCCTCTGCCTTGTTCACATTTATGTCACTTGACAAGTGGAAAGGTTTTTAATATTAGAGTAGGACTGTCCCACAAAGGGTTGCCTTGACGTGGCGGGATGGCTTGTACATTCTTTTGATCAAAATTATGTTTACCAAATACCCTTATTATTATTATTACAACTTCATGCATGTTTTGCAATATATTTTTTATTTTGTTTTATTTTAGGATATTTGTTTCTTGTTTTTTATGTTTTCTCTGTTTAATGGTCATGTGTTTGATATGCATTTACATTTTGCATACACATTAACTTACTTTTTCAGTTCAGACCCAGTTTTTCATTTAGTTCTTAGTGCATCTTGTGCATATAAGGGTGTGACCGCCCTGCTTTTGAGCTGAAAAATCCATCCTGTCTGGCCTATGCTTCAACTGGTGGGTTCAGTCCCTCTGCCTTGTTCACATTTACGTCACTTGACAAGTGGAAAGGTTTTTAATATTAGAGTAGGACTGTCCCACAAAGGGTTGCCTTGACGTGGCGGGATGGCTTGTACATTCTTTTGATCAAAATTATGTTTACCAAATACCCTTATTATTATTATTACAACTTCATGCATGTTTTGCAATATATTTTTTATTTTGTTTTATTTTAGGATATTTGTTTCTTGTTTTTTATGTTTTCTCTGTTTAATGGTCATGTGTTTGATATGCATTTACATTTTGCATACACATTAACTTACTTTTTCAGTTCAGACCCAGTTTTTCATTTAGTTCTTAGTGCATCTTGTGCATATAAGGGTGTGACCGCCCTGCTTTTGAGCTGAAAAATCCATCCTGTCTGGCCTATGCTTCAACTGGTGGGTTCAGTCCCTCTGCCTTGTTCACATTTACGTCACTTGACAAGTGGAAAGGTTTTTAATATTAGAGTAGGACTGTCCCACAAAGGGTTGCCTTGACGTGGCGGGATGGCTTGTACATTCTTTTGATCAAAATTATGTTTACCAAATACCCTTATTATTATTATTACAACTTCATGCATGTTTTGCAATATATTTTTTATTTTGTTTTATTTTAGGATATTTGTTTCTTGTTTTTTATGTTTTCTCTGTTTAATGGTCATGTGTTTGATATGCATTTACATTTTGCATACACATTAACTTACTTTTTCAGTTCAGACCCAGTTTTTCATAGAGTAATAAGAGGTAGAGCAGATGCAGTTCTCCTTGATGGAATTTAAATTCCGCTATGTAAACTATAGTGGCCTGAGCAGTATATATTCTATGTGAGCTTTCACATCCATGGCGTATTTTCCTCCTGCAGAGCCTACAAACATCTAAAATTTCTTCTGTTGGCACTTTAGAAAAGAAGTCACACACCCAGGATGCCTGCATGCAGCATCGGACTGGAGCACCTTGGGCCCACCAGAGAAAATCATTCTTGGGGCCCACTATGTAGCTACATAGAAATAAATCCAAGACCACCAATTGTGCGGTAAAATGCGATAATATCAGGATATAATATAAGATAGTACACGTCTTAATTATGTAGCAGGGGTTGGGGTAGCCCCCCTCATAGAATATAAAGTAGCCCTCTCATAGAATATAAAGTAGCCAACTCAGAATATAAAGTAGCCCCCTCATAAGGTACAATGCAGCCCCCCTTATAGTATATAAAGTAGCCCCCTCATATAGTATAATGTAGCCCCCTCACAGAATATAATGCAGACCTCGTAAAGTATAATGCAGCCCCCTCATAGAATATAATGTAGCCCTCCTCATAGAATATAATGTAGCTCCCCATAGAATATAATGCAGCCAGCATCATAGAGTATAATGCAGCCCCCATAGGGTATAATGTATTGTAGCTCCCATAGAGTATAATGCAACCCCCTCATAAGATATAATGTAGCCCCCTCATAGGGTAAAATGCAGCCCCCTTTATATAGTATAATACAGCCTTCCCACAGTATATAATGTGGCCCCCTCAGAGTATAATGCAGCCCCCCTCATAGGCTATCATGCTGCCACCCCTCATACAGGGTATCATGCTGCCCCCCTCATACAGGGTATCATGCTGCCCCCGCTCATACGGGGTATCATTCTTCCCTCTCCTATAGGGTATAATGCTGCCCCCCTCATAAGGGGTATAATGCTGCCCCCCTCATACAGGATATCATGCTGCCCCCCTCATACTTGGTATCATGCTGCTCCCCTCATACTAGGTATCATGCTGCCCCCTCATATGGGGTATCGTGCAACCAGGACTCACTATATATATCAAAAAAATAAACAATATACTCGCCTTTCCTCACTCCCACGCTGATTGCGGCGGCGGCTCTGCTCCGGTGTCAGGAGCTGAGCTGCAGTCGGCCCAGCACACAGCGGGGACACTATGAAGTGACATCATTGCGCACCCTCTGTATGTCAGAGGCAGAGGGGGATGATGGGAGAGGGAGCATCATCTGACTCTCTCTTCCATTATTGCTTTCAACTGTATCGGCATCTGATGCCTATGCATTCGAATGCGGCGCTCACTGGGGGCGGCGCTGACGCCGGGTCTCCTTGACTTTCGGCCCCATAGCGGCTGCGTGGGCTGGGGACCCCAGGGGATCAGGGGCCCTGGTATGCGTGCCTTGATAGCGGGCAGTGTTAGCCGCCGCTTGCAGCTAACACTGCCTGCTATTAAAGTGAAATGAACATTCACTCCTCTCCATACCCATGGGGGCGTGGGGAAGCGTGAATATTCATTTCTCTTTAGCAGCGGGAACAGGCTTGACTTCCTATCACCCGCTGCTGTTCCGCTGGCACTGGGGGCCCCCTTAGCATCTGTGTGGTTTGCCGCTATTAGCGACACACCACTGGCTGGAGACCCCACTCCAGTGACCTTAGGCAGATGTTGGCCCTATATGCCATCAGGTGTCAGTGCCTGTGCCCACCGGAAAATCCTCCGGTTATCCGGTGGCCCAGTCCAACCCTGCCTGCATGTATAACTTGTCACCAGTATGACCAGAGGTTGCAAGTGCTGTTGACATTCCTCCAACAACAAAATGTGCAGCATCACCCACTCCATTACTGACTGCAAAAGAAGCTGATTTGACCTTAGAGCATCTTTTTGCCACATGTCACCTCTGTTGTGTAATGCCGAGGCGAACACCCTCCTTCTCTAAATACATCACCTCATTACACACTGATCTGGTTCCCATGTCTTGCCCATCAGAGAATCGTCATTATTATCGTCATCTTTATCCCTGTTTCAATTGACAGTTGACTCTATGTGGAAAATGTCCTGAGCTCTTTGGTGCCCCACTTAATTCCCATCTGGAGAGTTGCTCAGGGTTCCACTAGCACCATGGCTCTCAGAGATAGTTATACCATTAGACATTTGATTTATCTCCTTCAACCCAATGTTATCCAAGTACAGCTGACTGTTCATCTCTTCCAATGTATCAACTGGAAGAAGGTGTTCAAGTGAAATCTCTTTGTTTACTCCTTGGGGGCTATGGGTAAGAAGACTCAGGAGCAGAACAAATTCAGGTATCCTTGACAAAATTAAAATTCCGGTATATAAAACATAGGAGTGAGCAGAACTAAAGCTGATGGTGTTGCTGTTATTGGTGACATCATCACAAACCTGAACCCTTTAATACTCCTTACATAAATGCAAAAGTAGTAACCTTTACTTGTCAGACAACACATTACTTTATTAACATAGCCATGAATAATGTAATCTTACAAGTTATGGATTGTTATATGTGTAAAGGATCACAACTAATAACAGCACAGAAATACATCACGAGAACCACCAGCAGTACAGAGATACAGCATCACAACCCCCATCAGTACAGAAATACATCACCAAAGCCACAATCAGTATAGAAATACAATAAGAAAGTCACCATCAGTACAGAAATACATCACCAGAACCACTATCAGTATACGCATACAGCACCAGAACCACCATCAGTACATGAATAAAGCACCAGAATCACCATCAGTTTATGAATACAGCACCAAAACCACCATTAGTGTAGGAATACATCACCAAGCTTGGTACAGCAATCAACTGTAATGTCAAGTAAGCAACATATACAATTGTTTGACATGAACCTACAATTCCCAGTATATCCTTAAAAGTAAGGAGATGCTGGGAATTGTTGTTAACAGCAATGAACAGACTGTGGATCATGCAAGAACCACAGAACTGATGAAACTTTGGCAGTATCACAAATAAACATTTACACCCAGTTACTTTATAGGTGACATCTCTAATTGGAGTCATTTTCTTTTTTTCTGATCTATCTTGTCCAGACACCATGATGACTTTTCACATGCACAGTTCGTCTCTGCAGACTTCTCTCTTCTCTGTTCTTCTGCATCATATCCCAACATAGTGCCTTTAAGGCCGGCGTCACACTGGCGAGTTTGATGAGAGTAAGTCGCACTACTTTCTCGCATCAACACCCGACACGGCCGCCCGCTCTCGGACCCGAGTGCGCGGCTGCATAGAAATACATGCAGCCGCACACTCGGGTACGAGAGCGGGCGGCCGTGCCGGGTGTTGATGCGAGAAAGTCGTGCGACTTACTCGCATCAAACTCGCCAGTGTGACGCCGGCCTAAAAATAACATCTTGATTATAATGGTCCTGGATAGAAATATCTGCCCTATTCTGTGTCCTTGAATAAATGATTGCCCCTCACAGTGCTTCATGTAAAAAATATGACTCTCACACTGACTGTCCCTATTATGGAACATACCCACTACATGGTCCTCTCCTTTTCATACTGGTCCCCTTCTTTACACTGTCCCCTCACTGTGTCCCTTCTATACTCAGGCCCTATATTGTGCTCCCTCCTCACACTTTCCACCTCTGCATAATGTCCCTTCGTATTGTGCCATCACATTGTCCCACTATACTTCATCCTCTCTATAGTGCCCTCCCGCACTACCCAGTCTCTATACTGTGACCCTTCACACTTTTCTACCTCATACTATCCCCACACATTTCTCCCCAATAGATTTCTCTCCAATGCTGTCTCTTCACACAGTTTCTTCTCCTATTGTCCCCTCACACATTCCCCCACCTTCCTGATACCGTCTCCTCACATATTTCCCCCTGCTCCCCATACTATCTCTTAACATATCCTCCCCTACTTCTCTGTATCCTCACACACTTTCTTCCTACCCCTATACCGTTTCTTCTTCCGCTTTTTTTCACACATTCCCTCCAGTCCTATTCTGTCCCATCACAAGATTCCACATGACAATTAAATTTTGATTTCTTCAGCTCCATTGGAGTGCTTACCCTACAGATGTTCACCGCCTATGTTGTGCAGGAGAATGAAGTCAGCTGGATGATAAGATGACCTGATCACATTGCTGACATGGCTCTGACCAGAAAGTGTTGGTGGTCAAGGCTTCAATTGAATTTGTGACTGAAAGCAAGAGTACAATTAAATGCTAGGAGACAGCGATTTACGCCTTTTCTGAGCTGGCTGTCAGCTTGACAGCTGGCTCAGAGAAGGACTGATTCCAACTCTGGAGGATGATACAATGCAGCCTCCTGGGAGACACCACAGATTGACTCATCAGTCAGCTGATGGCGACCCCTTGCTGGCTTTACCTTGGAGAAATACCCTGCCAGTGTCCCCTCATATATACACCATTGCTATATATGCAAGTGAGCAAGCTCCTGTATTAGCTCTTGCTGTCTGGAAAAGTGATCTTGGCTCTTTTATTTGACACTTATAAGGATCTGTTTTTTTTGGCCCTTTATGAGTTATTTACTGGTACGTTATAGAAAAATATTCAGAACTGAGAGTCCTCAGTGGTTGATACCTTTTAATGACAAAGATATACATCTTTCCTGGTACCTTATATGCATTTGGTAATTGCAATTTGTATGATTCTGTTTTCTGCCTTATCCTCAATGTAACATTTATTTGAACATATATAGCATTTCTGAATCTAAAAAATGCGGGGTACCTGTTGAAAGGATTTTTTGAAGTTTTTCATGAGAATTCTTATATTGAAGTTCTGAGCTGGAAACTCTGAGCCACTGGATTCTTTAGATAACTTCTATTCATATTCACAGGTTTATTTCTAATTATTAATTTGTGATGATTTTATCATTCTTTTTCTAAAAACAAGACCCAAGATACACGGAAAATACTACTTCTTAAAAAAAAAAATATTAGCCCAATCCTGATTCATATTAATTCCATTTTCTAGATCATATCACGTCTTACAAAAAAAATCGATCCGAACCCTTTTGAAAAATTTTTAGATTTCGTTACTAAAGCTTCTGTAGTCCTTCTTGTTTTATTCTCTTTCATCCATGCCTGCCTGTTCCTATATATATTTATGTTGTTATTATTTAAGGGCGGCTCCATCAAGTAAAATGGATCGTCGTGTTTTTTTTTAAGACAGTTCAAGGTCTCTTTGTTTGCAGGCCTCGGGAACATCCATCACCTAGTTTAATTCAGTAATATCATCACTGTCAGAGCACATTCCGCGGCTGGGAGCTATTGGTCATCCCAGGCTGACACAAACTCAATATATACTCTATAACCCTTGACAGCCGCTAGCAGATTAGCCGGGAATGAACGATTGCTCAGCCAACACCTGCTGAACCAAATCAGCGCATTGACGGATTGTCCTATTCTAAGGCCTGACCACAAGTGAGATCAGTGGAAGAATGATTTCATACTTTGCCAGAAGAATTAGGGGTTTTGGATGCATGTGGTGTAAAAGCCTGCTGGGTTGTGATTTTCTTCATCACTGACATAATGATAAAAATGTGCTTTTTTTAGTGATAATGGATTTGCAACGAAGAAGGTGAAAAGTTTCCAAAATGAGAGCTATTTCTCAGCTTGCTTAATAATGAAAAAGGAAAATGTTACCTTATGAGGAAGGAAATGAAGACAGGCTCTGCGTGGATTCGCTTGCTATATTTTACATATTGATTTTTGTAGTCTTTAGCGGATTGTAATTGAACCACACATAATACAGTTCATTACTTATAATAAAATACTATCTATAACTACGTCACACAAGCTGAGAAAAAAAGACGAATAGATCTGATTGACATGGCATTATACAGTGTCATTGAAAAAGTTACACCATACCTTAAATGGGTTGTTGTCAGTTTTCATACAAGAATGGAAAATGGGTTAATAATGCTGTAAAATACAAAATAATCATTACTGACCTGCTCTAGCACCACCTCTTCACTTCTCTCCACCAGTCTTTGTTTACAAGGCCACATACAATCATTGGATTTAATGCCCATGCTTCCTAGACCTTGTGACCATTGATTGGTTGCAGCGGTTACATGTTGTTGAAAGGATGTTACCAATGCAGCTGGGAGACCAAAAGTGGCAGTTGAGAGGCAGCACCCGAGAGGTAGGGGATTCAACAAGTAAGTAATGTTTATATTTTTATTTTAAAGCATTATCCATCCGGTGACTACCTATTTTTTATGAATCCCACAACCCTTTTAATACTTCAGTGCTTCCTTAGCTTAAGGTGGGTGTACCTACTGATTATGGACAAAGCAATTGACTATTTAATGTGCATAAGGGTTAATATCCAGTGATGACAGATTTTGTAGGAAAGTAGGATCAGGCATGATGAATGTCAACATAGTAGATCCTTTATTCTTGTAGGAAGATAATCCATTGTCTAGGGGGTCTCACTGTGGCTTTTTCCCTTCTCACAGTTAAAATAAACATACATTATAGGCCGACAGTTATTTAAAATATATTGGCAGGTAATTGAAAAACCTGATTTTTACCCATTTGAATATTGAAGAAATTTGTCATCTTTCCTATTTATCAATAACGCTGACAAGCTCTATGTCGACTGGAATGAGTTTCTTTCAATTGTCTAAAGGTACTGCCACACTTAGCGATCTCGTTAGCGATCACGATAACGACGCAAGCTAACGAGATCATTGGTGTGATCTCTTTTAGGTCGCTAGTAGCTGCCAAACAGGAGATCTCATAAACGACTCATCAGCCGTCAGCGATCTCTTTAACGACTTTGGCGGTCGTTAGGATCTATTAGCATGTACTGAGCGCTTCTGATTCATAGTGTTATAAACTGCTACAAGCACTAAGGAAAGATGGGAACTCTGTCCCTACAATAAAACTGAGCTTGATCCCTACGATGTAACGGGGAACCTGATCCTGCGACCAGACCCGCTAAAGTCCTCAGCTAGTCTGAACGAAGACCTATAGTTGCGAGGAAGGAATCCTTACAAGATCTAGGGACTGGGAGAAAAGGTGGACACCTCCTAACACAAATTGTAGCAGGGAAAATTAAACAGAAAACAAATTACTACGAGATCCTAAGATTAAGCAAAACTGACAGAGTAAGGCACCTAAGCACCCGGCTAGCTTAAGAGTAGATAATACAATGAAGTCAAGCAAAGCCAGAAGGGCGGAGCCAGACTAAATAGGGAAAAAAGGTCATGTGACCAGCAAACTGAAACAAAATCTAAAAGAGGGTTCTAACAGTACCCTCCCTTCTAAGAGGATCCTCTGGATACCCTAGGACTTAGGCTTATCCGGAGACCTCTTGTGAAATGCTCTGACAAGTCTAGACGCAGAAACATCATCCGCCCTCACCCATGAGTTATCCTCGGGTCCATAACCCTTCCAAGCGACAAGGTACTGCAAACCCCCTCTATACCGTCTAGAATTTAGGATGCGGGAAATCTCTTATTACCCGTCCTCCACCACCAGGGGAACAGTGGTTGAGACGTCTCCATCTGAGACCTCAGCTTTTTTCAAGAGAGAAACATGAAACACCTGATTAATCTTCCAGGAGGTGGGAAGCTCCAACTTAACAGCAGATTGGTTAATAACCTGAAGCACCTTAAAGGGCCCTACAAACTTGGGACCCAATTTCTTAGACGGAATCCTCAAGCGCAGATTCTTAGAGGACAACCAGACCATGTCACCAATAGCAAACAAAACCTCTTGTCGTTTTCTATCAAAATACACTTTGGATCTTTTGTTAGCCTCCTGAAGATTACCACGCACATCAGTCCAAACTCTCTCCAACACACCAGAAAAATTCTCCTCTTCAGGTACAGCCGATCCCAACTTGGAAAATAACCCAAAAGACGGATGTCTCCCAGTACAACAAAAAAAAGGCGAACAACCAGCAGAAGCGGATGTATGATTGTTAAGAGCAAACTCAGCAAGTGGCAGAAACTCAGACCACCCCTCTTGATTATCAGTCACAAAACAACGCAAGAACTGCTCAACATCCTGGTTTTTCCTTTCTGTCTGGCCATTAGACACAGGATGATATCCGGATGAAAACGACAAATGAACTCCCAACCTGTCACAAAAGGCGCGCCAAAAACGAGCCACAAACTGAGGTCCCCTATCAGAAACAATGTCAGTAGGAACACCATGTAGTCTAACTATTTCCTTGACAAAGGCCTTAGCGAGAGTCTTAGCGCAGGGCAATTTGATGAAAGGAACCAAGTGACACATCTTGCTAAAACGGTCCACGACCACCCAGATGACAGTGAAACCCTCAGAGGGGGAAGGTCAGTAATAAAGTCCATAGCCAAATGTGTCCAAGGTGCACTAGGGACCTCCAGAGGGCAAAGCAACCCTGCAGCAGGAGTATGAGAAGACTTAGATCTAGCACACACAGTGCATTGACGCACCCACTTAATGACTTCCTTCTGCCATCCAGGCCACCAAAAGCTGCGACCCACAAGTCTCTTGGTCTCAGAGATTCCAGGATGACCTGCCAACCGAGAGTCATGACATTCAACAAACAAATCTCTCCTCAGGGTACCAGGCACAAACAACCTCCCATGCGGCGTGTTAGATGGGGCATTCTCCTGTGCTTTAAGAATCTCATCTTCCAACACGGAGTCCAAAACCGCAATAACAACCCCCTCTTGCAAAATGTTTTCCTCCTCCTCAGTACCCACCATAGGAGAAAAGCTGCGAGACAAAGCATCAGCTTTAACATTTTTAGTACCTGGGATGTAAGTAACGGTAAAATTAAAGCGTGAGAAAAACAGTGCCCACCTAGCCTGACGGGCATTCAAGCGTTTGGCAGCATCAAGGTAGATCAGATTTTTATGATCGGTGAAGACTTGAGCGGGAAATTCCGCTCCCTCCAAAAAATGACGCCAGTGTTCAAATGCGAGTTTAATTGCCAACAATTCCCGATTACCGATATCATAATTTAGTTCAGACTCAGAAAATTTCTTTGAAAAAAAAGCACAGGGATGTACTCCATCCGTCTTTTTCTGAGACAACACCGCGCCGACCCCCACAGAAGAAGCATCAACCTCAACCAAAAATGGTTTAGTCACATCAGGCTGCGTAAGGATGGGAGCAGAGCTGAACCTCTCCTTTAGCAACACAAAAGCCTCAATGGCCTCAGTAGTCCACTGAACCGCATCAGCACCTTTCCTGGTGAGATCGGTCAGAGGTTTGGCAATCACAGAAAATTTTTTATGAATTTTCTATGATAATTGGCGAACCCCAAAAACCTCTGTATTGATTTCACACCAATAGGTCTAGGCCAATCCTGCACAGCTTGCACTTTCACAGGGTCCATCTCAAAACCTTCACTGGAGACAATGTAGCCCAAAAAACTAAGTCTCTGTACAGCGAACTCACATTTTTCTAGTTTGGCAAAAAGTGAATTATCACTCAGTAACTGTAATACTTCACGCACACTCCTCCAATGAGACTCCAAATCCGGTGAATAAATCAAAATGTCATCCAAATACACAACCACACTTCTGCCGATCAAAGGTCTAAGGATGTCATTAATAAGATTCTGAAAAAATGCCGGAGCACTGGAAAGTCCAAAAGGCATGATCAGATTCTCAAAATGACCCAGTGGAGTGTTAAACGCAGTCTTCCATTCATCCCCCTCCTTCATGCGCAACAAATTGTATGCCCCTCGAAGATCAATTTTCGAGAACCACTTGGCCCCCACTAACTGATTAAACAAATCAGGAATCAATGGCAGTGGGTAAGGATTGCGTATAGTAATCTTATTAAACTCACGAAAGTCTAGACAAGGCCGTAAACCGCCGTCCTTTTTTTTAACAAAAAAAAATCCAACCGCCACAGGAGATTTGGAAGGCCTAATGTGACCGGCGGCCAAGCTTGTCTGTATGTATTCCTCCAAAGCCTTTCTCTCAGGAATAGTCAAATTAAATAAGCGACTTTTAGGAAGAGTCGCTCCAGGGACAAATTCAATTGCACAATCATAATCTCTATGAGGAGGCAATACCTGCGATTCCTTATTAGAAAAAACTTTCCAAAAATCCTGAATAGGTACAGGTAACTCCCCCTTAACTACAGCAGCAATACGCCCGTTACAACACTTGTCATAACACTTAGGACTCCAGGACTTAATTACATTGGTAGACCAATCCAGTACTGGATTGTGCAATTTTAACCAGGGTAACCCCAAAATCACCGGTGAGGGCAAATTATTCAAAACTACCAAATCCAAATTCTCTTGATGAACACCATTAATAGTAAGAGGAAATTCACAGATATGGTGAGTAACATTCTTCAAGGGAGAGCCATCCACAGACACCACATTAATAGGAGAAGACAGAAGTTTGGGTTTTAATTTTAGTTTTTCCAAAAATTTCCCATCAATCACATTGAGAGTTGAACCACAATCCACAAATACCCGAAACTCCATTAATTCCTCCTCACCAGCAGTGGTAGCAGAAAGAAAGACACCTTTATTGTTTAAACAAGCTATGCGGGCGACACTGACCTCATTTTTTTTTTTTCTCTTTATTCATTAGAAGCACACAGTTCTTAATGAAATGCTCAGATTTACCACAGTAGAAACACAAACCTTGAGCAAATCTGCGTTCTTTTTCCCGAGAGTGAGGTGCCATTGCTCCAATTTCCATTGGCTCTGCAATGTCAGTACATTCCTTCTCCAAACCTGGAGCTGACAAAGCAGACTTACTCTCATTAACCCTTGCACGCAGTCTCCTATCCACCCGTATGGCCAATTGCATAGCCTCTTGCAAGTTACCAGGTATAGGATAAGCAATCAGCAAATCTTTAACCCTTTCACTTAATCCTGCAAGAAATAAACTTTTCAAAGCTGAATCGTTCCAGCCCACCTGGGTGGACCACCTACGAAAGTGAGTACAATATTTTTCCACATTACCCGATCCCTGTCTCAAACGTCTCAACTCTGTCTCAGCTGATGAAACACGATCCGGATCGTCATACAACAACCCCAAAGCAGAAAAAAAAACATCCACTGATCCAAAGCATGGATCACTAGGCTGCAGAGAAAAGGCCCAGTCCTGAGGTTCTTTGCGCAAAAGTGACATTATAAACCCTATGCGCTGTGGTTCATCACCAGAGGATCTGGGTCTCAAACGAAAATACAACAAGCAAGCATTTTTAAAAGAAAAAAAATCTTGTTGTTCACCAAAAAATAAACGTACCTTTGGCTCCACGAAATGTGCTCCAGAACAACTACTCACGTGTTGCTGGATTTCAGCCACCTCCAGAGAGAGACCCTGCAGGCGTTCAGCCAAATCCCGAACCGACACAATGATGAAAACAGAAAATCTTTCCTTAGAGAATTTTTTTTTTTTTTTATTTCTTGGCTGGACTTACTGTTATAAACTGCTACAAGCACTAAGGGAAGATGGGAACTCTGTCCCTACAATAAAACTGAGCTTGATCCCTACGATGTAACGGGGAACCTGATCCTGCGACCAGACCCGCTAAAGTCCTCAGCTAGTCTGAACGAAGACCTATAGTTGCGAGGAAGGAATCCCTACAAGATCTAGGGACTGGGAGAAAAGGTGGACACCTCCTTACAGAAATTGTAGCAGGGAAAATTAAACAGAAAACAAATTACTACGAGATAATAATAATAATAATAATCTTTATTTATATAGCGCCAACATATTCCGCAGTGCTTTACAGTTTAACAGTTTCAAAACACAAATCATAGGTAACAACGTTAACAATACAATAATTAAAGCAAAATAAGCCGATCCTGCTCGTGAGAGCTTACAATCTACAATGAGGTGGGGGAGATACAAAGTACAGGTGTGTATATACAATGGTGCATTTACAATGATGGTCCAGCCATCTTGAGGGAGTGAGGGATGGATGGAGATAGTGAATGGGCTACACATAGACTGTACCGCATCTTTATGGAACTAAAACCACTTCTGAAGAAAAGCGCACAAATGGACAGCGATATTTTTTTCTTATCTAAATGCAAAAAGGAGAATTTAATTCTGTGCTGCTTTGTGTATAAATATGTGATTCTTCAGATTTTGTATTAGTTCAGCTTGATGAAGAGACCTGAGTAGTCTCGAAAGCTTGCAATTTGTTACCATCTTTTCAGTTAGCCATTAAAAGGTATCAACCACTGAGGACTCTCAACTCTAAATATTTTTCTGGGCTACACATACACACTTAAATATAGAACGACTTTGGTTAGTGAATGTGATAGGCCACGAGATCCTAAGATTAAGCAAAACTGACAGAGTAAGGCACCTAAGCACCCGGCTAGCTTAAGAGCAGATAATACAATGAAGTCAAGCAAAGCCAGAAGGGCGGAGCCAGACTAAATAGGGAAAAAAGGTCATGTGACCAGCAAACTGAAACAAAATCTAACAAGAGGGTTCTAACACATAGGAATTTCCAGCATCGCTCCTGCTCTCTGCGTCCTGCTAGCCTGCTTTGCAACTTCTGCGATCCTCTCTGTGACGCAAAAGAGAACTTAGATATTGCGATCCACTCCGTGACGCTAAAAACTCATATGCGTCACAAACGAGGTCGCTCGTCGTTCGCAAAAGGTGCCAAACACAGCGATATAGGCTCACCAGCGGGATGCCAACGATCAAAAAACGGTCCAGAACACTAGTGAACGATCAGCGACATCACAGCAGGGGCCACATCGTTGCTACATGCCACACACAAGAGGTCGCTAACGAGATCGCTAAATAGTGACGTTTTAGTGATCTCGTTAGCGATCTCGTTAGCGATCTCGTTTAGTGTGGCATACCCTTAAGATGTTCATTTCACAGCAGAATTTCCACCTATTTGACAGCACAGATAAGATAAGGAGACCTTGGTTGAAACTGGTTCTTTCTATATTTCTTTTTCTATTACTGTACATTTTCTGAAGGGAAATGAAGTGCTATACAGTGGCATGTAAAAGTTTGGGCACCCCTGGTCAAAATTACTGTTGTGAACAGTTAAACAAGTTGAAGATGAAATGATCTCTAATAGGGCTGAAGTTAAAGATGACACATTTACTTTGCATTTTAGGCACAAAAAAAAAAAAAAATATATATATATATATATATATATATATATATATATATAGACCAAAAGTTTGGACACACCTTCTCATTCAAAGATTTTTCTGTATTTTCATGACTATGAAAATTGTAGAATCACACTGAAGGTATCAAAACTATGAATTAACACATGTGGAATTATACATTACACTTTACAAAAATGTGTGAAACAACTGAAAATATGTCTTATATTCTAGGTTCTTCAAAGTAGCCATCTTTTGCTTTGATTACTGCTTTGCACGCAGAAAAGGTGAACGGATGGATTCTACATGCCTAGTACCCACCGTGAAGCATGGAGGAGGTGGTGTGATGATGTGGGGGTGCTTTGCTGGTGACACTGTTGGAGATTAATTCAAAATTGAAGCGGTGAGCGGTCCAGCTCACCCCAAACCATCTCGATTGGGTTCAGGTCTGGTGACTGTGGAGGCCAGGTCATCTGGCGTAGCACCCCAACACTCTCCTTGGTCAAATAGCCCTTACACAGCCTGGAGGTATGTTTGTGGTCATTGTCCTGTTGAAAAATAAATGATGCTCCAACTAAATGCAAACCGGATGGAATAGCATGCTGCTGCAAGATGCTGTGGTAGCCATGCTGGTTCACTATGCCTTCAATTTTGAATAAATCCCCAACAGTGTCACCAGCAAAGCACCCCCACATCATCACACCACCTCCTCCATGCTTCACGGTGGGAACCAGGCATGCAGAGTCCATCCATTCACCTTTTCTGCATGCAAAGCAGTAATCAAAGCAAAATGTGGTTACTTTGAAGAACCTAGACTATAAGACATATTTTCAGTTGTTTCACACTTTTTTGTAAAGTGTAATGTATAATTCCACATGTATTGATTCATAGTTTTGATGCCTTCAGTGTGATTCTACAATTTTCATAGTCATGAAAATACAGAAAAATCGTTGAATGAGAAGGTGTGTCCAAACTTTTGGTCTGTACTGTATATATAAATACATGTTGTCATTTTTTACATTTTAAAAATTACAAAAAGGAAAATGGGCAAATGCAAATGTTTGGGCACCCTGCCTGGTTGCTACCTAGCACCACCCTTTTTTGAAAGTATCACAGCTTGTAAAAGCTTTCTGTAGCCAGCCAAGTGTCTTTCAATTCTTGTTTGAAGGATATTCATGCATTTTTCCTTGGAAAATTCTTCCAGTTCTGTGAGATTCCTGCGTCATCATGAATGCACTGCTATACTGAGGTATAGCCACAGATTTTCAATGATGTTCAGATCAGGGGACTGTGAGGTCTATTGTAAAACCTTCAGCTTGGGCCTCTTGAGGTAGTCTATCGTGGAATTTGACGTGTGTTTAGGATCATTATCCATGGTGTTATGTTGACATCAAGAATTTGTAGAAATTTCATTTAATCCATTCTTCACTCTATCTGTAAAATGTTCCCCGTGCCATTGGCTGCCACACAACCCCAAAGCATGATTTATCCACCTCCAGGCTTAATGGTTGGCAAGATGTTTTTTTCCTAAAATTCTGTGTCCTATTTTTTCTCACATACATTTGATCATTGTGGCCAAAGAGTTCTATTTTAACCTCATTGGTCCACAGGACTTGTTTCCAAATGCATCAGGCTTGTTTAGATTTTCTTTTATTTACTTCTGATGCTGAATTTTATGGTGAGGACACATGAGAGGCTTTTTTCTGATGACTACCA
Source organism: Oophaga sylvatica (assembly GCA_033576555.1). Classification (NCBI taxonomy): domain Eukaryota; kingdom Metazoa; phylum Chordata; class Amphibia; order Anura; family Dendrobatidae; genus Oophaga; species Oophaga sylvatica. Next base: position 480,683,420 of record JARQOD010000004.1, read on the forward strand.
TGAAGGCCATATTTGTGCAGATGTCTCTATACTTTAGAACAATGTCAATCGGGAGTTCTGATTTGCCTCTCTACCAATCCTGCGAGCAGTTGTCACTGAAATTTTGCTTGGTCTCCCAGATCTTATTTTGACCTTTTCTGTTCCTGTTAACTTCTATTTCTGTGCTGTTCTGGTTTATGTATTGTATTATTTCCATGCTGTGTATAATTTATTCTTGCATGCACTCTGCTGTCACCTGGTGGCCCTTTCTGTATGGCAGCCTGTAACTAATTAATTCTGGTACATGCCTTTCACTTCCTGTGCTGAGGTCACTGCTTCTTCTTCCTGTTAGCAGTCATTTGTTTTCTTAGTTCTTTATGGGAGAGACACGCTTTGCACCGAGCTGTGAAAGGCATCAGTTTTCGACCACCACCGCCACCCCATACATTCTTGCTGCTCACACTTGCAGCCATACTTGGTGCTACATCTTCCTGCACCTTGTTTTCACCTGCATTTCTGGAGAAGTTACTGTATACCAATCATAAGCTGTATGTCCAGATTTCCAAATAAACAAGTCTGGACTTCACAATCCCTGGTGTGCATAATCTCTCCGGACGCTGAACAGCACTGGTCCTGTCTGCTCTGCATGAGGAAGCGGAAGGTAGGAAAACTCTCCCAGCCCCAATCAACTATACCTCCATTCGCCTCATGTGGGGACAGAACAATTTCTTAATTACATTTTGAACTGAGGAAAGGGCAACTTGAAATGCTTTTCTATCTTCTTATAGCCTTTTCCTGCACCACCATTTTCATTTTCAGAGTGCTAAGCAGCTGCTTAGAGGAACCCATAGCTGCTGTTTTTTGGCACAAGTTTAAAGGAGGCTCGGTTTTTGTAAAGCTGAGAAATTTGCATCATCTGGCCCTTCCTAATGATGATAGTGAACAAGCCATAGCCCTAACAGGCTTATTAAGGTTTAAAACCTTGGTCATCTAAATTTCTGATTGGCTATTGGTGCATCATCTTAAACATAACATTGATAATGCGCCACACAGTGATATCCCAGCACAGGGAAAAAAAAACTGAGTGTGAACTACAAGGTAAGGTCTCATTCAGGCATCAGTGATTTTTCTTGTTCTTAGTTTCATCAGAGATTTTTTAGCATGTCAATTTTTACCATCATTTATTCATCAATGATTTTCTTGCTAGGAAAAGTTTTATAATGTATTTATTTTTTCAATCTATGACCCTGGTATTGTAGATTTAGTGATCTGACCACAGACCACAACCAATTCCTTACTTTTGTTTTTGCTCCCTCCTCATAAACATAATGATTGATACCCAACAAAAACTTTAACAATTGGGTTGAATAAATTTGGCCACAGCAGCCTATATTAACAAATATAACAATTTAAAATATGAATGATTACTAAAAAAGAGTAGGAGCATCCTTGAAGTTACAGAACATTTATTGATCAGAAAAATAACCCATGTATACTAAAATGAACCCCAGCTGTGACCCCACTGGTTGAGAAGCATCATATCCAGGTTCTTGTCATTAACCAACTCCCAAGGACCCAACATTTCCTTTACAGGAATGCCAAAAACTCGCTGTACAATGGTCCTTTGAGCAGAAGTTATAAATTATATCCCCAATCTTAACCTTATATATCCTTTAAGCTGACCTACTGCAGCTTTTTCCCCACCTCCCTCCAAACCATTGTCATGTTTACCTATGCCCAAAAACTCAGCAGGCCAACTAGGAATTTTTATCTACAAATTGAGGAACTCATATCCCTGATGACTCCCCAGGACCAATTTAGAACCAACTCGAATAACCCCCCAAGTGCCACACTTGAAGACCTCATGGGCTTGAGATCCCCCGCACAAAAACATAGCCCACTCAATTCCTTCCTGTACAGCTATCCCCATAAATAAATACCCACTGTGTTCAGGTGCACACTCTCTCCCAATTCAAATTTGCTGTCTCCAGGTTGAAATAAAATTGCTGTGCAAAACTCCCATTGCTCATATTTCCTTATTGACCTTTATCCAGCTTTGTTAAGTTTCTCAACTGAACGGGCAGTCTACCATGTTTTTTGTGGCACAATTTCAGACTAGATCATCATCAAACCTAGAAAAAGAGGCCAAAGTCACAACAAATCATGTTTAACATCTCTAATCCCTGAAAGGACAACCACCTTGGCATGTAGCACTAAAATGTACAGGGTCTTGTCTAATCTCACAAAATGATGAATTTCTTGAAATTCCAAATTCCACACCATACCCCTAAAAATCAACCACTTGATAACAGCTACCTCTTTGCAAAAACTTTTTTCCTCACATCTGCACAAACTGCTCTCCAGTAAACAAACAAGTGGCTCAAATTGCAAATTAAGAACAGACTACGCTTGGTAAAAAAAAAAAACAGGTATTAATGCTTGAGACATAGACTCCATAAAATTTAAACCCATATTACCTTCAATACCTAAATGAAAGAACCTCTATAAAAATACCATTCTGTCCCTCAATTATACCTTGATGACTAAAGTATGAGAAACCAAGGCGATTCTCATTGAATTATGGGCTGAACAACTTTCGGGCTAAGCATCCACCTAGACATCTTAGTTGCTGACACAATCCAAAAAGGATGGGGTATAATAGGATGAATCCAACCCAAGTGAAACGTCTAAATACCAATGTGAACTGATATCTAAATCATTTCCGAATCCAAAACTCCATACCTTGATCAAAAACATCCCTCACTAACAAACACCCAACTTGCCTTTTACTGGGTGTCACCAATTCACCCACTCTCAACACACTAAAAATACTAAGAAAAAGGCCAGTCGAAACAAATTTTCTTCAAAAGGTGAATTACAAACGAAAGCCATCTCACTGCACAGACTCTAGCAAACCAAAAGATACTGACCATCTCTTGTCCTTTTGAACACTACCCCTATGAAAACCTTTGAGGGCATGCATGATTAAAAAATTATTTGTCAAATCCCTAAACCTTCCTAACTTAAAACCCAAGGTCAATCCCAAGATTAATGGTTTATAGCCACTGACCACCCCTTGACTGCTCCATTATCCAACCAAACCAACAACTCTCCTATCTGATCTTCCTATGATAGTATATCCCTAAAGGATCCCGTCCTACTCTACCAAAGCTCGCAAACCAAACACGGGCCTCAGCATCCAGAGCTAACCACCGAAAATGCTCCCACTGCAAATGAGAAAGGGAATCATCAATTGAGTTTCAAATCCCTGGCACATGAGAAGCAGGAATCCATTCAAAAATTCTTGTAGTGAAACCTTCCATTTTTTCTTGGTGCAAGAGGGACCCCAAAAAGCCTGAACACCCAGTCCATAAAACTAAGGTTGATTTTACACCAGAGTGAATCCGCAGGACCAATGCCCAAAAATTCATCCAAATAATGAATAAAAAACTTGAGTCCTGACACATCCCACACTACCCATTTTAAAAATGAACTGAATGCCTCAAAAAAACCCACAAGATATAGAACAGGTTAAGAGCAAACACCGATCTACAAAATATGTCCCTTCCCCAAATCTTTTCTGGGTGAACTGGTAGGTACCTAAAGGCTGATTCAACATCGATCTTTGCCATTAGCACATTTTCCATGTTTCTAAAGCCACCCTAACACCTCATCAAATGATGCATACACCACAAAACAAGGTACAGGGTCTTTATAATCACTAGGACAATCCACAGGGGTAGGAAGGGTGATGGATTAGCTGAAACATATTCAACCTCTTCTTGGGGAAATCCCAAGGGGGAAAACCACTAAATCAGGAAAAAGGGGGCTAAAATGGGCTGGCCATTTTTGTCATCACTGCTTGCTTTCCAAACTGGTATCTTAGAACCAATATCAAAACTGTTGTGAATGTGTTAGAAATGAATTCTGAGCAGAGGCTCCCTCCGGTGGTTGCAGACGGTACTGAACCATTCAGTGAGGATTGGCAATCAGGAATCACGGACTGGCTGGATATAAGGGAGGTTCCCTCCCATCATGGTTGCCGGTGATCAATTGTTCTTGTCTCAACGTTGTTTCCTGGTTCACTTGGAAGCTTGCTGTCATGTATAGTGTACAGTTCCTATAGAGTCTTGTGCTTGGGTGCGAGGAAAACACAGGAGACATAGGTTGAAATGAAATGACTTGTATTACTTCATACAAGCATGCTGAAAAGTTCACACAGTTTGCAGGAACAGCGACAGGAGACACAGCAGGCCAGAGTAACTTCAAGCACTACAATAAATCTCCAAAGCAGGTTCAGGATCTCTTCTCTGTACCGTAATTCCTCTGCAAACATGGATTCACCAAACAGCAGGTTTCCAGAGTCCAAAAGTGTTCCAAGGTTCCTCAGTAGGGAATAGCTGGAGTACAAGTCCAAGGCTTCCAGGAGTCAGGTCACAGACTGACTGAGGCTTGATTCAGGAGCACTGATTGTTCAGCTGAGGCTGCTTAAGAAGCAAGAGGGAAGAATCAGGGCGGGAACATGAAAACTGGAAACTCCATATTAACTGAGGGCAAGAGCTGCAGAAAGACAGAAAGCAAAATGGCCGACGAAAAACTGAGTTTCAAGGAACATGTCAACAGAGACAAAGAACCTTACATTACTCCCCCCTTAGGGACAACCTCCGGATGACCTCAGACCAGGCTTGTCAGGGTACCTCTGATGAAACTGGCGGAGCAGGCGAGGAGCATTTACATTATTGACTGGTTCCCATGAGTTGTCCTCCACTGGGTAGCCCTGCCATTTAATCAAATATTGCAACTGATTTCTGTACAACCTGGAATCTAGAATCCTTTCCACCATAAATTCTTCCTGACCATCGACCAGCACTGGGTCAGGGCAAGGAGAAGAACGTCCAGAAAACGTATTGGGTGTTGCAGCCTTTAGTAGGGATACATGAAAGACAGGGTGGATTCTCATAGTTCTGGGCAGTTGAAGACGACAAGCAACAGCACTTATAATCTTATTGATCTTATAAGGTCCAATGTACTTATGTCCCAATTTAGACGATGGAATCTTTAATTTAAGATTTCTGGTTGACAGCCAGACCAAATCTCCTACCTTGAAAGCTGGTGCAGGTTTACGAAATTTATCTGCTGCTTTCTTGTACCTTTCCTGAGCCAATTCTAGATTTTCCTTTAGAAGATCCATATTCTTTTGTAAAGAAGTGATTCTTTCAGCCACTGCCGGCAAGGGCGTATCTATGGTAAATCGAGGAAGAATGTTAGGATGATAACCTAGATTGGAGTAAAAAGGAGACTGCTTAGTGGAGGCGCTCTGAGAGTTGTTATAAGAGAACTCAGCCAGTGGAAGTAGATCCACCCAATCATCCTGTAGGTGGCAGATAAAACAGCGGAGATACTGCTCCAGGGTCTGATTGGTTCGTTCTGTCTGTCCATTAGTCTGGGGATGAAAAGCAGAAGAAAGGTTTACTTTAATGTCCAATGCTGCACAGAAATTTTGCCAAAACCTTGAAGTGAATTGCACCCCTCGATCCGAAATGACCTCATCTGGTACTCCATGTAAGCGAAACACATTCTTAATCATCAAGTCTGATGTCTGTTTTGCAGTGGGTAAGCCGACACAAGGGATAAAATGAGCTGCCTTTGTTAGACGGTCAACCACCACTAGAATGGTGTTCTTCCCTTGAGAGGTTGGTAACTCCACAATGAAGTCCATAGAAATGGATCCCCACGGGCGGGACGGGGTGAGAAGAGGTTGCAACAGACCAGTTTGTGAGGAGCGAGGTGTTTTGCATCTTGCACAGACTTCACATGAAGTGACATAGTTTAAGACATCTTTCCTGTAAGTGGGCCACCAAAAGAAACGAGAAAGAAATTCTTGTGTCTTTAGAATTCCCCTATGCCCGGCTATCTTGGAATCGTGGATGAGTTGCAATACTCTCAATCTGACTGTTTCAGGTATATACAGACGTTGTCCCTGAATCCACACACCATTCTTAAAGACAAGACTTACGTCCCTTGGGGGTTGAGCCAACAAAGAATCCGCATGGTATGCTTCCTTGATGTCCTTAAGTAGGTCTTGATTATGAATCACTCCCAGGAATCTAGAGTCAGGAAGAATAGTCTTAGGAGGAGTAAGTGGACGTGTCTCTGCTGAATGAATCCTAGAGAGTGCATCAGCCTTTCCATTGCGCGATCCTGGTCTATAAGAAATGACAAAATTAAATTGGTTTAGGAAAAGATTCCAGCGAGCCTGGCGAGGAGTCAGGCACTTAGCCGACCTGATAAATTCAAGGTTACGATGGTCTGTCAGAACGACTATTTGCTGTGCAGCTCCCTGAAGAAGGTGTCTCCATTCCTTGAAGGCGGCAATAATGGCCAACAATTCTCTATTGCCCACATCGTAGTTCCTCTCAGCCGAAGACAACTGCTGGGAAAAGAAGGCACAGGGATGCAAGACATTCTTCTCACCTGTTCTCTGAGAGAGTATAGCTCCAACGGCACAGTCTGAAGCATCCACCTCTATTATGAAGGCAAGCTCAGGGTTGGGATGTACTAAGATAGGTGCGGTGGTAAATTTATCCTTTAAACAAGAAAATGCTTCCTGAGCTTGCGGGGTCCAGGAGAACCTAGACTGTTTCCGGGTAAGTTGGGTGATAGGTGACACTACCTCAGAAAAATTCTTAATGAAACGTCTATAGAAGTTGGCAAACCCGATGAAACGCTGCACCTCCTTCACATTTCTAGGAATTAGCCAATCCTTGATGGCTTGGGTCTTGCTTCCATCCATACTAATCCCTTGCGTAGATAGTACATACCCCAGAAATTGAATTTCGGTCCTATGGAATTCACATTTTTCAAGTTTGATGTAGAGATGGTTTTGTCTTAGGCGTTCTAAGACCATTCTCACATGTCCATGATGTTCCTCTGTGGAGTTAGAAAAAATTAGAATATCATCCAGATAAATCACCACAAATGTATCTAGGAGATCCCGTAAAGATGTATATCTTCGTACCGTGTTAGCCAGTAGATAGAAAAATATTTAGAGTTGAGAGTCCTCAGTGGTTGATACCTTTTAATGGCTAACTGAAAAGATGGTAACAAGCTTTAAATATGTGATTCTTCAGATTTTGTATTAGTTCAGCCTGATGAAGAGACCTGAGTAGTCTCGAAAGCTTGCAATTTGTTACCATCTTTTCAGTTAGCCATTAAAAGGTATCAACCACTGAGGACTCTCAACTCTAAATATTTTTCTAGGAGATCCCTGAAGATATCATTCACGAAGTGTTGGAAAGTGGCTGGGGCGGTACTCAGACCAAAAGGCATAACTAGATATTCAAAGTGTCCATAGCGTGACCTGAAAGCAGTCTTCCATTCATCCCCAGGTCTAATACGGACCAAGTTATAGGCCCCACGGAGATCCAATTTAGAGAAAATTTTGGCATGCCACACTCTCTCCAACAACTCAGGGATTAAAGGCAATGGATAACGGTTTCTAATAGTAACCTTATTGAGTTCCCTATAGTCTATGCAGGGTCTCAGAGATCCATCTTTCTTCTTCACAAAGAAGATGGGTGCACCTGCGGGAGATGAAGAGGGGCGTATGAAGCCCTTGGCTAAATTTTCGTCTATATAATCCTTCAAAGCTTTTAGCTCGGGCCCCGCTAGGGGGTAGATCTTACCAAAAGGTATCTCGGCTCCAGGCAATAATTCAATTGGACAATCATATGGACGGTGAGGAGGAAGCTGATCAGCGTTCTTCTTGTCACATAAATCCACATAGTCCTGGTATACAGCTGGTAGTTCAGGGACTGACATGGTTCCTTTAGGAACAGAGCAAGCTGAAACTCCTTGACTCATCTGTTTCTCCGGAAAGTGTAATTCCTTGGTCTCCCAGTTAATCGTAGGATTCTGCGCCTGCAGCCATGGTAGCCCTAGAATAATGGGAAAGTGGGGAGAAGAGATAAGCAAAAAAGACATTTTCTCCTGATGATCTTTACCCATAAGGACCCTCAAAGGCTCTGTTTCTTGATCCACTGGTCCAGAAGTCAGTAGAGAGCCATCCACAGTCTCCATCTGTACTGGAGTAGCCTTCTTCACTGAACGTATCCCCTGTTTCAGAGCAAAGGAGATATCCATGAAATTTCCACTTGCTCCTGAGTCGATCATAGCAGAGCTAGACACCCAGACTGAGTCAACCCAGAGTTTGATGGAAAGGAAGCAATGAGAATTGTTTCTTTTACAACTCAGCTGGGACACCGCTGAGGAAACTTGAAAAATTGCAGCGTTTATACCGTCATCGTCCCCAGAACTAACAGAGTTTAAGTCCGAGAAATCAAGATCTCTTGCAGCAGATCTCTCTGGAGCCTGAGGCTCGGACATGACAGAGCTCCTCTCGCAACACTCACAGTGAATGACTGCTGCAGTAGTCTTACGAGAACGGCTGGGGCAGTTTATAATGAAGTGCCCTGACTTACCACAGTAGAAACATAGATTTTCCTTTATACGATGTTCTTTGCATGCATCACTAACCCGTCTTTGTAAAGAGTCCACCTGCATGGGTTCAGGTTCTGGTTCCCTTGTGATCCTACTCAAAGGTTCCTTAGCTGAGGAGGGAGGTAGTAAAAGGTTAGTGCGATTATTTTCGAACCATCTCTCTTGTCTGCGTTCAGTCAGACGAGCATCAATACGGATACAATAGTTAATAAAGTCACCTAACGCAGTGGGAGGGTCGGCACGAGCAAGTTCATCCTTAATCAGTGGAGACAACTCTTTCCGAAAAATAGATTTTTTAGCGGAAGTGTCCCAAGTGGTATCAAGAGCCCATCTCCTGAAATCCAGGGCATATTCGGCTACTGAACGCTTACCTTGGCGCAAAGTTAACATGGCTGCTTCAGCTGTTGCACCTCGATTGGGGTCATCAAACACCTGCCCCATGGCTGAAATAAAAGCATCAAGGTGATTCAAACAATCATCCTCAGTCTCAATCAGAGGGTTTGCCCACATCAAAGCCTTATTGGTAAGCAACATGATTATAGTAAGCACTTTGGATCGTTCAGTGGGAAATTGTGACGCATGTGCAGAGAAAAATAAATTGCATTGATTAATAAATCCCCTGAATTTCTCACGTTCACCGCCAAAACGAAAAGGAGGTAATTTGGGGATCCCAGAACTCGGGGTTATGGCAGGAGCCTGGGCTCGTTCCTCTAGAGCCTCAATCCTGGCTCGCAATTCCTGGGTAGTCTGTCCAAACACTTGCAAATTATGATTAGTGAGGTCCTGTAGGCTTGCAAAACGGGTTTTTAAAGTCTGTACATCTGAAAGGATTGTATCAGTCACTCCGCAAAGTTCCTTTATGCGGGCCTCCATCTTCCAGATCTTTTAAGGCAGAAGTGCTGGAAGAGGAAAGGAAAAAAAAAAAAAACAATAGTGTTTACCTGTGGTAACACTCCAAAGTAAAATTTTAAGGGAATGCGCTTACCTGGAATGGTTGTGAGAAGTCACAACCACTGTCATCACATAAGGTATTAAACGGACATCTGATATCCACAGTCACAGCAGACACGGCTTTCCCAGACCCAGCAGACACTAAACATTGGCTCCTGAATCTTGTCATGTATAGTGTACAGTTCCTATAGCGTCTTGTGCTTGGGTGCGAGGAAAACACAGGAGACATAGGTTGAAATGAAATGACTTGTATTACTTCATACAAGCATGCTGAAAAGTTCACACAGTTTGCAGGAACAGCGACAGGAGACACAGCAGGCCAGAGTAACTTCAAGCACTACAATAAATCTCCAAAGCAGGTTCAGGATCTCTTCTCTGTACCGTAATTCCTCTGCAAACATGGATTCACCAAACAGCAGGTTTCCAGAGTCCAAAAGTGTTCCAAGGTTCCTCAGTAGGGAATAGCTGGAGTACAAGTCCAAGGCTTCCAGGAGTCAGGTCACAGACTGACTGAGGCTTGATTCAGGAGCACTGATTGTTCAGCTGAGGCTGCTTAAGAAGCAAGAGGGAAGAATCAGGGCGGGAACATGAAAACTGGAAACTCCATATTAACTGAGGGCAAGAGCTGCAGAAAGACAGAAAGCAAAATGGCCGACGAAAAACTGAGTTTTAAGGAACATGTCAACAGAGACAAAGAACCTTACACTTGCTGAGTCTTGCCTCTTCTCCTGCTCTCAGATAAGATATTTTCTGTTTTTTTGTTTTTGTGCTTGCCATTTGCATATTTCTCTGCATTTCTGTGAGGTTGGCCAGGTTCCCCTCCACGGGGGGCTTGGTCTCCTCTCGGTTCCTCTGGAGCCACTGTTGTTTGTTCATTTGCCTTTTCCAGTTTTTTCAGTGGCTGCGGCTTAGTTTTGTTACACCAGAGAACCAATTTAGGTGGTAGAGGTCGTGTGATCTCAGGTGTTTTTGCAATTAGTAGTGTTGGCTTTTTTTTTTAGGGTTTTTTTTTTATTTCAGTAAGTATCCTTCCTATCCTATTCTGTCTAGGCAGATTGGGCCCCAGCGTTTGCTCATACTATTTTCTGTCTGTGTCTGTATTTCCTCTTGTCTAACCGCCATTACATGTTTGGGGGCTTCCTATGTTCTTTGGGGATCTGCTCCGGGGCAGATAGCTTTCCTCTTTCTATCTTTAGGTGTAGTTAACCTCTCAGGCTGTGACGAGGCGTCTAGGACCAACGTAGGAACGCTCCACGGCTGCCTTTAGTTGTGGTGGTTAGTCAGGGTACTGCAATCCAGTAGATTCCAACCTCTCTGGTGTATTGCCGTTTTTGCCTGCTCTCCTCAGCTACCAAAACATAACACAAAACCTGACAAAAATTCCGATTTTCCTTCCTTCCGCACTTCTCCTTTTCCGGCCTCAATGCGTTATTTATGAAGACCCAGGGAGGGTCGAAAGGTTATCCTGTTTTTGATCTGTCGCATATGCCTCTGCATCTTTAATTTCTGAATACATGTCTGCTGCATGCCTGCACATGGCATAAAACCCTTAGGCCTCTTTCACATTTCCGGCGGGCGCCTGGCGGCGCCCCCGGCATTTTGCCGCAGCGCCGCATCTGAAAATCTGATGCGCCGCATGCGGCTTTTTTCGCATTGACATGCATTAGCGCCGGATGGCGCCGCATGTCAATGCGTTGCATGCGGTTTTGTCCGGATGCGGCGCAAATGTACATTGCGGCGTCCGGAAAAAATGCTGCATGTAACGTTTTTTTTTTTTTGCCGGATGGTTTCTTATCTCTCCAAGCATCAGAAACCATCCGGCAAAAAAACGCATTTTGGCCGCCGGAAGTGTGAAAGGTTTTCACATGCGGCGCTGCCGCAAAATGCCGGGGGCCCGCCGGAAATGTGAAAGAGGCCTTACATTATCGAAATAAATGTGTGCGATGGATTTCTTTCTACAGGTATTAAAGGGACTCTGTCACCCCATTTTTCGACCATCAGCTGTGGCCACCGCCATCAGGGGCTTATCTACAGCATTCTGTAATGCTGTAGATAAGCCCCCGATGTCACCTGAAAGAGAAGAAAAACGAGTTAGATTATACTCACCCAGAGGCGGTCCGCCGTCCGGTCCGATCCAATGGGCGTCGCGGTCCTGTCCGGCGCCTTCCATCTTCTAGCGAAACCCTCCTCTTCTTAACTTCCCATCGCGGCTCCGGCGCAGGCACACTGCTCTGCCCTGGTGAGGGCAGAGCAGAGTACTGCAGTGCGCAGGCGCCGGAAAAGGTCAGAGAGGTCTGGTGCCTGCGCACTGCAGTACTCTGCTCTGCCCTCACCAGGGCAGAGCAGTGCGCCTGCGCCGGAGCCGCGATGGGAAGCTAAGAAGAGGAGGGCTTTGCTAGAAGATGGAAGGCGCCGGACCGGACCATGACGCCCATCGGACCGGACCGGATGGCGGACCGCCCCTGGGTGAGTATAATCTAACTAGTTTTTCTTCTCTTTCAGGTGACATCGGAGGCTTATCTACAGCATTACAGAATGGCGGTGGCCCCAGCTGATTGTCGAAAAATGGGGTAACAGATTCCATTTAATATTGAACGCCCTTCCCTTATTGTTCTTGAAACAACAGATGGCTCTCTGCAAGAATCCATTGCAATGAGAAAAGAGAGGTTTAAACTAAAGGGTATGCCACACTAAGCGAGATCGCTAACGAGATCGCTAATGAGATCACTAACACTGAATTTTCACTGGCCTTCATTAAACTGCCAGCACAAACTTGATTTCTGAAGTGCCAGCTAACTACTAGATCCCTAATTTCCAGATTGACTGGTATATCCATCTGCAACCAGCAAGGGCTGCTCATATCTGTGACCATAAATCAATATCCATCTTATTCTGTCTTATCGTAGGACAAATAGTTGTCAAAACTGTTCATAGTACCTTAACTATGCTTGCCCCCGTAGACTCTTTGAGCCACCCCAATAGCACACATGTAGCAAAAAAGGGGGTGTAATTCTCAAGTGCCTTTTCTCCTATAACACTTGACAGAATCACAAATACATATAACCAATTTGTGAAAGAAACAAGCGACACCGGTGCTTCTCTTCTTCCTCTTTATTGCTCTCCTGCCTCTTCTCTTTGATCAGGATAAATTTATCTAAAGGTAAAAGAGAAAAGATTTGAAGTATTTGTCTTTCCAGATCTTTTCTCTAAGCTCTTTTTTTTAAGGTGGGCACCAAGGAGATCTTCAAAGCAAACATATACCGCGCAACATGCTCTATCGTCTAAATGAATCCCATCTTCTTTATCCTTTTCAGTCTGTACAGAACCTGACACCAGCATTGAAACTTGTGGCTCACCCAATATACTAGCCTGTACACTTTCAATGCTAGTCTGTCAATTAACAAATGCTGCTATATGTACTAGAGTTTTACTCGCTCTCCCTTAATGAGTTAATGAATCTTGTACACTCCCTAATACAGGTCCTTCTCAAAAAATTAGCATATAGTGCTAAATTTCATTATTTTCCATAATGTAATGATTACAATTAAACTTTCATATATTTTAGATTCATTACACACCAACTGAAATTTGTCAGGTTTTTTATTGTTTTAATACTGATGATTTTGGCATACAACTCCTGATAACCCAAAAAACCTGTCTCAAAAAATTAGCATATCAAGAAAAGGTTCTCGAAACGACCTATTACCCTAATCTTCTGAATCAACTAATTAACTCTAAACACATGCAAAAGATTCCTGAGGCTTTTAAAAACTCCCTGCCTGGTTCATTACTCAAAACCCCCATCATGGGTAAGACTAGCGACCTGACTGATGTCAAGAAGGCCATCATTGACACCCTCAAGCAAGAGGGTAAGACCCAGAAAGAAATTTCTCAACAAATAGGCTGTTCCCAGAGTGCTGTATCAAGGCACCTCAATGGGAAGTCTGTTGGAAGGAAACAATGTGGCAGAAAACGCTGTACAACGAGAAGAGGTGACCGGACCATGAGGAAGATTGTGGAGAAGGACCGATTCCAGACCTTGGGGGACCTGAGGAAGCAGTGGACTGAGTCTGGTGTAGAAACATCAGAGCCACTGTGCACAGGCGTGTGCAGGAAATGGGCTACAGGTGCCGCATTCCCAGGTAAAGCCACTTTTGAACCATAAACAGCGGCAGAAGCGCCTGACCTGGGCTACAGAGAAGCAGCACTGGACTGTTGCTAAGTGGTCCCAAGTACTTTTTTCTGATGAAAGCAAATTTTGCATGTCATTCGGAAATCAAGGTGCCAGAGTCTGGAGGAAGACTGGGGAGAAGGAAATGCCAAAATGCCTGAAGTCCAGTGTCAAGTACCCACAGTCAGTGATGGTGTGGGGTGCCATGTCAGCTGCTGGTGTTGGTCCACTGTGTTTCATCAAGGGCAGGGTCAATGCAGCTAGCTATCAGGAGATTTTGGAGCACTTCATGCTTCCGTCGGCTGAAATGCTTTATGGAGATGAAGATTTCATTTTTCAGCATGACCTGGCACCTGCTCACAGTGCCAAAACCACTGGTAAATGGTTTACTGACCATGGTATTACTGTGCTCAATTGGCCTGCCAACTCTCCTGACCTGAACCCCATAGAGAATCTGTGGGATATTGTGAAGAGAAAGTTGAGAGACGCAAGACCCAACACTCTGGATGAGCTTAAGGCCGCTATCGAAGCATCCTGGGCCTCCATAACACCTCAGCAGTGTCACAGGCTGATTGCCTCCATGCCACGCCGCATTGAAGCAGTCATTTCTGCAAAAGGATTCCCGACCAAGTATTGAGTGCATAACTGAACATTATTATTTGATGTTTTTTTTGTTTGTTTTTAAAAAACATTTTATTTTATTGGACGGTTGAAATATGTTAATTTTTTGAGACAGGTTTTTTGGGTTATCAGGAGTTGTATGCCAAAATCATCAGTATTAAAACAATAAAAGACCTGACAAATTTCAGTTGGTGTGTAATGAATCTAAAATATATGAAAGTTTAATTGTAATCATTACATTATGGAAAATAATGAAATTTAGCACTATATGCAAATTTTTTGAGAAGGACCTGTAACTCTCAAATCCAATAAATACCTATGTCACCCATATCCCAACCGCTTATAATCTGTTCATAACCGGCAATTTCTGGTTAAGACTCTGCACTTTGAGATATAAGAATGGGCAACTCCTTGGCTGCGTAGGAGCTGTGATCCGACCAGCCGGTAATCACAAATCTAACCATTTGTTGCTGTTATCTATCATGTCTAAGGTAAATCCTCTGCCAGGATCTTCCAGGCAGTGGGAACTGGATTAGACCAGAAGAGTACTCCCAGCCAAAAGGGCTCCCGATGCCTGCAAAACAGAAGAGGGCAACATGCTTGCCAAACTGTGTAAATGAGCAGGCTGCTGTCGGCTACCGGACCCACTCTGCAGGAGTACGCCTTCCAGCCCCATGATCACTTGTGCAGCCTGCAGATTTCAAAGGAAGAACAAGCAGGATATTTGACTGGAACATCCCATGACAGACCGCCTCTGCGTTATTATGGGGTAACATACAGACAGCATGCTCTGCCCCTAGTTCAGGCAAAAGCCGTACGCCTGGATTCCTCCAGGCTGGGACTTGCCTACTCTCTCTTTCTGAGACTCCCAGCCTGGAGGATTCCTAGCTAGAAGGGCCCCTGCGCTGATGCTGAGTCTTGGTAGCTAGATCAGTGTTAGGAGAAAAGTAGATTGGGAATGCTGGATATCAACACGTTTGTTTTTTGTTTATTTTTTTTGCCAAAGGACATTTAGGATAGACATTAAAAGGGCTGTTAAATCATGTCTGTATTTCTTAGAATAAGGGTGCCGATGTTGTTGAAGTGATAGAGATAGACAATCCCTTTAAAGATCTTTTTAATGCCCTCTTCTGCTAATCTTTTTATGCACTCATTACCATGGCCCTTATATTATCACTATAGACAAACCTTATTATTAGGCTGCGCTACCATATCTGGCATATTCTGTATATGGCCAGGGTGTTAAACTTATCCTTACAATCACCCAGAAAATAAAGATAGAACTGGTAAATCTATCCAGAGTGCAGAATATCTAATGGCTGTAAAGATACTGTCACACGCCCCGTCTCACATAGCGACACACCAGCGATCCCGACAATGATCAGGATCGCTGGTGTGTCGCTACATGATCGCTGCTGAGCTGCCAAACAGGCAGCTCAGGCAGCGATCAGGAAAGCGACACTGCGGGTAACGTCACTTAGTTACCGCAGTGTACGTTGGATACCAGCCCGCTAGTACAGGGAGCTGGTAACCAAGTTACACGTCGGGTTTCCAGGCGCTGCGCGGTGCCTGGAAACCCGCTGTGTACCTTGGTTACCAGCTCCCCTCCAGCAGCGCGCTGGTATCCAGGGTATATGTCAGGGTTTCCAGGCACAGCCCCGCGCCTGGAAACCCGATGTTTACCTTGGTTACCAGCTGATCGCTGGTCCTGCCTGTCACACGCAGTGATGCGTGCTGGCAAGTGGGAGACCAGCGATCAAAAAAAAGTCCTGGCATTTCTGACATGACCAGCGATTCACAGCAGGGGCCTGATCGCTGGTACGTGTCAGACATAGCGAGATCGCTGCTGAGATCGCTGTTTTGCAGCGATCTCGGTAGCGATCTCGCTATGTGAGACGGGGTCTTAAGCGATCGCACCAGCGATCACGACAACGACATGACCTGGCAAGATCTTGGTGTGATCGCTATATGGTCGCTAGTAGCTTCCAAACAGGAAGATCTCATAAACTACACATCAGCGATCTGTATAACGACCTCGGCGGTCGTTGGGACCTGTCACACAGCATGTATTGTTAAAGATCCCGACCTTGATAGGCGTGATTGAGCGCAACCTTTTCCACGCCCCTTAGCACAGATTGGTGGTCACTGTATGTCATGACAAGGTATAATTCGCAAAGATGAAGCGCTGTAGCGACTCTGACAGGATCGCAAAGCCCCCACAAACGATAGTATCCTCGCAACAACGCACAAAGGACAGAACGTTGGAGTCATCCACAAAGCGCTCTGGAACAATGGATGGGGGCGCAGTTTTCCATTTTCATTTATTGCTGAGGTGATGTTGTGGCCACCAATCAGAGCTGAGGGACGTTACTAAAGAAAACCTAGTCCCGCCTGCGCCGCTGACATATGAGTCGCCAACGAGGTCGCTCGTCGTTCATAAAGGGTGTCAAACTCAGCGATTCATGCTCACCAGCGGGACGCCAACGATCAAAATACGTCCCAGAATGTTCGTGCACGATCAGCGACATCGCAGCGGGGGCCACATCGCTGCTACATGTCACACACAGCGACATTGCTGACGATGTCGCTGCTGCGTCATAAAATCGCTGTCGCTTAAGCGATATCGCTAGCGATCTCGCCTAGTGTGACAGTACTATAAGATTATGATTTGCTATCTGCCTGCTATCACAACTTCCAAATAGTTGTCTAGAAAGATATATATAAAAGGGGAATTTCAGGCAAAGTGATCCGCTGACAGCTTATATTTACTTCTGAGCAAATGAGTCTCTGACTAATAATGATATGCAGCAGAAGAGGCTGGCATGAGGCAAGCATCTGAGGACCAGCCACCACGACAAGTGCTAGACGACTTTTTTCTTGTAGAATGATATACCGTATATACTCGTGTATAAGCCGAGATTTTCAGCACCTTTTTTTGTGCTGAAAATGCCCCCTCGGCTTATACACGAGTCATAGGGCAGAAACCAGCGGGGGAGGGGATGCCGCGGCAGGAGCCCGTGGCTGGGACATCATACTCACCCTCCCCGTGCCATCGCTGAAGGTCCCTGCAATCCTGCGTTCTCCCCGGCTTCCTGCAGCTCTCCAGCGCTGAGCGGTGATGTAATACCCGCTCATTAAGGTCATGTAATATGGACGCGACGCCACTTAAATCAGAGAGTGGTTTCACACAAAATAGTTAATAAATAACATTTCCCACATGTCAACTTTATATCAGCACAATTTTGGAAACATAGTTTTTTTTTTGTTAGAACTAGAGTTGAGCGATACTTTCCGATATCCAAAAGTATCGGAATCGGAATGGTATCGCCGATACCCAAAAAATATCGGCGATACCCGATACCGATACCGGAAATCCAATGTAAGTCTATGGGAACAAAATATCGGAATTAAAAAAAACCCATTCTTGCCTTGTTGGTTAATTGTACATGAAGGAAAACAACAAAGAGTAATGTAGAATGTATTGGGGAAGGTTGAGGAGACATTAAAGGCATAGATGTTTAACCCAATCAAATGGAATAGCATTAATATTTTTTTTTTAAAGATGTTCGGATTGACGAAGAAATTGACAATGTTGTTAACGTTTTTTCTATTTTGGCAAATATGTATATTTCACAACTTCCATGCTCTTCACCTTTTTAACTTTTGCCACACTTTCTCCTTCATAATCTTCAGCAGCATCATCTTTTTCATCAAATTATTCTTCATCTTCACCTTCTTTATCTTCTTCTTAAACTTATTGCTATTCATCTTTTTGTTAACATTACTCATATTGTTCCTATTAAACTATTATTCTTCTTCATATTCTACTTCATCTTCATCTTCTTCATCATATTCTTATTTGTGACAGAGATTCCTGTACTTGTAATCTGTAAAAGTATGAATTTTTCATCCTTCCGTTCTTGCTGTCACAAAATATTTAAATTACAACAGTATTTGTCCGTGTTCAGTTTAGCCTGCAGCAGCAGGCATTTTCCAGGGGCACCACGAGGAGGAACGGACTCACCCCCATACACTGCTTAGTCTTCTTCTGCTTATAATTTAGAGCATATATTTTGCTCTTCATTTTGGTCTTATACTTAATGTTCTTCTGCTTTTTGATCTTCTGCTTATTGTTCTTCTGTCTCTTTTTCTGTATCTTGTAGTTTGTCTTAACTTTCTTTGTCCTGTTGGTGATGTTCTTCTGGGTAATCTTTTATTTCTTCTTTGTGATGGTGTTCAGGCTGGTTGGCTTGATGCTCGTCGTCCTTGTGGTCGTCATCTTCTTCGGGGTGGTCATCAGGGTCGTCGTCTTCATTGTTGGAGATCCAGAGTGATTACCCAAAAAAACATTTAAAAAATCTTCAATTTGTAAATGTAGCTGAAGGTACAAGAAGGCTGACTAACTTCCGAGAACCAGCTGACGTTACTGGAACCCGGACGGGTATCAGATGGTACAAGAGACAATGGAAGTAACGAGGACCAGCTGACTGTGCTGGAACCTTGAGGGGCAGCAGAAGGAAAAGAGCCAATGGCACAACCGAGGACCAGCTGACGTTACTGGGACACGGTTACTAAGCAGGAGGTACCTGTGCTCCAAAGCACTACCAAGGACAGCAGACGTTGCTGGAACTTGGATACCGAGATGGAGGCACCTAGGCCAAAGGCACTGCGGAGAACCAGTTGACGGTACTGGAACCCGGACGGTAGCAGAAGGTACAAGAGCCAATGCAAGTAACGAGGACCAGCTGACTGTGCTGGAACCCGGAGGGGCAGCAGAAGGAAAAGAGCCAATGGCACAACCGAGGACCAGCTGACGTTACTGGGACACGGTTACTAAGCAGGAGGTACCTGTGCTCCAAAGCACTACCAAGGACCAGCAGACATTGCTGGAACTCGGATACCGAGATGGAGGCACCTAGGCCAAAGGCACTGCGGAGAACCAGTTGACGGTACTGGAACCTGGACGGGTAGCAGAAGGTACAAGAGCCAATGCAAGTAACGAGGACCAGCTGACTGTGCTGGAACCCGGAGGGGCAGCAGAAGGAAAAGAGCCAATGGCACAACCGAGGACCAGCTGACGTTACTGGGACACGGTTACTAAGCAGGAGGTACCTGTGCTCCAAAGCACTACCAAGGACCAGCAGACGTTGCTGGAACTCGGATACCGAGATGGAGGCACCTAGGCCAAAGGCACTGCAGAGAACCAGTTGACGGTACTGGAACACGGACGGGTAGCAGAAGGTACAAGAGCCAATGCAAGTAACGAGGACCAGCTGACTGTGCTGGAACCCGGAGGGTCAGCAGAAGGAAAAAAGCCAATGGCACAACCGAGGACCAGCTGACGTTACTGGGACACGGTTACTAAGCAGGAGGTACCTGTGCTCCAAAGCACTACCAAGGACCAGCAGACGTTGCTGGAACTCGGATACCGAGATGGAGGCATCTAGGCCAAAGGCACTGCGGAGAACCAGTTGACGGTACTGGAACCCGGACGGGTACCATAAGGCACCCATGAAAATGTAAGTTGACAGGCCGCAAGCCGTCCGCAGTTACCGAATCACACAGTCCTACAGTGGGTGCTTGTCCTATTGTCACAACGGAAACAGCCTTTATTTACATATCCCACAGCACACATAGGAATGACCAAAACTGCAGGCACCATATAGTCGGCTAACCAGAATGCAACACGACAGGACAACTTATTTGACGCTAATTGACGTTGACACTGCCAGGAAACAGCTGTCGTGCTGTAACCAGGCTGGGCAGGATCAGTACCCGTGCCAAGTACTTCCGAGCAACAACTGGCGGTGTTGGAGCCCAGGATGAGAAGAGAACAGGGTGGAGGCAGCAGGACTTTTTGCCGTACACACAGCAGGGGAACAGCTGACATTACTGAACCCCAGTAACACAGGATCAAGTGTTGACTGTGCTAACAGCACTTCCAGGCAACAACTGGCAGTGTTGGAGCCCAGGGATGAGAGAAGGACAGGGTGGAGGCAGCAGGACTTTTTGACGTACACACAGCAGGGGAACAGCTGGTGTTACTGAACCCCAGTAACACAGGAGCAAGTGTTGACTGTGCTAACAGCACTTCTAGGCAACAACTGGCGTGTTGGAGCCCAGGGTCAAGGAGGATGTTTAAATAGTAGATCAAGTATTTTCCTTGTTACGTGTCAATTTTAAATGTCTATACTCCAAACAAGAGAAAGATAAGCTTTACTACCATAAGATGATGATTTCAGTTAAAAAAATATCGAGATAAAGAATTGACAAACATAAACGCATACATTAACATGTTTAACAGCAATGCAAACCACAAAATAAATTAGTTAAGGAATCTGCTATACGGTTATACATAAAAGCATACAAGTACATATCTGAATCCATTAATGATGGATAAGTAACAGTATGTACACCATTTTTATTGTATAGACAATGAATGTCTGACTTCAAAACATCATCAGCATTACAAGTTATCTGTGACATTAATAAAATGTTACATTTGCTGAATAATGTCACTAAACAGTTTATAAAAATTATACAATTTCCATCATGTAATACTCATAATATGTGCCAATAATCATTTTTATTAACAAACATAACCTTTAAAAAGTGCATAGTGCAAATTGCTATTTATGCCTGACTGTGGACTTGCAAGCATGACAACGGATAGATAAGGTATATATAGATGAGACTGCATAGCCACAGATGGTGAATGGCCATGTAATACTGTACCTCAATAAAGTGTGCGTCACTACTACATCATTTTTTTTATATAGCTTTATAAACAGGGTACGTGCATGTATGCTTGCGGCTTTGTTTGGATGCACAGACTGCCTTCCTGCTGTGATGCGTTGGGTAGTGAACAGTTGTGTGCTGTGTTCACTGCAGTCTCTGCGGAATAACCACACTTAGGCCTTATAACTTTCCAGACTTTCTTTATCAATCTACCAAGATGAAGAAGGCAGGGAGTAAGGCACGTGGTCGTGGCCGTGGAGTTTCAGCAGGGAGAGGACGTGGGGATTCTGTGGCTGCTGCCGCCCCAGTGACACAGCATCCACCAGTTTTCCCCGTGAGCGTTCCTTTATGCGCACTTTTGTAGTTGGTCGGCGTACCCCCCTGCTGCGGGAAGAACAAATTGAAGCCGTTGTTGGTTGGATGTCAGCCAATGCATCGACTTCAATTGCTTCCACCTCCTCTCAGGACCACAGCACTGTTGAGCAACCATCTGTCTCTTCACCGCCTGCCAAATTGCCCAGGCAGTCACAGAGTTCTGTACAGGAGCCAGCTGAGTGTCTGCTTCTGTTCTCAGAATCTATTGGCTTGCAAACAGGGGCCCAGCCAAGCAGCATTCTGGAATGTGAAGAAGAGGGAGTATGCAGTGATGCGCAACAGCTGTGTCTCTCTGAATCTGAAGAGGCGGGTGAGACAGTGCCGATGGTCAGCACACCGCAGAACGCATCTGATGATGATGAGACTCAGGTGCCAGTTTCTGTTGAGCATGGTGCTGGCCAGACCACCCAACAGCAGCAGGTGTTGGAAGAGGGTAGTGGAGATGATGAGGTCCAAGACCCAACATGGCGTGAGGAACAGGAAGGTGGTGGGACCAGCTCAGAGGAATACTAATAATAATAATAATATTAATTTATATAGTGCCATCATATTCCGCAGCGCTTTACAGTTTAGCAGTTTCAGAACACAAGTCATAAGTAACAACGTTAACAATACAATAATTTAAGCAAAATAAGTCGCCCTGCTCGTGATAGCTTACAATCTACAATGAGGTGGGAGAGATACAAAGTATAGGTGTTTATATACAATGGTGCATTTACAATGATGGTCCAGCCATCTTAAGGGAGTGAGTGATGGAGATAGTGAATGGGCTAGACACACACACACACACACTTGCACAGAATACATAGAATGACTTTGATTAGTGAATGTGATAGGCCGCTCTGAACAAATGTGTTTTGAGGGAGCGCCTGAAACCATGCAAATTGTGGATAGTCCTAATTTCTTGGGGTACAGCATTCCAGAGGATTGGCGCAGCGCGGGAGAAGTCTTGGAGTCGGGAGTGGGAGGTACGGATTAGTGCAGAGGTTAGTCGAAAGTCGTTTGCAGAGCGCAGCAGTCGGTTAGGCCGATAGATAGAAATGAGGGAGGAGATGTAGGGGGGTGCTGCACTGTGGATAGCTTTGTGGCTGAGAACCAGTACTTTGGTTGAAAGCTGTGAGAGGCCTTGAGAAGTGGTTAGTGATAGAAGGAAGATAGAGGAAGACATTGCCCCAACGGTACAAACAGGAGGGAGAGTTAGGCTGCAGACTCGGTTGCCTGTAGCCTCCAGTTTGGCACCTGTTCGGAGCAGTTGTCTTCCAAAAGTCAAAACGTGCGCTCCCAGGACTTGCACTGCGTGGTCCTTTTTTGACACACTTGCAGATGATATTTGCTATGTCAAATGCAAGCTGTGTAATCAAAAATTAAAAATAGGTAAAAGTGTCAGTAACCTCAATACCACTAATATGTGGAAACATGTGCGGACAAAGCACGTAGTTGAGTTACAAAGACACACTGGAGATGTAGGCCCACCTACAGCAGCACCTACATCTTCAGGTTGTGTTGAAGCCTCTTCATCGAGCTCACACACAGCTGGTTCTGCTTCCTCACAGGATCGCCATGGAAGAACCTCGGTCACTGTTGTCCAGAGACAAAGTGTTATTCCACACACAGCAGCAAGTTCCCTGTCATCCTCACACTCCCAGGCCACAACACAGCCATCGGTAGCACAGGCATGGGATAAAAGACGGCCATACTCGGCAAACCATCCACGAGCACAGGCTCTGAATGCTGGCATTGCAAAACTCCTGTCCCTTGAAATGCTGTCATTCAGGCTGGTGGAGACAGACAGTTTCCGTAACTTAATATCATTGTCAGTCCCACAATACAATGTGCCAAGCCGATTTCATTTCAGCAGGCAAGCCGTCCCTAGTCTGCAAAAGCATGTTGAGGGAAAAATTAAACATGCGCTACTAAACACCCTCAGTAGCAAGGTCCACCTGACCACCGATGCGTGGACCAGTACCCATTGTTATGATCTGTAGAATGTAAGCCCGAAAGGGCAGGGTCCTCTCCCCTCTGTATCAGTCTGTCATTGTTAGTTTGTTTACTGTAAGTGATACCTGTAATTTGTATGTAACCCCTTCTCATGTACAGCACCATGGAATCAATGGTGCTATAGAAATAAATAATAATAATAATAATAATAATAATCTGCTACAACCACTAAGGAAAGAAGGGAATTCTGTCCCTACAATAGAACTAAGCTGAATCCCTACGATGTAACGGGGAACCAGATCCTGCGACCAGACCCGCTAAAGTCCTCAGCTAGTCTGAACGAAGACCTATAGTTGCAAGGGAGGAATCCCTACAAGATCTAGGGACTGGGAGAAAAGGTGGACACCTCCTAACAGAAATTGTAGCAGGGATAATTAAACAGAAAACAAAATACTTTGAGATCCTAACATCAAGCAAAACTGACTGAGTAAGGCACCTAAGCACCCGGCTAGCTTAACAGTAGATAATACAATGAAGTCAAGCAAAGCCAGAAGGGCGGAGCCAGACTAAATAGGGAAAAAAGGTCATGTGACCAGCAAACTGAAACAAAACCTAACAAGAGGGTTCTAACACCCATGGCCAGGGAAGATACCTTTCCCTCACTGCCCATTGGGTCAATGTTGTGGAGCCGGGTACTGATCTTGCGAGTGGCGCTGTACGTGTTCTGCCAACTCCAAGGATTGCAGGAATCAAGTCTGTACACATTGACTCCTCCTCCTACTCCAGTTCCTCAGAATCATCGCTGCAGGAGCCGTCACGGTCTACCTCCACATGGACCCATGAACGCTTACCTGTTGCGACCGATATGAGCACAGCCGTGTCCAAACGTCAACAGGCCGTCCTGAAATTAATTTCCATGGGGAATCGAAGCCACACAGCGCAGGAGCTCTGGAATGCCATCAAGCAGGAGAGCGACGTGTGGTTTTTGGCAGCGAATCTCCAGCCAGGCTTGGTAGTGTGTGACAATGGCCGAAATCTGGTGGCAGCTCTGGGCCTTGGCAACCTCACTCACATACCATGTCTGGCACATGTGCTCAATTTGGTCGTGCAGAGTTTTTTGAGGGACTATCCGGATCTTGATGCACTGCTGCACAAGGTCCACCTAGAGTGCGCTCACTTGCGACGTTCCAGCATGGCCAGATCGCTGATTGCAGCTCTGCAACCAGATTTCGCCTTCCTGAACATAGCATCATATGTGACGTACCCACCAGGTGGAATTCCACGTTACATATGTTGGAGCGGTTGTGTGAGCAGCAGCCAACAGTAATGGAGTATCAGCTGCATCAGGCGCAATCAACTCGCAATTTGCGCCGTTCACACTTCACCACTACTGACTGGGCATCTATAATAATAATAATCTTTATTTATATAGCGCCAACATATTCCGCAGCGCTTTACAGTTTAACAGTTTCAGAACACAAGTCATAAGTAACAACGTTAACAATACAATAATTAAAGCAATATAAGCCGCCCCTGCTCGTGACAGCTTACAATCTACAATGAGGTGGGGGAGTACAAAGTACAGGTGTTTATATACAATGGTGTATTTACAATGATGGTCCAGCCATTTTGAGGGAGTGATGGATGGATGGGGATAGTGAATGGGCTACACACACAGACTTACACATAGAATGACTTTGATTAGTGAATGTGATAGGTCGCTCTGAACAAATGTGTTTTGAGGGAGCGCCTGAAACCATGCTAATTGCGGATAGTCCTAATTTCTTGGGGTAGAGCATTCCAGAGGATTGGCGCAGCACGGGAGAAGTCTTGTAGTCGGGAGTAGGAGGTACGGATTAGTGCAGAGGTTAGTCGAAGGTCGTTTGCAGAGCGCAGCAGTCGGTTAGGCCGATAGATAGAAATGAGGGAGGAGATGTAGGGGGGTGCTGCACTGTGGAGAGCTTTGTGGGTGACAACCAGTACTTTGAATTGGATACTATAATGAATGGGCAGCCAGTGTAAGGACTGGCGAAGGACTCTATGAAGGACATCTGCCACGTTTTGCGTGCGTTTGATGAGTCAACGCGGATGGCGAGTGCAGATGATGCACTAGTCAGCCTGACTGTCCCCCTTATCTGCCTGCTTCAAAAAACAATGCAAGCACTAAGGGATGAGGTTTTGGAAGAGGTGGAGGATGAGGAGTCACAAATTCCGTCACCTTCTGGACAGTCAGCGCAACGTGGTTCCTCACAAAGGGCTGGGCAGGGCTCACTTTGTGAGGAGGATGAGGAGGAGTCAATGGAGGAGGAAGACATCGCTCCAGAGGGAGGTACACAACGCTCTAGTCAGTATGTATAGCGAGGGTGGGGTGATGCAGAGCAGGCAGAGATGACGCCTCTTGCAGGGGACAGCGTTTCTTGGCCAGTTGGGAGTCTGCAGCACATGGTTGATTTCATGCTGCAGTGCCTGAGAAACGACCGCCGCATCGCCCACATTCTCACCACGTCTGATTATTGGGTGTCCACCCTCCTAGACCCTCGCTACCGGGACAACTTACAAAGCCTCATCACACCGTTGAACCGGGAGCGTAAAATGCGGGAGTACCAAGACACACTGGTGCAATCCATAATGTTCTCCATTCCAGCCGAGAGCACTGCTGCTACTACTGCTTTACAAAGCAGCTCTGTGCGTCGAGGCAGTGGAGACAGCTCTGCAACAAGAGGGAGCACAAGCAGCGCCTCTGCACAGGGCAAGATGTTATGATTTGGTAGCTGAGGAGAGCAGGCAAAAAAGGCAATAAACCAGAGAGGTTGGAATCTATGGATTGCAGTACCCTGACTAACCACCACAACTAAAGGCAGCCGTGGAGCGTACCTACGTTGGTCCTAGACGCCTCGTCACAGCCTGAGAAGCTAACTACACCTAAAGATAGAAAGAGGAAAGCTATCTGCCCCGGAGCAGATCCACAAAGAACATAGAAAGCCCCCAAACATGTAATGGCGGTTAGACAAGAAGAAATACTGACACAGACAGAAAATAGTATGAGCAAACGTTGGGGCTCAAACTTCATAAATAGAAAAGGATAGGAAGGGCACTTTATGCAATCACAAAAAACCCTGAAAAGTACCAACTCTACTAAATACAAAAACACCTGAGATGACACGACCTCTAGCACCTAAATTAGTTCTCTGGTGTAACAAAAACTAAACAGCAGCCACAGAAAAAAGTGGAAAAGGAAAATGAACAAACAACAGTGGCTGAACTAAACTGAGAGGAGCACAAGCCCCCCAAGGGGACCCGGCAGACCCCCACAGAAGTGCAGGACAAAATGCCAAAAAAATACAAAAAACTAAAAGAAGAAAATGTCTTATCTGTTAGAAAAAGATGCAGGCACGAAACAGCAAGCTACAAAGTGTACAGGAATCAAAGATGAGACCAGAACAATTGATCACCGTCAACCCTGATGGGAGGGAACCTCCCTTATATAACACCAGTCAGTAACACCTGATCTCCAATCTTCACAATCTTCATTGGATAGTTCAGTACTGTTTGTAACCACCAGAGGGAGCTTCTGCTCAGAATTCATTTCTAGCACATTCACAACAGCAAGACCAATATGTTCCAAATGTGGCGAAGTTTTGTGGCAGCGCCACCAATGTCTACACCATCCGAGACGGCTCCAGTCAGCAGGAGGCAAAATTTCCGTAAGATGGTGACAGACTACATGTCTTGGCCTCTCAGTGTACTCCCAGATGGCTCTTCCCCATTCAAGTTTTGGGTCTCCAAGCTGGATACATGGCCAGAGCTTAGCCAGTATGCATTGGAGGTGCTGGCTTGCCCTGCTGCCAGTGTATTATAGGAGCGCTTCCTTAGTGCTGCAGGTGGTGTACTAACAGACCGTAGCATGCGACTATCCTCCGATAATGTAGACCGGCTTACTTTTCAGAAAATGAACAAGGCATGGATCTCGCATGAATTTGCCTGTCCGGTTTCAGATTAAATAACTGGTTGGCAACGTTATCCATGTCTCCTGTTATGTTCATCTTTCTACCACCTGAACTCTACTCCTGGGCTACAACACTGCCAGTTGCTGCTCAGAAGTGTTGGATGCACAGATCAAAACAATCGCTGATGTGTTTGTGGGGTTCAGTAACGCCTGCTGTTCCCCTGCTGTGTGTCCGGCAAAAATTACTGCTAGGTAGCTACACATGTTGAAAAAAACATGACATGTTAAAGTGGCTACTGCTACACATAGATAAGAGGCTACACCCTTATTTCTAAGCTGTAAACAAGTGAAACGTCACCTTTAAAACCATAAAATTATTAGTCTTTGTCACAAATCTGTAACAAAATAATTGTGACATATTACTGCAATATCCACATGTCGAACACAAATGCTAACACAAAAGCCTACTCATGCTATAAGGTACTGATGGTGAACCTTGTCACTCCATAACTTAGACAAATCCAACTCACATCATGCCTCAAATGCTGCAATGTTGGAAGTGCATAATGTGGGTTGAACTTTGACAACAGCTGCAGTGCGAAGGTTAGCCTTCAGTGTTCTTGGCTTTTAAATAAAAGCATACAAGTAAATTTAATAATCCATTGTTGATTAAGGGACGTGATGTACACCTGTAATATTGTACAAACAATGGATGTAGGACTAGTCCTCTTCAACATTACTTATATTTGTGTCATTTCAAAAAATACATATTTAATTACAAATTTAACAACCCATATCATAAAGGTCCATCATGTAAAAATGAGAATCGGTAACAAAACTCATGCATTACCTTGTTAACCCCTCTCTGACATTAGACGTACTATCCCGTCCATAAAACCCGTGCCATTCTGCCCATGGACGGGATAGTACGTCATAGGCGATCAGCTGCGCTTCTGAGGGGAGCGCAGCTAATCGCCACCGGGTGTCAGCTGATTATCACAGCTGACACCCGTGACTGTGTGTCAGGAGCGGTCACGGACCGCTCCCGGCACATTAACCCCTAGCACACCGCGATCAAACATGATCGCGGTGTACTGGGGGCACAGGGAAGCATCGCGCAGGGAGTGGGCCCCCTGCGCGCCCCCCTGAGTCCCTCAGACCAGCGCGATGTGATCGCGCTGTTCTGAGGGCTTCCTCCCTCCCAGGACCCGGATCCAAGATGGCGACGGGGTCCTGGAGGGAGGCGGCTTCCTCAGTGCCTGCTGAGAGCAGGCACTGAGAAGCCTGCTGCACTGCCTGAGCGATCGCTGGTGTGACAGTGTGCTGTGCACACTGTCACACCAGCGATTTGATAAAATACAGTGATGTCCCACCCTGGGACAAAGTAAAAAAGTTAAAAAAATAAAAATAAACATGTTATAAAAAAAAAATCCAAAATAAATAAAAAAAAAAAAAATATTCCCCAATAAATTCATTTCTTCCTGTAAATAAAAAAACCAAAGCAATAAAAGTACACATATTTGGTATCGCCGCGTCCGTAACGACCCCCCCTATAAAACTATCCCACTAGTTAACCCCTTTAGTGAACCCCTTAAAAAAAAAAAAAAAAAACAAAGCAAAAAATCAATGCTTTATCATCATATCGCCGAACAAAAAGTGGAATAACACGCGATCAAAAAGACCGATATAAATAAACATGGTACCGCTGAAAACGTCATCTTGTCCCGCAAAAAACGAGCCGCCATACAGCATTATCAGCGAAAAAATAAAAAAGTTATAGCTCACAGAATAAAGCGATGCAAAAATAATTATTTTTTATATAAAATTGTTTTTATTCTATAAAAGCGCCAAAACATAAAAAAATTATATAAATGAGGTATGCCATAATCGTACTGACCCGAAGAATAAAACTGCTTTATCAATTTTACCACATGCGGAACAATAAAAACGCCTCCCCCAAAAGAAATTCATGAATTGCTGATTTTTGTTCATTCTAACCTCCCAAAAATCGAAATAAAAAGCGATCAAAAAATGTCACCTGCTCAAAAATGGTACAAATAAAAACGTCAACTCGTACCGCAAAAAATAAGACCTCACATGACTCTGTGGGCCAAAATATGCAAAAATTATAGCTCTCAAAATGTGGCGATGCAAAAAAACTATTTTTGCAATAAAAAGCGTCTTTTAGCGTGACAGCTGCAAATCATAAAAACCCGCAATAGTAAATCAAACCCCCCTTTATCACCCCCTTAGTTAGGGAAAAATAATAAAATTAAAAAAATGTATTTATTTCCATTTTCCCATTATGGTTAGGGTTGCGGCTAAAGTTAGGGTTAGGGTTGGCGCTAAAGTTAGGATTAGGGTTAGGGTTGGGATTAGGGGTGTGTTAGGGTTAGGTTTGTGGTTAGGGTTGGGACTAGGGTTAGGGGTGTGTTGGGGTTAGGGTTGGAGTTAGAATTGGGGGGTTTCCGCTGTTTAGGCACATCAGGGGCTCTCCAAATGTGACATGGCGTCTGATCTCAATTCCAGCCAATTCTGCGTTGAAAAAGTCAAACGGTGCTCCTTCACTTCTGAGCTCTGCCATGCGTCCAAACAGTAGTTTATCCCCACATATGGGGTATCAGCATACTCTGGACCCAAGAGTTATTGTGCAATTTGTCCTATTTCTTCTGTTACCCTTGGGAAAATAAAAAACTGGGGGCAAAATATCATTTTTGTACAAAAAAAAATTATTTTTTTATTTTTACGGCTGTGCGTTATAAACTTCTGTGAAGCACTTCGGGGTTCAAAGTGCTCACCACACATCTAGATAAGTTCTTTGTGGGGTCTATTTTCCAAAATGGGTCACTTGTGGGGGGTTTCCACTGTTTAGGCGCATCAGGGGCTCTCCAAATGCGACATGACGCACCCAGACCATTCCATCAAAGTCTGCAATCCAAAACGTCACTACTTCCCTTCCGAGCCCTGACGTGCGCCCATACAGTAGTTTTCTCCTACATATTGGGTATCAGCGTACTCAGGACAAATTGGACAACAACTTTTGGGGTCCAATTTCTCCTGTTACCCTTGTGAAAATAAAATATTGGGGGCGAAAAAATCATTTTTGTAAAAAAAAAAAAGATTTTTTATTTTTACGGCTGTGCTTTATAAACTTCTGTGAAGCACTTCGGGGTTCAAAGTGCTCACCACACATCTAGATAAGTTCCTTGTGGGGTCTATTTGCCAAAATGGGGTCACTTGTGGGGGGTTTCCACTGTTTAGGTGCATCAGGGGCTCTCCAAATGTGACATGACGCCCCCAGACCATTCCATCAAAGTCTGCAATCCAAAACGTCACTACTTCCCTTCCGAGCCCCGACGTGTGCCCATACAGTAGTTTTCGCCCACATATTGGGTATCAGTGTACTCAGGACAAATTGGACAACAACTTTTGGGTTCCAATTTCTTCTGTTACCCTTGTGAAAATAAAATATTGGGGGCGAAAAAAATCATTTTTGTAAAAAAAAAAAAAGATTTTTTATTTTACGGCTGTACGTTATAAACTTTAGTGAAACACCTGGGGGTTCAAAGTTCTCACCACACATCTAGATAAGTTCCTTGAGGGGTCTAGTTTCCAAAATGGTGTCATTTATGGGGGTTTCCACTGTTTAGGCAGATCAGGAGCTCTCCAAACACGACATGGCGTCCAGCCAATTCTGCGTTGAAAAAGTCAGACGGCGCTCCTTCCCTTCCAAACTCTGCCATGCACCCAAACAGTGGTTTACCCCCACATATGGGGTATCAGCACACTCAGGACAAATTGCACAATAACTTTTGGAGTCTTGATACCTTGGAAAAATAAAAATTGGGGTGAAAAGATCATTTTTGTGGAAAAAATATGATTTTTAAATTTTACGGCTCTACGTTATAAACTTGTG
The DNA here is from genome assembly GCA_033576555.1 of Oophaga sylvatica. NCBI lineage: Eukaryota > Metazoa > Chordata > Amphibia > Anura > Dendrobatidae > Oophaga > Oophaga sylvatica. The sequence continues at coordinate 480,714,554 of JARQOD010000004.1, forward strand.
TGAAGCACTTGGGGGTTCAAATTGCTCATCAAAATCCAGATAAGTTCCTTAGGGGGTCTAGTTTCCCAAATGGGGTCATTTGTGGGGGGTTTCCACTGCTTAGGCACATCAGGGGCTCTTCAAATGCAACATGGCATCCAAACTCAATTCCAGCCAATTTTGGTTGGAAAAAGTCAAATGGTGCTCCTTCCATTCCGAGCTCTGCCGTGCGCCCAAACAGTGGTTCCCCCCACATATGGGGTATCAGCGTACTCAGGACAAATTGTACAACAACTTATGTGGTCCAATTTCTCCTGTTATCCTTGGGAAAATAAAAAATTAGTGACTAAAAGATAATTTTTGTGGGAAAAAAATAGGATTTTTTATTTTCATACCCGGGCATTATAAACTTGTGTGAAGCACTTGGGGGTTCAAAGTGCTCACCAAAGATCTAGATAAGTTCCTTAGGGGGTCTAGTTTCCAAAATGGGGTCACTTGTGGGGGGTTTCCACTGTTTAGGCTCATCTGGGGCACTGCAAACGGAACATGACCCCATTAACGTCTGCATTCCAAAACGTTACTACTTCCTTTCCAAGCCCTGCCGTGCGCCCAAACAGTTTCCCCCCCACATATGGGGTATCAGCGTACTCAGGACAAATTGGACAACAACTTTTGGGGTCCAATTTCCTTGGGAAAATTCAAAAATTTGGGACTAAAAAATCATTTTTGTGGAAAATTGATTTTTTTTTTTCACACCCAGGCTTTATAAACTTTTGTGAAACACTTAAGGGTTCAAAGTGCTCACAACAGATCTAGATAAGTACCTTAGGGGGTCTAGTTTCCAAAATGGTGTCACTTGTGGGGGGTTTCCACTGTTTAGGCGCATCAGGGGCTCTCCAAACGCGACATGGCATCCAATCTAAATTCCAGCCAATTTTAGTTTGAAAAAGTCAAGCGTCGCTCCTTCCCTTACGAGCTCTGCCGTGTGCCCAAACAGTGGTTTTCCCCCACATATGGGGTATTGGCGTACTCAGGAGAAATTGCATAACAACCTTATCTGTCCATTTTCTCCTTTTACCCTTGTGAAAATAAAAAAAAGTTTGTAAAAGATAATTTTTGTGGCTAAAAAGTAAAATATTCATTTTTTCCTTCCACGTTGCTTTAGTTACTGTGAAGCACCTGAAGGGTTAATAAACTTCTTGAATGTGGTTTTGAGTACCTTGAGGGGTGCAGTTTTTATAATGGTGTCACTTTTGGGTATTTTCTGCCATATAGACCCCTCAAAGTGACTTCAAATGTGAGGTGGTCCCTAAAAAAAATGGCTTTGTAAATTTTGTTGTAAAAATGAGAAATCGCTGGTCAACTTTTAACCCTTATAACTTCCTAACAAAAAAAAATTTTGGTTCCAAAATTGTGCTGATGTAAAGTAGACATGTGGGAAATGTTATTTCTTAACTATTTTGTGTGATATATTTCTCTGTTTTAAGGGAATAAAAATTCAAAGTTTGAAAATTGCAAAATTTTAAAAATTTTCGCCATATTTGCGTTTTTTCAAAAATAAACGCAAGTTATATCGAAGAAATTTTACACTAACATGAAGTACAATATGTCACGAGAAAACAATCTCAGAATCGCGAAGATCCGTTGAAGCGTTCCAGAGTTATAACCTCATAAAGAGACAGTGGTCAGAATTGTAAAAATTGGCCCGGTCATTAAAGTGCAAACCACCCTTGGGGGTGAAGGGGTTAAAGTCAATAGTGCATAGTCACAATAGCTAAATATATACCTGCAAGTTTTGCTGAAACAACGACAACTGATAGAAAAGGTGAATGATATCTAGTTATCAGACTGAATAGTGACACCTGTACAATGTCGATATAATACTGTACCTTAACAAAAAGGCTGTTTGCAACCAATGTATTATATACGGATGGAAGCGCATCACACTAATAGATTTGAGTTATTTGAAATAGAATGGAGCAGCACCAATTAGAGAAAAATGTCAAGGATGAGGCAGTGAGACACGCTCAGCAGAGTACAAGCAGCAGTGGTTGAAGAACTAACTGGAGCGGGATCTGCACTCCAATAATGAAAACCTCTGACTACAGTAAACACTGCACACAACTGTTCAGTAGCTGTGAAAGGCCCGTTTGTGTACTTCTATATTGTTTGCAACCAATGTATTGGATACGGATGGAAGCACGTCACACTAATAGATTTGAATTATTTGAAATAGAATGTAGCAGCAACAATTAGAGAAAAATGTCAAGGATGAGGCAGTGAGACACGCTCAGCAGAGTACAAGCAGCAGTGGTTGAAGAACTAACTGGAGCGGGATCTGCACTCCAAAAATGAAAACCTCTGACTACAGTAAACACTGCACACAACTGTTCAGTAGCTGTGAAAGGCCCATTTGTGTACTTCTATATTGTTTGCAACCAATGTATTTGATACGGATGGAAGCACGTCACACTAATAGATTTGATTTTTTTTAAATAGAATGGAGCAGCACCAATTAGTGAAAAATGTCAAGGATGAGGCAGTGAGACACGCTCAGCAGAGTACAAGCAGCAGTGGTTGAAGAACTAACTGGAGCGTGATCTGCACTCAAAAAAAAAAAAACCTCACAGACTAGAGTGAACACTGCACACAACTGTTCACTATCTCTGAAAGGCTCCTTTGTGTACTTGTATAGTGTTTGCAACCAATGTATTGGATACGGATGGAAGCACGTCACACTAATAGATTTGATTTTTTTTAAATAGAATGGAGCAGCACCAATTAGAGAAAAATGTCAAGGATGAGGCAGTGAGACACGCTCAGCAGAGTACAAGCAGCAGTGGTTCAAGAACTAACTGGAGCGTGATCTGCACTCAAAAAAAAAAACCTCACAGACTAGAGTGAACACTGCACACAACTGTTCACTATTTCTGAAAGGCTCCTTTGTGTACTTCTATAGTCTTTGCAACCAATGTATTGGATACGGATGGAAGCACGTCACACTAACAGATTTGATTTTTTTTAAATAGAATGGAGCAGCACCAATTAGAGAAAAATGTCAAGGATGAGGCAGTGAGACACGCTCAGCAGAGTACAAGCAGCAGTGGTGTAATGTATGTAGTACAGTTCATATAGCGTCTTGTGCTTGGGTGCGATGAAAACACAGGAGTCACAGGTTTGATATAGAAAAGTCCTGTATTACTTCATACAAGTTGGCAGAAATAGTCACACAGTTTGCAGACACAGAAACAGGAGACACAGCAGGCCAGAGTAATCCAAGCTCAGCAATCACTCTCCAATACAGATTCAGGATCTTCTTCTCTGTTACCTAAGTCCATGCAAACGTGGGTCTTTCAAAGAGCAGGGTTCTGAGTCCACAAGTGCTTCAGAGTTCCTCAGTAGGAATAGCTGGAGTACAAGGTCCAAGGCTTACAGGAGTCAAGTCACAGGTTCACTGCAGGCTAGATTCTGAAGCACTGATTGCTCAGCTGGGCTGCTTAAGAAGCAAAGGAGAGAATCAGGGCGGGAACATGCAAGCTGGAAACTCCATTTTGACTGAGGGCAAGATAGCTGCAGCAAGACAGAAAGTAAAATGGCTGACGAACAAACTGAGTTTCAGGAATATATACATAGAACCTTACATTACTCCCCCTTAAGGACAACCTCCGGATGACCTCAGACCAGGCTTGTGTGGGTACCTCTGATGAAACTGACGGAGCAAGCGAGGAGCATTAACGTTATTGACCGGTTCCCATGAGTTGTCCTCCACTGGGTAGCCCTGCCATTTAATCAGATATTGTAACTGATTTCTATACAACCTGGAATCTAAAATCCTTTCCACCACAAATTCTTCCTGACCATCGACTAGCACTGGGTCAGGGCAAGGAGAGGAACGTCCAGGAAACGTATTGGGTGTCGCAGCCTTTAGTAGGGATACATGAAAGACAGGGTGGATTCTCATAGTTCTGGGCAGTTGAAGACGACAAGCAACGGCACTTATAATTTTACTGATTTTATAGGGTCCAATGTACTTATGTCCCAACTTAGACGATGGAATCCTTAACTTAAGATTTCTGGTTGACAGCCAGACCAAGTCTCCTACCTTGAAAGCTGGTGCAGGTTTACGAAATTTATCTGCTGCTTTCTTGTACCTTTCTTGAGCCGATTCCAGATTTTCCTTTAGAAGATCCATATTCTTCTGTAAAGACGTGATTCTTTCAGCCACTGCTGGTAAAGGCGTTTCTATGGGAAATCGTGGTAGAATGTTAGGATGATAACCTAGATTAGAGTAAAAAGGAGACTGTTTAGTGGAGGCACTCTGAGAGTTGTTATACGAGAACTCAGCTAATGGAAGTAGATCCACCCAATCATCCTGTAGGTGGCAGATAAAGCAGCGGAGATACTGCTCCAGGGTTTGATTGGTTCGTTCGGTCTGTCCATTAGTCTGGGGATGAAAAGCAGAAGAAAGGTTTACTTTAATGTCCAATGCTGCACAGAAATTTTGCCAAAACCTAGAAGTGAATTGCACCCCTCGATCCGAAATAACCTCATCCGGTACTCCATGTAAGCGAAACACATCTTTAATCATCAAATCTGATGTCTGTTTTGCAGTGGGTAAGCCGACACAAGGGATAAAATGAGCTGCCTTTGTTAGACGGTCAACCACCACTAGAATGGTGTTCTTCCCCTGAGAGGTTGGTAACTCCACAATGAAGTCCATAGAAATGGATCCCCACGGGCGGGACGGGGTGGGAAGAGGCTGTAACAGACCAGTTGGTGAGGAGCGAGGTGTTTTGCATCTTGCACAGACCTCACATGAAGTGACATAATTCAAAACATCCTTCCTGCAAGTGGGCCACCAAAAGAAACGAGAAAGAAATTCCTGTGTCTTTAGAATTCCTCTATGCCCAGCTATCTTGGAATCGTGAATGAGTTGCAATACTCTTAA
>JARQOD010000004.1:480719580-480784709 GCA_033576555.1 Oophaga sylvatica
AATGCTCAACTCTAGTTAGAACGTTATAACTTATAAGGGTTAAAAGTTGACCAGCAATTTCTCATTTTTCCAACAAAATTTACAAAACCATTTTTTTTAATGACCACCTCACATTGAAGTGAGTTGGGGGGTCAATATAACAGAAAATACCCCAAAATGACACCATTCTAAAAACTGCACCCCTCAAGGTGTTCAAAACCACATTCAAGAAGTTTAATAACCCTTTAGGTACTTCACAAGAATCGAAGCAACGTGGAAGGAAAAAATGAACATTTAACTTTTTTTTCCCAAAAATTTTACTTCGGACACATTTGTTTTTATTTTTTCAAGGGTATCAAGAGAAAATGAACCACAATGTTTGTTGTGCAATTTCTCCCGAGTACACCGATACCCCATGTGTGGAGGAAGACCAATCTTTAGGCGCACGACAGTGCTTGGAATGGAAGGAGCATCATTTGAGGTTTTGATGTCAAATTGGCTGGAATCGAGAGCGGACACCATGTCGCGTTTGGAGAGCCTAAACAGTGAAAACCTCCATAAGTGACCCCATTTTGGAAACTAGACCCCCCAAGGAACTTATCTAAATGTGTGGTGAGCATTTTGAACCCCCAAGGGCTTCACAGAAGTTTATAACGTAGAGCCGTAAAATTAGAAAATCATATTTTCTCCACAAAAATGATCTTTCCACCCCCAAATTTGTATTTTTCCAAGGGTAACAGGACCCCAAAAGTTATTTTACAATTTGTCCTGAGTACGCTGATACCCCATATGTGGAGGTACACCAATGTTTGGGCGCATGGCAGAGCACAGAAGGGAAGGAGTGCCGTTTGACTTTTTCAATGCAGAATTGGCTGCAATAGAGATTGGACGCCATATTGCGTTTGGAGAGCCCCTGATATGCCTGAACAGTGGAAACCCCCCAATTCTAACTCCATCCCTAACCCAAACACACCCCTAACCCTAATCCCAACCCTAACCATAACTCTAACCACAAACCTGACATTAACACACCCCTAACCCTAATCCTAACTTTAGCCCCAACCCTAACCCTAACTTTAGCCCCAACCCTAACCTAACTTTAACCCCAACCCTACTTTACACAACCTAACCAACTTTAGCCCCAACCCTAACCCTAATGAGAAAATGGAAATTCTTTTTTTTATTTTATTATTTTTCCCTAAGGGGGTGATAAATTGGGTTTGATTTACTATTTATAGTGGGTTTTTATAGCGGGTTTTTTTGTTTGGCAGCTGTCACATGCTAAAAGACGCTTTTTATTGCAAAAAATAGTTTTTGCATCACCACATTTTGGGAGCTATCATTTTTCCATATTTTGGCCCACAGAGTCATGTGAGGTCTTTTTTTTTTGCTTCAAGAGCTGACGTTTTATTGGTACCGTTTTCGGGCACATGACATTTTTTGATCTCTTTCTATTCTGATTTTTGTGGAGGCAGAATGAACAAAAACCAGCAATTCAGGATTTTTTTTTTCTCTCTGTTCTGCGTGTGGTAAAATTGATAAGGCAGTTTTATTCTTCGGGTCCGTACGAAAACAGTGATAACTAATTATATTTTTTTATGTTTTGTCACTTTTATTCAATAAAAACTATTTTGTATAAAAAATTATTATTTTTTCATCGCTTTATTCTGATAGCTATAACTGTTTTATTTTTCCGCTGATGGAGCTCTATGGCAGCTTGTTTTTTGCGGGACAAGAAGGCGTTTTCAGTGATACTATTTTTATTTATATTCGTCTTTTTGATCGTGTTTTGCTTCACTTTTTCCAAGCAGTATAATGATAAAGCATAATTTTCTACTTTTTTGCTTTTTTTACAGCGCTCTTTGAAGTTGTTAACTAGTGTGATACTTTTATAGATCGGATTTTTACAGACGCGGTGATTTTTATTGAATATTGTTCATGTTATGATTTACAAATAAATTATTGTCTATTTTAATTTTGATATATACACTCCTTTTTTCTCCAGATTTTATCTGGTTTGTTGTTATGCTCTAGATGTGGTCTGTGCAGCAGGAATGAGGATAAGGTGAGCTGTGACCATCACCTTTTGTAAATAGTGGATCCTTTGATGATAATAAGTAATTCCATCCTGTCTCAGCTATCATTTATGTGATGATAATGAAATGACTGCTGAGAAGCGATCTTTACAGAACAGGAAGTTGGAGTTCATTACCTGGCCCAGGGGCCTGAGTAAAAACTAGACAGTTTCAGGATTTCTATGAATACAGGTAGTAACATGGAAAATACTATTGATAAACTCCCAAAAAATTCTTAAAAATTTGCTTAATATAGAAACTCTATATAAACAGTAAGTCATTTTCTAATAACACATTCTCCTTAAGACAAGATAGTCATCACAGAATGACTGTGGAAACCAAGTAGAAGCGCTCGGTGCACCCCTATGCACCTCTCCACTTACGTCTTTTCTATCTCCAACTTTTTCTGGCTCTATGAAACCATAGATGTCAATAAAAGAGAAAGGGGGTGATAGAGGGAAAATAAGTAGGTGGGAAGGTGCACTTAAGGTCACGCCAAGGGAGCACCGAATGCCTTTACTTGATTTGAACAATCATTTTGAGCAGATAGACTCCCTTTAATTTAGGATTTTTGGATTGTCAGAGAACTAGTCCTCAGTTGTATATTCTTTGGCATTATTCTGTCTTTTCTCAGTCTTGTGACTTATCTTACAACTTAGCTTACAAGACAGTCACTAGGAGATCATTGAAATATCTGTGGGAAGCCTTTGATCTCAATTTGAACGCCGTGCTTACTGCTAGGCAGTCGTTTTTTCTTCACTGAGCAATTACTGTCAGCACGTTGTTGTCAGCGAGACACACAAGTTCTTCCCAACCTTCAGACCAAAGGATATTGACAGGCTGCCCATTGAAATTGAGCTGTGTTGTATAGTCCACAGGGATCCTTGCTGCACCAGCACTCTTTGAAAGATGTCAATGCCTTCATCTTTGGGCTTGAGCTGCCAGCAGTTTGTTGACCCTTAAGTCTCGGCTGGTCAATACTCAGGTGTTTGTATTGACAGCGGTATTGACAGGCCTCTCATTGCTTGGTGAAGAGAGGACAGGCAACTGTGGAAGTTGAAATGTTGTAAAGATTCAGAAAGAAGCTTCACTTTAATTGACAAGGTAAATAGAGAGGTAAAGAGAAAGTGCTCATGGCAGTCTTTCCTAAAGGGTATGCCACACTAAACAATATCGCTAACGAGATCGCTAAAAAACGTCACTATTTAGCGATCCGTTAGCGATATTGTTCAGTGCGGCAGCTCCAGCGACGAGCTTCCTGCTGTGATCTCGCTCGTCGCTGGAATCGTTCGGACCTATTTTCTCGTCGGCGCTCCCGCTGGTGAGTATCTAATCGCTGTGTGCACCTTTTCTTAGCGATTTAGCGGTACTTTTGTACGCTAAAGTCGTTAAGAAGATCGCTAACGGCGATAGCGTCGTTAACTATATCGCTAAATGTGGCCGCATTTAGCGATATAGAAACGATCCGCTAGCGATCTCATTAGTATGCAACGCTAACGAGATCGCTAGCGGGATTGCTTAGTGTGGCAGTACCTTAACCCTTCTCTTTCATCTCAGTCAATTCTTTCTTGATTCCAGATATTTCAGGGTAGGATGAATTTATGCTAAAACCTTGCTATACTTTTTTAATAACTTTGAGCATTTTTTTCTGTTATAAACCTTTCCCATAAAATATACCTCCAAGTATGCATACTGTCTTTATAATTTTTTTCTATTGCTGCTAAGGCATTTGTTGCTTGGACTATGAGTTGCCCGCAGATCATGCCCCTAGTGGTGATAAAAGGAATCTACACTTATGTCTATAAAGTAGAATAACAATGATATTGACATAAAACAGAAAATGACAGCCATATCACATCTATTAAAAGAGTATATCAAATCATTCATGCTTATGGATTCTTAATATTGTGCCAATATACATACGTGGTAAAAATTGTTGGCACCCCTAGTTTAATGACAGAAAAACCCACAACAGTGACAGAAATAACTTGAATCTGACAAAAGTAATAATAAATAAAAAAAAATCTATGAAAATGTACAAATGAAAGTCAGACTTTGCTTTTCACCCATGTTTCCACAGAATTTTTTAAAAAATAAAACTTATGAAATAGGCCTGGACAGAAATGATGGTACCCTTAACTTAATATTTTGTTGCACAACCTTTTGAGGCAATCACTGCAATCAAATAATAATAATAATAATAATCTTTATTTATATAGCGCCATCATATTCCGCAGCGCTTTACAGTTTAACAGTTTCAAAACACAAGTCATAAGTCACAACGTTAACAATACAGTAATTAAAGCAAAATAAGACGGCCCTGCTCGTGAGAGCTTACAATCTACAATGAGGTGGGAGATACAAAGTACAGGTGTGTATATACAATGGTGCATTTACAATGATGGTCCAGCCATCTTAAGGGAGTTTACAATTACAATTCCTGTAACTGTCAATGAGACTTCTGCTCTCCGACAGGTTTTTTGGCCTACTCCTCAAGAGCAAACTGCTCCAGTTGTCTAATGTTTGAAGATTGCCTTTTCCAGACGGCATGTTTCAGCTCTTTCCAAAGATGCTCAATAGGATTTAGGTCAGCGCTCATAGAAGGCCACTTCAGAATAGTCCAATGTTTTCCTCTTAGCCATTCTTGGGTGTTTTTAGCTGGTTTTTTTGGGTCATTATCCTGTTGCAAGACCCATGAACTGCGACTGAGACCAAGCTTTCTGACACTGGGCAGCACATTTCTCTCTAGAATCCCTTGATAGTCTTGAGATTTCATTGTACCCTACACAGATTCTAGACACCCTGTGCCAGATGCAGCAAAGCAGCCCCAGAACATAACAGAGCCTCCTCCATGTTTCACAGTAGGGACAGTGTTCTTTTTTTGATATACGTCATTTTTCCATCTGTGAACATAGAGGTCAGAGATCTTTTCTTGATATGCTTCATTTTTCCATCTGTGAACATAGATCTGATGTGCCTTGCCAAAAAGTTCCATTTTTGTCTCATCTTTCCATAGGACATTCTCCCAGAAGCTTTGTGGCTTGTCAACATGTAGTTTGGCAAATTCCAGTCTGGCTTTTTTGTGATTTTGTTTTCAACAATGGCGTCCTCCTTGGTCATCTCCCATGAAGTCCACTTTGGTTCATACAACGACATATGGTGCCATCTGACACTGATGCTCCTTGAGCTTGAAGTTCACCTTTAATCTGTTTAGAAGTTTTTCTGGGCTCTTTTGTTACCATTCGTATAATCCGTCTCTTTGATTTGTCATCAATTTTTCTCCTGTGGCCACCCACGTCCAGGGAGGTTGGCTATAGTCCCATGGAGCTTAAATTTCTGAATAATATGTACAACTGTAGTCACAGGAACATCAAGCTGCTTGGAGATGGTTGTATAACTTTTACCTTAAACATGATTGTCTATGATTTTCTTTCTAATCTCCTGAGACAACTCTTTCCTTTACTTCCTCTGATCCATGTTGAGTGTGATACACACCATGTCACCAAACAGCACAGTGAGCATCTGTAGCCCTCTATACAGGCCCACTCACTGATTCCAAGATTGTAGACACCTGTTATGCTAATTAGTGGACACACCTTGATTTAACATGTCCCTTTTGTCACATTATTTTCAGGGGTACCATCATTTCTGTCCAGGCCTATTTCATGAGTTTTATTTTTTTTTAATTCTGTGGAAACATGGTTGAAAAGCAATGTCTGACTTTCATTTGTTCATTTTCATAGGTTTTTTATTTATTATTAAATGTCAGACTCAAGTTATTTCTGTCACCATTGTGGATTTTTCTGTCATTAAACGAGGGGTACCAACAATTTTGACCACGTGTGTATACTGTCAGTCTAATATCAGACACTTTGTTCTTATTAGATAATGTGATAAGTAGATATTCTGCAGATCATATTGATAAAATTTTAACTTAATAATTATCTTACCTTAAGGCCCTGTCACACTGAGCGAGATCGCTAGCGAGATCGCTGAAGCGTCACCGATTTTGTGACACAACAGCTACCTAGCCAGCGATCTCGCTTAGTGTGTCACGCAGCGGTGACCAGCCCCCTGCTTGGTATCGCTGATCGTCGTTGAATGTCCTGGACCATTTTTTCATCGTTGGTCTCCCGCTGGCCAGCGCGCATCGCTGCATGTGACAGCGGGAGACCAACGATAAGTGACCTCCCAGCAAGTACCACAGAAGCTGGGAACTGGTATCTAGGGTACACATCGGGTAACTAAGCACCGCGCGGCGCTTAGTAACCCGATGTTTAGCCTGGATACCAACTCCCAGCGCGTACAACAGAAGCTGGGAGCTGGTATCTAGGGTATACATCGGGTAACTAAGCACCACGCAGCGCTTAGTAACCCGATGTTTAGCCTGGATACCAGCGTGCTCGCTGGTCCTGATCGCTGGTAAGTCTGCCCATGTGACAGCTCACCAGCGATCAGCTAACAATGTCCCAGGATCCCATCCACGTCAGATCGTTGGTGGGTTTGCTGGGACATTGAAGAGTGTGAAGGGACCCTTACCCTTGAATAATCTCTTCAATGTGACAGGGAATAAGTGAATTTCTTCTGTATAACCTATTTATTATGCATTGCTTAAATAACCCTAGCATATTCTGCAGCGCTTTACAGACATTATCGTAGCTGTCCCCACTGGGGTCACAATCTAAATTCCCTATCAGTATGTTTTGGAGTGTGGGAGGAAACCGGAGAACCTGGAGGAAACCCATGCAAACACAGGGAGAACATACAAACTGCTTGCGGATGTTGTTGTCCTTGGTGGGATTTGAACCCAGGGCCCCAGTGCTGCAGTGCTAACCACTGAACCACCGTATTGTCCACTGCCTGTGGTCGGGTGTAATCCATCTTTAGCAGCAGAGCTAACAACACGGATTACAAGAGGTGAGTATGAGAATTTATCTCTTGGCTGTCTGTCCAACTGCAAATAGGCAAAACAGAGAAGCATTATTTCAGTTAAGGACAGGCAATACATTGGACATGTGTAGAGTGTAAATGTGCATATAATTAATCAATATGCTATGTATTTTCCAAGTGGATCTGTGCATGAAAAATCAACAACAGATTATAGTAACCATGTAAAGTAGACTCATCTCAACGCTATAGAAATTTTTCATTTGACCTCTGGTTTGAATACGTAAATCAATTTCTGTTGCACTTATCCACCATGGCATTCACATGTATGTTGCAGTCCTACAGTAGTCAATAATATATGTCAAAGTTGAGTTAAAGCTGTTCCAAGAACAAGATATCAATCCAAATCACGGACCTGTGACCCTACAAATGTCAACATTACCCAGGGTACTTGTGTAAGAAATACGCACAGGCTCCTTTTAGGTCTGTTTACACGGTGCTTGGGGAATTAAAATGTTCTCCAATACTGGATTCTCAGTATATAACCCTACGGTAGTATATACAGTAAACGTTACTCCAATAAACAATCCCGCTAGGATCACATAACACGGCATACAATGCGATCCTAGCGGGAATGTTTCTATACTAAAGCGGCACATTAGCGATATAGTTAACGGCTATCGCGTTAGCGATTTCTAGACTTTGCGTAAAAAGTACGTAAATCGCTAAGAAAGGTAATAGCGATTATACTTACCAGGAGCGCCGAAATAATAGGTTTCGGGCTCCGCACGAGGGATCACAGAGGTACCTTCTGGAACTGCCACACTGAACACATCGCTACAGATCGCTAATAGTGCTTTTTAGCGATCGTTAGCGATATTGTTTAGTGTGGCATACTTAACTCACTCATGTGACACTGAGTACAATGAGCCGATGTGAAGCTGCTCTAGAGAGGAACCTGTTTAACTAAAAATGCAGAGTAGGTAGGAGAACAGGTATTGACTTTTGTAAAGAGATACTTGGATGGATTGTCCTTAAAGGTAAATATTGAGTTTGGCTCTGCTAAGGTCAATGTTTACCTTCTGGCTCCATAAATCACAGTGATTGGCTCTACAGGATCAATATTTGCTGACTGCTGACTTCACACTCATGTCCCTGCAGTAGCAAAAGACACTGTGAGCTGCTACCAAAAGTGGCGAAGACAAGGGACGGAGGCTGGAATAATACACAGTCCTGTAGAACAAACCAGTGATGTGACAGCAGGACCGCAACCAGTGAAACAATACAAAGTGTCCGGGAAAATAAGCTCCTTGATTGACCACATCGATAGGACATTAATCAAAACCAGGACATGTTTGTAAAGTCAATGCACTAGATATTGGAATAGAAGGACATTACAAGAACAATCACTTCTAATGTGACTGCTGCTATGGGTTACAGGCTAACAAGTACACATTTATGTACGTCCATCCGTAATGCGACAAACTCAAACAAGGGATTAAACTACTAAGAATATGTTGGATACTGTTAGGATTTCCAGCAAAAAAAATAGTGTGGTACTGTGGCAAAAAGTAAGAAAGACAAATATAGAAGTGATGGAATAGGCAATCTGTAGATGCAAAGTTTTTTTTTATTATAAAGGTGGGTGCTAACGCTCAGTAGCATAACTTGAGGTTCATGGGCCCCAATGCAAAAGTTCCACGGGGCCGCCAATTATTAAAAGTCTTTAACAGTATTGGTCTCTTCATATACAGTGGGTTCAGAAAGTATTTAGACCCCTTTAAATTTTTCACTCTTTCTTTAATTAAAGCCATTTGGTAAATGCAAAAAAGTTCATTTTTTTCTCATTAATGTACACTCTGCACCTCATCTTTACTGAAAAAAACAGAAATGTAGAAATTTTTGCAAATTTATTTAAAAAGAAAAACTTAAATATCACATGGTCATAAGTATTCAGACCCTTTGCTCAGTATTGAGTAGAAGCACTTTTTGAGCTAGTACAGCTATGAGTCTTCTTGGGAATGATGCAACAAGTTTTTCACACCTGGATTTGGGGATCCTCTGCCATTCTTCCTTGCAGATCCTCTCCAGTTCCGTCGGGTTGGATGGTGAACGTTGGTGGGCAGCCATTTTCAGGTCTCTCCAGAGAAGCTCAATTGGGTTTAGGTCAGGGCTCTGGCTGGGCCAGTCAAGAAAATTAGCCATTGTGAAAATTAAAAATTTGTGGCCAAAACATTTTAACAGAAAAAGCTTTATTTTCATTTTCACATACAAATTTTAAAAAGTTCTGTGAAGCACCTAAAGGTTAAATTTGCTCAACACAACCCCTATATGAATTCCTTGATGGGTCTAGTTTGCAAAATGAGGTCACTTGTGGGGGTTTCTACTGCTTTTGGTATCTCATGGCTTCTGCAAATGAGACATGGTGTCTGCAATCTCTTTCAGCCAAATTTACATTCCAAATACAAAATGTCACTTTTTCCCTTCTGAGACCTGTCGTTTGTCCAAACAGAACTCTTTGATTACACATTGGATATTTGTTGCGCTAAAGGTACTGCCACACTAAACAATCCCGCTAGCGATCACGATAACGACGCATACTAATGTGATCGCTAGCGGGATTGTTTCTATATCGCTAAGTGCGCCACATTTAGCGATATAGTTAACGACGCTATCGCCGTTAGCGATCTTCTTAACGACTTTAGCGGTACAAAAGTACCGCTAAATCGCTAAGAAAAGGTGCCACACAGCGATTAATACTTACCCAGCGGGAGCGCCGACGAGAAAATAGGGTCCGGAACGATTCCAGCGACGAGCGAGATCACAGCAGGAAGCTCGTCGCTGGCAGCTGCCGCACTGAACAACATCGCTAACGGGATCGCTAAATAGTGACGTTTTTTAGCGATCCCGTTAGCGATATTGTTCAGTGTGGCATACCCTTTAGAAGAAAGTGGGTAACAAACTGTGGAACAATTTTTGGTGTTACCTATTGCAAAAGTGAAAAATTGGGATCTAAAGCAACATGCAACATTTTCTGGAAAAAAATGAAAATTTTCAATGTGACAACCTAATGTTACCAAATTCTGCTTACAACCTGTGAGCTCAAAATGCCCTTGATAAAATCATTGAGGAACACCTAAGGGCCCTTCAAATGTGACACGATGCCTTCAATCTATTTCATCCAATTTTGTGTAAAAAAAAATTAAAATGGTGCTCCTTCCTTTCCTTGATCTGCCTTTTGTCCAAGTAGAGGCTTTTGACCACATATGGGGTTTCAGCACCCTCAGAAGAAACTGCACAACATTTTCTCATGCTATTCCTTGTAAAAGTGAAAATAATTGAGGCTAAAGCAACATTTTTTAGGAAAATGTTCAATTTATTTTTCATTCCACTTTGCATTAATTCCTGTGTAGCACCTGAAGGGTTAAAAATTTTCTTGACAGTAGTTTTAAAGTATTTGATGGGTGTGGTTTTTAACCCCTTTTTGACATCAGACGTAATGATCTGTCCATGTGCCCTGGGCCAATTTGACCATAGACAGATCATTAAATCTAAGGGGAGCGCGGCCGAGTGTCAGCTGATTCTAACAGCCGACACCCAGCACTAGGTGCCGGGAGCGGTCACAGACTGCCCCGAAATACTGTGGTCTAACAAGATCGCAGCATTCCGGGAGCCGGCACAGGGGCTGACAGCCCCTCTGCCTTTGGATCGGAGACCCTGTGGCATGACGCAGGGTTCTGATGATTGCCATGGTGAGCCGGATGTCATCATGGTGACTAGACCTAAGTAAACTTGCTGATCATGCACAGTGCATGATCAGGAAGTTTCCCTGTCAGTGCAGCGCTGACAGTTTCTATAGCATGCAGATGCTACTTCATCTGCATGCTATTGAAGCAATCAGCCTGCAAAAAATGATTGTCACATAGTGAAACAAAGTAAAAAACTTAGGAAGAAGTAAAAAAATTTTTTTTAAATAATTGTAAAAATATTTTTATAAAAAAATAAAAAAATAATAATAAAATCAGTAGTATTCCATCATAAATAAATATTTGAATGAAAAAAATATAAACAATAAAAGTACACATATTTGATATCACCGTGTCCGCAACGACCCGACCTATAAAACTATCCCACTAATTAACCACTTTATTGAACACCATAAAAAAAGGCAAAAAACGATGCTTTATCATCATACTACCGAACAAAAAGTGAAATAACACGCAATTAAAAGACGGATATAAATAAACATGGTCCCGCAAAAAACAAGCCACGATAAAGCTCCATCAGCGGAAAAATAAAAAAGTTATAGCTCTCAGAATAAAGTGATGCAAAAACAATTCTTTTTCTATCAAAAGTTTTTATTATATAAAAGCGCCAAAACATAAAAATATAAATGAGGTATCGCTGTCATCGTACTGACCTGAAGAATAAAACTGCCTTATCAATTTTATCACACACGGAACGGTATAAAACCCCCCCAAAAAAATTCATGAATTGCAGGATTTTGCTCATTCTGTCTCCCAAAAATTGGAATAGAAAGCGATCAAAAAATTTCATGTGCCCGAAAATGGTACTAATAAAAACGTCAACTTGTCCCGCAAAAAACAAGACCTCACATGACTCTGTGGGCCAAAATATGGAAAAATTTAACCAAAAAGAGGCCAATTTGTAAACGCTCATTCATATATGAATATACAGA
Source organism: Oophaga sylvatica (assembly GCA_033576555.1). Taxonomy (NCBI): domain Eukaryota; kingdom Metazoa; phylum Chordata; class Amphibia; order Anura; family Dendrobatidae; genus Oophaga; species Oophaga sylvatica. Next base: position 480,731,221 of record JARQOD010000004.1, read on the forward strand.
TACCCAAAAATGAATATATGAAAACAGAGCGATTTTTAGAAAAATGCAAAATGCAACTTTTATTAATTAATACAAAAAAGTTTTTAAAAGAAATACACAAACATAATACAAAATGTCAATGACAAAGGAGAAGGCAAAACCATAGATACCACTATTCAGTTAAATGAATGCCTCAGGTCATGTATAGCAAAATACTTGATATAGTGTCAAGGCTAATACATATCAGGGTGCTGTGACATAATCATTCAAAGCTGTCCATCAGATGGTAAAGTGCATAGTGCACATAATGAAACCAAAATAACACATATATGAACATCCTATCAGTATAGACATTTACACCAGTGTATGCTACCAAAAATTAGATATACTAAATAATAACCAAATGAACAGTCTATATTTTAAAAAAAGCAAAATAACACTAATTATTTTGAGTATAAATGGACAGTGTTGACAGATCGTCACAGCAACCTAAAATTATACATATATCATAAACACGTAAAGAGGATGAAAAAACCTCTAATAGTATATAGATTTTGCAGTATACAGATATACATATAAGTGTGCATAGAGATATATATTAAGACCAGGCAGAAAAAACCAATAGGTCAATATTGATATATGCAAATGCAAATACTGCTATTATAAACAATCGCTCACAGTATATCACAGGTGATTCATCCCATATGGTTATATATATATATATACACACAAATGAATGCTGATAATATTGCTGAAATATGCTATAAGATGTAAGTATATAAGAGTATTAATTAATAAGCCTAGTGGGCACAGCAATCAGCAAGGAACGTGCAAATACTGCCAACATAGAAAAAAGGGCTACAGCCTCAAATATATTGCAAACAATTCCTCCCATGTGGCCATATATGCCATAGTGGTGTGTTAGATCAATAGCCAATACAGACAATAGTCAAAGATATATATCATAAGGCATCCAAACTTACTGAGCAGTGGACTGGAAAGCCCCGACGCGCGTTTCGCTATGTGCTTCCTCGGGGGGAAATATGGAAAAATTATAGCTCTCCATATTGGTGATGCAAAAACTATTTTTTGCAGTAAAAAGCATCTTTGAGCGTGTGATAGCAGCAGTCATAAAAACGTTAGTTTTCAACCTGGAAGATGCCAAGATCTGACTGTCCACGCTGAGAACCACTGGTAAATGAGCTGCTGGGAATGCAGCGTCAGTAACTGGGGGGTGACGTCATAGAGGTTACCTCCGGTCACTGGGCTTCGTTCCCAGCCGAGCTGAGCTGCGGTGAGATCTGGTGAGATCCCCGATAGCACCATGAGCGCTCACAGCTCATGACTCACGGTGCTAGCGGGGATCTCACCGAAGTCACCGCAGTTACATCTGGTCACGGGGCTCTGTTCCCAGCCGGGCTGAGCAGCGTTGAGATCCGGGGTCACTTATAAAATTCACATACCAGGAAACAGTAGATTAGTTCCAAAAAGGGGGCACTTGTTGGGCATTGCCACTGTTAAGGCACTTCTAGATAAGCTCCTTGGGGGGTTTAGTTTCCAACATAGGGTCTCTTGTGGGGCATTTCCACATCAGTGGCTTTCCAAACGTGACATGATGCCCGCAGACAATTCCATCAAAGACTACATTCCAAAACGTCACTACTTGCCTTCCGAGCCCCAATGTGTGCCCAAACAGTAGTTTTCTCCACATATGGGGCATCAGTGTACTCAGGACAAATTGGAAAACAAGTTTTATGGTCCAATTTCTCCTGTTACCCTTGGGAAAATTAAAAATTGGGGACTAAAAGATCATTTTTGTGGGAAACAAAATGATTTTTTTATTTTCACGGCCGGACGTTATAAACTTTAATGAAACACCTGGGAGTTCAAAGTTCTCACCACACACCTAGATAAGTTCTTTGGTGGCTCTTGCTTTCAAAATGGGGTCAATTGTGGGGGGTTTCCTCTGTTTAGGCACATCAGGGGCTCTCCAAATGCGACATGGCAGTCCAATTTCTATTCCAGCCAATTTTGCGCTGAAAAAGTCAAACGGCGCTCCTTCCCTTCCGAGCTCTGCCATGCGCCCAAACAGTGATTTATCCCATCATATGGGGTATCATCCTTCTCAGGACAAATCGCACAATAACTTTTGGGGTCCAATTTCTCCTGTTACCTTTGGTAAAGTAAAAAAATTTGGATCAGAACTATAGATTTTGTGAAAAAAAGTTAAAATGTTTTTTTTTTTTTTAAATATTCCAAAAATTCCTGTGAAGCACCAGAAGGGTTAATAAACTTCTTGAATGTGGTTTTGAGCACTTTGGTGGGTGCAGTTTTTAGAATGTTGTCACTTTTGGGTATTTTCTATCATATAGACCCTCAAAGTGACTTCAAATGTGATGTGGTCCCCCCAAAAAAATGGTGTTGTAAAAATGACAAATCACTGCTTAAATTAAACCCTTATAACTTCCTACCAAAAAAAAAATGTTGGCTCCAAAATTGTGCTGATGTAAAGTAGACATGTGGGAAATGTTACTTATTAAGTATTTTTTGTGACATACAGTATCTCTGTGATTTAAAGTCATGAATATTCAAAGTTGGAAAATTGCGAAATTTTCAAAAGTTTTGCCAAATTTCCATTTTTTTCACAAATAAATGCATATCAAAGAAATTTTACCACTATCATGATGTAAAATATTTTACGAGAAATCATTGTCAGAATCACTGGGATCCATGGAAGCGTTCCAGAATTATTACCTCATAAAGAGACAGTGGTCAAAATTGTAAAAATTGGCCTGGTCATTAACATGCAAACCACCCTTAGGATCAAAGGGGTTAAAATGGTATTATTTTTGGAGCGTTTCCAAAATATAGGCCCCACAAAGTCCATTTAAATTTGAATAAAGAAACAAGTTTTTGTTAGTTTATTGAAAAAAATGAAAAATTGCTACTAAACTTTTAACTCTTCTAACAACCAAACAAAATAAAATGTTGGTTGAAAAAATGATGCAGATGTAAATCAGACACATAGGAAATGTTATTTATTATTTTGCACAGCATGACTAACTGGTTTAAAGATATAAAAATTGAAAGTTTGAAAATTTTGGAATTTTTAAAAAATTTGACCAAAGCTCTGATATTTTGACAAATAAACGCTAAACATTTTGACCTAAATTTATCACTAACAATATACAATGTGTCATTAAAATGTGTCATGTGTCAATGTGTCATTTTACAATTCTGAGCAGTGTCACTTTATGTGGTAACAACCCTGGAACTCTTCAGCGTATCCACTGATGGTGAGATTGTTTTTTTTTGTGACACATTGTACTTCATAATAGTAGTAAAATTTCTTCTATATGATTTGCGTTTATGAAAAAAAATGAAATTTGGTATAATTTTTGAAAATGTAACAATTTTCAAACTTTATTTTTGTGCCCTTAATCAGAGAGTTATGTCATACAAAATAGTTCATGAATAACATTTTCCATATGTCTACTTTACATCAGCACAATTTGGGAAACATACATTTTTTATTTGTTAGGAAGTTAGAAGGGTTAAAAGTTGATCAGCGATTTCTCATTTTTACAAGAAAATTTCCAAAACTATTTTTTTATTGACCACCTTACATTTCAACTGACTTTGAAGCTTATATGATAGATTTTCCGATGCTGGCGAGAGCTATACACTCATTTCTGAGCGTCGTTAAAAGACGTATTGGCTGCCGTCAAGGGGTTAATACTATTTTGAGCCATTTCTCATTTACTTTTCACCTATACTGACAGTTCAGCTTTCTGTTTGTGAAGACGAGTTGGGTTTGCTTTTTCATATAGTATTGCGCACATTTATGACATGCAACTTTTTAAAAAAGTTGCAAAATGGGATGGGTATATAAGCTAGCAATGGTTCCTAAACTGACATTTTTCACATTCTGGAAATCTTCATTCTTTTGCAACATTATAAAGTTTGATATTGAGGAGGTCTTATCAGATTGGGCTGTTCAAGTCAGATGTTATATAAAGTAATGTAAAGTATACAGTACAGACCAAAAGTTTGGACACACCTTCTCATTCAAAGATTTTTCTGTATTTTCATGGCTATGAAAATTGTAGAATCACATTGAAGGCATCAAAACTATGAATTAACACATGTGGAATTATACATTACACTTTACAAAAAAGTGTGGAACAACTGAATATATGTCTTATATTCTAGGTTCTTCAAAGTAGCCACCTTTTGCTTTGATTACTGCTTTGCATGCAGAAAAGGTGAATGTGGCATGTAGAGTCCATCCGTTCACCTTTTCTGCGTGCAAAGCAGTAATCAAAGCAAAAGATGGCTACTTTGAAGAATCTAGAATATAAGACATATTTTCAGTTGTTTCACACTTTTTTGTAAAGTGTAATGTATAATTCCACATGTGTTAATTCATAGTTTTGATGCCTTCAGTGTGATTCTACAATTTTCATAGTCTTGAAAACACAGGAAAATCTTTGAATGAGAAGGTGTGTCCTAACTTTTGGTCTGTACTGTATATAAGTAGCTTTGTCAAGGTGAAATGACCTTGAAACTGAAATTCTGATTTTAACTTTATTGCATTTGTCATTTACAAATAAGGTGATTTCTTACTATTTTGTACCATAAAAAATGTGGAAATACACAATATTTTTCACGATAGTGGCTATTTTTCTATTTAGACATAATAAATCTTTCTTCACTACTCTCTGAAGGCCTGCTCGCTGGTGTTTCTTTCCCTCAGCTCACAAATTCAGCATACATAGTGCAACATTTTGAAAACTATGCAAGCCAAAAAAAACCCCACACCCCAACAAAGTGACAGAAAAAATGCCCTTGATCATGCATAATTTTCCACTTAAATAGCGGCACAGAGAATAAATCTTGCACAAAACCATGCCTCCTTTTCTAGACACTTTTGATTAGTGCCTAAAGGTGCAAACATTTGTTCAATTTGGAACAAATCAATCGTAATTTTCTAAATTGATTTATGCCAAAAAGTAACTTATGCCAGAATAGCACAACTCCAATAGTAAATGAGGGTTGATCTTATATTGTGTCTATAGATTGTGCCTACACACATTCATTCTAAATTATTTCTATTTTGTTTCCTCTAAGTATTTCCTTTAATTCCTCTAAATCATTATTCAATATAGTAACCTCTGTACAACTACTGACCTAGTCATTAATCTTCTTCTATCTACATTAAAGAAGGCTTGCCTTCATCTATAGGTCTTTTGTGAAATCGCTAATGAGAAAATCGGAATACAAAACCTCAGGGAGCGAGGGAATCATAATTGAGTGCATTCCATGAGTCACGTCTTATGATCACGCAGAGCGTGCATACATACGTGTTCCGGTGATGAGTGCCTGCAGGTGATGGCTTAAGAACATTCACCCTTCACAATGACTGGATCACGTACTCTTATGAATCTCTGCTGGACAAGTGTTAAACATCTCCCCATGATAAGTTTGGCTGTCAGAGGGCACCGCCATGGTAATTAACAGCTATTCACTGACAAAGTTGCTAATTTGTGATGTTTTAATAACAGGGTAATTACCAGCCCATGAAAATCATCTATAGTATTTAGTAATTACCATCAGCTGTCACAAGAACCCATTAGCATTACCGACAGTAAGTTTTATTTTCTCACCGTAGGATTTCCTTACATTGAAGAAAAAGTAATCACCCCCTATTATTGTGTGACTACATTAAATCAAAGTAGATTTTTTTTGCTTTTGTCTAAACATGATCATTAATACAGGACTATTTAAAAGGTTATTCATTCCCACAATTGCATTATTTTTAGCAGAGCACAGTAAATGCGTACACATTCTTAATTTACAAAAAAAGCCCAACATAAAGCTTCTCTCTTGTACCTTTGTGTATTCAGCTTCACATAGCTGCATGGGCTGTCCTATTTTTAAAATGCCAAAACTACATTTTCCAGCAGCACTTGCTTCTCCTCAGTGCTGCAGACTCACCCCCACCTCTCCAATGTGTTGGTGACAAATCCCACCTCTCTGCATTATTATCAAGCTAATCTAAGAGGTGAATTTACCTTATGACTCTGTGCACTCTCTGCTCCTGTAGAGCATCCTTCTTTGCTGATTTTATCTTCTGTTATCTACTATACTGCTGCATTGTGGTTTTGCATCATTGTTAGCTGGTTTATCTCAGAGCTTGACTCTCCTACACTTCTCTACAATAGATCTTGTAATAACCAGGCAGTGAAGAGCTGAGCTGTGTCTGTTGCCTGTTGAGGGCATATCAGTGGTGCGTAACTGCAAATGCTACATTGTTGACACACATGGCAGACAATCATCTTCTGCTATATGCATCAATAAAGCAGCATTTGTAGTTTCAAAACAGTGATATGTTAGAAGCAGAAAAATTGTTACAGCCATAAGTTGGTATGTGCATCTCATCTCACATGGCAGTCTCAGCTAAATTACAGGGGGTGGAAAAATGCTGTTTCTTCTCTGTCAGACCGTAGATGCTCAAAATAGAGAGGTTATTGTTGGTAAAAGCACTATCTTAAGCTAGATGTGAATCCACAGATTAAAAGTTGAAAAGTATTATGGAACAGAAAACCACTGGTCCCCTGCCCAGCAATAACTATTGGAGTCACTGGCCTATAATAAACCAACATCAGCAAGTAATGTCAAGGATACCATTGAAGGTGGCACAAAGATGTTACTACATTGTGCTGCCTGCACTAGGTGATAGAGGAAAAAGAAGATGCTGCCACCATGAAAGTGGGGACAGGTGAGTGGAATTATTTTTTTTTATTACAGTAGCGCAACAGTGGGTGACATTATAGTGTATGGGGCCACAATTAGCTAATTTATTACTTTATGGTGGTCATGAAATATAATACAACTACAATATACATTATTACAATATGAGGGCCATATGATACTATATTGGGCTATAATGGGTGACATTATTGCTTTATGAGGACCAGAATATTACCATATTGAGTCCAGAACTGGGGATATTATTACTGTATTGGGTCAAAATTAGGGATACTATTGCTACAATTGGTGGATAAGGGCCACAATAGAGACAATATTGCTGTAAAAGGGACATAATATAAACATATTGCTGTATGGAGGCCAGAATGTGGGACAGTTTTGTTATATGGGGACCACATTATGTAATTCATTTCTACAAGTAGGCTTGGATTGAGGAGATTTTTTCTGTGTTTAGGTCAGATTCAATTAATAATATTGTATGGGAACCAGAATTTGGGAAATTTTAACATTATGTTACAGAGTGAGGACATTGTACTGTATGAAGGCTAGAATCAAAACATTACTACTATAGGGAGCCTCAACGGGGACATTATACTGTATGGGGGCCAGAATGGGGGATATTATTGTTATTTGGGTGCCAGAATGGAGAAATTATGATTGTATAGTGGTCAGAATACAATACATTATTGCTATGTGGAGCCAGAATGGGGGACATTGTTAGTGAACAAGTCAATAATAAAGGACATTTATACTGTGAGGAGGTTACAAAGCAGGACATCACTATTGTAATATATTTTATTTCTGGAGATATTGTTAATGTGAGAGATAACAAAAGCTACTCTGTGTGGGCAGAACAGTATTTTTATCTGGCCGGTGGCACATAAGGTGCACGTGTACAGCTAGAGGTCCAACATGCATGGCCAATCAAGGTTTTTCTGGAAGTTGATGGGCACAGCTTGATTCATCACTCATGCTGGACCTCATACTGCAGACATGCACCTTACCATCAAAGGGCTGTACTGCCCTCAGAGGTTTGTCATCCTTGTAAGAGTTTAGTTTCACCACTACTCATTGCTACATTCCCACTGGACTACTAATTGCCGTACTACTGATTAAAATGATACAATTTTTGATCAAATCCGTCTTGCTGTTGTTGTTAAATCTTTATTTTCAGTTTTGAGTTAACGATATTCTTATGCTCTGGGGCGGGACTGTGGGGGGGTCTTCATTTGGTTCTCTGATTAGGTATTCACCAGGAAGGCTTCTAACCTGCCCTCCAGTTTACATAGTGAATATTATATATATTTAAAAGAAAAATCCCTTGTGCGGGCAGATGCCGGCGGTGGTGCCTGCGCTGCAGCTTGATCACATATGTAATGTGTATATACTTCATTTGTTTGCAGTTATCCTGAAATTCATTAAAAAAAATCCATTTGAAAATGATGCAGATCACACCTGCACAGTAGCAATGATCCCTGATCCGATAGCTGCTACTGTGCAAGTGCCGGTGGCGCCATCTTGGAGAAGGATTTTTTTTTCTCTAGCAAGATGGTGCCGCCGACGCCTGCGCAGTAGCAGCTATCGGATCACCTCTATATACACCGATAGCTGCTATGGCCCTTTTCAAACTGATTTTTTTTATTTTTTATGAATTTCAGGATAACACCAAACAAATGAATTATATACACATTACACATGCAATCATGCTGCAGTGCAGGCGCAACTGCCGTGGATTCTGATCTACGTGCATTGTTCCAATAGTCGTTACGTTAGTCTATGGCCAGCTCCTCACACTATCGTTACACCCACTTGTGCTTTTAAATTTCCAGCATTACTTTTTATCTCCTTATAAATGAAACCATTATGCCATGTACATGGTGGGGATGGCAAATGATGCATCATACAGCAACTGCAAATGATTGTTACTATCTTAATAAATCTGAATGATGGGTGATATGGATGATTACTGCAATAATTACAGTTATTATAATCTGGGGAAGATGATGCATGATTACATATGTGGTTATTCACTATTGCTAGATTCCTATATATATATACATATATATATATTATTTCTTCACTGCTGATAAATTTGCCTCATACAGCAGAAATGCTAGAATTGACTCTGAGCAGCAGGCAACAAACACAGCTCAGCTCTGCACTTCCTAGTAATTACAAGCACTGTAGCTCTGTTGAGGAGGAATGCAGGAGACTTGATCTCTGCAACAAACCAGGTAACAACAATGTAAAATTACACAGGCAACTATGCTAATGTAGATGGCAGAAGATACAGTCAGGCTGGGTACTGCATACTAACATGGCACAGAGGCATAGAGTGTATTCTAAAGGTAGAACACACTCCATGTAAGTGATGGAAGTAGATCAGAGCAGGTTGCCAGCTGAGAGAAACTGCACTGCACATGATCAACCAGGAGCACTGAAACTACAGCAGGACAATTCCATTGGCAGCAGGAAGATAAATAGAGTCTGGAGGGGATGCCTTTGAGGAGGGCGGAGGTGATGTGAAAAACAGGGCAAATTTAAAAATGAGTCATATTGGCACAAATGATTAAATATTTGTTTGAAAAAAACATTGTGATTTTAGGAATAACCCTTTAATGTCAAAGTGGCATCAAAGTAATCAGAAATACCACTAAATTTGAAGAAGCTCTCCCATCATAGTTTTTATCCTCTTAATATATTGCAATCAGCATATTATATAGTACTGTCGTACTTAGAATTGCTCATTTTGTCCTTCTGCCCAGCTAATTCTTCTCTTTTCTCTGCTCTATATAGTTTAAGGATTCCACTCACTCAATAGTGCTTGAGGTATTGACCAGCAGAAAGTTTTTAAATCATGCAGGATGGTTCATTAAAACTTCATAAACCTTCCACAAAACAAACATAAATGAAGCCTCTTGGTGTAAGTAAAATAAAATAAATAATACAGGTAAATAGGCACCTACCTGACATGCTGGGCTCACCCAAACAGAATAATGTGTCCAGTTCTAAGTGTCTGGCAGGAAGTTGACATTATTGGAGGTCTGCACAGCTCCACTAACAGTCCTCCAATGATACAGCTAGACTCCCTTATATCTGCCGTACTATACCCCAGGGTGTGAATATGTGAGCAGCCAGTCCCACTCATTTTTCTGACTGCTCGTAAGCTGTCTTTGACATGCCCTGTTAACTTTCTCAGCACTATATGTGCTTAAGCTTGCTTTTCCAGGCTTACATCACCGAGACCAACAACCTTGAGGATACATATCTCACCTCCATGAGCTTACATACACCCCCTTTTTCCAAAGCCAGAGAGCTTGGCACCTACCGCCATAAAACAGAGAACCACACACAGAAATGGCAATGTCAGGCATAGGTAGGTCAATAGAGGGAGGAAACATGAGGAGTTCAGTTTTTGACAAGTTCAGTTTCAGATAGAGGGAGGACATGATGTTAGAGACAGCGGTAAGACAATAACTGGTGTTTTCTAAAAAGGCAGGCATGATATCAGGAGAAGAAGTGTATAATTGGGTGTCATGAGCATAGAGATGGTACTGGAACTAGATCTACTGATTGCTTGACAAATAGGGGCAGTATTCAAAGAGAAGAGGAGGGGGCCTAGAACCGATCCCTGCAGAACACCTACAGTAAGGGGAAGATGAGAGGAGGAGGAGCCAGCAAAAGATACAGTGAAGGAGCGATTAGAGAGGTAGGAGGAGAACCAGGAGAGAACAGTGTCCTTGAGGCTGATGGAGCAGAGCATAGTAAGGAGGAGCTGATGATCCACAGTGTCGAATGCTGCAGAGAGATCCAAGAGAATTAGCATGGAGTATTGACTATTAGATTTAACAGTTAGCTCATTAGAGACTTTAGTGAGGGCAGTTTCAGTAGAGTGTAGAGAGTGGAAACCGGATTCTAGAGGGTCTAGAAGAGAGTTATCTGAGAGATAGCGGATAAGACATGCGTGGACCAGGTGTTCCAGGAGTTTAGAGATGAAGGGAAGATTAGAGACAGGTCTATAGTTAGCGGCACAGTTTTGGTCGAGGGATGAATTTTTAAGTAATGGATGTATGATGGCATGCTTAAATGAGGTTGGAAAAATACTGGAAGAGAGAGAGAGGTTGAATGTCATGATCCATTTTTGGATCTGTGGCAGATCTGGCTTTTTATAGTGTAAGGTTTCAACTCACTCGGCTGCTTCAGAGGTAATCAGGAGACACTTTTCTTATCCAAAAATCCTTAGGTTTATTACATCATAAACCTTACAGTCACATGCAATGCAAATCTTCAGTACTTCAGAGGTAATCAGGAGCCTCACTCCTCAGACACAGAGACCTCTCTGTAATGTCCCGCCGGGACACATGGAAGTCTGTCCACACTGGTAGACTCCCACACACTCTCTTCAGGTGCCAAACACACTTCTGTTACATAGGTGTAACCCCACCCACAGATGAGGTCAGGATCACATGGTTAGGTCACCTGGTCATGACCTCATCACAGGTCCTTTACCACAACACACAATTACATACAGGTTTTATCCCGGGTATTCAGACACATACCCCTTGGGTGGGTTTGTAGGTGACTGGACCCGCCCAGCTCTCCAAGTCACCTGGAAGCCTCCCAATATATAGCACAACTCTCAGCAATAGATCTGCTGAGTAAAAACATATCCAGGCTTCCATCACAGGGTCACCCACCTCTGCGATACATACCGTCCATCCATCACATGCCTCCATGCATATCCCGAGGGCCATACACAGTGCCCCCTAGCTGCATCAGGGGTCATTACATCACAATAGTAAAACTTCTTTTCTTTCAGGCCATGCGGGGATAATGTCTGTTTTTTTCCCCCGGTGGCCACTGGCATAATTACATTGCTGCTGAGTTTGCTGATGCAGGTAGTGACCACTCCCACCATCCTTTAAAAGGTCACCTGATGCATCAGCTGACTGTTGGTGATACAAGTCTTTCTGGAGACCAACCAAGCAGGAGACAGAGCTTGCTGAGTGCAGTTGTGCTTCAGCTATTACCTTGATCTGGTGACTTTATCCTGCTGTGTGGAGCATCACAGCAGAAAGCTAAGTGTGGTGCTTTTGTTGCCTTTACCCTTTGTTGTTTGTTCCTTCCCTTTGTGTTTCATTAGTGCAGTTGTGTGACTAGTGCTCTCATCGGCCTGCTCCCTACCTAGGGATTAGCGCAGAGCTTGTGAGGGTTTAAGGTATACTGCTCGGCGACTGGGTGAAAGAACCTGTATAGGGACGATAGGGAGATCAGGGCACAGACTTAGGGGAGTGCAGGAGGTGTCCATTTCCCTCGTTCCCTATTGCAGGGCCCACCGTTGTTAAAGTTTCCCCGGTGTTCCCTTGTTTGCTGTGTCATACAGCTTGGGTCACTTCTTGACATTATCACCAACCTTCACATTTTTTTTTTCTGGTGAGCCATGGCCCATATGGAGGCCTTTGCACAACTGCTCCAAACCCTCACCGATGAGCTTAAGGGTCTGCATGGTGAGGTGGTGCAGCAGCTGCAGCAGTTGTTGGGGTTCTGGGCCTCGGCTCAGGTGCAGGCTCAACCAGAACCCAAGATATCTCTCCCTGACAGGTTTTCTGGAGGGAGAGATACATTGTTGGTTTTTCAGGAGGCCTGCAAATTATACTTCAGGCTCCACCCCCGTTCATCAAGGAGTATGGAACAGCGTGTGGGGATTATTGTCTCCCTTCTGAAGGGTGATCATCAATCCTGTGCCTTCTTCCTGACGACCGATTAACCATCTTTACCGTCGTTGGACGGGTTTTTTGTGACTCTGGCGCTGGTGTATGGAGATCCTGATGCCGTCTCCATGGTGAAATCCCGACTCCGTAAAATCAAGCAGGGGGGCCAGCTGGCTGAAGAGTACTGCTCAGAGTTCAGCAGGTGGGCCACTGACACACAGTGGAATTACTCTGCCCTTAGGAGTCATTTTGTGCACGGTCTGTCCCCTAGGTTGCAGGATAATCTGGTGCAGTACGTCACCCCCAGGTTGTTGGAGGCTGCCATGTCCCTTGCCATCCGGGTGGATAGACGCCTCATGGAGAGGCATACGGGTGGATATACGCCTCAGGGAGAGGCATACACCAAATCTGCCCCCTGTTGTCCTTGCTAGGGAGGAGGACATACCTGTGCAGGCGGACGAACCCATGCTGGTGGGAGGAGCTGGTTCCCAAACTGGGTTGCCTGCGGATCGCCATGATGTGGGGGCATGTTTTTACTGTGGGCAGACAGATAATATCATCGGGGTCTGCCCAGGTCACGCCAAAATACCTGTACCATCTAAGAAGCCACGTCCCCCTGGTCATTTGGAGGGAGGCGACCATGGAGTGTATATTTCCTCCAATTTTTCCCCTCAGTGTGCCCTGTCTGCTGAAGTGGTGGTTGGCGGGGTAACTGAGGGTACACCGGTGCTTGTGGACAGTGGAGCAGGTGTCAATCTGGTGGATTCCCACTTTGTACAAACTCATGACCTGAGGTGTAGGATGCTAGCAAAACCCCTAAACGTCCAGGCCATTGACTCTGTCCCACTCAGCCAAGAGAAGGTGACCCAAGTCATAGATGACATACACCTGCTGCGTATAGGGACTCGTCATGAAGAGTCCCTGTTGTGCTATGTCTTGGAGGGTGTGCCATCGTGTGAGGACTGTTGCCCGGGGGCTACTGTCTCTGCCATCTTTCTACAACCGTCCCCTTCTCCAGTGGGGGCAGCAGAGGTGCTGCCAGGGAGCAGGGGCAAGTCTCTACCCTAACCACTAAGTAACCCTGAGAGTCAAAGTTCTCATGAGGAGGGGTCAGGGCAGGGTGGTGGTTCCCTCTAAGCATTGTGGAGGTGTGAGTTTGGCAGCACAGGGGGATGCCTCTGTTGTCGGTTCCTCAAAGAGTTCACCATCTTATGGCAAATGTGTGCATGGCAATAAACGTTTAGGTCCGGACCTGTGTGAGAATGAGTACGTGTGGGCGTCCACTAAAAACATCCAGTGGAAGTGTGCTGCTAAGATTTGGAGTTCCAGGGTGATTGGGCCGTATTGGGTGTCTGCCATTCTTGGCCCAGGGACTTTCCAGCTGGAGTTACCTTCCAGTAATGCAGGTTCACAATTCATTCCCAAGGTCGGTGCTCTGGAGATTTGTGGCACCTCTGGAGCATACGTTATTGTCATTTCCATCAATCCATCTTTGCCATAAACCTGAGGGTCAGGTTACCGCGGAGGTGAACTCTGGTGGATCAAGGCATCCTCACCATAGGTTGTTTGCTGGTGAGGTCCGGTGTTGAGGGTCCAGAGGCCCCTCATTGACAGAGGGCTACTGTCACGATCCATTTTGGATCTGTGGCAGATCTGGCTTTTCATAGTAAAACTTTTTTCTTTCAGGCCATCGGGGGTTAATGTCTGTTTTTTCCTCCGGTAGCCGCTGGTGTAATTACATTGCTGCTGAGTTTGCTGATGCAGGAGGTGACCACTCCCACCATACTTTAAAAGATCACCTGATGAATCAGCTGACTATTGGTGATACAGGTCTTTCTGGAGACCAACCAAGTAGGAGAAGGAGCTTGCTGAATGCAGTTGTGCTTCAGCTATTACCTTGATCTGGTGACTTTATCCTGCTGTGTGGAGCTTCACAGCAGAAAGCTAAGTGTGGTGTTTTTGTTGCCTTTACCCTTTGCTGTTTGTTCCTTCCCTTTGTGTTTCATTAGTGCAGTTGTGTGACTAGTGCTCTCATCGGCCTGCTCCCAAGGGATTAGCACAGGGCTTGTGAGGGTTTAACGGCAACGGGGTGAAAGAACCCGTATTGGGACGATAGGGAGATCAGGGAACAGATTTAGGTGAGTGCAGGAGGTGTCCATTTCCCTCGTTCCCTATCGCAGGGCCCACCATTGTTAAAGTTTCACCGCTGTTCTCTTGTTTGTTGTATCATACAGCTTGGGTCACTTCGTGACATTGAATATTATTGTCAGGTGAGAGGTGACAGCAGGGGAAAGGGACTGGAGGAGATGTGATGGAATGGGGTCACTGGTGCAAGTGGTAGGGCGAGAAGATGCAAGGAGCCTGATTACTTCTTCTTCTGTGACTGGTTCAAAATCAGAGAGTGAGCTAGACGCAGTGGGGGAGGGAGGACATTGCAAGGTATGAGGTGATTAGGAGATAATTACCTGTCGGATATGGTCAATTTTTTCTTTGAAATAATTGGCCAACTTGTCAGCATGGAGATCCGTGGTTGGGGCCTGCACTCTTGGGTTGATTAGGGAATGAAAAGTGTCAAAGAGACGTTTCGGGTTATTGGATAGTGAGGTGATGAGGGTGTTGAAATAGGTTTGTTTGGAGAGGTGAAGGGCAGTGTTGTATGTTTTAAGCATAAACTTATAATGGATGAAATTTTCGGGTAGATTGGATTTTCTCCACAGACGTTCGGCGCACCTGGAACACCGCCGTAGGAAACGTGTTTGCAGTGTGTGCCAGTGTTGTCGCCATCTGTACCGACTTCTTCTATGTATAGCTGGTGCAGTTTCATCCTGGGCACTTTGAAGTGTTTTCATTGTAAGGCTTCAGTTAATGGCCTGTATGTTTCTATAAGTGTGGAAAGTGGAGGTGACCTGGGCGGGATGGCAGTTCTTGATAGAGAATGATAGAATATTGTGGTCAGAGAGTGAAATCATCCTCTGAGCAAAGCCGGAAGACCAAGTCGAGGGAGTTACCATCTTCATGCATGGGGGACTTATTATTTTGCGAGGGGCGGAAAGAGGAGGTTAGAGATAAAAGGTGAGAAGCCAATGGTGAGAGGGGAAGAGCAACAGGGATGTTGAAGTCTCGCATGATGAGGATGTCACAGGAGAGAAGGTGTGGAAGCCAGGGGGCAAAATGATTCAGGAACTGATGGGAGGGGCCCGGAGGACGAGTCACCACTGCCACTCGCATGGAAAAGGGGATGTAGAGTCTGACAGCATGGACCTCGAAAGAAGGGAAGACAAGTGAGGGTACTTGAGGCATAACCTGAAAGGTACATTTGGGTGATAGGAGCAGACCAATGCCTCCACCTGCTCTGTTGTCTGATCTTGGGGTATGAGAGATGTGTAGTGTGGAGCCCAGCTTCGCTCAGTTCCACAAATCCCAGAAGGGTGCATGAAGGATTGAACCACTAGAGGTCTCACTATGCATACACACACCTTCACCCCTCTCCTCAGTCCACCAGAGGGAGCCTGATAGGAATATAAAAGAGGGTGAAGGCAGGAAGTCAGAGAGTCAGAGTAAGTCTGCAGTGCAGAGCAGAGTGGAGTTTGCAGTAAGAGACTCAATAGCTCAGAAGAGGCAGCCCACCAACTGCCAGTGTGTATAATTGTGTGGAGGGCCCAAGTAGGCCAAAGGCAAGAGGGGAGTAGAAAAGGGGCAGAAGAGCCCAACTAGCTCACCCCAGCAAGTAGATACCGGACGCCGGGTCCGAGCCTACAGGGATCTCCACGACCCAGTAGGAGACCACAGGAGTTCCAGGAGCACCACAGAGCTGATACGTAACTGGGCCAGGAGCAGGGCCGGCGTCAGCACCCGGCACACCCGGGCAAGTGCCGGGGCCCTGAGCAGGCGGGGGGGCCCACTCGCCATCTGGCACCCCCGCGCCCGTTAGCGGAGGAGAGCGGTGTCAGCGCCGCCACTGGACCCCCCCGCTTGCTCAGGGCCCCGGCATCAGCTGGCACAATACTTACCTCTCCCGTGCCTCCGCTGCCGCAGCTCCGGGCTCCAGTGGGCGCCGGCGCTTCCTCTCACAGCAGCGCCGTTGAATGACGTCATCATTCAGCGGCCGGCTGTGGCAGAGAGCGCGGACGCTGGACAGGTAAGACGTGCGTGTGTGTGTCTCTGTGTGTGTCTGTGTGTATGTAGTGCGGTGCTTTGTGTGTGTGTGTGTGTGTGTATGTGTGTGTGTATGTATGTGAGAGAGTGCTTGTGTGCTGTGGTGCTGTCTGTGTGTGATGATGAGCAGGCATTGCTGATAATGGGGAGGCATTGATGATGATCATGGGGAGAAGATGATGATAATGGGCAGGCATTGATGATAATGGGCAGGCATTGAGGATGGGGAGAAGATGATGATGGGCAGGCATTGCTGATAATGGGGAGGCATTGATGATGATGGGGAGAAGATGATGATAATGGGCAGGCATTGATGATAATATGCAGGCATTGATGATGGGGAGAAGATGATGATGGGCAGGCATTGATGATGATGGGGAGGAGATGATGATGATGGGCAGGCATTGATGATAATGGGGAGGCCATGATGATGATGGGGAGACAATGATGATGATAAGGAGGCAATGATGATGATGGGGAGGAAATAATGATGATAATGGGGAGTCTTTCCACAGCGCCCTTTCCTGAGCCGTAACAGTGCAGAACGCAGTACAGCGCAGAGGAGAGCTTCATATTTTGTATGGAGCATTATATGGGGATCAGTATCCTGTATGGAGCATTATATGGGGACCAGTATCCTGTATGGAGCATTATATTGGGTCCAGTATTCTGTATGGAGCATTATTTTGGGTCCAGTATTCTGTATGGAGCATTATATGGGGGGTGACATCCTGCATGGGGTATTATATGGGTGATGAGGGGGAGACTGTGGTGCCCATAATATTGTATGGAGGACTGTACTGTCCAGTCTGTACTGTGCACTGTGAGGATTTGGCGGTTTTTGAGCTATTGTACAATTTACAATAGATATCACTTATGTAATGGAAGAAGTGAAGTATTTGGCATTGTACTGTACCCATATTTCTCTGCTGTATCTGTGCATCATGAATCGTGGTCTGTGTTAAAGGGGCCCACTGAGGCTCTTTCGCCCGGGGCCATAAAAACCTGGAGCCGGCCCTGGCCAGGAGGACGGAGTTCAAGCAAGCAGGGCCCAGCAAGCAGGGACTGTGTACTTCAAGAGGAGGTCCAACCACAAGGTCAGCCAGGTGCAGGACAGAGATTAAGTTAGGCCGAGCTACATGCCGGCCAGAACTTCATTACAGAAAGGCAAGGAATAAGGAGGCCTTAACCCTACTTCATGGGAGAATCTGGATGTGCACCCTTCACCCTATCGTGCTCCGGGATGTACCTGCAACATCTTCAGTAAAGGTACCGAAGTGACTTGTGTGTGTGTCCACCTTCTTGTCCCTACCCTGCCGGGTTTCCCTTCGTACTGCATCCCTACACATCTATCTGCCCTGGAAGGACACAGCCTCACCTGTAGGTGGCCTAACATCCAGCTGCGCAACCCCATCCCTTCCAGGGGATCTGCACAGCAGTGCGGGTTTCCCCCTGACCAGATACTACAGGTGGCGTCACGACTAATTACACCAACATTCATTCCCCTGTAAATATTCCTCCTTTTTGGGTGAGCGCCCAGGGCCACGGACCGAGCTGGGTTGCCGTGACCTTCCCCATATAAGTTAATAGGCTCGGATCCATTGTAGCCCACCATACGAAAGAGCAGCAGCAGCTGTGGTGTCTGACTGCTGGATCCAGGTTTCAGTCAGAGCCAGAAGGTTAAGAGAATTTGAAAGTAAGAAGTCATGGATGAAGGAGAGCTTATTACACACTGAGCGAGAATTCCAAAGGGCACAATTAAGAGATAGAAGGCATGAAGGGAATATTAATAAGATTAGAGGGGTTTTTGAATGTAGCAGTTGAGGGGTTGGACTTACTATTACATGGGGGGCAGGGGTTGGGAGAGGTGTCTCCTGTGACTAGGAGAAGGAGGATAGAAAGAGTGAGCAGATCGTTAAGTGATTTGTGAGAGTGTGGCACCCTAGAAGTCCAGTTGCCACAATGACCTTGCCTCCCTCCAGGGTGGAGTGATGTCATGTCTGGAAGCAAAGAAGGAACCATCTGTAACCTGAGCCCCTGACTATACCTGCACTGCTCAGTAAAAGTTAAAGGAAACTGCACCCAGCTGTGTCCTCTAAATCATTCCTGCATCAACTGCCTACCCCACACTTCACACCAACATAACCTTTAATATCCTAACTGCCCTGGGACACAGTTCTGCCCGTGGAGACTTTAACCATCTTTGCTGCCCTATCATCATCCCAGAGGATCTGCATTGCAGCTACGATCCCCTGACCGAATACCACAGGTGGCATCACGAACACTTTATTATAAACTTTATTTTCCCTTTTTCACTATCCCTTTTATTGGATGCCCAGGGCCACGGACCAGGTCACTCCTGCTCTGACACTTCCCCTTTAAGAAGCGGCCCGGTACCGAGTATCACCACTGCCCTGGCAGGCGATCCAAGAGCGTCTCGTATGTTGGATGCTGCGAATGAATGGATCTGTGCTGTTTAGCAATGTGAAAAGAGCGTGAGTGTTATAATTAGGAGAGGAAAGAACAGAGGGGCCGATATGGATGGAGTGTAAAGAGTTAATGCAAGGACGGTGGATGTTAGTGAATGCAGCAGCCAGGATATAAATTATACAAATGTATATGGTGAATATTTGTTGTAATCCAAATGTACAGGGAATAGATTTATTTATTTGTCTTACCTGTCTCCTGCCCTGTCTAACTGCCATGTTATAACTGCCAGTACTATGGAAATGAGCAAATGGAGAGATTAGCTGGAAAGTGAGACAGAACCTACAATAATTTATGATCTCTCTGTGACAGTCAAGCCAGTAGAACCTCTGAAGGATCCATTCTTGCATTTAGTCTACACCCAAATGACCCCTAACGCATGAGCATTGCCAATATCTAATACCCTGCATCTGTACGGTCCTAATACCAATAACTGCTCAATAGCCTCATCCCTCTGCTTAGTGACACAATATAATAACTCCCCATTCATGACAAATTAAGGGTATCGGTTGTCGGCGCCCAGCTCTTGAGAAACCCCATTTAGTACAGATACATTGTCAAATATTACTTTAAGAGTTAGGTCCCTAAATCTGGCGATTCCAAAGTTCCCCCTGGACACCTCTAGCATAGGGATGTTGGGGACATCAGGGGACGCAGCCTCATCCTCTTCGCCAACCAGCACACTAAATGGAAACAATTCAGACTAGGGCTGTGTTGAGTTTTTTAAGTGTGACCAGGCTGTCATATACGTAACCAATTGACCCCACTTTTCCTATGTCCCAAAACAAGGCAAAGTCCCGCCCTATTATAACATGGTGTATGAGGTCCTTGTCTGATTCAACCACATGGTACCCGTGGCTCAGGCCACAGGGTAGTCTTTAGCATCCCCATGGATGCAGCATATGCCCATCATCTTCCTGAGTCCTACAGACCAGACATTGGCACTCTGTTCACTGATATGGGACATACCTGCAGCCACTTGCCGAGTTGAGGGTCAGCACTGCAGGCAAGATATGCATAATATGAGCAGCGCCAACCAAGGTTTTAGTCAATCGGCTCAGTGGTCATGGGGCAACGAGAGTCTCTGAGACGCGGGTTGTGACACCTCCAACAAATCACTTTATTAGATGGGGCCTTCAGCAGCAACTCAGATGCTTCCTAGGCTCTTGGACGCCTCCTTATGTGGCTCTAATGCCTTTCTTTTGTGTGTCAGCCCCTTTGGAAACCCGGAAACCCCATTATGGACTTGTTAAGACCCCTTGCTTTCTTAAGGAAGTCTTGACCACCTGATACATTTCCACCAGGCCCTCTATGTCATCGGCATTCTGAGAATCTCCCTGGGCATACATAGTTCCTGTGGCTCCATAGTACAACTATACTATAACTAGCTATACATGTCTTAAGTAAAGAATAAAGCACAGATGTAGTAACCTGCTTCCTAAAGTAAGGTGTTCTACCAAGGGGTCGTCATAAGCTATGATAAAGGCTGCCTTTTGTCTAGAGAAAAAAAAATCCAGATTCTTTACTGCATTCATTGTCAGTCATGTTGTAAGCTATGGGCAGTTTTATTTGGTCACCCAGTCACCAAGCATACATGAAAAACAGATCTTGCTAGCAGAGTTGAGCGAAACAGGTCGGACACCTTCAAAAATCACTGACTTTCGCTAAAGTCGGGCTTCGCAGACCGAAACCCGACCATAGCGTGAGCTCAGCCACGTGTTCGGCGACTTTATCGCACCAGTCGGTTTCCCTGAATGCTAAAAGCACCATATTTCAGCCAATAATGAAGGGCGCACACTGTGGGCAACGTGATGACGCGCAGCCGCCACCACCATCTTATTGAAGGGCATTGCAGTGATTGGCTGGCTTTCTGTGGCGTCACAGGGCATATAAAACTCCCTCACCACCGACCGCTATTTTACTTCAACCGATCTTAGCGTAGGGAGAGGTTGTTGCCGCTTGTTCTCATGAGGGAGAGCGTTAGGAATGCTGAAAAAAGACAAATCTGTGCCTGTGCTGATAGCGATTGTGCTGCCCAGTTAGTGTGCAGTCACAGTGGTGCTTTTTGTGTGTGCAGCAGCACTGGTTCTTAGGCTGGCAGCCACTGACAGGGGAGGAATTGGTAGTGTGGAGCAGCAGTGCTGATTCTTACTGTGCACTCTGCTCTTTGCCATTGAGAGAGTAGACATTTTTTCAGTGCAGCAGCATATCCAATTTGTAGGCTGCCTGCTTGCTGTATAGCTGTGTGGACACTGCTGTGCAGACGGCTTTTTTCAAGCAGCTACACAGCAGTAATACTGAAATAATAATTTTCTGCACAGTTAATGAGCCTTCATTTTGACCCACACCGTATAGAGCTGTACGCTCCTCACACAGTACCGTGTACCGGCTGGTATCATGTAGAAAAGCCTGCTATCTGTGTGTGAGTCTGTAAAACCATACCTGTTTTTTTTTTTTTGGACCAAAAGTGTATACAACTGGTATCTTTTGATACAGTTGTGTTTTACTGCCGTCTGTATTACGGTGCAAAATCAATACTGAGCGAGCGTCTTTGTGTGACTACGGAAATCTATACAGAGATTACCAAATACCCCAGCTTTGTATACAGCTGTGCTCTACTGCTATAGTACACTTATCCTGATTTCTGATCTTACTATTGTGGTGTACTCCATACTGCGGCTGTGAGCGTGTGTGTTACCCCAGAAATATTTAGGGAGATTTATAATTACACCCACACTGATTCCAGCTGTACGCTACTTATATAGTACAGTTTTGCTAATTTTAAAATTCAGGTCTCCTCCATAGTGAGACTCTGTACCAAATATCTACGAATATTTCAAATTATACCAACACTGTTCTCAGCTTTACGCTAGTGATATACCACAGTTTTCCTCATTGTAAAATTGGAGCCTACTCCATCCTGAGACTCTGAGCACCTTTGTTCCTACCAAATATCTACGGATATTTCTAATTACACCAACACTGTTCTCAGCTGTACGTTAGTGATATACCACAGTTTTCCTCATTTTAAAATTGTGGCCTACTCCTTCCTGAGACTCTGAGCACCTTTGTTCCTACCAAATATCTACGGATATTTCTAATTACACCAACACTGTTCTCAGCTGTATGCTAGTGATATACTTCAGTTTTCATAAAATTCAGATTGTGTTGGACTCCATACTGACCCTGTGAGCGCCTGTGTTACTCGACAAAGATATCCTAAAATTTTTAGAATTATTATTCACCTTATACAGATGCACGCTTCTGATACAGTATCATACTGTATATCTGCTGTTATTTTGGGAACATTTTCACAAACATGAGTAGGTATGGTCTCAGACCCCATAAAGGTGGGCGGTGGGGGCCAGCTAGTACAGATGGTGGTGGTGCATGTGCTGGTACTGCCAAAAGCACTATAGCTCCTAAGGCAGGAGGTCTTGATCCGGTGGCATTGTCTGGGTCCACAAGCCCTCGAAAGCTATCTTTTCTGGGAGTAGGTAAACCTCTTTTAAAGCCGGAGCAACAGGAAAAGGTTTTGTCTTACCTTGCTGAAGCAGGCTCCAGCTCTATGTCCTCCTCTTCTCAAGTTTCAAAAAATAGAAGCACTCAGTCCTCATTTGGTGCTTCTGGTCAGGAACAGCCCCTTTCCAAGTCAAATCATGAATTCACCAGTCCGAGATGAATCTGACATGGAGTGCACTGATGCACAGCCACTGATAGATGATTCTGCTGGTACATTCCCACAGAGCACTATGTTGCCTTCGCAGTGTCCAGAGCCAGAAGCTGACCCTGATGAAACTCAGGTGCCCCTTCCCGCATACTATAGCACCGTACACGGTCACACAGAGGAAGGTGCAGATGAAATAGAAGAGGAGATGATGGATGACCCAGTTGTTGATCCAGATTGGCATCCAGTGGGGGAAGAAGTTGACGGTGGCAAATATAACTCACAAGCTGAGGAGGATCCGCAGCAGTTGTCGACATCGCAGCAGGGTTTATCTGTGAGTCCCACAGCTGTAAAAAAACGTGTTACAAAACCCCACAAAAAAGTGGCAGGACAGCTTGGACCGACGGTCCAAGTATCACAGCGTGCAAGCTCTGAAAATTTATACAATAGTAGAAAAAGTGCAGTTTGGCACTTTTTTGAGCAAAATCCTATTGATGATGTCAAGGTTACATGTAAGTAGTGCGGAAGGAACTTTAGCAGAGGTAAAAATTTCAAAAATTTGAATACCAGTTGCATGCTTAGACATTTAAATACCATGCATTTTCAAGCGTGGACGGACTATAAAAGCTCAGTTAGCACATGTGCACCTGCTCCGACTGAAGTTAGCCACCAACGCTTCCCCCACTGTAACACAACCGGTTGGCACACCAGCAGCAACAAGTGTTGAGGTGTCGGCGCAAGGCCAAAGCAGTCAGGGAATCAGTCGTTTTTTGAAACGAAAGAGTGCATGTAGGCCATCGCCATCACCACCAGCAACACCACTACCATCAACATAACCAACCCCCTCTCAGTCCGTCATGTCCACCGGTTGTTCCCCCATATGCAGCTCTCAAGTACTCCTCACCCTACCAGACACTATGAGTAGGTCCAAAAAGTACTCACCCTCTCATCCGCGCACACTGTCTTTGAACGCCTACATTGGCAAACTGATCGCATTAGAGATGATGCCCTTTCGTTTAGTTGAAAGCGCTGCATTCAGGGACCTCATGGCCTATGCTGTCCCTCGCTATGACCTACCTAGTCGGCACTTCTTTACTCGAAAAGCCATCCCTGCCCTCCACCAGCATGTGAATGTGCATTGTCTATGCACTCAAACAATCAGTGAGTGGAAAGGTGCACCTCACAACAGATGCATGGTCCAGTAAGCATGGCCAGGGGCGTTACATGTCCATCACTGCGTACTGGGTGAATGTGGTGGAAGCAGGATCCACAGGGGACAATGGCGGTGGGACAGTTCTGCCTAGCCCACGGTATAGGGAACAGTTGGCTGTAGGCGTTACACCCTCCTCCTACTACTCCTCATCCAGAAGCGAAAGCTCGGAGTCGTCAACAGAGCGCTGTCGCACCAGACCTCCATTCGCAGCTGCCAGTGTTGCACAGGAGGTGTCACAGTATCGAACAGCTGGTGGTAAGTGTCAGCAGGCCGTTTTACAAATGATGTGTTTGGGTGACAACAGACATACCGCGGAGGTACTGGCCGACTGCTTGCAGCGAGAAACTTGTGTCAGGCAAGGTAGTTAGTGATAACGGGTGTAATTTTGTGTCGGCCATAGCCCGGGCAAAACTCCGACACATACGTTGCCTGGCTCACACCTTGAACCTGGTGGTGCAGTGCTTCCTAAAAAATTATCCCGACTTAGCAGCCCTGCTCAATAAGGTGCGAAGACTGTGCTCGCACATCCGTCGATTGCCCGTAGACTCCAGTCAGATGCAGAGGTTGCAGCGATCGCTTCAAATTATACCAACACTGTTCTCAGCTTTACGCTAGTGATATACCACAGTTTTCCTCATTGTAAAATTGGGGCCTACTCCATCCTGAGACTCTGAGCACCTTTGTTCCTACCAAATATCTACGGATATTTCTAATTACACCAACACTATTCTCAGCTGTACGTTAGTGATATACCACAGTTTTCCTCATTTTAAAATTGTGGCCTACTCCTTCCTGAGACTCTGAGCACCTTTGTTCCTACCAAATATCTACGGATATTTCTAATTACACCAACACTGTTCTCAGCTGTATGCTAGTGATATACTTCAGTTTTCATAAAATTCAGATTGTGTTGGACTCCATACTGACCCTGTGAGCGCCTGTGTTACTCGACAAAGATATCCTCAAATTTTTAGAATTATTATTCACCTTATACAGATGCACGCTTCTGATACAGTATCATACTGTATATCTGCTGTTATTTTGGGAACATTTTCACAAACATGAGTAGGTATGGTCTCAGACCCCATAAAGGTGGGCGGTGGGGGCCAGCTAGTACAGATGGTGGTGGTGCATGTGCTGGTACTGCCAAAAGCACTATAGCTCCTAAGGCTAGTTTCACACATCCGTTTTTCCCCTTGCGGCGCCCCCGGCATTTTCCCGCAGCGCCGCATCTGAAAATCTGATGCGCCGCATGCGGCTTTTTTCGCATTGACATGCATTAGCGCCGCATGGCGCCGCATGTCAATGCGTTGCATGCGCTTTTGTCCGGATGCGGCGCAAATGTACATTGCGGCGTCCGGAAAAAACGCTGCATGTAACGTTTTTTTTTTTTGCCGGATGGTTTCTTATCTCTCCAAGCATCAGAAACCATCCGGCAAAAAACCGCATTTTGGGCGCCGGATGTGTGAAAAGAGGCCTTAAGGCAGGAGGTCTTGATCCGGTGGCATTGTCTGGGTCCACAAGCCCTCGAAAGCTATCTTTTCTGGGAGTAGGTAAACCTCTTTTAAAGCCGGAGCAACAGGAAAAGTTTTTGTCTTACCTTGCTGAAGCAGGCTCCAGCTCTATGTCCTCCTCTTCTCAAGTTTCAAAAAGTAGAAGCACTCAGTCCTCATTTGGTGCTTCTGGTCAGGAACAACCCCTTTCCAAGTCAAATCATGAATTCACCAGTCCGAGATTAATCTGACATGGAGTGCACTGATGCACAGCCACTGATAGATGATTCTGCTGGTACATTCCCACAGAGCACTATGTTGCCTTCGCAGTGTCCAGAGCCAGAAGCTGACCCTGATGAAACTCAGGTGCCCCTTCCCGCATACTATAGCACCGTACACGGTCACACAGAGGAAGGTGCAGATGAAATAGAAGAGGAGATGATGGATGACCCAGTTGTTGATCCAGATTGGCATCCAGTGGGGGAAGAAGTTGACGGTGGCAAATATAACTCACAAGCTGAGGAGGATCCGCAGCAGTTGTCGACATCGCAGCAGGGTTTATCTGTGAGTCCCACAGCTGTAAAAAAACGTGTTACAAAACCCCACAAAAAAGTGGCAGGACAGCTTGGACCGACGGTCCAAGTATCACAGCGTGCAAGCTCTGAAAATTTATACAATAGTAGAAAAAGTGCAGTTTGGCACTTTTTTGAGCAAAATCCTGTTGATGATGTCAAGGTTACATGTAAGTAGTGCGGAAGGAACTTTAGCAGAGGTAAAAATTTCAAAAATTTGAATACCAGTTGCATGCTTAGACATTTAAATACCATGCATTTTCAAGCGTGGACGGACTATAAAAGCTCAGTTAGCACATGTGCACCTGCTCCGACTGAAGTTAGCCACCAACGCTTCCCCCACTGTAACACAACCGGTTGGCACACCAGCAGCAACAAGTGTTGAGGTGTCGGCGCAAGGCCAAAGCAGTCAGGGAATCAGTCGTATTTTGAAACGAAAGAGTGCATGTAGGCCATCGCCATCACCACCAGCAACACCACTACCATCAACATAACCAACCCCCTCTCAGTCCGTCATGTCCACCGGTTGTTCCCCCATATGCAGCTCTCAAGTACACCTCACCCTACCAGACACTATGAGTAGGTCCAAAAAGTACTCACCCTCTCATCCGCGCACACTGTCTTTGAACGCCTACATTGGCAAACTGATCGCATTAGAGATGATGCCCTTCCGTTTAGTTGAAAGCGCTGCATTCAGGGACCTCATGGCCTATGCTGTCCTCGCTATGACCTACCTAGTCGGCACTTCTTTACTCGAAAAGCCATCCCTGCCCTCCACCAGCATGTGAATGTGCATTGTCTATGCACTCAAACAATCAGTGAGTGGAAAGGTGCACCTCACAACAGATGCATGGTCCAGTAAGCATGGCCAGGGGCGTTACATGTCCATCACTGCGTACTGGGTGAATGTGGTGGAAGCAGGGTCCACAGGGGACAACGGCGGTGGGACAGTTCTGCCTAGCCCACGGTATAGGGAACAGTTGGCTGTAGGCGTTACACCCTCCTCCTACTACTCTCATCCAGAAGCGAAAGCTCTGAGTCGTCAACAGAGCGCTGTCGCACCAGACCTCCATTCGCAGCTGCCAGTGTTGCACAGGAGGTGTCACAGTATCGAACAGCTGGTGGTAAGTGTCAGCAGGCTGTTTTACAAATGATGTGTTTGGGTGACAACAGACATACCGCGGAGGTACTGGCCGACTGCTTGCAGCGAGAAACTTGTGTCAGGCATGGTAGTTAGTGATAACGGGTGTAATTTTGTGTCGGCCATAGCCCGGCAAAACTCCGACACATACGTTGCCTGGCTCACACCTTGAACCTGGTGGTGCAGTGCTTCCTAAAAAATTATCCCGACTTAGCAGCCCTGCTCAATAAGGTGCGAAGACTGTGCTCGCACATCCGTCGATTGCCCGTAGACTCCAGTCAGATGCAGAGGTTGCAGCGATCGCTACACCTCCCCAAGCACCGCCTAATCATAGACGTTGCAACAAGGTGGAACTCCACCATGCACATGGTTGAAAGGATGTGCGAACAGAGGCAGGCTGTAATGCATTTGTGGCAGGATACACGGGCAGGCAGTACGAGGGCAGACATGGAGTTGTCGGGTGTGCAGTGGTCGAAGCTCAAAGATCTCTGTAAAGTCCTGCAGTGTTTTGAGGAATGCACACGGCTGGTAAGTGCAGACGACGCCATCATAAGTATGAGCATCTCACTTATGCATCTCTCATGCAAACTTTGACGCACATGGAGGTTCAGGCGTCTGCAGCGCAGGAAGAAGAGGAGGAGCAGGAGGGAAGCCTTGATGACAGTCAGCCATTGTCTCCTCAGGGAAATGTCCTGGACGATGGGGAGGAAGAAGAGGACGAGGAGGAGGAGGATGAGGGGGATAATTATTTGGGGAAGAGGAGCCTTCTCAGGGGGCAAGATCAAATGTTGGCGTGCCAACGTCAGGTACAGGGTTTGTGCGGGACTGGAGGGATGTGGATATTTCAGATAGTGCTCCTCCACCCACCAGTGTCAGTGCATCATTGACACCTGGAACATTGGCCCACATGTGTGATTATGCCTTGAGCATCCTAAAAAGGGACCCCCGAATTGCCAAAATGATGAAGGATGACGACTACTGGTTGGCCAGCATCCTTGATCCATGCTATAAAGGAAAATTACAGAACATCATACCGCAGGAGAACCTAGAGCTAATATTGGTGAACAAACAAGCAACTGTTGTAAACCGTTTGTTAAGGGTATGCCACACTAAACAATATCGCTAACGGGATCGCTAAAAAACGTCACTATTTAGCGATCCTGTTAGCGATGTTGTTCAGTGCGGCAGCTTCCAGCGACGAGCTTCCTGCTGTGATCTCGCTCGTCGCTGGAATCGCTCCGGACCCTATTTTCTCGTCGGCGCTCCCGCTGGGTAAGTATCTAATCGCTGTGTGGCACCTTTTCTTAGCGATTTAGCGGTACTTTTGTACCGCTAAAGTCGTTAAGAAGATCGCTAACGGCGATAGCGTCGTTAACTATATCGCTAAATGTGGTTGCATTTAGCGATATAGAAACAATCCCGCTAGCGATCGCATTAGTATGCGTCGTTATTGTGATCGCTAGCGGGATTGTTTAGTGTGGCAGTACCTTTAGAGTCATTCCCATCACACAGCAGCGTTGCTGGTTCTACCATGAGCCCTAGTGGGCCGAATGGAAGAGGTGTTCGTGCTACACACAGCCAAAGTGGGGTTGGAGACAGGGGTTTCATGACCATGTTGTGGACTGATTTCTCAAATACCACTCACACGACAGGTCATCATCAGGAATCTATGGCAACTGACAGGAGACAGCAGTTGTCAACTATGGTAAAAAACTACTTCTCCTCTCATATTGATGTTCTCCCTCACGGGTCATTCCCCTTTGACTACTGGGCCTGTAAACTGGACACCTGGCCTGAATTGGCGCAATATGCCTTACAGGAGCTCGCTTGCCCTGCTGGTCGTGTGTTATCTGAAAGAGTGTTCAGTGCTGCTGGATCAATCCTGACAGAAAGAAGGACACGTCTGTCCAACCAAAATGTGGAAGATCTAACCTTCATTAAAATGAACCATGCATGGATTTCAAAAGATTTTGTCCCACCTTCTCTCATGACACATAGGTTGGCAGCATAATGGCTCACTTTCTCCGCTTCTTGATCGTACTCCTCCAATCCCTCCATTTGCAGCTGCTGAACCTGCAGCCTACAGGTCAACATATGCAATTTTTGGAAACCAGTCCATAACTGTCCTAACCCCCCCAGGTCTGGTATAAACAACTTGTGCACCCTGCCAAGTGACGGTTCTCTGAGCAGGTGGTGGGGCCCACTGTTGGGTGACGGCACTGGCATAGGGCCCCTCATAGTACAAAAAGTGTGTCTGACGGTGGGGGTGCACACTCGCTGTTAGACACAACTCCGTACTAGGAGGGGCCCTGTGCCAATGCCGTCGGCCACAAGTGGGCACAACATGCTTGCTTTGGGCAACATCACTTAAAAAATTTATCTATTTTTGTCTTACATCTACATGTCCACCAAAAACATCAAAAGTTTGGCAATTTGCCCTATAGAGTCCTGCAAGTGGATCGACCCCAGGGCACTGTGGTCCTCGGTAACGGGAAGGTCTGTTCAAGGGATGTGTCATGTGAGCAGTGACACAGTACGTGGCCTTGGGCATCCAATGAAAAGGGGAAATATTTTCATGGGATAGGGAGATTTTGTATTGAACTGTTGACGCCACCTTTGCTTTCTGTTGAAAGTTGACCAGCGCTGCAGTGCAGAGCCTCAGAGACAGGTGTTGATGCAGCAGAGATAGAATATCTCTCCACAAGCCACGCTTCTTGGATCAGGGCAGAATTATGTATTGGAAGGAACATGAATGGTGCTGTTAGATGTAGCAGTGTGTACTAGGTGCTGCAGGCAGAAATTGAGATCACACATTCAGGTGCAGTTTCCAAGGCTTTACTCGGAGTTAAGGTGTGCACACAAGCCCGCTAAATGGAAAAATGTCAAAGGCAGTACACTAACGTCAAGCCTAAAATCAATAAGGCATAGATATGACTCGCCAATTTGCATTTGGACTACCCATTTGATTATTACTTTACAGTTAACAAATAGTCACACTAAATTTAATTCAAAATCCGTATCTGTTTAGAGCTGCAATGTAAAGCCCGGGTCTCACATAGCGATACACCAGCGATCCCGACAACGATCAGGATCGCTGGTGTGTCGCTACATGATCGCTGCTGAGCTGCCAAACAGGCAGCTCAGGCAGCGATCAGCACAGCGACACTGCGGGTAACATCGCTTAGTTACCCGCAGTGTACGTTGGATACCAGCGCCCTGATGCAGGGAGCTGGTAACCAAGGTACACGTCGGGTTTCAAGGCGCTGCGCGGTGCCTGGAAACCCGCTGTGTACCTTGGTTACCAGCTCCCTGCATCAGGGTGCTGGTATCCAAGGTACACAGCGGGTTTCCAGGCGCGGGGCTGTGCCTGGAAACCCGCTGTGTACCTTGGTTACCATCGGATCGCTGGTCTCCCGCCTGTCACACGCTGCGATGCGTGCCTGCCAGCGGGAGACCAGCGATCAAAAAAATGTCCAGGACATTCAGCGACGATCAGCGATACCCAGCAGGGGGGCTGATCGTCGCTGAATGTCACACACAGCGATATCGCTGGGCAGATCGCTGCTGCGTCACAAAACTAGTGACTCAGCAGCGATCTCGCTAGCGAGATCGCTGTGTGAGACGGGGGCTTAAGCCACCCCAAAATATCCTTGCATTAAAAATTACCTACTGTTCTCCAACTACACCAACAGCTATTCAATTTTTTTAGTCACCATTTACTGTGCGATGAGGATTCGCCTGTGAATGTCAGTGGATGAAGGTGCAAAGAGTCATCATCAGGGATCTTAAAGGGATGTACATTTTCCAAGGCTTTGCTCGGAGTAGAGGTGTGCACACAAGGACATTCGTTACGTTGTCCTCCAGGTGAGGGGCTCAGCAAAGTCACTGGTACATTGTGAACACACCTTTCCAGGACTCCTTAAAATATGTTTCTTTCTCTCTCGTCTGATGTACAATTACTCGGCTCTACGTCCTGGCAACACCACAAAATCATTGTCCCAAGCCAGTAGCCGCGTAACTCCTGTGACAACGTCTGCTCTGCTTTATCTTGCTATTATATAGACACGCTTTCGGCAAAGATAATCGAGGTTCAGTAGATGAGGCTCCTACAGATGAAAATGACTCCGGCTTCATAGCTGTGTCGTAAAGTTCACCAGTAGGATAAATGGCCGCTGTCCCTTCTGTGCCCTAGTCCCTCAACAATTGGAAGGGGCCCCACAGATGTCTTACTCAGTATCCGTGCCCCTATTCCCTCTTCTTCCTCACGTTCTGGGCCTGTGGACGAGCTACTACAAGATCTGTTGTGAATGTGTTAGAAATGAATTCTGAGCGGGAGCTCCCTCTGGTGGTTACAAACAGTACTGAACCATTCAATGAAGATTGTGAAGATTGGCGATCAGGAGTTACAGACTGGTCTTATATAAGGGAGGTTCCCTCCCATCAGGGTTGCCGGTGATCAATTGTTCTTGTCTCAACTTTTGTTCCTGGTTCACTTGGAAGCTTGCTGTGTTTTGCCTGCTCTCTTCAGCTTCCAAAACATAACAGTATCACCGGCCAACGCGGAACAATGAATCTCAGACATCACACTCTTTTTCCACCGGTCTGGGACAAACAATTTCCCAATAGGGCAGCGCTCGGGTTTATCCTCCTGACACCCTTCCAGAGCCAGTCTCAAATTGGGCGAGATGGCGGAAAGAACTACACCCTCTTTCAAAATAACAGCAGGATCAGATAACTCAGGAGAGTCCCAAGGAAACTCCTCGATAGGGCATCCGCCTTAACATTCTTAGTGCCAGGAAGAAAGGAAACCACAAAATTAAAACGTGTGAAAAACAAGGCCCACCTGGCCTGTCTAGGATTAAAGGTACTGCCACACTACACAATCCCGCTAGCGATCTCGTTAGCGTCGCATACTAATGAGATCGCTAGCGGGATTGTTTCTATATCGCTAGTAGCTACCTAACTTAGCGATATCGTTAAGGACGCTATCGCGGTTAGCGATCTCCTTAACGACTTTAGCGGTACAAAAGTACCGCTAAATCGCTAAGAAAAGGTGCTACACTTAGCGATTATACTTACCCAGGGGAGCGCCGGCGATAAAATAGGGTCCGGAACGATTCCAGCGACGAGCGAGATCACAGCAGGAAGCTCGTCGCTGGCAGCTGCCGCACACAACAACATCGCTAACGGGATCGCTAAATAGTGACGTTTTTTAGCGATCCCGTTAGCGATGTTGTTTAGTGTGGCATACCCTTAAGTCGCTTGGCTGATTCCAGATAAACCAGATTCTTATGGTCCGTGAGGACCACCACCTGATGTTTGGCTCCCTCCAGCCAATATCTCCACTCTTCAAAAGCCCACTTCATGGCCAATAACTCCAGAGCCAGAAAAAATGCATCGACATTACTCAAAACAGGGTCCCCAGGTGTCAGGGAAAAAGCCCAATCCTGAGGATCGCCGCACAGGAGAGAGATGACAATTTGAACCTGCTGCGCTGCGTTCCCTGAGGACTTAGGTTTTAAGGCAAAAAACAACTTACAGTTATTTTTGAAATTCAGAAATTTAGCTCGATCCCCCAAAAATAAATCTGGCATGGGGATCCTAGGTTCCACAACCGGCAACCCTGCAAGATAGGTGGCAATACTCCGAACTTCATAGGCAAGCTGATCCACACGGCCAGACAACTGTGCAAGCTCCATTGAGAGAAAAAAAAAATCCTCCTCAGCATTCAGAGAAACAGAGGGAAAAAAAAAAAAAAATCTCTGACAACCCCTTTTTTTTTTCCACACTATTTTTCCCTTCTGTGAGTACCATATAATTTTCAGTTTGGCCGAACCACGTGCTGAAGGAACAAAGGCACCAATTCAGAGGAGGAAGGCAACTTAGGTAATGGCACAAGATGTATCATTTTGGAAAACCTATCACAAATCACCCAGATAACGGTCATTCTCTGAGAAACAGGGAGGTCGGAAATGAAATCCATAGAGATATGGGTCCATGGTCTCTTGGGCACAGGCAATGGCATCTTCTGCTAACAGATAAGTTTTTTTCTGCTTGTATTTTGGTGCTTGCTTTTTGCATCTCCTAAGTTTAAGCCTAGATTCATTGGACCTTATAAGATCATGGAGATTCTTAATCCTGTTTCCTTTCGTTTACTTCTTCCAGGGACATTTAAGATCCATAACGTGTTCCACAAGTCCTTATTGAAGAGGTTTGTCGAGCCAGTGGTTCCTATGGCTGCGCCTCCTGACCCTGTTTTGGTTGAGGGCAATCTGGAGTATGTCGTTGAGAAAATATTGGATTCTCGTGTTTCTAGACGGAAACTCCAGTATTTGGTTAAGTGGAGAGGTTATGGTCAGGAGGACAATTCTTGGGTGTTTGCTTCAGACATCCATGCTAGGAGACTGATCCGTGCGTATCACAGAGCTCATCCTGACCGACCTGGTTGCCCAAGTGAGGGTTCGGTGACCCCTCCTCAAGGGGGGGGGTACTGTTGTGAATGTGTTAGAAATGAATTCTGAGCGGGAGCTCCCTATGGTGGTTACAAACAGTAGTGAACCATTCAATGAAGATTGTGAAGATTGGCATCAGGAGTTACAGACTGGTCTTATATAAGGGAGGTTACCTCCCATCAGGGTTGCCGGTGATCAATTGTTCTTGTCTCAACTTTTGTTCCTGGTTCACTTGGAAGCTTGCTGTGTTTTGCCTGCTCTCCTCAGCTTCCAAAACATAACACAGATCCTTGTCCCCTCCCAGACTGTGTGAGTACACTGTGTTTCGCGCTCTCTAAAGCTTCACTGCACCTTCTTCTTAGTTTCTTCAGCCACCACTCAGGCACTGTTTCGTAACCAGCCAGGGCTGAGAAGATCCTCCCTTAGGGTACGTCCATGCTGCCCTGCTGCTGTAGTCTGAGGTGGGTGCAGGTGTTACAGTCCTGTGTGTTGCACCCTCCTTACCTGAGAATGTTATATCACACCTCTGTGAGAGATGCAATCCCTCTGTTTTGACTGAACCCTCAGGGGCAACACACATGGCCCACTCATCATGTCCAAGGTCATTCCGTCTCAGTCGGTGCACACTGGGTTAATGTAATGTATGCAGGGTACACAGGGGACAGCGGGTTTGGGACAGTGCTGTCTAGGCCACAGTATAGGCAACAATTGGGTGTAGGCATTATACCCTCCTCCTCCTCTTCCTCTACCTCCAGAAGCAAAAGGTCCTCGACATATAGCCATTTAATAGGATGATGCTGTAACACTTTGTCTAATGATATTGTGGTGTTACCCAGACTGACCCTCTGAGAGTCTGTGTGCCTCATGAAATATATACGGAGCTTTAATTTTGACCCTTAAAAAGATAAACCCCTTTCATTGGATGATGCTGGAACAGTTTTTCGAATGATATTGTGGAGTTAGCAAGACTGAGCCTGTGAGAGTCTCTGTGTGCCTCATGAAATATATATGGAGATTTAAATTTTGATCCTTAAAAAGATAAACCCCTTTCATGGGATGATGCTGGAACAGTTTTTCGAATGATATTGTGGAGTTAGCAAGACTGAGCCTGTGACATTCTCTGTGTGCCTCATGAAATATATACGGAGATTTAAATTTTGACCCTTAAAAAGATAAACCCCTTTCATGGGATGATGCGTGAAGCGTTCTGCAAATGAGTGATATTGTGGAGTAAGTGGGACTGAGCCTGTGACATTCTCTGTGTGCCTCATGAAATATATACTGAAATTTAAATTTTGACCCTTAAAAAGTTAAACCCCTTTCATGGGATGATGCGTGAAGCGTTCTGCAAATGAATGATATTGTGGAGTTAGCGGGACTGAGCCTGTGACATTCTCTGTGTGCCTCATGAAATATATAATGAGATTTAAATTTTGACCCTTAAAAAGATAAACCCCTTTCATGGGATGATGCTCGAACAGTTTTTCGAATGATATTGTGGAGTTAGCAAGACTGAGCCTGTGACATTCTCTGTGTGCCTCATGAAATATATACGGAGCTTTCCAATTAATTACCCCAAGACTCTATACACCTGTTGGCTGGTGATACAGTACCCTTTGTGTACCCTACAGTACAGTACCCTATACAGTACCCAATACAGTACGCTACAATACCATTCTTCAAATATATTTTTGTGTAATCAATACTGAGGCTGTGAGCGTATGTCTGTTATTACGGAAATATATCCGAAGAGTTACCATTACCCCTACACTGTATACAGCTGTAGTCTTCAAATACATTACGCTTTTACTTCTTTTTATATTGTTATCTAATCCATACTGAGCCTGGGAGCGTCTGTGTCTGACTCATGATATATATACCCACACTTCCAATATTTACAAAATACTAGTTATACCTGGTATCTGGAAGATACAGTACACTTTTTCAGCTTTTCAAATTTTAACCTACACTGTATACAGCAGTACAGTCCTCATACAGTACCGTATATCCGCTTTTTGTATTAGGCTCAAGTACATAATGAGTGAGCGTCTGTGTGTGAGTCTACAAATTACATTTCATCCCCTATCGATGTTCGCCCCCACTATTTATTCCCCTTTCACTTCTGGCCCTGTAAAGTGGACACCTGGCCTGAATTGCCAAAATATGTCTTACAGAACATCGCTTGCCCTGCTGCTAGTGTGCTATCTGAAAGAGTCTTCACAGAGTACTGCTGGATAAATCCAGATCCAAAACAGGACCCGCCTGTCACCAAAAAATGTTGGTGACTGAGCTCACCTTCATAAAAATTTGTCATGCCTGGGTTTGTAAGGATTTGGTACCATGTTCCCCAGATGACACATACAGGGGTTTGCCGAAATAATAGAAACACCTGGAAACGGCAAGCAAAGTTAGTTAAATATGGTGTTGTTCCACCTTTTGCAGCGATTACAGCATCAATACTACAAGGTATGGATTCAGACAAGGTGTGAATTGTTTCACAAATAAATTTTTGCCCATTCTTCATTTTAAAGACCCTACACAGTCATTACAGTGACGATGGCGGCTGAAATAGATGTTTAAGTTGAATCTGTTAAATCGACCATAAATGCTCAATAATGTTTTGGTCTGCGGATAGTGGGGGCCAGATGACAAGCTCGACTTCATTGCAATGTTCCTCGTGCCATGCTTTAACGCTTCTATCTGTATGAATTGCTGCATTATCATCCTGAAAGATGGCGTTCCCCTCCAGAAACAGCTTGAGCCATAGAATGCACTTGACCAAAATAACAAAATAATCTTGACTTGACCAAAATAACAAAATAATCGCCGGCGCCGCTAATAATTCTTCCATGAGGGGATATCATTGACCCTGCGGATGTACACGAAATTGCACCAGAGATCATCACAGAACCTAAAACTTTTTTTACGGTTGGGAGAAGGCAGTCAGGATGGAATGCTCCTTTTGGCTGGCTCCAAACGTTAACTCGGATGGAGGTCGGACATAGGGTAAACGATGATTCATCTGCGAATATCACAGATTTACACTGCTCGAGGGAACAATTATGGTGGTTTAAACATCACTCTAACCGCTTGGAAACATTTGCCAGTGAGAACAGCGTTTTTCAAATTGCAGCTTTTCCATGGAATCCAGATTGTGCACACAGACAAGTGACATTGCCCTGAGCAGTTGGGGGGGCCCACTCTTGGGCAACGGCACTGGAACAGGGCCCCTCATTGTACAAAAAAGTGTCTCTGATGGTGGGAGGCGCCCTCGCCGTTAGACACACCAGCGTACTATGAGGGGCCCTGTGCCAGTGCCGTGACCCATCAGTGGGCCCCCCTGCTTGCTAAGGGCACAGCACTTGCAATAGTGACCTCTCCTGCTCCACTGCTGTGACGTCTTCCGCGTTTCATGACAGTGACATTCAGGTTAGAGAGCGCGATGACGTCACGTCTGTACGCCCTCTGCCGAAACAGTCCAAGTGCAGAGAGCTGCAAGATGGTGACACTGAGGAGTCCAGAGTACAGTAGTGCCCATCGAGGAGAGGTATTTCCTTTTTTGAAAATGTTTGGAGCAATGCATGGGGAGCATTATACACTGGAGAATGATAAATGGGGCCCATCCTACACTATAGCATCATCCATGAGGCCCACTGACACTTTTTGGCCAGGGGCACAAGAAAAACCTGAGCCAGCCTTGCCACTCACCCACAACTTTAGCCAAATAACCACCAGTTTTCAATGCGTTACTATTGTTATAAAGTAACTGAAGGTTGACAAACTTAAGGAATAAGAATTGATGTTGTTGGCATTGAAATGGGCACTGTAGGTGTCTTTCCTGCCCCCCACTGCATGACGACTTTGCTTCCCCATTGACTTCAATTGGGTTTCGTGTTTCGGCCGAAACCCCGACTTTTCAGCTAAGTCGGGCGATTTCGCTCGACCCGACTTTTCAGAAACTCGGGTTTCGCGAAACCCGACTCGACCCAAAAAACGGCAAAGTCGCTCATCTGTACTTGCTAGTAAAGCCATTCTTATATTGCTTTTTCCATACATTACATCTATGACTTCCATAGTTGTCATTCTGTACTGTTTGTATCTGGAGTAAAGACTACATGACAATACACCCTGACCCAACCTGATTATCTAAAAAAAAGAAGTTCTTGGTTCTTAAGCTTAAAATCAATAACTACAAATTCATCATCTAACAGATAATAATCTAATCTATTACAGATATTTAAAAAAAAACACCAGAAAATGGGATGTTCAGTGGCCATTTTATATATATATTTATTAAAAAGATCAAATAATAAAAACAAAATGGCTTTCTCTGATCTATAATTCTCGCTTCTAACTCAATTGCCGGGCTGGGGAAGTGATTTACTTGGAGTTCGGCTCGATACTTTTCAGCTTTATTTAATGTAACAGTTATGGCACATAAAAACTTTATTGGAAATCCTTTGGGAGTGTGATTGAGCAGGAAACAGTCATTGCTAATAACATTAGGACAGCAGAAAGAGAGGATCTATTGGAGTTGGGTCTCGCGCTGACCTTTTATGGCCGTGCTGATGTAAGGTTCCGTGAAAATATTTCCGTGCTGTTATTGACTTGTCTCGAACTGTGTGCCGGCCTGTTGGAGTTTAGCTGTTGCAGCTGATCTCGGAGTGGGGCTGGTGCAGCTGTTTTTCCAAACGAATCTGTTTACCTGCGAAATGTTGAAGTGGAAAAATAGAAGCTCTGGTGCAGTGAGGTAGTCACATTAAAATGTGTCTGTGATGTCATCTTCCTGCACGGTTTTTTATAAGGAAATTGCTGTACATAAAACTAGTGGAAGTCTGTAAATTAAAATCACTATGAGACAAGAATTACGGTAATTTCTAATGACTTTAAATATATACTTATGCAGTATTTATAGTGTAAGCAATGAAGAAAAATAGCTGTCAGCCATTCTGCTAGGTCCAGCAATCTTTTCTCTGCAGGCATAAACTCGGAGCTGAGAGCAAAGTGATCCCCCAATGATAGTATCCTCTGCCTTCCCTTATACAGGGAGGCAACATGTACTGTAGCATTTGCAAATGATGTTAAATGGATATTCAGATCTCCCAAACAGATCTGTAGTGTAATATTTGTAGTCCATCATAAAATGTTATTAAATGGTTTTGCAGTGCTCCATATCCATTATCACAGTATAGGTCATAGTTTTTCAAAGAGCACTGGGATAGTTCCATCATTTGAATATTAAAGAATAATGGAAGGATATGCCATCTTGTATTGGGGTTGTCTCATCCCTTATCAAATAGGTAGCCTTGAGGTGATCAACCAGCCATTTCTCATGCAGACACTTTGCCCAGTAAGTGAATTGTTTAAAGCATAAGTCTCTGCACAGCAGAAATTTGTGTGTCTTCCACACTCCTCTCTTGTACAGGCGGGATCCTTTTTCCCTGGTGTCTCTTGATCTTCCAGACTCCTCTCTTGTACAAAGAGAAAAACCACTGCACACGTAATTTGTTCAATTTGCATCTGGTGAAAATTTATTGAAAATATAATGGCGACTTGACTTTGACGTTTCGGCCAATCCTGGTCTTTATCAAAAATGGTCGCCTTTCAATATGAAGTATCAAAAACACC
The DNA here is from genome assembly GCA_033576555.1 of Oophaga sylvatica. Lineage (NCBI taxonomy): Eukaryota > Metazoa > Chordata > Amphibia > Anura > Dendrobatidae > Oophaga > Oophaga sylvatica. The sequence continues at coordinate 480,770,490 of JARQOD010000004.1, forward strand.
AGGTTCGGTGCATAGAGTTCATAGGCGAAACCAGTATGCAGTCCTAATGTGTCCCGGGCATGTGGGAGTCATTATGCAGAAAGACCCAATCAGATACATTGGTGGCGCAGTCGTGTCTGCGCGCTACACTCTGCGCCACCAATGTATCTGATTGGGTCTTTCTGCATAATGACTCCCCACAAGCCCGGGACACATTAGGACTGCATACTGGTTTCACCTATGAACTCTATGCACCGAACCTGGTGTTTTTGATACTTCATATTGAAAGGCGACCATTTTTGATAAAGGCCAGGATTGGCCGAAACGTCAAAGTCAAGTCGCCATTATATTTTCAATAAATTTTCACCAGATGCAAATTGAACAAATTACGTGTGCAGTGGTTTTTCTCTTTGTACAAGAGAGGAGTTTCTTTACACCAGTTTGACACTCTCCACAAGGTGAAATGTGTCCTCTAGACACCCAGTCAGAGGCCTCTCACATAATCCAATCAGTTCTCCTGCTTTGCACTGATAAGGGGCTAACACCCTGAAACACATGTCTTGCAATGGATTTTCTGGTTTGGCTTGTTATCTTAAGTCATGTGGCAGGGCAAGTTAAAGGGTTCATTCTGACTTTTAGGATTGCTACATCCAATGGGTGGCGTTAAGAGTTCAAGTCTTTTTCCTTTATTAAAAGGCTATTTGCACAAGTCAACGTCACACTATAAATACAAATTGTGACTTTATACCAGCGAGGAACTGTATAAGGACAGTGCAATTGGAACACCCGCCAGGGCAGTGGGGATACTTGGTACTGGGCCGCTTCTTAAAGAGGCAGTGTCACGGCACCAGTGACCCAGTCCATGGCCCTTGGCGTCCAGTAAAAGGGGATGATGATGAAAAAGGGGTAAAATAAAGAGATTGTAATAAAATGTTCGTGACACCACCTGTGGTACTCAGCAATAAAGATGTTAGCCGACGCTGCAGATTCAGTCCACTGGGACAGTTGTTGATGCAGCAGAGTTAGTTTAGCCCTCCCTCCACAGGTAGGGCTATGTCTCAGGGCAGTTAAATATTAAAGGTGGTGTTGGAGGTGCGTGTGGTGCAGGGCAGGTGACGCAGGAATAATTCAGAGGACACAGCTGGGTGCAGTTTCCAATGCTTTACTCACAGTTCTTGTGTACACAGATGCCCGCTTGGTGCCGTGTCCTCCAGGTGAGGGGTCCAGCAAACTCCCAGGTAGATCAGGATACACCTTTCCAGGACTCCCTTCAATATGTTCCTTTCCTGGCCGTCTCACTGTGCTGGCTTTCCGTCCTTCCTGCCCAACACCTCACAGTCAGTGTCCCAAGCCCGCAGCCGCAATCCTTGTCGGATGACGTTCTCTAAGTCCCCTTGCTCCCTTATGGCTGCCTTTTCGGAGAAGATAACTGTGGCTTGTAGCTGAAGCACCTAGAGGTGCCCCTGCCTCCGGCTTGCTAGCTGAGTCTGGTGACTGCAACCTTATCCCTCCACCACTGGATCGGGCCCCATGAATGAATTGCTCACTATCCGTGCCCAGAGGACCCCTTCTCTCTTCTGGGAGCTTCCTTCTGTCTCTCCCTTTCAGCTTTCTCTCTGCAGCTCCTCCTGACAGGGAGCTGCCTCACAGCATGTCTGGTTACTTTCACTTTCTCCCGAAGTCTGACTCACTCTCTCTGCACTGTTCTTTCCCACTCTGTTAGCTCCTCCCCTTTTCCTACCTTCTCCACCCACTCCCCCAACACCCTTTAATACCCAGCCTGGGATGAGACCATCCTCCCTTAGGGTACGTCCAGGGTGCCCTGCTGCAACAGTCTGTGTTGGGTGCAGGTGTTATAGTCCTGGGTGGTGCTCCCTCCTTACCTGAGAGTGGGGTACCACACCTCTGGATGAGATGCAGTACCTCTGAGGCAACTGAAACCTCAGGGTGCCACACAATCAGCAAATATGACACATCTAGTCTTCATCAGTTAAAAAAGGGGCACCTGGTGTAAGATTTGCCTAAGATAATGTATGATGACAATGAACTGTGCCTCTTAATGAGAACAGGCAACAAGTAAGCCGAGAGTTTGGAGAAGGTTCTCATGGTTCGGGTTCAACAGCTATGGACTACCAATATGGGCACTGGAACAGGATCTGTTGGAATAATTATATGCAAAATTGCATCAGTTTTCATTTTAGATATATTGGAGCAGTACAAGAATTAGTTATGAAGGCGGACATAGCCTTTAATTTAATTTGGCCCAACAATGATAGTTCTTATTGGCCTAGGACATAAGCGGATAAAAATAATATTCTCAGATGTATAACAAGCAAAATATCCTCTAACACGCTTATATTTTATGGTCATAGGTAATACATACACATATTGTTATGCAGACCCATCATGATTATGTTGGTATTATACAGAAATACTCAGTTCAACACATACAACCACTTTCCATGGAAGCCTTTTTCCTGTTCTTTGGACAACAATTGTCCTTTTACTGTATTTTCTAAATTTGCCTGTAGAAAACATGACAGCTGATACATGCTACCAAATCTGTGGGCAATATTTATCAGGCACTGGCTGTATCATCTCAGTTAGCTATGTATGACTCTGAAATGCTGCGGCGTTGCAGAGAAAAACATAGTCTTAATAGCTGCCGGGGATAGAGCAGCATGGCTGTTTCCTCTCCACCCGCTGCTCTGGAATGACAGGTCTTTGCCTACGTGCACATATAGCCAGCGACTTGTCAATTTAGGGCAGTGGGCAGGGAGGAGCCACCGGGGACCTACCTGTCCGACTAGTCTATAGGGCCGTCTTAGTCCCCCATGGCTATTGTGACAGATAGAAGCTGCACTGTACTGTTGATTTAGAATCATCCAGCAACTATAGAGGTTAAAATGGTTATAACAGACGTAGTGGTTAGCTCAGCCCCAGTGGATACTGGGAAAGTTGATATTGTTTCCTGAATATCCAAGAGGAAGGTGTGTGTTAAGCCCCCGTCTCACATAGCGATACACCAGCGATCCCGAAAACAATCAGGATCGCTGGTGTGTCGCTACATGATCGCTGCTGAGCTGCCAAACAGGCAGCTCAGGCAGTGATCAGCACAGCGACACTGCAGGTAACGTCGCTTAGTTACCCACAGTGTACGTTGGATACCAGCGCCCTGATGCAGGGAGCTGGTAACTAAGGTACACATCGGGTTTCCAGGCGCTGCGCGGTGCCTGGAAACCCACTGTATACCTTGGTTACCAGCTCCCTGCATCAGGGTGCTGGTATCCAAGGTACACATCGGGTTTCCAGGCACAGCCCCGTGCCTGGAAACCTGCTGTGTACCTTGGTTACCAGCGAATCGCTGGTCTCCCACCTGTCACACGCAGCGATGCGTGCTGGCCAGCGGGAGACCAGCGATCAAAAAAATGTCCAGGACATTCAGCGACGATCAGCGATACCCAGCAGGGGGGCTGATCGTCGCTGAATGTCACACACAGCGATGTCGCTGGGGAGATCGCTGTTGCGTCACAAAACTAGTGACTCAGCAGCGATCTCGCTAGCGAGATCGCTGTGTGAGACGGGGACTTTAGAGAGTCTCCTGTCAGACTGAAATCAGACAAGCATCTTTATTACCTCAAGATAGAAGTAAGAGAGCTACAGCACCGGACTCACCCCCCCCCCCACCTCACTGTATGAGCAAGGTACAGTTCTTGACACTGTGTGTGAAGATAAGTTATCTGTAAGGCTAAGTTCACACGTTGCGGAATTGCCGCGGAAATTTCCGCGGCAATCCCGCACTTCTCCCGCAGGAAATACGCACGTTTTTTTATGCTGATTCCCGCCAGAATAATAGCGTTTTGCAAGCGTAATTAGCTTGCAGAATGCTAGCGTTTTCCTAGCGATCTGTAGCATCGCTTGGAAAACTGATTGACAGGTTGGTCACACGAGTCAAACATAGTGTTTGACAAGTGTGACCAACTTTTTACTATTGATGCCGCCTATGTCGCATCCATAGTAAAAAGATCTAATGTAAAAATAATAAAAAAAATAATAAATAATGATATTCTCACCTTCCGGCGGCCCCCGCAGCCTTCCCGCCTTCAGCGACGCTCCCGGCAACTTCCGGTCCCAGGAGTGCTTTGCAACAAATCACACCGATGACGTAGCATCTCGCGAGACCGCTATGCCATCTGGGTGATTCTCGCAAAGCACTCTTGGGACCGGAAGTTGCCGGGAGCGTCGCTGAAGGCGGGAAGGCTGCGGGGGCCGCGGGAAGGCTGCGGGGGCCGCCGGAAGGTGAGAATATCATTATTTTTTATTTTAATTATTGTTTTACCAGGGATATGGTACCCAGGGCCTGGAGGAGAGTCTCCTCTGCTCCAGACCCTGGGTACCATCCGCACATGAACCGCTTACATTGCGCATAGTGGGCATAGCCACATGCGGAAAGTAAGCGGTTCAATGCATTCCTATGGCGGCGGAATCACCGCGGTTACGCTAAATTAATGAACATGTTGCTATTTTTTCCGCAAAGCGTTTTTTTCGCGGAAAAAAAACGCAACATGTGGCCAAAACATGCGGAATCAATTAACATGTATAGGATGCTTAATGCTTGCGTTTTTATCGCGTTTTTACCGCGGAAAACCGCAGAAAAACCGCGAAAAAAACGCAATTATTCCTGATCGTGTGCACTTAGCCTTAAGAGAAGTTATCTGTAAAGAGACTTTCATATATGTTGATAAAGTATTGCATGAGAGAAGTGAATCTGTGTGATGAAAAGAAGCTTGAATAAAACCCCCTGTGATCAACTTCAGCTCATAACTGTCATAGCTGTGTGTCTGTAAACCATTACCTCCCCTCTATTGTGAAGAATTATAATTAACAGTCGCCTTGAGTAAGATTTCCCCAGGATTCCAGAAAGAACTCATGTTTCCTTTATATCGCCTTCATATACTGAGTGGTATACATGCAACACGATTAAAGTGTGTTTTCTTCTGAAACTCCACAACATTTCAGAGTTAAGCATACATGGCTGGAATCCTGCAGCCACTGTCTTACAATTGCTGCCCGTAGATTGTGCAGCATGTTTCATCTGTCAGATTCACTCCAACCATACTCATCTTACTACCAATTCTTCATGTCTACCTATTATTGAAAGTGGTTGAAGATGAAGGAGCATATTACTTCTATTACTGTAAGCCAGTTAGTAGGTTTTATGCCCCACTGCTTATACGGATGGATTTTTTCTGCTTTGTAGTGGCTGTTGCTAGATGTAGGTTGCATGTACTATCACAGGCTACAATTTCCGCTACAACCAGCTAAATAGGATTATGAGTTTGTGATTTGTAACGCAAAAGGGATTATAGGATAAAGTACAAAGTATACACAAAGCAAACGTCATGATTTATGTGAGTAACGTTTATTTCCCACAACCTGTTGTTAAAATCCATTTGCATCTGTAATAACAATTATACCTAAACACAAATCACCCTAATACAATAAAAGAAAAATATGCCAAGACATGACTATATACATTCTGACATCTGGAGGAAGCCGTTCGTATGGTTCCTGAATCCAGTCTTCTATGTTTGTTATGGTTCCAGTATGCAGCACCATGATTTATTCTGTACATAAGCCCAGCATAATATATAATAATAATTTAGCTGTCAGGCATCCGCGATGGGGCGAAAGAAAAAAAAAACACCACTTAAAACTAAAGATTTTTTATTTTTTTTCCTTTTTCTTAAAGCTCAAAGAGCGGTTGCGTTAGCAGTCGGCTTTCTTATCCATGAACACTGTAGCAAATCACGGCACAACAATATCCAAGGAAGAAGGGAAAAAAATAAGATTACAAAAGTGAGTTTTATTGATCGGTCAGAGGAGATTGATCGGGCAGTAACTGAGCAGCCAGAAAACCACATATTTTTGGACAACATTGATGAATAGATCTTTCCAAGCGTAGAAAAACTCCCCTTTACTCCCTTGACGGATGTGGCTTTGTTACCAGGTCAGGTTCTTTCTTTAACCCTCGCCCCACCGGAAGGGTTAAAAAGGAAAACAGCAATGAATTGAGGGTGTGGAAAGGCCAGGCTATGATTAATGTGCACTACTGTAAAGTGGAAATCTCTGACAGATGGGTACAGGAATAGGCCAGAGATGTAGGAGTGAAGGTCACCAGAGGGAGAGAAAGGCATGAAATTGAAAATATTAGCTGTGGAAACATTCTGTATTGCTGAACAGGGAAGTGGATTATCATGTAATCATTTCTTCACCTTTAAACTATTTCTAGATTGTAAAATGCATGAACAATATGGAAGCATGGATGAAAGGAGTCATGTGTCCCAGCTTGGTGCTTTACATCACATGATATAGGACTTTGATCTTATGAATGGTGAAGAGCCACATTGTTTCCGTGTCCTGATCATAAATGGAAATATGTTCAGGATGAAATGGGATTTATGTCACAATAAGCTAGTAACAGATTTTATGGAGGTTAGCTTGTTAATGAGGGCAACTTCCTCTCTTGTTTTTTTTTCTACTTGCTTGTAAACCACAGCAAATGCTAGATAAAGGAAAGGGTCACTTCAACAAAGTTTGCATAATTTAATAGAATAAGCGAATAAAAGAAACGTTTTAATGTATCTTATCAAAGCAAAATGCTTCCTTCTCCACTTATGAGACACTTCTCCACCTGCTTCCTGAAAACATAATACACACGAGGTGTTAAATTTGTCTAGCTCAAGACGAGACTGCCAGCTCAATGAACATCAGGTTACAGCTGCCTATTGGTCTATGATGAGGGGAGATGGAGAAGCAGAGTAAGAGGCAGAGTGAAAGAGAGAGACAGAGAGACACATGACGTTATTGTGCTACTGCTTTCTACCTCAGGCTTTCAAGTGTTTATCTCACCCCCGTGTTGGAATTACAGCTGCACTGCTCAATACTGCTGTATTCTGTCTTTTATGCAGCATCTGAACATGTACTACATAGACACAGGGGAGCAGGAATCCTATATATTTGTGTGCAAAGTGAATAGGAGCCACCATAGCAGCTAATCTGTAAGTAAGTGTTTACCTCACCCCAGCATTGGAGTCACAGCTATACTGCTCAGCCCTGTTGTATTCGGTCGTTTGTGCAGCATCTGATCATGTACTACGCAGACACAGAGGAGCAGGAATCCTATATATTTGTGTGTACTATGAATAGGTGCAACCATAGCAGCTATGTGTAAGGGTTTACTTCACCCCAGCATTGGAATCACAGCTACACTGCTCAATACTGCAGTATTCTGTCTTTCGTGCAGCATCTGAACATGTACTACATAGACACAGTGGAGCAAAAATCCTATATATCTGTGTGTACTGTGAATATAAGCCATCATAGCAGCTAATCTGTAAGCAAGTGTTTACCTCACTCCAGCGCTGGAATCACAGCTACACTTCTCAGTACTGCTGTATTCTGTCCTTCGTGCAGCATCTGAACATGTACTATACAGGCACAGGGGAGCAGGAATCCTGTATATCTGTGTGTACTGTGAATAGAAGCCACCATAGCAGCTAATCTGTACCCATTAGCTCAGACTCAACTGAAACATAAAGATATACCTGATGAGAGAAAATGCAGGATATAACTTATATAATGTCCAAAAATAGTGTTATTCTTCAAGTAAACACATGTCAGATTAGCATGGTGCCAAGCCTCTAAGGGATACCAACCCTTTAATATGTTTTCAGAAAAATAGAGGCAGCACAACATAAAGGAGAAAAGATAAGTGTTGTTGAATAGCCCATAATGGCAACGTTTCAGTTAAAAAACTAACAACCTTTCTCAAGAATTGAGAAAGGTTCTTATTTTTTAACCAAAACGCGTCAGATTTACTGACAATTATTTTTCATAATTTATGGTGTGCTGCCTCTATTTTCTCTCTCTCTGTCTCTCTCTCTATATATATACACAGTATGCAAAAATACTCCAAAACTGCATTTGAAAGCATCAAATAAAACACAAGTGTACAGAAATAATCCCTGTGACAGTAGGACAGACTTAAAAAGATTTGGCAAAAAAGAAGAACAAGTCCACTACAGGAATATGAATTTTATTCAAAAAGTACAAACAGACACATATGAGTAAGACGGGCTGTGAAGACATTATATACACAGTGTAAATATAAAAGCATACAATACACAACCTTAGAGTGAAGAAATGACCTGGTGTTAGACCAGACAGTCAGAAAAGATACAAGCCATAAGGGGTAGAGCTTACCAAATCCACTAATAGTCCCTAATTGTACTGAGGGTTACAATGTGGACCCTATCATAGGGGCAATGATGTGCCACTCAGATAGAATAGAGGTAATACTGAGACACCCACAGTTATAAATAGCGCACAGAAATTATACTGAAACCCTGCCAACAGGCATGTTCCAGACCATGGAAAGAAAAGATAACAACTAAGTGGGTGTACTCACATACATCTATAAACAGGCGCAAACATTGCACATATATTCAGATCTCATGTGGGAAAGTCAGAGTAGAGCCGCATACAGAGTTGCACCAAGAACTCATATAAAGAGTCCTAAACATTGGTCAGTGGAGAGGAAAGCCCATACCCATGGTGAGGCAGACTGGGACGCACCAGGTCGGTCCCCAACGTACGTTTCACGAACGGAATGTTCGCTTCCTCAGGGGGCGTGGCTTCACAAGGAACTCACTGCCTCTAAATACGCCTAGATCTCCGGTCACCTGGTTAGGAACGGACCAATCAGGTCCGTCCTGCGAGGGCATGCGCAGTATATGTCGAACCATGTGTCACCGCAAGTCAGACGCCACTCCTTGTGGAGTCTCTGCCCTCTTTTGCCTGTGATACAATGGACGTCCTGGCTAGGATAGACGGGATGTCTTTAGAGGATGATATGATTTTGGCTACCGCACACATCGAGTCTCTGTACAACTGCATCCACCATCAGGATGGTTTGGAGGCCTGCAGATTCTTGCTGTCTGGCAGCAACTGTGATGGCCCCACCTGTGATCTTGTGTTAGAGTTATTGGAGTACATTTTTACGCATAATTTTTTTGTGTTTCGTGACACCTTTTACTTGCAGCAGCGCGGCACTGCCATGGGCGCGGCCTGTGCGCCCTCCTTTGCCGGACTCTTCCTCGGCCTTTGGGAGAGGGAGGTCTTTGGTGGGGATGGTGCGCAGACTGCGGACCATGTGCAGTGCTGGCTGCGCTACATCGATGATGTTTTCATCGTATGGCAGGGCTCTCAGACGGACTTTGGGCATTCATGGATGGATTAAACACCAATCGTTTTAATATTAAATTGACTTACACGTCTAGTTCTACTTGTGTAGACTTTCTTGATATTAAGATTATGGTAGATCCTTACAAACATCTGCAAACGGGTGTTTTCAGGAAGCTTACCTCTGTGAATGCTGTTACATGCCCAGTCCTGCCATTCACCTAGCAGAATTGGGGCCATCCCAGTTGGCCAGTTTCTATGCATGAGTCGCCTTTGCTTATCCGATCAGGACTTTTACGACCAATCTAGGGATCTTGGTGACCGTTTCTCAGCAAGGGGATACAGTAATAGAAGCATCAAGAGGGGTTTTGAGAGGGCTAGGAACAGCAATCGTACGGCCCTTTTGACCTGTCAGAAAAAGAAAAACAGGACCAGTCAGGGTCAGGTTAGATTTATATCCACCTTCAATAGTGAATGGGCAACCATGAGGAGGTGTCTTCAAAACCACTGTGACGTTCTTCGAACTGAACCAAACTTGTCAGAATATGTGTCCAACCACCCTCTGATGACATACCGTAGGAGCCCAAACCTAGCCGACATCTTGGTACATAGCCACTATACTCCTGTTAGCAGGAATACATTCAATTCCCGTGGACCACCTTTGGGCTGTTTTCCATGCGGGAATTGTATATCCTGCCGAAACATTGTGAGGACTACCACTTTTACATCAGCAGATGGCACGAAAACTTTTCATATCAAATGTCATATTACCTGCAATACTTCGCAGGTAATATATCATGCTACATGTGATTGCCCTAAGGTATATATAGGACTTACGTCACGCCAACTGAAAATACGTACCAGGGAGCATGTACGGGATATCCTGGCGGCCTGTGCAGTTACTGATATGTCACAACTCAAGACAATCCCGAGACACTATAAACTTGCCCATAATTGCAATCCTAAATAGTTTCAGGTTGGGGCATTCAGCATGTGACTTGTGGCATTAGGGGGGGTGACATCAAGCGTCTTCTAGCTCAACAGGAATGCAAATGGATCACGATTTTGGGAACAATGGCCCCTCACAGTCTCAATGAGTCTTTAGGGTTTTCATCCTACCAGTAGTTCTCTCTCCTGCCCCCCCTTTTTATGTATTTGATATATAGAATAATATTTTCTGTTTTTAACTTTTGTGTTGTTCTCTTTGCCTCTAGCATGTCTTTTTGATGCCTTATGCTTTGGTTCGGGAACCTTGGGTGACATTATCAGATTATACCATGTACCATACAGTATCCTTCGGGAATCTTGCTTTGGACTGATTCTCCCTTGCCCCTCTTCCCAGCAACTTCCGGGCACCTCCTGGATGCGACATTGTGAATTGGATGGAGATCTTTTGGGACATGCTCCCTTTGGGACTTACATTACATACTATGATCTATGTTTTATCTTTGATGTCCTTAGTATATACTGTATACAATCCACTACGCAATAGCAATGTTTTTCGCGTCCTTCTGTATATCTATTATAAGTTCTGATACTGTTGCTTAGTTTAGGCACCATCATGACATGCTTTTTCATTTTCATTTTTTAATTTTTGCCTTTGTATATTTATGTATAGTTATGATTGCCCCACATGGGTTTATTATAAGCTCTATATATGTTTTTGCCGCCCGGTCCTCTTGGTCGCCCTTTTGGTCTTTAGGACATGGCAATTTTTGATGTATGATCACTGACTCATTTGTATTGCCGGCCTTCCGTGTCTCTGCCTCTCAGCACTGCTGTGGGCGGTCCTGTGCTGCGGTCTGGCGCCGACTGCTGCGCATGACCGCACCATGAGTGGCGTCTGACTTGCAGTGACACATGGTTCGACATATACTGCGCATGCCCTAGCAGGACAGACCTGATTGGTCGGTTCCTAACCAGGTGACCGGAGAGCTGGGCATATTTAGAGGCAGTGAGTTCCTTGTGAAGCCACGCCCCCTGATGAAGCGAACATTCCGTTTGTGAAACGTATGTTTGGGACTGACCTGGTGTGTCCCAGTCTGCATCACCATGGGTAAGGGCTTTCCTCTGCACTGACCAATGTTTAGGGCTCTTTATATGAGCTCTTGGTGCAACTCTGTGTGCGGCTCTACTCTGACTTTCCCACATGGGATCTGGATATATGTGCAATGTTTGCGCCTGTTTATAGATGTATGTGAGTACACCCACTTAGTTGTTATCTTTTCTTTCCATGGTCTGGAACATGCCTGTTGGCAGGGTTTCAGTTTAATTTCTTTGCACTATTTATAACTGTGGGTGTCTCAGTATTACCTCTATTCTATCTGAGTGGCACATCATTGCCCCTATGATAGGGTCCACATTGTAACCCTCAGTACAATTAGGGACTATTAGTGGATTTGGTAAGCTCTACCCCTTATGGCTTGTATCTTTTCTGACTGTCTGGACTAAAACCAGGTCATTTCTTCACTCTAATAAGGTTGTGTCTTGTATGCTTTTATATTTACACTGTGTATGTAATGTCTTCACAGCCCGTCTTACTCATATGTGTCTGTTGTACTTTTTGAATAAAATTCATATTCTTGTAGTGGACTTGTTCTTCTCCTTTTTTGCCATATATACACAGTATGTATATAGAGCTATATCTATCTATGTTTATTTATACGTGCATATATTAGATAGCCACCAGCTGTTACTTTCTCTCTATGTAGCTACAGCCACATGAGCAATGATCTATATTATTATTTTGAGCCCTTTTTATTGAGAGCCCAGGTCAAACGTCTGTTTTCTTAAATGGCTTTTCACACATAGGCCTTTATGGACCATCCACGTTTATGATAACTGTTTTCCCATTTTATTGAAAGCGTCTCTACTTCGCTCAACCATCTGCATTCAATTTGATTCAGCAAATTAGACTGTCAGCTCTTTTGAACAAGAAATTGACATCACTAGAGCTCGGAGATGCATTAAACTAGTGTTAAGTACATAAAACATCATAGGAAGGCAGCAAGACTCACAGTGATTACATTATGGTTGCTTTTTGGACAGCACATAAGTTGCGATTAATGAAGGAGCCATTGGCTGAACAGCTGTTTTGTCCATTTCTTGTAAACTTGGCGCACACTGGATCTTGTCTCCGACACTGCTAATGTTCTTACATCACATGGATTCTGGCTTTTCTCAGCTGGACACAAACCTCTTCAATCTTTCACAAGAGAGGGGTTTTTTCTCAGTTGGGAACCACATCTCCTTCTAGCCTGGAGACATCTGTTTTATAACTATGAACACAGAATACAAGCATTTTGCATAATCAATCACACATTAAGAATTAACTAACATAGTGATGAACTGTTCCTTTTTTTTCCAGTGTCCCGGGAAAGTAAAGCTGTCACTTAAATGGATATTTATTACCATTCAGAAAAATTGCTTTGGAAGGAGAGAATGTCGTTATTGTGCTGAATGACACAATGTAGGATGAAAAGAATACACATATGTATTTAATATGTTGGTCAGCGTGGCTTCCTGTCATATTGGCCTCTCACAAGTGCTACTTTGGGATCTCATTTTTCAAGATGTTACTGATAATCAATGTTTCATCCAGTGGAACAAGTATAGGAACAAAATAAAAAAAACAGTAACCCGTAGCTACCCATGGCAATCCCTCACAAACAGGCTAACCGTACAAAAAAAATCATCCAGAAAAAACGGGCCACTTTTATCCATATGGCATCCGCGTTTTCGTAAATAACTTTGGAAAGACCAAATACAGTTTCCTTTGTTAATGCTGGCAATGTATCCATAAAAATTGGATGCTACATGGTTGCTCTTTACGGAATCTGATTTTTGGAGCACCCATAGACAGGGAGGTAACTCGTTAAACGGGGGAAAATGGGCAGTGCAGATGAAAAGTATATAATGGGTTAAAGAGGGAACAAAAGTCGTTACAGTACAGTTCTGTAAAGTGTAATTTATCCAAACAGGCAGTCTTCAGGCAATAGGGTCCACGAAGCAAAAGATGGCGCCAGCGACGGCCGGCGAGGGATTGGTCCAGTGAGGTCCTGTAGACGACGATCATCCGGGTCCCGGAGGCAGCGGTAAGTCTCTGGCACTTTCTGCAGGGTCCTCAGTCCATAGGTCGATATGCCAGAGGCGTACAGGCCACAGCATACTCTGAGCGCAATGTGGCTCAGTAAACAAAGACCAGGGAGTCAGGAAACAGTTCCACGGTCACTCACCAGGTCTCTTTTAGGCAGCAACGCGCGCAACACTAACGGGCCAGGAGCGCTTGGCAGCTTGCCCTGACGGCACCAACTGGCACAGGTCCTGTCTATGCTCACAGTCTCTGCGGATGTCAGTGGGGACGCTCGGGCGCGGACCTGCTACGGTACCCAAGGGACGAGCGCACACTTCTCCCTTCTGCGCGCTGTCTGTTCCGCCAAGTCTGACTGCTTCCATGCGCGCTGTCGCTGCTACAGCTTAGCGACGCCCCCTGCTTCCTAGTGCAAGAGTTTGTCCGGTCCCCTAAGCTTTCCCCCGGGCAACAGAGGAGACAGCCCGACAGTTCCGGACCTGTGCAGAGCAAGTACCCACCGCCTGGTCCTTCTCCTAAAGCTGTTTCATTATTGATTTTCAAATAGGAGAAATTCTCAAAGTTTCTCCTATTCATTACAATGATCATCATGGATGATTTTCACGGCTCATAGACTTGTATGGGTAAATTTTGATCTATAACTCCGATCACAAATAGACATGTATGTATTTTATCATAAAAATTACATTACAATACAGAAAGTCTAATTTGATCTTTTAATATTTATCCATTGCCGTTTTGTGCTAAGTATAAGTAAATCATGAAAATAAATAAGGCTAGTTTTCTACTTTTATGTAAATTAGCTAAATTATCTTGTTTTTTTAGTGCCCCTATTGATTTGTGCAATTTCATTTTTTCCCCCCTTCTTCCCCCAAACCACAATTTATTTTTTTTTGGCCCTAATACTG
>JARQOD010000004.1:480784809-480822012 GCA_033576555.1 Oophaga sylvatica
AAGAGAAGTTATTGTAAAGAGACTTTCTATATGTTGATAAAGTATTGCATGAGAAAGTGAATCTGTGTGATGAAAAAAGTTGAAATAAAACCCCCCTTGATCAACTTCGCTCATAACTTCATAGCTGTGTGTCTGAAACCATTACCTCCCCTCTATTGTGAAGATTAAATTAACAGTCGCCTGAGTAAGATTTCCCAGGGTTCAGAAAGAATCTGTTTCTTTATATCGCCTTCATATATGGTGGTATCATGCAACACGATTAAAGTGTGTTTTTTCTGAAACTCCACAATTTCAGAGTTAAGCAACATGGCGGAATCCTGCAGCCAGTCTTACAATTGCTGCCCTAGTTGTGCAGATGTTTATCGTAATTCCTCCAACCAACCATCTTACTCCAATTCTTCATGTTAATTATTGAAAGTGGTTGAAGTAAGGAGCTATTACTTTTACTGTAACCAGTTAGAGGTTTTATGCCCACGCTTATACGGATGGATTTTTTCTGCTTTTATGGCTGTTGCTGATGTAGGTTGCATGTACTATCCAGGCTACATTTCCGCTACAACCAGCTAAATAGGTTTGGGTTTTGTGTTTGTAACGCAAAAGGGATTATAGGATAAAGTACAAAGTATCACAAAGCAAACGTCATGATTTATGGAGTAACGTTTATTTCCCAAACCTTGTTAAAATCCATTTGCTCTGTAATAACAATTATCAAAAACACAAAATCACCCTAATACAATAAAAGAAAAATATGCCAAGCATGACTATATACTTCTGACTCTGGAGGAAGCCGTTCGTATGGTTCCTGAATCCAGTTTCTATTTTTTATGGTTCCAGTTGCAGCACCTGATTTATTTGTACATAAGCCCCAGATAATAATAAAAATAATTTAGCGTCAGGCATCCGCATGGGGGCGAAAGAAAAAAAAAACACATTAAAATAAAGATTTTTTTTTTTTTTTTCCTTTTTCTTAAAGTCAAAGACGGTTGCGTTTAGCTGCGGTTTCTTATCCTGAACACTGTAAAAAATCCGGCACAAAATATCCAGGAAAAAGGGAAAAAAATAAATTACAAAAGTGATTTTTTATTGATCGGTCGAGGAAATTGATGGGCAGAAACCCTGAGAAGGGAAAACCCATATTTTTTGGGACAACTTATGAATAATTTTCCAAGCTAGAAAAACTCCCCTTTCTCCTGAGGATGTGGCTTTGTTACCAGGTAGGTTTTTCTTTAACCCCGCCCCACCGGAAGGGTAAAAAGGAAAACAGCAATGAATTGAGGGGTGGAAAGGCCACTATGATTAAGTGCACTACTGTAAAGTGGAATCTCGAAGATGGGTAAGAATAGCCGAGTGTAGGAGTGAAGGTCACCAGAGGGAAAAAGGCATGAAATTAAAATTTAGCGTGGAAACATTTGTATTGCTGAACAGGGAAGGGATTAATGTAACATTTCTTCCCCTTTTTACTATTCTAGATTGTAAAACATGAACAATATGGAAGCTGATGAAAGGAGTATGTGTCCCGGCTTGGTGCTTTACATCAATGATATAGGGACTTTGTTATGAATGGTGAAAGCCCCATTTTCGTGTCCTGAAATAAATGGAAATATTTTTCAGGATGAAAGGGTTTATTCACAAAAAGCTAGTAACAGATTTTATGGAGGTTGCTTGTTAATGAGGGCAACTTCCCTCTTGTTTTTTTTTCTCTTGCTTAAAACCCCACAGAAAAATGCTAGATAAAAGAAAGGGTCCCTTTTCAAAAGTTTGCATAATTTAATAAATAAGCGAATAAAAGAAACGTTTTAATGTATCTTTAAAGAAAATCTTCCTTTCACTTTTGAGAAAATTCTCCACCGCTTCCTGAAAAATAATACCACGAGGTGTTAAATTTGTCAGCTCAAGACGAGACGCCCTAATGAACACAGGTTCAGCTGCCTATTGGTCTATGATGGGGGGAAAGGAGAGCAGGGTAAGAGGCAGAGTGAAGAAGGGGGACAGAGGGACACATGACTTATTGTGTACTGCTTTCTACCTCGGCTTTAAAATGTTTATCTCACCCAGTGTTGGAAACAGCGCACTGCTCCTATGCGTATTCTTCCTTTTGCGATCTGAACTGTATCATAGACACAGGGGAGCAGGATCCATATATTGTGTGCAAGTGAATAGGGCCCCATAGCGCTAATCTGTAAGTAAGTGTTTACCTCACCCCCAGCATTGGAGTACGCTTACTGTCAGCCCTGTTGTATTCGGCGTTTGTGCAGATTGTCATGTATACGCGCAAGAGGAGCAGGACCTCTATATTTGGTGTACTAGAATAGGTCAACCTAGCAGCAGTGTAAGGGTTTACTTCACCCCAGCATTGGAATCACGTTCACTGTCATACTGCAGTATTTGTCTTTCGTGCAGATTGAACAGTACTACTAGCACAGTGGAGCAAAAATCCTTATACTGTGTGTACTGTGAATATAAGCCATATAGCCACTAATCTGTAAGCAAGTGTTTACCTCACTCCGCGCTGGAATCACAGCTAAATTTCCGTCTGCTGTATTCGCCTCGTGCGGAACATTATATAAGGCCGGGAGCAGGAATCCTGTATATCTGTGTTACTGGATAGAAGCCCCATAGCACTAATCTTACCATTAGTCGACTCAACGAAACATAAAGAATACCGATGAGAGAAAATGCCGGATATAACTTATATAATGTCCAAAAATAGGTTTTCTTCAAGTAAACACATTCAGTTAGCAGGTCCAACCCTAAAGGGTACCAACCCTTTAATATGTTTTCAAAAAAATAGAGGCAGCACACATAAAGGAGAAAAAAAGTGTTTTGAAAGCCCTAATGGCAACGTTTCGTTAAAAAACTAACAACCCTTTCTCAAAATTGAAAAGGTTTTATTTTTTTTTTAACCAAAAGGTAGATTTACTGACAATTATTTTAAATTTTGGTGTGCTTCCCTTTTTTCTCTCTCTCTGTCTTTCTTATAATATACACAGTATGCAAAAATACCAAAACTCTTTGAAAGCACAAATAAACACAAGGTCAGAAATAACCCTGTGACAGTAGGACGACTTAAAAAGATTTGGCAAAAAAGAAGAACAAGCCATCAGGAATATGAATTTATTCAAAAGTACAAACGACAATATGGTAAGACGGGCTTGGGGAAGACCATTATATAACAGTGTAAAATAAAAGCATACAAAACAAATTAGAGTGAAGAAAGCTGGTGTTAGACCAGACAGTCAGAAAGATACAGCCATAAGGGTAGAGCTTACCAAATCCCTAATACCCTAATTTACTGAGGGTTAACAATTTGACCCTACTAGGGGCAATGATGTGCCATCGTGAATAAGGTTATAGACACCCACGTTAAATAGCGCCAAAATTATATGAAACCTGCCAACAGGAGTTCCAGACCATGGAAAGAAAAGATAACAACTAAGTGGGTGTACTCACATACATCTATAAACAGGCGAAACATTGCCATTATTCAGATCTCTGTGGGAAAGTCAGAGTAGAGGCTTACGGTTGCACCAAGAAATCTATAAAGATCCTAAACAGGTCGTGGAGAGAAAAGCCCATACCCATTGAGGCAGACGGGACGCACCAGCGGTCCCCAACGCGTTTCACGAACGGGGGGGAATGTTGTTCCCTCAGGGGCGTGGCTTAAAGAATCACTGCCTTAAAACGCCTAGACTCCGGTAGGTTAGGAACGGCCAACGGGGTCCGTCCTGCGAGGGCTGCGCAGTATATGTGAACCATGTGTACGCAAGTAAACGGGCCCCCCTTGTGGGTCTTCCCCCTTTTTTGCCTGTGAACAATGGCGTCCTGGCTGATAGACGGGATTCTTTAGGGATGATTGATTTTGGACCGCACCATGAGTCTTTCAACTGCTCCACCCTGGTGGTTTGGAGGCTGCAGATTCTTGGTCTGGCAGAAACTGGTGGCCCCACTGTGTTCTTGTGTTAGAGTTATTGGAGTACATTTTTCGCATAATTTTTTTGTGTTTGTGACACCTTTTACTTGCACCCAGCGCGGCACTGCCTGGGCGCGGCCTGTGCGCCCTCCTTTGCCGGACTCTTCCTCGGCCTTTGGGAGGGGAGGTCTTTGGTGGGGATGGTGCGCAGACTGCGGACCATGTGCAGTGCTGGCTGCGCTACATCGATGATGTTTTCATCGTATGGCAGGGCTCTCAGACGGACTTTGGGCATTCATGGATGGATTAAACACCAATCGTTTTAATATTAAATTGACTTACACGTCTAGTTCTACTTGTGTAGACTTTCTTGATATTAAGATTATGGTAGATCCTTACAAACATCTGCAAACGGTGTTTTCAGGAAGCTTACCTCTGTGAATGCTGTTACATGCCCAGTCCTGCCATTCACCTAGCAGAATTGGGGCCATCCCAGTTGGCCAGTTTCTATGCATGAGTCGCCTTTGCTTATCCGATCAGGACTTTTACGATCAATCTAGGGATCTTGTGACCGTTTCTCAGCAAGGGGATACAGTAATAGAAAGCATCAAGAGGGGTTTTGAGAGGGCTAGGAACAGCATCGTACGGCCCTTTTGACCTGTCAGAAAAAGAAAAACAGGACCAGTCAGGGTCAGGTTAGATTTATATCCACCTTCAATAGTGAATGGGCAACCATGAGGAGGTGTCTCAAAACCACTGTGACGTTCTTCGAACTGAACCAAACTTGTCAGAATATGTGTCCAACCACCCTCTGATGACATACCGTAGTAGCCCAAACCTAGCCGACATCTTGGTACATAGCCACTATACTCCTGTTAGCAGGAATACATTCAATTCCCGTGGACCACCTTTGGGCTGTTTTCCATGCGGGAATTGTATATCCTGCCGAAACATTGTGAGGACTACCACTTTTACATCAGCAGATGGCACGAAAACTTTTCATATCAAATGTCATATTACCTGCAATACTTCGCAGGTAATATATCATGCTACATGTGATTGCCCTAAGGTATATATAGGACTTACGTCACGCCAACTGAAAATACGTACCAGGGAGCATGTACGGGATATCCTGGCGGCTGTGCAGTACTGATATGTCACAACTCAAGACAATCCCGAGACACTATAAACTTGCCCATAATTGCAATCCTAAATAGTTCAGGTTGGGGCATTCAGCATGTGACTTGTGGCATTAGGGGGGGTGACATCAAGCGTCTTCTAGCTCAACAGGAATGCAAATGGATCACGATTTTGGGAACAATGGCCCCTCACAGTCTCAATGAGTCTTTAGGGTTTTCATCCTACCAGTAGTTCTCTCTCCTGCCCCCCCTTTTTATGTATTTGATATATAGAATAATATTTTCTGTTTTTAACTTTTGTGTTGTTCTCTTGCCTCTAGCATGTCTTTTGATGCCTTATGCTTTGGTTCGGGAACCTTGGGTGACATTATCAGATTATACCATGTACCATACAGTATCCTTCGGGAATCTTGCTTTGGACTGATTCTCCCTTGCCCCTCTTCCCAGCAACTTCCGGGCACCTCCTGGATGCGACATTGTGAATTGGATGGAGATCTTTTGGGACATGCTCCCTTTGGGACTTACATTACATACTATGATCTATGTTTTATCTTTGATGTCCTTAGTATATACTGTATACAATCCACTACGCAATAGCAATGTTTTTCGCGTCCTTCTGTATATCTATTATAAGTTCTGATACTGTTGCTTAGTTTAGGCACCATCATGACATGCTTTTTCATTTTCATTTTTTAATTTTTGCCTTTGTATATTTATGTATAGTTATGATTGCCCCCACATGGGTTTATTATAAGCTCTATATATGTTTTTGCCGCCCGGTCCTCTTGGTCGCCCTTTTGGTCTTTAGGACATGGCAATTTTTGATGTATGATCACTGACTCATTTGTATTGCCGGCCTTCCGTGTCTCTGCCTCTCAGCACTGCTGTGGGCGGTCCTGTGCTGCGGTCTGGCGCCGACTGCTGCGCATGACCGCGCCATGAGTGGCGTCTGACTTGCAGTGACACATGGTTCGACATATACTGCGCATGCCCTAGCAGGACAGACCTGATTGGTCGGTTCCTAACCAGGTGACCGGAGAGATGGGCATATTTAGAGGCAGTGAGTTCCTTGTGAAGCCACGCCCCCTGATGAAGCGAACATTCCGTTTGTGAAACGTATGTTTGGGACTGACCTGGTGTGTCCCAGTCTGCATCACCATGGGTAAGGGCTTTCCTCTGCACTGACCAATGTTTAGGGCTCTTTATATGAGCTCTTGGTGCAACTCTGTGTGCGGCTCTACTCTGACTTTCCCACATGGGATCTGGATATATGTGCAATGTTTGCGCCTGTTTATAGATGTATGTGAGTACACCCACTTAGTTGTTATCTTTTCTTTCCATGGTCTGGAACATGCCTGTTGGCAGGGTTTCAGTTTAATTTCTTTGCACTATTTATAACTGTGGGTGTCTCAGTATTACCTCTATTCTATCTGAGTGGCACATCATTGCCCCTATGATAGGGTCCACATTGTAACCCTCAGTACAATTAGGGACTATTAGTGGATTTGGTAAGCTCTACCCCTTATGGCTTGTATCTTTTCTGACTGTCTGGACTAAAACCAGGTCATTTCTTCACTCTAATAAGGTTGTGTCTTGTATGCTTTTATATTTACACTGTGTATGTAATGTCTTCACAGCCCGTCTTACTCATATGTGTCTGTTGTACTTTTTGAATAAAATTCATATTCTTGTAGTGGACTTGTTCTTCTCCTTTTTTGCCATATATACACAGTATGTATATAGAGCTATATCTATCTATGTTTATTTATACGTGCATATATTAGATAGCCACCAGCTGTTACTTTCTCTCTATGTAGCTACAGCCACATGAGCAATGATCTATATTATTATTTTGAGCCCTTTTTATTGAGAGCCCAGGTCAAACGTCTGTTTTCTTAAATGGCTTTTCACACATAGGCCTTTATGGACCATCCACGTTTATGATAACTGTTTTCCCATTTTATTGAAAGCGTCTCTACTTCGCTCAACCATCTGCATTCAATTTGATTCAGCAAATTAGACTGTCAGCTCTTTTGAACAAGAAATTGACATCACTAGAGCTCGGAGATGCATTAAACTAGTGTTAAGTACATAAAACATCATAGGAAGGCAGCAAGACTCACAGTGATTACATTATGGTTGCTTTTTGGACAGCACATAAGTTGCGATTAATGAAGGAGCCATTGGCTGAACAGCTGTTTTGTCCATTTCTTGTAAACTTGGCGCACACTGGATCTTGTCTCCAACACTGCTAATATTCTTACATCACATGGATTCTGGCTTTTCTCAGCTGGACACAAACCTCTTCAATCTTTCACAAGAGAGGGGTTTTTTCTCAGTTGGGAACCACATCTCCTTCTAGCCTGGAGACATCTGTTTTATAACTATGAACACAGAATACAAGCATTTTGCATAATCAATCACACATTAAGAATTAACTAACATAGTGATGAACTGTTCCTTTTTTTTCCAGTGTCCCGGGAAAGTAAAGCTGTCACTTAAATGGATATTTATTACCATTCAGAAAAATTGCTTTGGAAGGAGAGAATGTCGTTATTGTGCTGAATGACACAATGTAGGATGAAAAGAATACACATATGTATTTAATATGTTGGTCAGCGTGGCTTCCTGTCATATTGGCCTCTCACAAGTGCTACTTTGGGATCTCATTTTTCAAGATGTTACTGATAATCAATGTTTCATCCAGTGGAACAAGTATAGGAACAAAATAAAAAAAACAGTAACCCGTAGCTACCCATGGCAATCCCTCACAAACAGGCTAACCGTACAAAAAAAATCATCCAGAAAAAACGGGCCACTTTTATCCATATGGCATCCGCGTTTTCGTAAATAACTTTGGAAAGACCAAATACAGTTTCCTTTGTTAATGCTGGCAATGTATCCATAAAAATTGGATGCTACATGGTTGCTCTTTACGGAATCTGATTTTTGGAGCACCCATAGACAGGGAGGTAACTCGTTAAACGGGGGAAAATGGGCAGTGCAGATGAAAAGTATATAATGGGTTAAAGAGGGAACAAAAGTCGTTACAGTACAGTTCTGTAAAGTGTAATTTATCCAAACAGGCAGTCTTCAGGCAATAGGGTCCACGAAGCAAAAGATGGCACCAGCGACGGCCGGCGAGGGATTGGTCCAGTGAGGTCCTGTAGACGACGATCATCCGGGTCCCGGAGGCAGCGGTAAGTCTCTGGCACTTTCTGCAGGGTCCTCAGTCCATAGGTCGATATGCCAGAGGGCGTACAGGCCACAGCATACTCTGAGCGCAATGTGGCTCAGTAAACATAGACCAGGGAGTCAGGAAACAGTTCACGGTCACTCACCGGTCTCTTTTAGGCAGCACGCGCGCAACACTAACGGGCCAGGAGCGCTTGGCAGCTTGCCCTGACGGCACCAACTGGCACAGGTCCTGTCTATGCTCACAGTCTCTGCGGATGTCAGTGGGGACGCTCGGGCGCGGACCTGCTACGGTACCCAAGGGACGGAGCGCACACTTCTCCCTTCTGCGCGCTGTCTGTTCCCGCCAAGTCTGACTGCTTCCATGCGCGCTGTCGCTGCTACAGCTTAGCGACGCCCCCTGCTTCCTAGTGCAAGAGTTTGTCCGGTCCCCTAAGCTTTCCCCCGGGCAACAGAGGAGACAGCCCCGACAGTTCCGGACCCTGTGCAGAGCAAGTACCCACCGCCTGGTCCTTCCTCCTAAAGCTGTTTCATTATTGATTTTCAAATAGGAGAAATTCTCAAAGTTTCTCCTATTCATTACAATGATCATCATGGATGATTTTCACGGGCTCATAGACTTGTATGGGTAATTTTGATCTATAACTCCGATCACAAATAGACATGTATGTATTTTATCAGTAAAAATTACATTACAATACAGAAAGTCTAATTTGATCTTTTAATATTTATCCATTGCCGTTTTGTGCTAAGTATAAGTAAATCATGAAAATAAATAAGGCTAGTTTTCTACTTTTATGTAAATTAGCCTAAATCTATCTTGTTATTTTAGTGACGCTATTGATTTGTGCAATTTCATTTTTTCCTCCCCTTCTTCCCAGAGCCACAACTCTTATTTTTTCTGGCCATATATACATATGAGGACTTGTTTTTTTGTGAGACGAGTTGTACTTTTGAATGACCCCATTCATTTTACCATATAGTGTACTGGAAAATGGGACAAAAAATCCAAATGCGGAGAAATTGTGAAAAAACCCACAATTTTGAATTTTTTGGGAATTGTTTTTAAGGTGTACATTTAGTGGTACAAATGACCTTGCAATATGATTCTGTTGATCATTACAGTTACATCAATAACAGATTTTTTTTTTTAAATTTGATGGGCTTATTTTTTGAGGGACGAGACAACATTTTTGTTGATACCATTTTGGGATAAATCTGACCTTTTAATCTCTTGTTACACAATTTTTGAGAACTGTAGTGACCAAAAAACTGTAATTTTGGCGTTCTTGATTTTTTTCATTTACGATGTTCACCAATCGGATTATGTATTTTTATATTTTGATAGATTGGACGTTTCTGAACATGGCAATACCAAACGTGTATTTTTAATTTTTTTATTTTTATTTCTAATGGGGGAAAAGTGGGTAATTTAAGCTTATATGGTCTTTTCAAACCTTTTTTTTTTACTTTTCACTGTTCTTGTTAGTCTCCTTAGGGAGCTTGAAGGTACGATCATCTAATTGCTTGTGCTGTATACAGTAGTGCACACAGCTTTTCTGTATATAGTAAAAATCACGGTCTCCTTTGAAGTGTGACCACAGGCAGGGTTTCAGGGAAGCACCGTAATGACAAGCGTGGGGGTCTTCAGCAGATCCCCGGCTGTCATAGCAACCCATCTGCGACTCGCAATCACGTCACAAACGCGCCAATGGGTGCATGGAACGATACGCCCTCACGCCAGCACGTGCTAAATGCTGCTGTGAGCGTTTGACAGACGCATTTATCAGGTTGCATTTGCAGGCGGAGCTCCTCTCCAATTGCGATTATTAGAGGCATGTCCAGGCTGTAGCACACAGCCATAACCTGCCTGCAGGCCGCTGTTAGCCAGCGCCGACTCTCCCCGCCACCGCATTAAACTATACCAGTGTCTTAGACCCGGTACGGTTCAAAGCAATGATAGAGGAGAGCGTATCAGATGACGCTCCCTCTTCCATCATTCCCCTCTGCCTCTGACACTGCGGTTGCGTGATGACGTCATATCATCGCGCACTCAATGTGTGCCGGGCATACTGCAGCTGCTGAAACTGGAGCCGGGAGCAGCGCGGGGCATGAGGATAGGTGAGGATTGTGTTTTTGTTTTTTACATACTGTATATCAGTGAGTACTGGGGAAGGGGGCGTGTATTATATTCTATGGGGAGGTGGGCCATATTATATTTTATGGGGCTACATTATATTCTATGGGGGCGTGTATTATATTTTATGAGGGAGGATTATATCATACTCTTATGGGGCTACATTATATTTTATGGGGAGGTAGGCTGTATTATATTCTATGGGGCTACATTATATTCTATGGACGGCTGTATTATATTCTATGAGGGAGATTGTATCATACTCTTATGGAGCTACATTATATTCTATGGGGAGGTGGGCCGTATTATATTCTATAGGGATAAATTATATTCTATGGGGGGCTGTATTATACTTTATAAGGGAGGATTGTATCACTCTTATGGGGCTACATTATATTCTATGGGGAGGTGGCCCATATTATATTTTATGGGGCTACATTATATTCTATGGGGGGGCTGTATTATATTCTATGAGGGAGGATTGTATCTTACTCTTATGGGGCTACATTATATTCTGTTATGAATGTTTTAGAAATGAATTCTGAGCAGAAGCTCCCTCTGGTGGTTACAAACAGTACTGAACCATTCAATGAGGATTGGCAATCGGGAATCACGGACTGGCTGGATATAAGGGAGGTTTCCCCCCATCATGGTTGCCGGTGATCAATTGTTCTTATCTCAACGTTGTTTCCTGGTTCACTTGGAAGCTTGCTGAGTCTTGCCTCTTCTCCTGCTCTCAGATAAGATATTTTCTGTTTTTTGTTTTTGTGCTTGTCTTTTGCATATTTCTCTGCATTTCTGTGAGGTTGGCCAGGTTCCCCTCCCCGGGGGGCTTGGTCTCCTCTCGGTTCCTCTGGAGCCACTCTTGTTTGTTCATTTGCCTTTTCCAGTTTTTTCTGTGGCTGCGGCTTAGTTTTGTTACACCAGAGAACTATTTTAGGTGGTAGAGGTCGTGTGATCTCAGGTGTTTTTGCAATTAGTAGCGTTGTTTTTTTTTTAGGGTTTTGGATTGCAGTAAGAATCCTTCCTATCCTTTTCTGTCTAGGCAGATTGGGCCCCAGCGTTTGCTCATACTATTTTCTGTCTGTGTCTGTATTTCCTCTTGTCTAACCGTCATTACATGTTTGGGGGCTTCCTATGTTCTTTGGGGATCTGCTCCGGGGCAGATAGCTTTCCTCTTTCTATCTTTAGGTGTAGTTAGCCTCTCAGGCTGTGACGAGGCATCTAGGACTAACGTAGGAACGCTCCATGGCTGCCTTTAGTTGTGGTGGTTAGTCAGGGTACTGCAATCCAGTAGATTCCAACCTCTCTGGTAAATTGCCGTTTTTGTCTGCTCTCCTCAGCTACCAAAACATAACAATATTCTATAGGGGGCTGTATTAAATTTATTATATTCTATGAGGGTGATTGCATCATACTCTATGAGGGACTACATTATACTATATGAGGTGGCTACATTGTATTCTATATCCTCATATTACATGGAGGACTATAGGGAGTGTATTATACTATATGGTGAACTATAGGGAGTGTATTATACTATATGGAGGACTATGAGGAGCGTGTTATACTATATGGAGGACTGAGCAGTGTATTTTAATATATGGAGGACTATGAGGAGTGTATTATACTATATGGAGGACTATGGGGAGTGTATTATACTATATGGAGGACTGAGCAGTGTATTTTAATATATGGAGGACTATGGGGAGTGAATTATACTATATGGAGGACTATGGGGAGTGTATTATATTATGTGGAGGTCTATGGGGAGTGTATTATATGGAGGACTATGGGGCACAGTATATTATATGGAGGACTAAGGGGTGTGCATTTTACAATATGGAGGACTGTGGTGCACATTATACTATGTGGAGCACTCTGGGGTATATTATACTAAACAAGCAAAATGCTGCATATCCATTGAGTGATTGGATTGTTTATGCTGGAACAAACATCATTATTCTCAGCAGCACATCGCTGGTGTAAACTGTAGATGTGCTGCTGATACTGCATGATACTGTAAGGGGACAGAGTGATCTAATAGTGATTGTTCTATTCCCATCATTCTTTCTCAATTGGTGTAAAGAGGCCGTTAACCAAGCGTCGAGCGACTTCAAGTTGATCACACTCGTTTAGCGGCTGGAACTCAGCGCATGTAAATACAACAAATTCTTCTGTGTGATGTGCAATATGTTAGCATTTGGGGCCCCATTTTAAACTTTTGCCTAGGTCCCCACTTTGCCTAAAACTGACCCTGATTGCCTGGGTATGGGGCGGGCACACCCCTTGAGTCCGCTCCATACACCCATTTCCGACTTGCGCCGTGCATGTACGGCAGATGTCATGTACTGATTAAAGGGAACCTGTCAGCAGGATTTCACCCACCCTCCCCCAAAAAACATATTTATATGCGCATGTAACTTTTTCAATAATTTTATATGGACAGTCTGTTTTTCCATTATGGAGAAATCAGCGTTTGCATTGATATGCAGATGAGACTGTAGTTCTAAAGCCTCTGTCACTCCAGCTCTATTTCCCACCCCGCTCCTTCTCCTCCTACTTGACTGACGGCTGTATTGCTGAAGTCACCCAGCACAAAGGCTGTCAGTAAAGCAGGAGGAGGCACCTCTGGGTGGGGAATAGAGCTGAAGTGACAGAGACTTTAGATGTTCAAGCCTCATTTGCACAGGAACTCAAGTGCGGATTTCTCAGTAACTAAGGAACGGACCAGACATGTAAAGTTATTAATGGACTAGTCTTCGAAAGAGGTACATGCACATAAAAATATATATTTTTTGGGGGAGCAGTGAAATCCTGCTGTCAGGTTCCCTATAATTACAAGGCTAACATCTCTTCTCTGGTGAGCAACCAATACATCAAGCTCTGCTGTCATCTTCTTTACTAGATAAATAGAAGACCAGTGCCTTAAATGGACCCTGAGGTGACTGTTACTATAGTCCACAGGTATATGTGCTTTTGTATATGTTATCTGCTAACTTACAAACCCTGTCCTCTGCTGTAACATTTTTATATATGATAATATGTGAATATTTTGCCTTTCCAAAAAGTATTTCCAAACTTACAACATCAGGTTTGAAAACATCTGGAGGGAGACATAAAATACATCACATGGAGAGGTTGCAGAATTTACCAATGGCATTCAGAATTGGAGCTCCAAGAAATTTTACAGTTCCTGCCTCAGTCTAAGGGTATGTTTCCACAATAAGGAAACACTCCGGATTTGCTGCATGTTTGGCGCTGTGCGTTGGCGCAGCACCAAACACACAGCGTCCAGATGTTACAGCATAGTGGAGGGGATTTCAAGAAATCCCGTCTCCACTATGCGTAAAAATACGCAGGCGGAAGACCTGCGTTTCCGGACATGCGGCGCGTCTTTTCAGACCGCAGCATGTCCTAGCGTTCTTTTCCGGATGTGTTCCGGAGGTGTCCGGAACACATCCGGAAAGAGCGCGCGTCAGAAAGGGGCGGGGCTTTGGGCGGTGCGGAATTTCCGCTCCGTCCAAAGCGCTGTGGTTCCGGACCGTGGAACCACAGCCTAAGGCTACGTTCACACGTTCTGTATTTGGTCAGTATTTTACATCAGTATTTGAAAGCTAAAACCAGGAGTGGGTGAAAAATGCAGAAACAGTGACGTGTTTCTATTATACTTCTCTTCTGATTGTTCCACTCCTGGTTTTGGCTTACAAATACTGATGTAAGCTACTGGCCAAATACTGAACGTGTGAACGAGGTCTAACAGAAGGAAGAAGTTGTACCTCTTCCATGGATTACACAGTATGTTTATTATTTTTTTCTGATCCTTATCAAGAATATAGGTGGTGACTTCCCTATGACCACAAAGATCAAGACAACCAAGGCATTGTTCTAGGTTACAACATGCAACATACAATCCAGTAAATGTAATCTAGTATTGCAAATATGACAAATGGACTGTTGTTCACTATTAATGAAAAGTATAACACACAGTCTCTCTCATTTTTGTAATCAAAACATTAGCCGAACTATAGAGTTTTCCTTGAACAGTAAATTGATTTATGTTTTTTTTTTCTACTGGACTTTTTTCAATTTTGTACCAATTTAAAACTTCAGAACATGATACAACATAATGTTCCAAATGCAACATCACATAGTTATTTAGAGTTTGGTTATCATGGCAATCCATACAACGATGTTTTTGTTATTTTGTTATTCATTTCTTAATAGTTACCTACTTGGAAGTGGAGGTGTGAGAGCTCCTTTACATGGTGATTTGATGACATTTTTATTCATGATGCTCAGCTGTATGGCACCATCATATTTCTCAGCACTTTACCGACGTTGTCATCACTGTCCCCATTGAGGCTCATAATCTAAATTCCTTATTAGTATGTGTTTGGATTGTAGGAGGAAACCCACACAAACATGGGGAGAACATACAAACTCAATGCTGCAAAGCAACAGTGCCAACCACTGAGCCACCATGCTGCCCATCTGTAAAGGTAATCTGTCAGTAGGATCAACTCCTTTAGGGCTCATACTCACTGGAGACAAAAATGGACGATTGCAAGCCGATAAAAAAATCGGATTGCAATCGGACCAATGTTATTCAATAGGGGACTTCTCATTTGCGATTTATTTCTCAGCTGAAATCGGTCTGAGAAAAAAATCGCAGCATGCTCCGATTTGCAGCGATTTTGGCATGATAATCGCTAATGCAAGTGAATGGATGCGATAAAAAATCGGACAGCACTCGCACCCTGCGAGTGCTGTCCGATTTATACGCACCAGTGTCCTTTGAAAAGCCGGCAAATCATCCCTGGCTACTGTAAAATCACAATGACAGCTCACAAAACACTACATATATACAGTCATGGCCAAAAGTTTTGAGAATGACACAAATATTAATTTTTACAAAGTCTACTGCTTCACTTTTTCTAATGGCAATTTGCATATACTCCAGAATGTTATAAAGAGTGATCAGCTTAACAGCAATTACTTGCAAAGTCAATATTTGGCTAGAAAATGAACTTTATCCCCCAAAACACATTTCAACATCATTGCATCCCTGCCTTAAAAGGACCAGCTAACCACTTTTCAGTGATTGCTCCATTTACACAGGTTGGGTGTTGATGAGGACATGGCTGGAGATCAATCAGTCATGATTAAGTAAGAATGACACCACTGGACACTTTAAAAGGAGGCTGGTGCTTGGCATCATTGTTTCTCTTCTGTTAACCACGCTTATCTCTAAAGAAACACGTGCAGTCATCATTGCAATGCACAAAAATGGCCTAACAGGGAAGAGTATCGCAGCTAGAAAGATTGCACCTCAGTCAACAATCTATCGCATCATCAAGAACTTCAAGGAGAGAGGTTCCATTGTTGCCAAAAAGGCTCCAGGGCGCCCAAGAAAGACCAGCAAGCGCCAGGACCGTCTCTTAAAAGTGTTTCAGCTGCGGGATCGGGCTACCAGCAGTGCAGAGCTTGCTCAGGAATGGCAGCAGGCAGGTGTGAGTGCATCTGCACGCACTGTGAGGCGGAGACTCTTGGAGCAAGGCCTGGTCTCAAGGAGGGCAGCAAAGAAGCCACTTCTCTCCAGAAAAAACATCATGGACAGACATATTCTGCAAAAGGTACAGGCAGTGGACTGCTGAGGACTGGGACAAAGTTATTTTCTCTGATGAATCCACTTTTCGATTGTTTGGGACATCAGGAAAACGCCTCATTCGGAGAAGACAAGGTGAGCGCTACCACCAGTCTTGTCTCATGCCAACTGTTAAGCATCCTGAAACCATTCATGTGTGGGGTTGCTTCTCAGCCAAGGGAATCGGCTCTCTTACACTCTTGCCTAAAAACACAGCCATGAATAAAGAATGGTACCAGAATGTCCTCCAAGAGCAACTTCTCCCAACCCTCCAAGAGCAGTTTGGCGATTAACAATGCCCTTTCCAGCATGATGGAGCACCTTGCCATAAAGCAAAGTTGATAACTAAATGACTCATGGAATAAAACATAGAGATTTTGGGTCCATGTCCTGGAAACTCCCCAGATCTTAATCCCATTGAGAACTTGTGGTCAATCATCAAGAGATGGGTGGACAAACAAAAACCTAAAAATTCTGACAAAATGAAAGCATTGATTGTGCAAGAATGGACTGCTATCAGTCAGGATTTGGTCCAGAAGTTGATTGAGAGCATGCCAGGGAGAATTGCAGAGGTCCTGAAGAAGAAGGGTCAACACTGCAAATATTGACTTGCTGCATTAACTCATTCTAACTGTCAATATAAGCTTTTGTTACTCATATGTTTGCAATTATTATATTTCTGTCTGTGATAAAAACATCTGTCAAACACACATAAAAACCAGAGGGCAGCAGATCATGTGAAAATATAATATTTGTGTCATTCTCAAAACTTTTGGACATGACTGTACACATATAATACATATATATATATATATATATATATATTTACATGTCATTGTGACACATATATATATATATATATATATATAAAATTTATAGTTCATACACTTCTACATACTATAATAGCCGTTAATTCAATTGCCGGCTTTTGTGAAATTACAGACCCGACATGAAATGACACATGGTTTACATACAGTTAACCATGTCATTTCATGTAGTTTGATATATGGTTTTCACTAACAATTACATGAGTATATGTGTGCAAAATTTCATACAGCTAGGGGTTAATTAAAGGTGTAAATTCGTTGAAAAAAAATGTGTGAGCGCCCGCGCTATTTTCTCAACCAGATAAAGCCAGCGAGTGGGGGCAGATAATAATAGCCTAGGGAGGGTGCATTTATTTTGTGCCCCCCCTGGCTACTAACATTCGCCCCCAGCCACCCCAGAAAAGGCAAATCTATAAATAGATGCGCCCTTTCTGGCACTTTGCCGGTCTATTCCCATTGCCCTGTAGCGGTGGCGAATGGGTTAATAATGGGTTAAAGCCACCTTGCTATTGAAAGGTAATTTTAAGCCAGGTTAATAATTGAGAGTTGTCAATTTGACAACTCTCAATTATTAATCCTATTGAAGGAAATAAAAAAAACACACACACATGAAGAATAAATAATTTTAATGAAATAAACACACATTTTTTTAACCATCGTTTATTTAACTGGTAATCCTTGTGAAGCCCTGGATCTCCTGTAATAGAGAAAAAATAATAAAACAATATTATTCTTACCTATCCGGTGCTCTGTCACATGCTGTAATCCTTCACAAAGGGTTAGCTAGCTTTCAGCCAAGCAGCACAGCTAATGCTTGCCGCTGAGCTGAAAGCCCCCGAATGAATGAGCTAATCTCCGGCCCGACAGGAGAGGAACTGATTACTGTGTGAAGCTTCATTGATTG
This sequence comes from Oophaga sylvatica, assembly GCA_033576555.1. NCBI lineage: Eukaryota > Metazoa > Chordata > Amphibia > Anura > Dendrobatidae > Oophaga > Oophaga sylvatica. The sequence goes on from JARQOD010000004.1 coordinate 480,802,569, forward strand.
CTTCCCACTGTAATCAGTTCACTTCAGGTCAGCCGGGGACACCGCACAGCATCAATGACGTCAGAGGGAGTCCCGGCTGACCTGAAGTGAACTGATTTCTGTGGGAAGCTATCAATTAAGCTTGGCACAGTAATCACTTCCTCTCCTGTTGGCCCGGAGAGAAGCTCATTCATTCGTGGGATTACAGTTTAGCAGCAAGCATTAGCTGTGCTGCTTGGCTGTAATCCTGTTAACCCTTTGTGAAGGATTACATCGTGGGACCTGACAGAGCACCGGATAGGTAAGAATAATGTTGCTTTATTATTTTATTTTTATTACAGGAGAACAAGGGAATCAAGGATTACCTGTACAATAAAAGATGGTCAAAAACTCTGTGTTTATTTCATTAAAATGATTTTTCATTAATGTGTGTGTGTATTTTTTAACCATTTCATACAATAGGATTAATAATTGATAGTTGTCTAATTGACAACTCTCAATTATTAACCTAGCTTAAAATCACCTTCCAATAGCAAGGTGGCTTTAACCCATTATTAACCCATTCGCCACCGCTACAGGGCAATGGGAATAGACGGGCAAAGTGCCAGAAAGGGCAAATCTTATTATAGATTTGCCTTTTCTGGGGTGGCTGGGGCTAGATGTTAGTAGCCAGGGGGGCACAAATAAATGCACCCTCCCTAGGCTATTATTATCTGCCCCCACTCGCTGGCTTTGTCTGTCTGGTGGAGAAAATAGCGCGGGAGCCCACACATTTTTTTTCAACGAATTTACACCTTTAATTAACCCCTACATGTGTGAAATTTTGCACACATACACTTATGTAATTGTTAGTGAAAACCATATATCAAACTACATGAAATGACATGGTTAACTGTATGTAAACCATGTGTCATTTCATGTCGAGTCTGTGATTTCACAAAAGCCGGCAATTGAATTAGTGGCTATTATACTATGTAGAAGTGTATGACCTATATATATACACAAAAAGCATATAATTATATATATATATATATATATATATATATAAAAATTATATGCTTTTTGTGTAAAATTTTTTTTACAATGTGATTTTTACATGATTTTTTACATAGAGATAACTGCTCTATGAAAAACGTCATGTTAAAATCGCATTGGATACAGATGGAAAACGGATGGAAAACGGATGGTGCGATTAAAAATCGCATACAAGTCGCATGACAATCGCATGACAATTGCATATATTTGGACCGTTTTTTCCATCCAGAAAACGGACCGTTTTTTTTTCCACAAATGGGTATGAGCCCTTAGACACATTTTTGCAGTGAGATCAGAGCTAATACAGTACATAAGAGCTACACTGACAAGCAAAAGGGTAACAATGTTTTGAACTTTTGTTTTTCAGGCTCCATATCTCACCATTCACCTCTGCTTCGAATGTGAGACTACCATAATTTTAAAGACAATCATCTTGGATATCTCATACATAAATTTGACTTGCAACTATTTTGCATATGATTAGTTATGCAGATTCTTGTCATGTCGCTGCGTTGTTACTGTTTTGTGTGTGACCAGCGGTGATGTAGTTAAGGTTACCGCTGGTCACTGCAACCACGTTCTCACACTCAGCTCATTGTGGTCCGGCTGGCATGGTGAGTGGTCGCATCACTGATGTGACTGCTCACCAAGCCATTCGGATTGTCATGAGACATGGGGTTAATGGATTATCAATGGAAAGATAAGTACATCTTTGCTTTTTTTTTATTTTTCTTGAATAAATGGGTAAAAGAAGGTTGTGTAGAATTTATTTCAAGTAAAGGACTTTACTCCATCAGTGTCTTAATTTTGACTATGAGTTAGTAATGGGGGTGTCTTATAGACTTCTCTCAATTACTAACCCTAAGATGAAGTCAGCTGCCATAAAACGTCTGACATTAATCCACTTGCCACTGAACCAGGGCGAGTGGGAAGATCGTGGCTAAGTGGAAAGATTTGGTGCATCTTATGGATGCAACATTTTTGTGACAGCTAAAGGCTGATGTTCTTAGTCTTAGAGGAGGCAAATATCCATGGCCCCATCTTAGGCTATTAACATCACCATCCACGGGTCTGCCCATCAATAAATCCCATATCATTAGACTTCCTTCACCGAACTTGATAGTTCCTTCAATTTCTCGATCCTTTAGCCCTTTTTTCACATTTGCACGTATCAGAGCCTAGTCTGTTGACTTTTGTCTCATCTTCTACTGTCCACTTTTCATACTGTTTTGAAAACTTGAGCCAACGCTTCTTATGATGATATTGAAGTTGAGACTTCACCTTTTTTTGGGCCTCCATTCCAGACTTGTGGAACCTGCACGCATGGTGCTTGCATGGATGTCTGTGATTTCACTATTATGAAACATATGAGCCACCTCCACTGCATTATTCCAATTGTCATGGCACTCACATAATGTAGTCTGGCAATTTTCTTGGCCAAGAGCCTTCAATCCATGAGCTGGATGATGCTGTTTCTCTTTTCTGAGGAAATCTTCATTGCTGCTCCTCGATTTTCTCGACTTTTCACTTGTGAGTCAACCTAATAACACACTGAGCTATTATGGAATGTGAGAACAGGTTGTACTTTGTAGTATACAGTAAGAAAAAGATTTTTCCACAACAAGGAGCAAAATAGTAACAATGCAGTGCCATAACAAAAATATGTATAACTAATCATAAATAGTTTCAAGTCAAATTTATGTATGAGACAGACAAGATGATTTGGTAGTCTCAACAGTAGTTGATGGTAAGATATGGAGCCTGAAAGTCAGTAGTTCAAAACATTGTTACCCTTTTGCTCATCAGTGTAACACAGTACAGCAGAAGTGAACTTTGTCTCATTACAAACATTAGCAGCAGCACTAGACATCTCAAACTGCTGGCAGCTGTGCTGCAGAGCTGTGCCTGATTATAACCAGCACATTACAGCAGAGTTGAACCTTGTCTCATAACAAACACAACAAGCTCATTGGCAGCTGTCTTCTCACAGTGTTGTCAGCTCTGCTGTACAGCCTTTTCTCCATACTGGCTGCCTTTGAGATGGAAGCTGAAGCACTATGAGAGGACTGCAGCTGCAAATGTGTTTGTAATGAGACAACATTCACTTATGTTAGCTCTGATGTACAGTGTTTGTCCTGTTCATTATAGGAACAAACAAAAGAAAGCAACTGTGAATGGATTGATTATTAGATGCACTCCAACAGAGCCTGGCAGTCCCCACTTACTATAATCAGCACTGTCACATTTCTGTCCATGTGTCCAGTAAATTTCACACCTAAGTTCTTGTTCTCATGAGTCCACATGGAGGCTGTGTCCCCAGCCTTCCTCTTTGCCCTAAGATCAAGCCTAGGGATGAACGAACCTGAACTGTAAATTTTGGGTTTGTACTGAACTCTGAAAACGGACTTTTGACACGATGTCCGGTTTGCTGTTCAAATGCCTAATAAAGTTTGTTGAAAGGCTGCAACGCAACCAATCAACAAATTTTTAGGCTGTGGGCACTTCCGAAGCCATCACAGCCATGCCAAGTATTTGGCATGACTTCGATTGGCCAGCGCACGATTTGACCCGGTCTGTATAAACGCCGGCTCCAATCTGCTCTTATAAATGCAGGTACAGGATGCAGCTGGAGTGAGGGACAGAATTAGGCTACGCACTCTACTAAAAAACCTCTTTGTGTACTCTGCACGTGTCTCAGTGAGAGTACTGTGCCAAAAAGCTGCTGTGTGTGCTCTGCAGTCTATATATATGGGAGTACTGTGCCAAAAAGCCAATCTATGTACTCTGTGACAATATCTGTGGGAGTACTATGCCAAAAAGCCTCTGTGTGTACTCTGCAACCACACTTGTGGGAGTACTGTGCCTTTAACCGTCTGTGTGTACCCTGCACCATCATCTGTGGGAGAATTGTGTTTTTACGTTTCTGTATGTACTCTATACCCCAGCTTTGGGAGTACTGTGCCTCTAACCCCTTCGCAATCTTGGGTTTTTCCGTTTTTGAGTTTTCATTTTTTGCTCCCCTTCTTCCCAGAGCCATAACATTTTCAATTTTTCCATCAATATGGCCATGTGAGGGCTTGTTTTTTGTGGGACAACTTGTTGTAATTTTGATCGACACCATTGTTTTTGCTGTATAGTGTAATGGAAAACGGGAAATAATTCAAAGTGTAGTGAAATTGCAAAAAAAAGTGCAATTCCACAATTGTTTTTTGTTTTGCTATTTTACCATGTTCACTACATGCTAAAACTGACCTGCCGTTATGATTCTCCAGATCATTACAAGTTCATAGATACCAAACATGTATAGGTTCTTTTTTATTTAGGTGGTAATTGGTAAATAGAAAATCCAATACTTAGAAACCGGCTCACAAGTTATGGCTTTAGGAAGAAGGGGACTAAAAAATAAAAATGAAAAAATTTAAATTGGCTGCGGCGTGAAGGGGTTAACTGATCAGGTTGCAATCAAGGCAATCACCTTGGCGGGATTGTGACAAGATTACCAAATGTATTTGCATGAGCAAGTTCGTTATGACCAGGGCTGTATTTGCCACTAGGCACTTGAGGGCACGTGCCTAGGGCGGGACTCTTCGGGGGGCGGCACCTGAGCATGTTTTTTTTTTTTTGTTTTTTTTTAAGTCCGGGGGCTTGGCCCCCCCTTTGCTTCCCTCCACCTAAACCCCCCCGTCATCATACTCACCTCCTCCTGCTGCCTGCAGCTCCAATGGTCCAGCACCGACATCTTCCTGTACTGAGCGCGCGGTCACTGGTGGCACGCTCATTAAGCTCATGAATATGGACCCCACTCCACTCTCATAGGCGTAGCATCCATATTCATGACCTTAATGAGCGGTACCACCAGTGGTCCGCGCGCTCATACAGGAACAGGATGTCAGCGCTGGATCATCGGAGCTGCAGGCAGCAAGAGGAGGTGAGTATGATGATGGGGGAAAGAGCAGGGAGGGCAGTGAATGCTGGGGCTTGGGGGGCAATGAACGCTGGGGCTGGGGAGGCAGTTAACGCTGGGCTGAGTGAGCACTGGGGCTGGGTGAGAACTGGGGCTGGGGGGGCAGTGAACGCTGGGTCTGGAGAGGCAGTTAACGCTGGGGCTGGATGAGCACTGGGGCTGGTTGAGCACTGGGGTTGGGGGGCAGTGAACGCTGGGGCTGGGGGGGCAGTGAACGCTTGGGCTGGGTGAGCACTGGGGCTGGGGGACAGTGAACGCTGGGGCTGGGTGAGCACTGGGGCTGGTGGCGCAGTGAGTGCTGGGGCTGGGTGAGCACTGGGCTGGGGGGGCAGTGAGTGCTGGGGCTGGGTGAGCACTGGGGCTGGGGGGGCAATGAACGCTGGGGCTGGGTGAGCACTGGGACTGGGGGGGCAGTGAACGCTGGGGCTGGGTGAGCACTGGGGCTGGGGGGGCAATTAACGCTGGGACTGGGTGAGCACTGGGGCTGGGGGGCAGAACGCTGGCTGGGTAGCACTGGGGCTGGGGCAGTGAACGCTGGGCTGTGTGGCACTGGGGCTGGGGGGCAATGAACGCTGGGGCTGGGTGAGTGCTGGGGCTGGGTGAGCACTGGGGCTGGGGGGGCAGTGAACGCTGGGGCTGGGTGAGCACTGGGGCTGGGGGGGCAATGAACGCTGGGGCTGGGTGAACACTGGGGCTGGGGGGCAGTGAACGCTGGGGCGGGTGAGCACTGGGGCTGGGGGGGCAGTGAGAGCTGTGTGGCAGAGAGCGCTGTGGGGGCAGTGAGCGCCGTGGGGAGTGAGTGCTGTGGGGCAGTGAGCGCTGTGGGGCAGTGAGCGCTGGGGGAGAAGTGAGCGTTGGGGGAGAAGTGAGCGCTGGGGGCAGTGAGCGCTGTGGGGCAGTGAGCGCTGTGGGGCAGTGAGCGCTGTGGGGTCAGTGAGCGCTATGGGGCAGTGAGTGCTGGGGGAGAAGTGAGCGCTGGGGGAGAAGTGAGTGCTGTGGGGAATGAGCGCTGAAGTGGGGAATGAGCGCTGGGGTGAGGAATGAGCGCTGGGGTGAGGAATGAGCGCTGGGGTGAGGAATGAGCGCTGAGGTGGGGAATGAGCGCTGGGGAGAATGAGCACTGGGGAGAATGAGCTCTGAGGTGGGGAATGAGCGCTGAGGAGAATGAGCGTGGGAGAATGAGCTCTGAGGTTGGGAATGATCGCTGGGGTGGGAATTAGCACTGAGTTGGGGAATGAGGGCTGGCGAGAATGAGCTCTGAGGTGGGGAATGAGCGCTGGGGTGAGGAATGAGCGCTGGGGAGAATGAGCTCTGAGGTGGGGAATGAGCGCTGGGGTGGGGAATGAGCACTGAGTTGGGGAATGAGCGCTGGGGGAATGAGCTCTGAGGTGGGGAATGAGCGCTGGAGAGAATGAGCTCTGAGGTGGAGAATGAGCACTGGGAAGGAATGAGCGCAGGGGAGGAATGAATGAGCGCTGGGGTGGAGAATGAGCGCTGGGGGAATGAGCGCTGAGGTGGGGAATGAACGCTGGGGGAATGAGCGATGGACTAATGTAAAAGAGGAGGTTGGACAGAAATGACATCACAAATCTTTTTTTTTCTCTTCAATAACATCTTTATTTAGCTTACAAAAAGGCATACAAATCCGCATGTAAAAAACGCATCAAATATGCACCTGCGTTTTCTGCCAAGAGATGCGGATTATGTACGGAAACTTCTGCAGACAAATCTGCAATGTGTGCACATACCCTAAGGCTATGTTTCCACGTTCAGGAAGCGCTGCAGAGAGGATACAGCTCCGTCCTAAGCTTTGCCGGCTTTTGTACGCGCGGTGATTCCACATGTGTTCTTTGAACCGTGTGGAATCACCGCATCCTATACATAGGTCGGTGTTATTTATTTTGTGTAGACTGAGCGTCTCCGCGAGATAAATAGAAATGCTGCGGTCTAGAAAGATGCTCCACATTCCACATGTGCATATACGCAGGTCTGCCACCTGCATCTTTGTAAGCATAGTGGATATGGGATTTCATAAAATCCCCTCCACTATGCTGTAACATTTGGACGCTGTGGATTGGACTCTGCGGCTGTTCTCAGCGTCCAACCCGCAGGGTTTCCTGAACGTGGAGACGTACCCTAAATACAGTACAGTCCAAAAGTTTGGACACACCATCTCATTCAAAGATTTTTCTGTATTTTCATGACTATGAAAATTGTAGAATCACACTGAAGGCATCAAAACTATGAATTAACACATGTGGAATTATACATTACACTTTACAAAAAAGTCTGAAACAACTGAAAATATGTCTTATATTCTAGGTTCTTCAAAGTAGCCACCTTTTGCTTTGATTACTGCTTTTCACGCAGAAAAGGTGAACGGATGGACTCTACATGCCTAGTTCCCACGGTGAAGCATGGAGGAGGTGGTGTGATGGTGTGGGGGTGCTTTGCTGGTGACACTGTTGGGGATTTACTCAAAATTGAAGCAGTGAGCGGTCCAGCTCACCCCAAACCATTTCGATTGGGTTCAGGTCTGGTGACTGTGGAGGCCAGGTCATCTGGCGTAACACCCCAACACTCTCCTTCTTGGTCAAATAGCGCTTACACAGTCTGGAGGTGTGTTTGGGGTCATCGTCCTGTTGAAAAATAAATTATGGTCCAATTAAACGCAATCCGGATGGAATAGCATGCTGCTGCAAGATGCTGTAGTAGCCATTCTGGTTCACTATGCCTTCAATTTTGAATAAATCCCCAACAGTGTCATCAGCAAAGCACCCCCAAACCATCACACCACCTCCTCCATGATTCACGGTGGGAACTAGGCATGTAGAGTCCATCCGTTCACCTTTTCTGCGTGCAAAGCAGTAATCAAAGCGGGGAAGACGTTTTGCACGTTCAGTTGTCTTGGGTAGTGTTCAGACTAAATTTTTGTTGACTGTTACCCTGATTTGCTCCCTGTCCACATTTTCTCCTCAGGCTTTTGTTGATTCGGGAGCAGCTATTAACCTGATGGATTTTGATTTTGATAAACGTTGTGGGTTTCCCTTGATACCCCTACGGAAGTCTATTCCCATACTGGGGATCGACTCTACCCCTTTAGCTGAGAATAAACCCCAGTTCTCTACTCAGGTGATAATGATGGTTGAACCTGATCATCAGGAGAGTTGCAAATTTTTGGTGCTATATAATCTGCATGACATTATTGTACTGGGTTTCCCTTGGTTACAGTCTCATAATCCTGTTTTGGATTGGAAATCTGTGTCTGTAACCAGTTGTGGCTGCCAATGTGTTAATGCTAACACTCCTGTTTTTTCTGCCTCCCCCCAGGCTCAGGATGTTCCTGACTTTTTGACTGATTTTTCTGATGTGTTTAGCGAAAGTAAATCTGCATCCTTGCCCCCCATAGGAGCTATGACTGCGCTATTGAATTAGTGCCTGGTAGTAAATTCCCTAAAGGTCGCCTTTTTAACTTGTCTGTACCTGAACATGACGCTATGCGGTCTTATATCAAGGAGTCATTGGAGAAGGGTCATATCAGACCATCCTCTTCACCCTTGGGTGCCGGTTTTTTCTTTGTGGCCAAAAAGGATGGTTCATTAAGGCCGTGTATTGATTATCGTCTCTTGAACAATATCACTGTGAAATATCAATATCCGTTACCCTTGATTTCTGACCTGTTTTCCAGGGTGAAAAGTGCTACTTGGTTTACCAAGCTTGACCTCAGGGGGGCATATAACCTTATTCGCATTAAGCACGGGGATAAATGGAAGACGGCATTTAATACCCCAGAGGGGCATTTTGAGTACCTAGTGATGCCCTTTGGGCTCACTAATGCTCCTTCCGTCTTCCAGTCCTTCATGAATGACATTTTCAGGGATTTTGTGGATAAATTTCTGATTGTTTATTTGGATGATATCTTGATTTTTTCCAATGATTGGGACTCTCATGTGAAACATGTTCGGACTGTGTTCCAGATTTTGAGAGAGAATGCTCTGTATGTAAAGGGACCAAAGTGTATTTTTGGCATACAGAGGATCTCATTTCTGGATTCATTTTGTCCCCATCTGTTATTGAAATGGACCCGGTCAAGGTTCAGGCCATCTGTGATTGGGTCCAACCTACTTCATTAAAGGCTCTTCAGAGATTCTTGGGTTTTGCCAATTTTTATCGTAAATTTATTGGTAATTTCTCTGTTATTGTTAAACCATTGACTGATTTGACCAAGAAGGGTTCTGATGTGGTGAATTGGCCTCCTGAGGCAGTTTCTGCGTTTCAGGAACTTAAACAGAGATTCACTTCTGCTCCTGTTCTACGGCAGCCTGATGTTTCTCTGCCATTTCAGGTGGAGGTTGATGCCTCTGAAATTGGGGAAGGTGCCGTTTTGTCCCAAAGAGATCCAGAGACCTCTAAAAGTAACCCTTGTGCCTTTTTCTCTCGAAAATTTTCTCCAACTGAACGTAATTATGACGTGGGTAATCGGGAGTTATTGGCCATGAAGTGGGCTTTTGAAGAGTGGAGACATTGGCTGGAGGGAGCCAAACATCAGGTGGTGGTCCTCACGGACCATAAGAATCTGGTTTATCTGGAATCAGCCAAGCGACTTAATCCTAGACAGGCCAGGTGGGCCTTGTTTTTCACACGTTTTAATTTTGTGGTTTCCTTTCTTCCTGGCACTAAGAATGTTAAAGCGGATGCCCTCTCGAGGAGTTTCCTTGCTGACTCTCCTGAGTTATCTGATCCTACTGTTATTTTAAAAGAGGGTGTAGTTCCTTCCGCCATCTCGCCCAATTTGAGACTGGCTCTGGAAGGGTGTCAGGAGGATAAACCCGAACTCTGCCCTATTGGGAAATTGTTTGTCCCAGACCGGTGGAAAAAGAGTGTGATGTCTGAGATTCATTGCTCCGCATTGGCCGGTCATCCCGGAATTTTTGATACCAGAGACTTGGTTAGTCGGTCCTTTTGGTGGCCTACTTTGTCTCGTGACGTCAGGGAATTTGTGCAGTCCTGTGGGACTTGGTCTCGCTCCAAGCCTTGCTCTCGCCCTAGTGGTTTGTTGATGCCATTGCCTGTGCCCAAGAGACCATGTGTTATGTTTCGGTAGCTGAGGAGTGCAGGTAAAAAAGGCAATACACCAGAGCAGTTGGAATCTATGAGATTGCAGTACCCTGACTAACCACCACAACTAGAGGCAGCCATGGAGCGTTCCTACGTTGGTCCTAGACGCCTCGTCACAGCCTGAGAAACTAACTACACCTAAAGATAGATATAGGAAAGCTATCTGCCCCGGAGCAGAACCCCAAAGATAACAGAAAGCCCCCAAACATGTAATGGCGGTTAGACAAGATGAAATACTGACACAGAAAGAAAATAGTATGAGCAAACGCTGGGGCCCAAACTAACTAAATAGAAAAGTATAGGAAGGGTACTTACTGCAATCCCAGAAAACCCTGAAAAGCACCAACTCTACTAATTTCAAAAATACCTGAGATCACACGACCTCTTCCACCTAAATTAGTTCTCTGGTGTAACAAAATCAAAACAGCAGCCACTGAAAAAACTGGAAAAAGCAAATGTACAAACATCAGTGGCTGAACTAAACTGAGAGGCAAAAGCCCCCGGAGGGGACCCTGAAGGCCCCCACAGAAGTGCAGGACAAAATGCAAAAATATAGCACAAAAACAAAAAGAAGAAAATGTCTTATCTGTTAGCAGGAGATGCAGACACGACACAGCAGGCTACAAGGGAAACAGGAATGAAGGATTCAGACCAGAACAATTGATCACCGGCAACCCTGATGGGAAGGTGACTCCCTTATATAAGACCAGTCAGTAACACCTGATTCCCAGTCCTCACAATCTTCACTGGACCGACTAGCACCGCTTGTAACCACCAGAGGGAGCCTCTGCTCAGAACTCATCTCAAACCCATTCACAACAGTACCCCCCCTTGAGGAGGGGTCACAGAACCCTCATTTGAGCAACCAGGTCGGTCAGGATGAGTTCTATGATACGCACGGATAAGTCTCCTAGCATGGATGTCCGAAGCAAACACCCAAGAATTGTCTTCCTGACCATAACCTCTCCATTTAACCAAATACTGGAGTTTCCGTCTAGAAAAACGAGAATCTAATATTTTCTCAACCACATATTCCAGATTGCCCTCAACCAAAACAGGGTCAGGAGGCACAGCAGCAGGAACCACTGGCTCAACAAACCTCTTCAACAAGGACTTGTGGAACACGTTATGGATCTTAAATGTCCCTGGAAGAAGCAAACGAAAAGAAACAGGATTAATAATCTCCATGATCTTATAAGGTCCAATGAACCTAGGCTTAAATTTAGGAGATGCTACTCTCATAGGAATATTCTTTGAGGACAACCAGACCAAGTCCCCACGTTTAAACCGAGGACCATCAGTCCTATGCCGGTTAGCAAACCGCTGGGCCTCTCCTGAGAGAGGGACAACCTCTCCACTACCTGGTCCCAAATCAGTTGCATACGCTCCACAACAGAGTCAACACCTGGACAACAGAAGCCTCCGTCTGTCCTGAAGAAAATCGAGGGTGAAACCCAGAATTACAGAAAAACGGAGACATCAAAGTGGCAGAGCTAGCCCTATTATTAAGAGCAAACTCAGCCAAAGGCAAAAAAGAGACCCAGTCATCCTGATCAGCAGACACAAAGCATCTTAGATAAGTCTCCAATGTCTGGTTTGTTCTCTCAGTTTGACCATTGGTCTGAGGATGAAATGCCGAGGAGAAAGACAATTGAACACCCAGTTTAGAACAAAAAGTCCTCCAAAATCTGGAAACAAACTGGACTCCTCTGTCAGACACAATGTTCTCAGGAATGCCGTGTAAACGAACCACGTGCTGAAGGAACAACGGCACCAATTCAGAGGAGGAAGGCAACTTAGGTAATGGCACAAGATGTATCATTTTGGAAAACCTATCACAAATTACCCAGATGGTGGTCATTCTCTGAGAAACAGGAAGGTCGGAAATGAAATCCATAGAGATATGGGTCCATGGTCTCTTGGGCACAGGCAATGGCATCAACAAACCACTAGAGCGAGAGCAAGGCTTGGAGCGAGAGCAAGTCCCGCAGAACTGCACAAATTCCCTGACATCACGAGACAAGGTAGGCCACCAAAAGGACCGACTAACCAAGTCTCTGGTACCAAAAATTCCGGGATTCCCAGCCTATGCGGAACAATGAATCTCAGACATCACACTCTTTTTCCACTGGTCCGGGACAAACAATTTTCCAACAGGGCAGCGCTCGGGCCTATCCTCCTGACACCCCTCCAGAGCAAGTCTCAAATTGGGCGAGATGGCGGAAAGAACTACACCCTCTTTCAAAATAACAGAAGGATCAGATAACTCAGGAGAGTCCGCAAGGAAACTCCTCGAGAGGGCATCCGCCTTAACATTCTTAGTGCCAGGAAGAAAGGAAACCACAAAATTAAAACGTGTGAAAAACAAGGCCCACCTGGCCTGTCTAGGATTGAGTTGCTTGGCAGATTCCAGATAGACCAGATTCTTATGGTCCGTAAGGATCACCACCTGATGTTTGGCTCCCTCCAGCCAATGTCTCCACTCTTCAAAAGCCCACTTCATGGCCAATAACTCCCGATTACCCACGTCATAATTACGTTCAGTAGGAGAAAATTTTCGAGAGAAAAAGGCACAAGGGTTACTTTTAGAGGTCTCTGGATCTTTTTGGGACAAAACGGCACCTGCCCCAATTTCAGAGGCATCAACCTCCACCTGAAATGGCAGAGAAACATCAGGCTGCCGTAGAACAGGAGCAGAAGTGAATCTCTGCTTAAGTTCCTGAAATGCAGAGACTGCCTCAGGAGGCCAATTCACCACATCAGAACCCTTTCTGGTCAAATCAGTTAATGGTTTAACAATAACCGAGAAATTACCAATAAATTTACGATAAAAATTGGCAAAACCCAAAAATCTCTGAAGAGCCTTTAATGAAGTAGGTTGGACCCAATCACAGATGGCCTGAACCTTGACCGGGTCCATTTCAATAACAAATGGGGACAAAATGAATCCCAGAAATGAGATCCTCTGTACGCCAAAAAGACACTTTGATCCCTTCAAATACAGAGCATTCTCTCTCAAAATCTGGAATACAGTTCGAACATGTTTCACATGAGAGTCCCAGTCATTAGAAAAAATCAAGATATCATCCAAATAAACAATCAGAAATTTGTCCACAAAATCCCTGAAAATGTCATTCATGAAGGACTGGAAGACGGAAGGAGCATTAGTGAGCCAAAAGGGCATCACTAGGTACTCAAAATGCCCTTCAGGGGTATTGAATGCCGTCTTCCATTCATCCCCGTGCTTAATGCGAATAAGGTTATACGCCCCCCTGAGGTCAAGCTTGGTAAACCAAGTAGCGTTTTTCACCCTGGAAAACAGGTCAGAAATCAAGGGTAACGGGTATTGATATTTCACAGTAATATTGTTCAAGAGACGATAATCAATACATGGCCTTAATGAACCATCTTTTTTGGCCACAAAGAAAAAACCGGCACCTAAGGGTGAAGAGGATGGTCAGATATGACCCTTCTCCAATGATTCCTTGATATAAGACCGCATAGCGTCATGTTCAGATACAGACAAGTTAAAAAGGCGACCTTTAGGGAATTTACTACCCGGCACTTATTCAATAGCGCAGTCATATCTCCTATGGGGAGGCAAGGATGCAGATTTACTTTCGCTAAACACATCAGAAAAATCAATCAAAAAGTCAGGAACATCCTAAAGCCTGAGGGGAGGCAGAAAAAACAGGAGTGTTGGTATTAACACATTGGCAGCCCCAACTGGTTACAGACACAGATTTCCAATCCAAAACAGGATTATGAGACTGTAACCAAGGGAAACCCAGCACGGTAATGTCATGCAGATTATACAGAACCAAAAATTTGCAGCACTCCTGGTGATCAGGTTCAAACCTCATTATCACCTGAGTAGAAAACTGGGGTTTATTCTCAGCCAAAGGGGTAGAATCAATCCCCAGTAGGGGAATAGACTTCTGTAGGGGTATCAAGGGAAACCCACAACGTTTAGCAAAATCATAATCCATCAGGTTAATAGCTGCTCCAGAATCAACGAAAGCCTGAGCAGAAAATGAGGACAGAGAGCATATCAGAGTGACAGTTAATAAAAACTTAGTCTGAACACTACCCAAGACAACTGAGCGTGCAACACGTCTTCCCCGCTTAGGGCAGACTGAAATAGCATGAGAGGCATCACCACAGTAGAAACATAACCCATTGCGCTTTCGAAACTCATGACGCTGTGCCCCAGACACCACTCTATCACACTGCATGGGTTCAGAAGCTGGTTCACAAGGCAACACCATTCCACGCATACTTCTCCGCTCACGCAAACGTCTGTCAATTTGAATCGCTAATGACATAGAATCATTGAGACCAGAGGGGACAGAGAATCCCACCATAACATCCTTTACATTATCTGACAGACCCTTCCGGAAAAGGGCTGCCAAAGCGTCGTCATTCCATTTGGTCAGGACTGCCCACCTGCGGAATCTCTGACAGTATAACTCAGCGTCATCAGGCCCCTGATTTAATGCCAACAAGGCTTTTTCAGCTTGATCAGTGACATTAGGCTCATCGTACAATAACCCCAAAGCCTGAAAAAATGCATCAACATCACTCAAAACAGGATCCCCAGGTGTCAGGGAAAAAGCCCAATCCTGAGGATCGCCGCGCAGGAGAGAGATGATAATTTGAACCTGCTGCGCTGCGTTTCCTGAGGACTTAGATTTTAAGGCAAAAAACAATTTACAATTATTTTTGAAATTCTGAAACTTAGCTCGATCCCCTAAAAACAAATCTGGCATGGGGATCCTAGGTTCCACAACAGGCAACCTAGCAAGATAAGCAGCAATACTCTGAACCTCAGTGGCAAGCTGATCCACACGGCCAGACAACTGTGCAAACTCCATTGGGAGAATAGATCCTCCCCAGCACCCAGAGATACAGAGGGAAAAAAAATGCAACAAACAGAAAAATATCTCTGACAACTCTGACAACCTTTTTTCTTTCACAATATTTTTTCCCTTCTGTGAGTATCATACAATTTTCAATTTTTGGGCCGGTGATACTGTTATGTTTCGGTAGCTGAGGAGTGCAGGTAAAAAAGGCAATACACCAGAGCAGTTGGAATCTATGAGATTGCAGTACCCTGACTAACCACCACAACTAGAGGCAGCCGTGGAGCGTTCCTACGTTGGTCCTAGATGCCTCGTCACAGCCTGAGAAACTAACTACACCTAAAGATTGATATAGGAAAGCTATCTGCCCCGGAGCAGAACCCCAAAGATAACAGAAAGCCCCCAAACATGTAATGGCGGTTAGACAAGATGAAATACTGACACAGAAAGAAAATAGTATGAGCAAACGCTGGGGCCCAAACTAACTAAATAGAAAAGGATAGGAAGGGTACTTACTGCAATCCCAGAAAACCCTGAAAAGCACCAACTCTACTAATTTCAAAAATACCTGAGATCACACGACCTCTTCCACCTAAATTAGTTCTCTGGTGTAACAAAATCAAAACAGCAGCCACTGAAAAAACTGGAAAAAGCAAATGTACAAACATCAGTGGCTGAACTAAACTGAGAGGGCAAAAGCCCCCGGAGGGGACCCTGAAGGCCCCCACAGAAGTGCAGGACAAAATGCAAAATATAGCACAAAAACAAAAAGAAGAAAATGTCTTATCTGTTAGCAGGAGATGCAGACACGACACAGCAGGCTACAAGGGAAACAGGAATGAAGGATTCAGACCAGAACAATTGATCACCGGCAACCCTGATGGGAAGGTGACTCCCTTATATAAGACCAGTCAGTAACACCTGATTCCCAGTCATCACAATCTTCACTGGACCGACTAGCACCGCTTGTAACCACCAGAGGGAGCCTCTGCTCAGAACTCATCTCAAACCCATTCACAACAGTATGGACCCATATCTCTATGGATTTCATTTCCGACCTCCCTGTTTCTCAGACAATGACCGTTATCTGGGTGATTTGTGATAGGTTTTCCAAAATGATACATCTTGTGCCATTACCTAAGTTGCCTTCCTACTCCAAATTGGTGCCTTTGTTCCTTCAGCACGTGGTTCGGTTACACGGTATTCCTGAGAACATTGTGTCTGACAGAGGAGTCCAGTTTGTTTCCAGATTTTGGAGGACTTTTTGTTCTAAACTTGGTGTTCAATTGTCTTTCTCCTCAGCTTTTCATCCTCAGACCAATGGACAAACTGGGAGAACAAACCAGACATTGTAGACTTATCTGAGATGCTTTGTGTCTGCTGATCAGGATGACTGGGTCTCTTTTTTGCCTTTGGCTGAGTTTGCCCTTAATAATAGGGCTAGCTCTGCAACCTTGATGTCTCCATTTTTCTGCAATTTTGGGTTTCACCCTCGATTTTCTTCAGGACAGACGGAGGCTTCTGTCTGTCCAGGTGTTGACTCTGTTGTGGAGCGTATGCAGCAGATTTAGGACCAGGTAGTGGAGAGGTTGTCCCTCTCTCAGGAGAGGGCCCAGCGGTTTGCCAACCGTCATAGGACTGATGGTCCTCGGTTTGAAGTGGGGGACTTGGTCTGGTTGTCCTCAAGAAATATCCCTATGAGAGTTGCATCTCCTAAGTTTAAGCCTAGGTTCATTGGACCTTATAAGATCATGGAGATTCTTAATCCTGTTTCCTTTCGTTTACTTCTTCCAGGGACATTTAAGATCCATAACGTGTTCCACAAGTCCTTATTGAAGAGGTTTGTCGAGCCAGTGGTTCCTATGGCTGTGCCTCCTGACCCTGTTTTGGTTGAGGGCAATCTGGAGTATGTGGTTGAGAAAATATTGGATTCTTGTTTTTCTAGACGGAAACTCCAGTATTTGGTTAAGTGGAGAGGTTATGGTCAGGAGGACAATTCTTGGGTGTTTGCTTCGGACATCCATGCTAGAAGACTCATCCGTGCGTATCACAGAGCTCATCCTGACCGACCTGGTGTTAGGGTCTGCGGAACGCACCAAATATAAGATGTTGAGAGGTGCGTTCGCAGCCCGGGGTCCACCGTGCAGGCGGAGCCTGCTGCTAGTAAAATGGCGTAAGAAGCAAACTCTGTTATCCCGCAGAGTCGCCAACATAAACGCCGTAACGCGCTGTGGCAATAAGTGCGAACTCTGTTACTCCACAGAGCCGCTAGAAGGAGAGCCGCAGCGCTATATGGCGATGTGTGCGAACTCACTAAACACAACTGAGTCGCAAAGAAAACACGCTTGGGCGCTGTCTAGCGTTGAAAGCGAACCCTGTTACGTCACAGGGCCGCTGAGAAAAAGTGCTGTGTCCTGTCAGGCTCTCAGGTACACAGTTAAGTGCTAAGCGTACATAAAGCGTGATCATGTGCTAATGTCCTCGCGGGAGTCACCCGCAATCTATGGCGTCTGAACGCCAGACCCTGAATACGGCAATCAAAACTCCTCACCGGTTATGCCGGTAATCTAGGGCATCTAGGACGCCGACCCTGACCAGCTAGCACACCAAACTCCTCACCGATTAAGTCGGTATTCTAGTGGCTTATTTCAGCCGGGTCCCTAACCACACACACACATGACCACACTGGCGCATAGCATACAATGGTTGATATTAGCGCATGGCGGCCCAGCCATGCTACCCTTTTATAGTAACAGCTACAGGACCTGCCAGAAACAAGGACCAATGAAGCTTGTTCCAGAACAACAGTAGTCACAGGACCTTCCTGGCAGACCAATAGGAGCTGCTGCAGTACCTGAGCATGTGACCCCTGATCTCCAATGAGAGATCTCACTCTGGGCATGCTCAGAAGGGAAAACGCAGGACTTTGTCCCAAAGACGAAAAAATAACCGTGTGCACAACCAAGAAGGTGCCAGAGTAGGTTCCCAAACCGTATCTAATAGAAAATGAACTCGGCACTCAACTTTAGTATAGTGAGAATAAAGATTTTTATTCACAGTAGTAACACGAAACGTTTCGGTCCTATATCATGGACCTTCATCAGTCACTACATTTATAAAAACAGAAGAAAAAAATTATATTAACAAAATAAAGTATGTACAATCAAAATTTTGGTCAATAGTAAAGGTAGAGAGTAGTTGTATACAATGCTTCAGGAGATTTAGGGAGCAATCATAGGTCAGAGTTGTATCAGAGGTATCACAAAGGCAGAAAGAATATATATGGTGAGGACATACCAGATACTACTGGGAAGGGGGTTGATCCACATAGGGAAGAAAGAAAGGGCTGGATATAGCTGTAGGTGAAAATAAGATAAACGTAAGTGCCGATATACTTTTATGTATAAGTAGATTTTGTGCCTATGCCTGTAGATGTGACATACCCTGTGTTGGTGGGGTGAGATGAGGAAGAGGACAATGCCTCTATTGCACTAGTAACCTGTAGAAACAGCGCAAAACATAGATACCATAAATATCACAACTATCAATATGATGGTGAAGCGGTGGAGCCGCTATACTTGTCTGTGACTGACCTGTTGTGAAGGAGTCCGGTAGTGAGGATAGGTCTCTGCATTGGACGCGGTGTCCACCGCTAGTCTGAGTGCAGAGAAAGCTAGAAAGCAGCATGTATATGAGAGGAAGAGGCGGGACTATAGTGTCAGTCTAACAGAGCATCAGACAGGAAGTGAGGTGGCAGGAAGTTAATGGACATGTGTTCCAAGTGAATACTAGGTAACCAGAGGCCTCCTACAGGTGGGAGGAGTAAAGGAGCAGCGTGCTGATGGAGATGCCCACAGGATGACGTGGCAGCATTATAGTATTAATACAAGCGGCTCTAAAGTGATGAAAGAGAGGCATGTTAGTACAAGCATAAAGGAGTTTACAGCAATAAATATTGCGATCTTATACATTAGCTTAAAGCGATAACATAACAGGCTTGCAGCATCAGTATGCGTCAAAAGGGGCATAACAGTAATATGAGTACTGATTTAGTACATTATCATAAGGACAGTATGGAAGACAAATCTGCAGGCAACAAGGATAATAAATAAACCACCTAACAGAGATCAAGCAGCATGTGGTAAATGACAGGTGATGTGTAAACATCTGTATGCATCATTTATAAGTAAAAGGGTGTCACAGCAAAATTCATATTGGTATAGTGCGTTATCAGAAGACAGTATGGGAAAATGGGAGCACGGATTATTAAATAAATAAACCCTGGCTGAGATCAACATATCATGTGGTTTATGGCAAGTGATGTATAAAAAAGGGGGGGTGGGGGAATTATAGCCTCAGTGGTCATATGCAGAATTACATGAAGGAAATAATCCCTATTCACGATTAAGACCTTAGGTGATAGAGTGTCTGGGTGTGTATCCATACGCCTCACTCCTTTTCAATGCGGGCGGTGCCCGGGGGGTAT
>JARQOD010000004.1:480822112-480844856 GCA_033576555.1 Oophaga sylvatica
AATGAAGGCAAAATATATGCCAAAAATTTCTAAGCAGAAGAAGACAAAGGCAGTGTATGGGGTGAGTCCTTTTCCTCCTCTGGTGCCCCAAAAAACCCTGATGCTGCTGCAGGCTAAACTGAACGGGGACAAATACTTTTAAAAAATTAAAATTTTGTGACAGCAAAAACGGAAGGATAAAAAACCCAGAGTTTTACAGATTAAAGTAAAGGAATGTCTGTCAAAAATAAAATATGATAAAAAGGGGATGAATAGGAAAAAGATGAAGAAGTAGAATATGAAGAATAAAAAACTGTTTAATAAGAACAATATAAGTAATGTTAACAAAAAAAAAAAAATTAGCAAGAAGTTTTAGAAGATTAAGAAGGTAAAGAAAAAAATTTAATTTTGTTGAAAAAGTGTTTGGGGGGCTAAAGATTATGAAGGAAAAGTGTGTGAAAATTTAAAAAAGGTGAAGAGCATGGAAGTTGTAAAAACAGACATATTTGAAAAAATAAAAAAAAGGTTTAAAAACATTGTCAATTTCTTCGTCAATCCAAACGTATTTAAAAAAAAAGAAATATTAATGTTTTTTCCTTTGCATTGTTTAAAACATTATTTTTTTTAAGTCCCTCAACCCCCCCCAAAAAATTTCTACATTACTCTTTGTTTTTTTCCTTCATGTACAATTAACCAACAAGGCAAGAAGGGGTTTTTTTTTTTAAATTTCCCCATTTTTGTTCCCATAGATTACATTTTTTTTCCCGGGTTACGGTTGGGGTATCGCCGATATTTTTTGGGTATCGGGATCCCTTTCCCGTTTCCCCATACTTTTGGTTATGGGAAAAAATTATGCTCAACTCTAATAAAAAATCCAGTATACAGTCGCCTACCTGCTTACAGTAAGGGTGAAGTTCCACAGAAACTTGAAGAATATCTTGCTGTAGTTTTTTTTCAAAAATTTTGGAAATTTCCCCCCCCGGCCCCGCGTGCAGATAAAGGAAAACCCAATATACAAGTGGTAAGGGGCAAACCCTTTTGAAAAAGAAGGGAAAACGTGTTCCCCGAAAACCTTTTTATAAACCCAGAACAAAAGGGATTGCCGAGAGAAAGAACCTACTCTCCCGTGAAAGGGGGACTTTTTTTATCCCCCATCTTCAAAACAGAGTGCCAGGTAAACCCCCAAAAAAAACTCCAAATGAGCTATGGAACTGCGAGAAGCCCCAACCTTTAAGCACCTAGGATATTTGGGAAACAAAAGTTTGTGTATGTTCCCAAAAAAAAATTTTTTCCAAAGGGGGAAACACACGCAAAGCAAGGGTCCGGGTTTTTCTATAGCGAAAAATCAAAAAGGGATACGAATCCCGCACCCAGAGAAACCCAAAACAGTAACAATCAGCAGAGATGTAGTGGGGTTGATGAAAAACTCGTATCACTCAAAAATTCCCTGAAAAAAAAACAAAAAAACCCCGATGGCACATCCAGCTAATGTGAACTAGGTGCAAACCAAAGGGGGGCTCCCCCTGTAAAAAAATACGAGAAAAAGGGTTTCACTCAAAAAATGCTAAAACATTTACAACATTGAATACATGAAAAATTTTAAAACCAAAAGGGGTTTTGGGGGAAAAAAAAAATTTTTTAAAACTTAGTATAAACATTTTTTCCCAAAAATTAAAAAACCCCCAACCATCGCCAAAGGGACTGGAATGCAATTAAGAGAATTCTTCAATATCTTAAAGAAACTCAAGGGCTAAATCTTAAGATATCTGCATCAGGAGATCTCACTCTCAGAGGTTATGTGGATGTTGATTGGACTGGAGATTCAAGTGATCGGAAATCAACAAGTGGTTACTTGTTCAAGTTAGGAGAAAATTCAATCTCTTGGTCCAGCAGAAAACAAGTATCAGTCGCATTATCTTCTACAGAAGCAGAATATATGTCTGCTGCTATGCAAGTCAAGAAGTAATTTGGTTGAAACAACTTTTGGAAGATTTCGACAAGCCATTAGCTCAACCAACAGTTATCTATGAGAACAACAAAGGATGTATTAAACTTTCCAGCAGTGAGAAGATTAGTGCAAAGACTAAGCACATTGATGTAAAACATCACCACTTAAGTGACTTAGTGGAACGTGGTGTACTTGAGTTTGTTTATTGCGAGTCTGACAAGATGATAGCTGATGGTATAACAAAGCCATTAACAGGAGCCAAGTTTGTGGACTTCAGAACCACAATGGGACTAACAGGATAAGTAGTTGTTGAGTGGGGGTGTTGGAATATGTTTGGTGCAACAACTGCTTTCCTGTCTGAGTGTTTAGTTGCTAGATTTGTATGCTGTTTATAAAGTTAGAACAAAAAAACCTCCCAGAGGCTCACACAGGGAGCATGTGACTGTATTTCCTGTTTTCCTGTGTCTGTGTATGAGAGAAGAAGCCTGCTGTAGATGCTGCACAGATAGAGGCACACAAATGATTTATTCCTGATCTATTAAGCTTATCATATATTGTTCCTGTATGTTCCTGAATAAAGAAGCTCTGTTGTCACACGCTTGGAGAGTATCCGGAATAATCTGCTGCCAACAATAAATTCTTCCCATTCTTGTTGTCGGATACCACTATTTATGTTCCCTCCTATATTCCACATGTTGTTGTAAGTTAGATTCTGTGCTCCTTGTGGCCGTCTTCAGCTCTTCCAGGCACCGCTCCGGTTTCATGCCACGATCTTGTGGTCGCATCTTCTGACTGACCAGAAGTCAGAGGTAATGGACACAAGCTCTCAGTGTAAGTCTATGAGAACCTCGTTGTGGCCTCGCTCTGGCTCCCATAGTCTTACATTGAGTAGTGACTCTCGATTCGTTCAGCAAACACTGGAGCCATCTGGCAAGATATAACCTGCAGAACACTACTATAGCAATGGCAATAACAGATTAAGACAGTGCCAAGTATAAGATTAGGTGCAGGGAACTTATAGTAGTGCCACCGATACAGTGGTAAAATAAAAAAAAGTGCTGGAGTGGTGCTTTAAATGAGTTTTCCCATCATAAAAAAGTGATTTCGTATCACTAGGAATGGTGCTGTGCTATAATTCCCATGCATAGCAAGTGTCTTGGAGTGTCACTATGCATGAAACATTTGACAGATACCATTGTTTTTTTAGGATCAGCAGGTCCGATCCCCACAAATTATAATACATACTATGGTATAGCTTAATGTCATAATATTACAAGATAGGAATATCCTTTTTAACTAACAATAAGGACAATGCTAGAAGCATTTTCAGAAGCATTCCTCATAAATATTAATATTGTCTAGTATGTAAAGTATTTGGAAACTTTAGACTAGATTTTTTGATATAGCAGTCCTATAGTGTTTTTTCCGGACCCCTGATTACCCCAACTACTCAAACCAAGAGGTAGAAGTACTAGGTATAATGAGCATGTGCAGAGCAGTACAGGCCCACAGGCTTTCTACTGAGCACATCCATGACTCTGCACATGTTCAGGTATAACCTGCATTATTCAAATGACACCTGAGAGACTATTCTGCTCCTCGAGTGAAGATGGGTGTGAAAGGCTTCCCGTACAAGTAGGGCTGCAGACGCTGCAGGGCCTATACAATTGCCAGGCATTCCTTTTCCATCGTGGAGTAGGCCACCTCTCTTGGCAATAGCTTCCTGCTCAGATACAGGAAGGGATGCTCCTGGCCCGCAGTGTTGACCTGGCTGAGCACGGCACCTAGCCCCGGCCAACTGATCGAGCAGGTCATCGATGCATGGCATAGGGAACGCATCGGTGATCGTGACAGCGTTGAGCCCCCTGTAGTCCAATCAGAACAGGGTTGTTTGGTTCTTTTTGGGGACGAAGACTAAGGGCAATGACCACGCACTTTTGGATGCCTGGATCACCCCCAGCTTCAGCATCTCATCAATCTCCTGGTGCATCTGCTTCTGCATCTCGAGAGAGACCCAATATGCTGACGGCCGGATCGGGGGTGACTCCCAGTGTCCACGTCATGGACAGCCAACTCGTTCCTTCTGGGAAAGCTGCTGAACAGCTCCGGAAGGGGCGTATAGTATCCACCAGCTGGGACCATTGGTCCTCGGAGAGCTGGTGGCCAACCTCTATGTCCTCAATGGATCCACCCGCCTTGGATTGGGAGATCAGATCCAGGAGGGTTTCGGCCCCTCCTTCCTCGGGAAGGTTGCACATAGGGAAGGTGCAAGCCTCCCGCTCATAATGGGCCTTCATCATGTTCAAATAGAAGGCCTTCCTCCTTCCACGGGCGTGGTCTAGGGTGACCAGGTACGAGACGTCATTGAGCTGCTGGTGCACGAGGTATGGGCCCTCTCTGGCTGCTTGAAGCCAGGGACCATTACTCACACTTTCTAACCCACCTGCTAGGTCATTTCACAAGTGTTCTGGTCTACCAGCGCTTCTAGTCAGCCTGAGTCTGGGCCATATTGTCCTGCACCAGCCGCAACAAGGCCGTCATTTTGTTAAAGAAGCGTACGACGTACTAAACAACCGACGCTCCAGGGGTGGCCAAGTCTCCTTCCCATACCTCTTTCACCAGAGCAAGGGGCCCTCGTACATGCCGCCCAAACAGGAGCTCGAAGGGAGCGAACCCCATTGAGGCCTGTGGAGCCTCCCCGTAGGCAAATAGTAGGTGTGGGAGGTACCGCTCCCAGTTTCTCCTGTGGGAGTCAACCAACATCCTAAGCATCAGCTTGAGTGTGCCATTGAACCGCTCGTACAGTCCATTGGTCTGCGGATGGTACGGGCTGCCCACCAGATGTTGCACCTGTATTTGCTTACAAAGGGACTCCATCAGCTGTGACATGAACTGGGTCCCTCAGTCGGTGAGCATTTCCTGGGGAAATCCCACCATTTCCTGGGCATTCTCACACCTTCCTGTGTCTTCTGGCTCCATCTCATCTGTGCTTGCTGCATGTGTCCTGTCAGCGCAGGAGTGACTTTCAACTCCCACCTCCCCCTTGACACAGAATGGACAGGCAACACACTTACAAGATTACTAGCAGCAGACAAATCAAGACACAATGGGGGACCAGGTCTTGGGGTCTCAGTAGCCACATACTGTGACACTAGCCTCCCCAAATCTGTCCCAAGTAAATTATTCACTGGAATATTCGCCGACACTCCCACCTCCCTCATTCCCCTCCCGCCGCCCCAGTCCAGATGAACCCTGGTAATGGGCAGCGCTGGTTTGATGCCTCCAATCCCAGAGATGGTGAGGGTTTTTCCAGGTATCAAGTCCTGGGGGGACACCATCTCAGGCCGCACGAGGGTCATCTTGGCGCCGGTGTCCTGCAGTCCCATAGCAGTGGCGTGGTTTACGGTGACTGGCTGGTAATTGTCACAGGACCTCCCACCACCACCACCCACACACATGACAGGGAACGGTTTTGGGGATGAGGATGGGGCCTTGGGGCACTGGGGACACATGGACCTTAAGTGTCCGGGTTGGTTGCAAAGGTGACACCTCCTGGGTTCTATCCCTGGCCAGGAGAGGGAAGCAGAGGGGGTGCACCTTGCATTCTAGGGTCTGGGGAAACATGGACCGGAGAAGTCTCACCCCCTCTCCAGGTGCTGTGGGTGGCACACTTGGCTTCAGGGGCCAGGTTATTGGCATATTCATCTGCCAGGGCGGCTGTAGCAGCAGCCCCCTTTGGTTTCCAGTCACGGAGGTACTGCTGGGAGTCCTCCGGGCAGTTCCACAGGAATTGCTCCGTGACAAACGCTTCTTGGATCTCCAGGTCGGTGGTGAGCTCCAGGCCCTTGATCCAGTGCTCTGCAGCTCTCATAAGGGCTTGCATGTGGTCGGCCCACGTGTCCTTGGGGCCTTTTTGCAGGTTCCAGAACTTCCTGTGGTAAGACTCTGTGTTTAACTGCTGGATCAGGGCCTGTTTAATGCTCTCATAGTCCTGTTCCTCCCCGGCAGGTAAGTCTCCAAAAATTCCCAGAGACTTACTCGTAAAACGGGGGGTCAAGTTCTTGGCTCACTGATCTGAGGCCAGATGGTGCTGTCAGCAGTAACGCTCAAAGGCTCACAGAAAGGAGTCCATGTCTCCATCATTCTCCAGCAAGAGGAAGTCCTTGGCTCGACTTTGCCCGTGTTGGGTTCTGGAGGTGCTGTGGTGGGCGGTATGAGACCCTGCCGGGCCAACTCCAGCTGATGCTGTCGCTCTGCCGCTTCATGGCTTTCCACCACGTCTAGCTCCCACTCTGCTTGGCGTTCTGCCACCTCTTGCTTTGCCTGGTGTTCTCCCGCTTTCAGGGGGGCTGCGGAGGCTTCCTCGCGCCCCGCCTCGAGACTCGCTAGGGCAGCTTGAAAGAGGGCCTCCAATCTGATCTGTCTAGGGAGAAGGGCAGTAGGAGGGCATTCTCCAGCGTCAGGGTAGTGCACTGGTGGCGAGACGCTTTGGGGCCCGGGTGGGACGCCCCGGTTCACCCCTTCGTCGGAACCAGTACAGTCATTCTCCGCATTACAAGCTAGCTCCGTGGCCATCATTCTTGTCCGGCTTCGAGTGCTTCCAGCCAGTCTTTTCAGCACTCAGTCACGGACACAGCGGCAACCCGAGCACCCATACCTCTACAGTACTTGCTCTCGGACTGTCTGAGCTGATCTTAAGACCCCAGCAGCAAAAGCTACTGCTGTTAGTCCTTAGTGTCTGGGAGTAGGGATCCCACACACACTATTATCTTGAACCCACTGTGCTGCCAACAATCTGTGATGGATTGCACAGGGGAAGGGGGCTCAACTTCGCTCACCTTGGGGAACGGAGAGAAGGACCCAGCAGGGATCAGCTATCTGGCGCCACCACTTGCTCCAGGTCAGTCAGGGAACTGCACCAAGGGCAAATATTCACCTGAAAGGCTTCCATCATAGGTACGAGTTACTGAGGCACTCCCAGTGAGGAGGGACATACATCACTGGTCCAGGTTGGGGATATATATATATATAAACCTCCCGGCTGTCACTGCCAGAGTTCCTCACTAACACAGTACTGTATTCTGCCACCAGTTCCTCGTTCGAAATAAGCCCCGTCCAACAACAGGCTTATATCGGGACAGAAACCAACCCTGGGGGTAGCGGATAATATAACCAACAGAGCGTGCGGGCATGGGGATTTGGGTATCGAGATAAAAGAGCAGCCCAAGATTAATTTTATATTTAATCGCTGAAAAGGCGCACTAGAAGTATACAGGTAATATATATATATATATATATATATAATACAGTACAGACAAAAAGTTTGGACACACCTTCTCATTTAAAGATATTTCTGTGTTTTCTTGACTATGTAAACTGTAAATTCATACTGAAGGCATCAAAACTATTAATTAACACATGTGGAATTGTATACTTATCAAAAAAAATGTGTAACAACTGAAATTATGTCTTATATTCTAGGTTCTTCAAAGCCACCTATTGCTTTGATGACTGCTTTGATACAGGAAAGATGTATATCTTAGTACCGTGTTAGAATCATAGAATGGTAGAGTTGGAAGGGACCTCCTGGGTCATCTGGTCCAACCCCCTGCTCAAAGCAGGATTCTCTAAATCATCCCAGACAGATGTCTGTCCAGCCTCTGTTTGAAGACTTCCATTGAAGGAGAATTTACCACCTCTCGTGGCAGCCTGTTCCACTCCTTGATCACCCTAAAGGTACTGCCACACTAAACAATCCCGCTAGCGATCACGATAACGACGCATACTAATGCGATCGCTAGCGGGATTGTTTCTATATCGCTAAATGCAGCCACATTTAGCGATATAGTTAACGACGCTATCGCCGTTAGCGATCTTCTTAATGACTTTAGCGGTACAAAAGTACCGCTAAATCGCTAAGAAAAGGTGCCACACTAGCGATATATACTTACCCAGCGGGAGCGCCGACGAGAAAATAGGGTCCGGAACGATTCCAGCGACGAGCGAGATCACAGCAGGAAGCTCGTCGCTGGCAGCTGCCGCACTGAACAACATCGCTAACGGGATCGCTAAATAGTGACGTTTTTTAGCGATTCCGTTAGCGATATTGTTCAGTGTGGCATACCCTTAACTGTCAAAAAGTTTTTTCTAATATCTAATCTGTGTCTCCTCCCATTCAATTTCATCCCATTGCTTCTAGTCTTTCCTTGTGCAAATGAGAATAAAGATGATCCTTCTACAATGTGACTGCCCTTAAGATATTTGTAGACAGCTATTAAGTCTCCTCTCAGTCTTCTTTTTTGCAAGCTAAACATTCCCAAATCCTGCAACCGTTCCTCATAGGACATGGTTTGCAGACCGGTCACCATTCTGGTGGCTCTTCTTTGAACTTGCTCCAGTTTGTTGATGTCTTTTTTAAAATGTGGTGCCCAAAACTGGACACAGTATTCCAGATGAGGTCTGACCAAAGAGGAGTAGAGGGCAATAATGACCTCACGTGATCTAGACTGTATGCTTCTGTTGATACATCCTAGAATTGTATTTGCCTTTTTTGCTGCTGCATCACACTGTTGACTCATGTTCAGTCTGTGATCAATTAGTATACCCAAGTCTTTTTCACATGTGCTGTTACTTAGCCCTATTCCTCCCATTTTGTATATGCTTTTTTCATTTTTATTGCCCAGATGTAGTACTTTGCATTTTTCCCTGTTAAAAACCATTCTGTTAGTTGCTGCCCACTGCTCCAGTTTATTTATATCTTTTTGAATCCTCTCTCTCTCTTCTCTAGTATTAGCTACCCCTCCTAGCTTTGTGTCATCAGCAAATTTGATTAGTTTACCCTCAATTCCTTCATCTAAATCATTGATAAAGATGTTGAACAATACAGGGCCCAAAACAGAGCCTTGTGGTACCCCACTTGAGACATTCTTCCAACTGGATGTGCAGCCATTTACGACCACTCTTTGAGTCCGATCACTAAGCCAGTTATGAATCCACCTAACAGTTGCCTTGTCCATTCCATACTTAGTCATTTTTTCAATAAGGATTGTGTGAGATACTTTGTCAAATGCTTTGCTGAAGTCAAGATATACTATATCTACAGCATTTCCCTGATCCACCCAGTCAGTGATTCTGTCATAGAAGGAAATTAAGTTAGTCTGACATGACTTATTAGTTACAAACCCATGCTGACTCTGTTTAATCACTTCATTCTTATGTAGGTACTTACATACATGTTCTTTAATAATTTGTTCAAAGATCTTTCCTGGTATAGAAGTCAGACTTACCGGCCTGTAGTTCCCTGGGTCCACCTTCTTCCCCTTTTTGAAGATAGGAACAACATTTGCTCTTCTCCAGTCTTCTGGGACTTCACCTGTTCTCCAAGAATTTTCAAAGATTATGGACAGTGGTTCAAGAATTTCTTCTGCTATCTCCTTCAGTATTCTGGGGTGTAATTCATCTGGACCTGGAGACTTGAATTCATTTAGGTTAGCTAAGTGTTTCCTCACTGTCTTTCTGTTTATAGATATCCTGGATTCTTCTATTCCTTTAATAGGACAGTGAAGATCAGTTGATGTTACATTTCCTTTCTGAGAGAAAACAGATGCAAAATAGGAATTTAAAAGTTCAGCCTTCTCAACATCCTTTCTTACCATTTCATCATTTTCATCCTGTAAAAATCCTATAGCATCTTTGACTTTTCTTTTACTTTTGACGTATCCCCAAAATCCTTTTTTGTTGCTTTTGACATCTCTTGCAAGCCTTAATTCATTGTCAGCTTTAGATAATCTGATTTGTGCCCTGCAGGTTCTGCAGATGGCATTATATTCTTCTTTAGATATGCCTCCCTCTTTCCATTTGATAAACATTTCTTTCTTCCTTTTTAGCATGTTAGCCAGTAGATAGAAACATATTTAGAATTGAGAGTCCTCAGTGGTTGATACCTTTTAATGGCTAACTGAAAAGATGGTAACAAATTGCAAGCTTTCGAGACTACTCAGGTCTCTTCATCAGGCAAAGACTAATACAACATCTGAAGAATCACATATTTATACACAACAGGACACAGGAATAGTGCAATGGATAAGACAAGTGACGTAAAGCAGAACTATCAATATGGGAGAGGGATGAACAGTTGTGGCAATAAATATTGGACCAGTTCATAGATAAGGAGTGTGAAAGTTTATTGCCCTCTGATTGGGGTCTGGTAATGTTTTGTGATGCTCCCACAGGGTCTTAGGAGCAAAGTTCTTAATTGATGTAAAAAGTCATAAATCCATGTGATATGTTTATTCCAGCATTGAGAGTGTCAAATGTCATCATCAGTTTGTATTCACAAACACTCCTGTGTCTCTGAGATGTGAAATTACTTTTCAATACAAGTAATGTCATGTCCATCACACTATGATCGGGGATACAAAAATATTTGGCCACAGGTAGATCCATTCTCTTTTCTCTTATTGTGTGGCGATGGGAATTCATCCTTGTTTTCATTTTTTGCCCTGTCTCCCACACATACAGACCCCCAGTTGGACATTTAGTACAAATAATTAGGTACACCACATTAGATGTGATGCAGCTGAAAGTCCCTGGGATCTTGTAATCCCGATGTGAGTGGGGGATCTTTATCTTGTCCGTGGTCATTATAAATGGACAGGTTTTAAATTTTTTCTTGTTGCAAGAAAAGGTTCCTGCAGCTGTTGGAGAGGACAGAGAGCTTCTGACAATGATGCTTCTTAGATTTTGGGGCTGCCTAAAACAGTAGTGGGGGATCTGGAAATATGGATTGTAATCGGGCATCTTTTTGTAGTAAAGATTGTAATTTCCATGCAGCTCCTCTTAGCACCTCCAGATTTGGATTGTAGGTGACTACTAGAAGCACCCGGTTATTTTCTTCTTTAGCTATGTAATGTAGCAGGTGAGTCCTTGATATTCTGGTGGCTCTTGTAATTTGGTTTTCAATTGTTCTTGGATGGTAGCCCTGATTTAAAAAGGTCTTTCTGAGGCAACCAAGGTGTTCATATCTATCCATGGGGTTGGAACATATACGGTTGTATCTGATGGCTTGGCTGCAGATAATAGAGTTTTTAATGTGTTTTGGGTGGAAACTGTCCCATTTAAGGTATGTTGGATGGTCGATTGGCTTCTGATACAGGGATGTCTCTATTTCATTGCTCTTTAGCTTAATGATGGTGTCCAAAAAGTTAATTTCAGTGCTGGAGTAGTTGAGTGTTAAGTTGATGGTGGGATGAAATTGGTTGAACAGTTCGTGGAACGTCTTTAGCTGCTGCTCAGACTCCGTCCAGATGATTAAGATGTCATCAATGTAGCGATAGTAGGCCAGAGGCCTGATGGGATACGAGGACAAAAAGTCACTTTCAAGCTTGGCCATGAAAAGGTTTGCATACTGTGGAGCCATTTTACTTCCCATCGCTGTGCCAGTCTCCTGTAGATAGTCTCCATAGCCTGCCTCCTCTTTATTTTTTAAAGGGAACCTGTCACCAGGTTTTCCAAAGATAATGTCCGGCCTATTTTACAGCATCCTACATCATCAAAGCAGTGTTATGCTCCTTCACAGGTGCACTTCTCCCTGCTCTGCCGAGGCCAGAGCAATGTACTTCAATGAGCATGCGCGGGAAAGGCCAAAGAGCGCCGATGGCCTGGTCATAAAGCTGACGCATGCGCACTACAGTACTTTGTTCTGTGTTCTGCCTTCCGCATGGCAAAGGGACTTGCACATGATGGCGATTTAGAGACACTGTGTGGATGAAGTCGGACACGTCATCCACATGAAGCAGGGCAGAAGGATGGGAAGCTGGTTGGAAGAACGGAGACATCAAGACCAAAGACATCCATTGACCAGACCACACCGTATGTGAGTATGATAAATGGTCTGTTGTGATATGCAGAGGGGCCGAGGGACTTACATTCAGCTTACTAGTTGTAAAAGAAGCCTTAAAGGTAATGGCTTTATATTGGGAAAACATGTTGACAGGTTCACTTTAATTTGGGTGTGGTATAGTAAAATCAAACATGCTAATCCTTCTTTACTCTGACATTGTACCCACAAGAAATACAGAAGTAGCAGACCCCAACCTGACCACTGGCACTCAGCATTAATAACGCAGTGCAATATTTCTAAGTACATAGTAAATTGAACCTCGGAATCTTATTTTCCAGTGTTTGGAGGGCAAGCTGTTATTTCTTTTTCTAATTGATTATTATTAACACTGAATGCACATATAAAATGAAAAATATTTAGACTTGAGTAGATATTTTTCTATCTACTGGCTAACACGGTACGAAGATACACATCTTTTCTATATCACATATAAAATGAGTAAGTCATGTGCATTGCAATCTATCAAATACTTGTATCATGTGTAGCTATTAGTATCGAAAATCTTTAGGTACGGTCTAAATAGAAACCTGTAATTTAATTTTCACCAATAACATATACACGCTAACACTAATGCGTTTTGGATCTGTTCTTATATAGCCGTGCTTTTAGAAACACTTAAAATTAACATGTCACCAATCAAACATAAGTATATGATGTATGACCTCGCCTGCGGTCAGAGTAACTATATGAAAATGCATGAAGTCATAGACAGCACCATTTTAATGTCAGCCTGCAGGGATACGTGGCAGCTAAATGATATAACTTATATACTTAGAGAAATACATTCCTGTCATGGGATATTATGAAGAATCAATTATTTTCCTTTAAATTTCCTCGTTTTCATCTTATGAAATATCAAAGCATAGAATGTATTTGTTATCCAGTAAGATCTAATCTCTTTTCTTAATCCTTCATATACTCACCAACCCCAGCTATGGAGTCATTGGGGTTTTTCTGTTTTTTTTTTAAACATGAAGCTCTCATCACCCGTATGGAGTCATCCAATGTACATACTCCATCTGCTAGATCACAGGTCACCAACCATTTTTGTATGGAGTGCCAATTTAATTAAAAAAAAAAGAGAGATGAAGTAGTCAGTGTGCCATGCAATATGACAGTCATAAAACACTTCTAGGGCACTTACGCATTGTAGTATTGGGCCAGCTATCCTATTTGTGTTGTGGTTATGTTGAAAGTTATGTCATTGCTGTTTCCTATAATTTAGCCACATGAAAGACCTTATGCCCTTTCATTTAAATAACAATGTTTTACATGAAATTTGTCATCAGAGCAAACAAATATGTAGTTACTTAAAAAAATATAGCATTCAGTGCCAACCATGGTGTCAGTGTTCCTTCATTCATTGGCTCTGCTCACTGTACCAGCATGCCCTCTACCACATTTTCCCAATATCTTGGAATTCCTCTATGGTATTATGGTGTACAATAATAAATTATATTGTAGTACCGTATTAGCCAAAAAATCGATGTGAATACTTTTCCGTCCAATTATGACAAGAGTATTCTTAGAGTGATACCTTTATTGGTAACCAGAAAATTATATGTTCGCAAGCTTTCAGAGCGCAGAGGCTCCTTCTTCAGGCAAGATTACATTTGCCTGAAGAAGGAGCCTCCGCGCTCTGAAAGCTTGCGAACATATAATTTTCTGGTTAACCAATAAAGGTATCACTCTAAGAATACTTTTGTCATAATTGGACGGAAAAGTATTCACATCTATGGTATTAAACTTATTTGGGCATTATGCACCTTGCCAACCTGATATTACACCCACCTTTTAATTCTACTAATAAAGGTTGCCATTTTAGTTTGGCTGGTCATGGGGCCAAAACCGTCTTCGCTTAAGACAGGCTAATGGGTGTAGGTTACATTTTCTAAATTGTGCAGTGTGAAGGATCCGCACCTCGCCAGCCCACCTGACGTCAATATCACGTGGTAACTGGTAAGGTTTCCCCACTTGTACCAAGGTGACGTTACGCAACCTCTGGGGACACGTAAGGTCAGCGTGGCACAATTTTCCACAGACACCCCCTGTCCAAACAGGCCATGAAGGCACAGGGAGTGAGAGGAGGTGGTTCACACAGTCACTGACATGGCTCCACACTCACCCACAACCCTTAAAAGCTGTTAGGCCCCAGTGAAACAGAACCTTATGAGCCCGATCCACTAATGGGAATTACATTGGGCCAGAAACAAGCCCCAGTAGCATAGGAAATTCAACCGAGAAACGGACGTGTGGATTCGTGGATCAAGATAAAAGACCAGCCCAAAGTCAAACTATATATTTAATAGCCTTAAGGGCACACTACACAATACACTATATACACAATGGTTATACATATATAATGGTCAGAGATGCAAATACAAGAGTGGTATGACAAAAGATATAAGCAGAATATGTGGGTCAGTTACCAGTAGATGAAAGGCCTGGCTTGCGGGGAAGGGCTTCCATATTGGAGGTGTTACGGGTCTGCAGCTCAGGAATAGAGCGGGGGGAAGCTGACTCTGCACTAAGACTAGACTCAGTCCCTACAATGGAGCGAGCGACCTATTCCTTGCGAATAGACCCACCGACGATCCTAGTCTAGAATCAAGCGAAGACCTGAAGGTGGGGGGAAGGGTATCCCTGAAAGATCTAGGGACTGGGAACAAAACACTGGCAACCTCCTAGCAGGGAAATAGAGGAAGCTGCAGAAACAAAAGGAAAAACAAAAAGACTAAGCAAGCAGAACTAGAGTTCCCAGAGCTGCACAAGGTATAACACAAAGCTATCAAAGCTCCTAGCCAGAACTCAAGTGGATTAACACTGATGTCCAGCAAGGACTGGGAGTCAGGTGCAGGGTAATAAAGGGTGATACAATCACCTGATCAATGACAAGCCCAGCACCAGGGGAAGAAGACCAGCAGCCAGAAAACCACAATAAGATGGCGGATGGTCAAACTAAATAGATTCTAACAGGAGGTTTGTGGTCCTGGACTTCTCCTCACACGATATATCGTCACTACTTCCCCAGTGAAGAAGCACTGGGCCATGCTTTACCCAAGCATCTAACCCCTCTGGGTCACTCCCCTCCTGCCCTATGGGCTGAACCTAAATTCTCTCCCTTTGCTTCTGTAGTTGTAAAACTCCAAAACCTATGAAAGATCATAACTCTGTTTTGGAGGGTCCTAGGATAACAGTTCTGGCACCATTGGATCTGGCCGGGCTCTTGCTACACATTAAGACCAAACACAGCTTTAGTACCTGGTTTCTACTGGCTGTTCAATGCATCTCCATGCCCCTGGGTGCTAAAATCACCTGGAAACTTTGTTACATTCATTTTTTACATGCTTTTTTAACAGGCATTGCAAACACTATTCTTGGACAGCTTTTCTGCGTAAAATAATGCAGAGGAAAAAAACACAGCATTTATGCTATGTGTGAACACGGCCTAACTGACCGAGAAAAGTGGATCTGATTTCATGAAAATTCATGCCCACTCATGCTACTTTCCACGAGGAGGAGGATGAACTACTGAGGGATCTGGCATCCATATGTTAAGCCACCCTACCCAGGAGTAGGACCAGTGTTACATTCCCTTGTGATGGTCTTGTCATGATATTGGCCACGTGGTCTCCAGACTAATATCTGTCTATCAGTATGTAAAAACAAAAGCAGGACTCATTGTTGAAAATGAGAAATTTCCATTTCAGCCTTCATTGCCATCTTATTTTGCACCATGATAGCCTTTGGGAACGTTGATATAAGGTCAATGAAACACCTGTAGCTGGACGCCTAGCTCGTAGCCCAATGTCATGCAGATGCCTTCTCATGGTGTTTGGTGATATACTGTAGCAAAACCCATCTAGTTTTCATTCCTTGTACACTAATAGCTTGGTGTGTATTTCTCATACTCAATACAGAATAAATCGAGATTAGAGTTGAGCGATACTTTCCGATATCCTAAAGTATCGGAATCGGAATGGTATCGCCGATATCACTAAAATATCGGCGATACCCGATACCGATACCGGAAGTCCCATGTAAGTCTATGGGAACAAAATATCGAAATTAAAAAAACCCATTCTTGCCTTGTTGGTTAATTGTACATGAAGGAAAACAAGAAAGAGTAATGTAGAATGTATTGGGGGAGGTTGAGGAGACATTAAAGGCATAGATGTTTGACCCAATCCAATGGAATAGCATTAATTTTTTTTTTTAGGAAATACGTTCGGATTGACGAACAAATTGACAATGTTGTTAACCTTTTTTCTATTTTGTCAAATATGTCTGTTTCACAACTTCCATGGTCTTCACCTTTTAACTTTTCACACACTTTCTCCTTCATAATTTTCAGCAGCATCATCTTTCTCATCAAATTATTCTTCATCTTCACCTTCTTAATCTTCTAAAACTTCTTGCTATTCATCTTTTTGTTAACATTACTTATATTGTTCTTATTAAACAGTTATTATTCTTCATATTCTACTTCTTCATCTTCTTCCTATTCATCCTTTTCATCATATTCTTATTTGTGACAGACATTCCTGTACTTGTAATCTGTAAAACTCTGAATTTTCATCCTTCCGTTCTTGCTGTCACGAAAGATTTTAATTACAACAGTATTTGTCCGCGTTCAGTTTAGCCTGCAGCAGCATCAGGCATTTTCCAGGGGCACCACGAGGAGGAACGGACTCACCCCCATACACTGCTTAGTCTTCTTCTGCTTAGAATTTAGAGCATATATTTTGCTCTTCATTTTGGTCTTATACTTAATGTTCTTCTGCTTTTTGATCTTCTGCTTATTGTTCTTCTGTCTCTTGTTCTGTATCTTGTAGTTTGTCTTAACCTTCTTTGTCCTGTTGGTGATGGTACAAAAGCCAATGGAAGTAACGAGGACCAGCTGACTGTGCTGGAACCCGGAGGGTCAGCAGAAGGAAAAGAGCCAATGGCACAACCGAGGACCAGCTGACGTTACTGGGACAGGGTTACTAAGCAGGAGGTACCTGTGCTCCAAAGCACTACCAAGGACCAGCAGACGTTGCTGGAACTCGGATACCGACATGGAGGCACCTAGGCCAAAGGCACTGCGGAGAACCAGCTGACGGTACTGGAACCCGGATGGGTAGCAGAAGGTACAAGAGCCAATGAAAGTAACGAGGACCAGCTGACTGTGCTGGAACCCGGAGGGTCAGCAGAAGGAAAAGAGCCAATGGCACAACCGAGGACCAGCTGACGTTACTGGGACAGGGTTACTAAGCAGGAGGTACCTGTGCTCCAAAGCACTACCAAGGACCAGCAGACGTTGCTGGAACTCGGATACCGACATGGAGGCACCTAGGCCAAAGGTACTGCGGAGAACCAGCTGACGGTACTGGAACCCGGATGGGTAGCAGAAGGTACCCATGGAAATTAAAGTTGAGGCAGCAGGACTGTTTGCCGTTCACACAGCACGGGAACAGCTGACATTACTGAACCCCAGTAACACGGGAGCAAGTGTAGACTGTGCTAACAGCACTTCCGAGAAACAACTGGCGGTGTTGTAACCCAGGGATGAGAAGAGAACAGGGTGGAGGCAGCAGGACTGTTTGCCGTTCACACAGCAGGGGAACAGCTGACATTACTGAACCCCAGTAACACAGGAGCAAGTGTAGACTGTGCTAACAGCACTTCCGAGAAACAACTGGCGGTGTTGTAACCCAGGGATGAGAAGAGAACATGGTGGAGGCAGCAGGACTGTTTGCCGTTCACACAGCAGGGGAACAGCTGACATTACTGAACCCCAGTAACACAGGAGCAAGTGTATGACTGTGCTAACAGCACTTCCGAGAAACAACTGGCGGTGTTGTAACCCGGGGATGAGAAGAGAACAGGTGGAGGAGCAGCAGGACTTTTTGCCGTTCAAACAGCAGGGGAACAGCTGACATTACTGAACCCCAGTAACACAGGAGCAAGTGTAGACTGTGCTACAGCACTTCCGAAAACAACTGGCGGTGTTGTTAACCCGGGGGTAGAGAAGGAAAGAGCAAGGAACATGTGGAGGCAGCAGGACTTTTGACCGGTTCACACAGCAGGGGAACAGCTGACAATACTGACCCAGTAACACAGGAGCAAGTGTAGACTGTGCTAACAGCACTTCCGAGAAACAACTGGCGGTGTTGTAACCCGGATGGGAGAGAAGAAGAGAAAGGTGGAGGCAGCAGGACTTTTGCCGTTCACACAGCAGGGGAACAGCTGACATTACTGAACCCAGTAACACAGGAGCAAGTGTAGACTGTGCTAACAGCACTTCCGAGAAACAACTGGCGGTGTTGTAACCCAGGGATGAGAAGAGAACAGGGTGGAGGCAGCAGGACTGTTTGCCGTTCACACAGCAGGGGAACAGCTGACATTACTGAACCCCAGTAACACAGGAGCAAGTGTGACTGTGCTAACAGCACTTCGAGAAACAACTGGCGGTGTTGTAACCCAGGGATGAGAAGAGAACATGGTGGAGGCAGCAGGACTGTTTGCCGTTCACACAGCAGGGGAACAGCTGACATTACTGAACCCCAGTAACACAGGAGCAAGTGTAGACTGTGCTAACAGCACTTCCGAGAAACAACTGGCGGTGTTGTAACCCAGGATGAGGACTGGAGAAGAGAATTCCTCACACAGCAGGGGAACAGCTGACATTATGAACCCAGAATTTGGGCAAGAGACGTGCAACAAGCACTTCTCGAACAACTGCGCGTGTTGAACCAGGGATGTGAAGAACAGGTGAGCCGCAGAACATTTGCGGTTATAACCAGGGGAAAGCTGAACATTAGACCCGAGTAACCAGAGGAAGTGTAGTGCGTTACACAGCATTGCCGAGAAACAGCTGGCGGAGTATGTAACCCCAGTAAGAAGGAACATGGATGGCAAGCAGCACTTTTCGCCGTTCACACAACTGCGGGAAAGCTACATACGTGGAACCAGTAACGACAGGAGCAAGTGGAGGCAGGACAGACTTTCCGACAACAACGGCGGTGATTGTAACCCAGGGAACGGAGAACACAGGGAAGTGAGACTGTGCTAACCAGTTCCGGACTTACTGCGGTTTGTTACCCAGGGACAGCGACATTATGAACCCCATAAACGGGAGGCAAGGACTTTTGCCTAACAGCACTTCAGGGAACACAACTGGCGTGATCCAAACACAGGGAGAGAAGGAATGAGAACAGAACTTGCCGGAACGCGGACTGTTTAGACCGTCACACAGCAGGGAACAGGGAATTATGAACCCCAGTAGACACGAGGAGCATGCAGACTGTGTAAGCCTTCCGAGGGGAAACAGCTGGCTTGATGACGTAACCCAGGAGAAGTGAGACTGTGCTACAGCACTTTTCCGTGAAACAAGGCAGGGGAACCCAGTGGACAGTTAGTGAACACGTAACACAGGAGAAAGTGAGACGGGGAAACGCACTTCCAAGCAAAAAATGGCGGTGTTGGACCCCAGGGTCAAGGAGGATGTTTAAATACTAGATAAAGTTTTTCCCCTTGTTACGTGTAAATTTTAAAAATGTTATCTCCAAAAAAAAAATTTTAACCTTTTCCCATAAATATGATTTTTTTTAAAAAATTATGTAAATTAATAATTGACAACATAAACCTACATAACATGTTTAAAAGCAATGCAAACCACAATAAAAAAAACGGGTTTTAAAAATCTGCTATACGGTTTTAAAAAAGATACAATACATACAGAAACCATTAAAGATGGTAAAAACAGTATGTAACCATTTTCATTTGCTGAATAATATCACTAAAAAGTTTTTTTAAAAAAATCTAAAAATTTTCCCCAGTAATACGATAAAAGTGCCCCAAACATTTAAATTTTAAAAAAAAAACCTTTAAAAAGTGCATAGTGAAAACGTTTTATGCCTACTGTGGACTTCAAGCTGACAACGGATAGATAAGGTATATATAGAGACACTGCTTTGCCACAGAGGTGAATGGCGAGAATGTACCTCAAAAAAGGTGCGTTACTACTACATCCTTTTTTTTTTATGCTTTATAAAAAAGGGGCGTGCAGTAGCTTGGCAGACAACATTCACGGGGCATCGTTCCCCCAAGCGTACCGACAAAACCAAAAGGGTTGTCATGACTGCTTTTTCTCAGTAAACATGACCTTGATGAAACTTTCACGCATGTGCCCATTACATAACAAACTACAAGAAAAATGCGTGTAGGGGGACACAGTGTTTTGTTAAGGGACAGTATTATATCGACATTGTACAGGTGCGCTATTCGTTGATAAAAAGATACATTCCCTATTCTATCAGTTGTCTTCTTTTCAGACCCTTACAGTATATATTTGCATTGTGACTATGCACTAATGACTTTACCCAAAGGGAATCATGATTTTTTTTTAGCTTACAGTTTACATGAAGGACCTTTATGATATGGGGGTTAAATTTTAATCAAATATGTATTTTTTAAAATTACAAAAATATAAGTAATGTTGAAGAGGACTATTCCTACATGCATTTTTGCACAATATTACGGGTGTAATCATCCCTTAAACAACTTTGGATATTATATTTATTTGAAAGTTTTTATTTAAAAGGGCAAGAACATGAAGTAAACCTTCCCCTGCAGCAGTTGTAAAAAGTTCAACCCCATTATGCACTTCCAACTTGCAGTATTTGATAAAACAGTGTGAGTTGGATTTGCAAGCTATGGAGGAAAGGTTGAATCATATCCTATAGCATAAGTGGCTTTTGTGTTTGCTTTTGTTTTCGAAATGTGCAATCGTAATAATTGCACAATTATTTTTTTACAGATTTGTGACAAAGACAAATCATTTTATGGTTTGAAAGTTGACGTTTCAAATTTTACAGCTTAGAAATCAGGGTGTCCCCTCAATCTAGTGTAGCACACCCCATTTTGGATGTTTTTTTTTTTTCCCCTGATTGGGTAGCTAGCAGTAATTTTCCCGGGACACCAGCGGGGGAACAGCAGGGTTACTGAACCCCCAAAAACACATCAGCGATTGTTTTTTATTGTGCTCTAACACTTTGAGCAGCAACTGCGCTGTTTTAAACCCAGGGGGCAGGAGGGGGTAGGCAGGGCCCAGTTAGCGTTTGAAGTTTAAGTGTGTTTGCAGAGTAATTTTTGCCAAACAAGCGGGAACGCAGGCGTTTACGAAACCCCCCAAAAACATCAGCGATTTTTGCCCACTAAACAAAACGCTAACGGTCCAAAAAAAAGTCATATTTAGCGATCCCGTTAGCGATATTGTTCGTGGGCTTCCGCGAGACTCCCGCTGGATCTCCCCGTCGCTGGAATCTTCCGGACCCATTTCATCGCGGCGCTCCCGGGGTAAGTATCTTATCGCTGTGTGGCACCTTTTTTAACGTTTTTTTGGGTATTTTGTACCCCTAAAGTCGTTAAAAGATCGCAACGGCGAAGCGCGTTACTTTTTCGCTAAAAGTGGGCCCCTTTAGCGAAAATTTAAAACAATCCCTAGCGATGCATAGTTGAAAGCTAACGAGATGCTAGCGGATTTTAGGTGGCAGTACTAACATTCTGGCAGCAACTGGCGCTGTTGAGCCCAGGTCAGGAGGGTGTAGCAAAAAATTTTGATTTTTGCCTTTTTTACGTGGCCATTAAATGTATGTACTTCAAAACAGAATAAATAACTTTTACACAAAAATAAATGAAAAATTTCAATTACAAGAATAGAAAAATTTTTTTACTTGACAGTCCCTGTGGTTGAAAAACTTTTAATGGCAACTGAAAATATGGTAAAAAATTAAATTCAAACTATCGGGTTTCTTTCAGGCAAAGAGTAAAACCCAAAAAATGAAAAAATACTATTTTCACAAAACGGACCAGGAAAGCTGGGACAAGTGAGGGAGGACAAGGGGGGGGAGCCCGGCAACAAAAGGAGAACAAGGAGAATTCAGCGCCCCAAAAAACACAGAAAAATTTTAAATTGATTTCCCCCTGTGGCAAAAATTTTTGTTTGCCGGTCATAGCTCGGATAGGAATTACGGGTTTTAAAAAATATAACTTAAAAATATGGAAAGTAAAAAGGTTTTCAAATAAAAGCTCATCATGACCTTTGACCTGTTGGATGGATGAATAGATCACATGGATTTATGTCTTCTATTAAATTTAAAGGGAAAATTGCGTTTTTGCCTTCCCGGGGTCATGAAAACCCAAAAAAATCGCCAATGAGAGGCAATCAAACTTTCTATCCTTATTAGGGAAGGGTTCCCAAAATTTATTTTCTCCCCGTGAGATAAGACAGTTGATAAGTCACTTTTTTTTCTTACCTATTTCACTATTCCTGGTCCTGTTGTGTATAGATATGTAGCTTAATTTTTTTAGTTAGTCTTTCCCCGATGAAGAGACGGAGTAGCCTTGAAAATTGCAATTTGTTTCCCCCTTTTCAGTTATCCCTTTAAAAAGGGATCAACCACTGCTGAAATGAAATCTAAATTTTTTTATTATGGAACAGGTAAAAACAAAATAATTCTAAATTTTAAGAAGGAAAAAAAAGAAAATACAAATAAAACGATATATGACATGCCAAAAAAAAATGAAAAAAAAACACCCCAAAAAATGGTAAAAAAATATTGTTGTAAATTTTAAAAATAAAAGTCCCTTTTTTTTTTTTTATGAATAAAGTTTTAAAGGAAGCTTGTTAAAAAAAACTAGTGAAGAATGGATTTTGTAAAAGTCACTATAAAATATGCAAATTTTTTGGCAGTCACAGACTTTCAATATTTAGTTCAAAAAAGTATTTTATGATTAAGAATTCCAGCAGGATCTCAAAATGTTGATGAAAAAATGTACAATAAAAAAAAAAATTTAAAAACATTAGGGATGTTTTTTACAATTTTTGTGTGGCTGCAAGTGTAGGGGAACAAGGCTCGGTAAAAGGGTTT
>JARQOD010000004.1:480844956-480885416 GCA_033576555.1 Oophaga sylvatica
TTAAATACTAGATCAAGTATTTTCCTTGTTACGTGTAAATTTTAAAAATGTCTATCTCCAAACAAGAAAATAAACCCTTTAGTACATTAAATATGTTTTTTAGTTTAAAAAATATATGAAAATTTTAATAATTGCAACATAAACCATACATAACATGTTGAAAAGCAATGCAAACCCAATAAAAAATCGGTAAATAATCTGCTATACGGTTTTAAAAAAAAGCATACAATACATACAGATCCTTTAAAAGATGGATAAGTAACAGTATGACACCATTTTCATTTGCTGAATAATATCATAAAAAGTTTTTAAAAATATCTAAAAATTTCCACGTAATAGATAATATGTGCCCAATCATTTAAAATTAAAAAAAAAAACCTTTAAAAAGTGCATAGTGAAAACGTATTTATGCCTACTGTGGACTTCAAGTGACAACGGATAGATAAGGTATATATAGAGACACTGCTTAGCCCAGAGGTGAATGGCGAGAATTGTACCTCAATAAAGTGTGCGTTACTACTACATCTTTTTTTATATGCTTTATAAAAGGGTGTGCAGTAGCTTGCCAGCAACATTCACGGTGCGCATCGTTTCACGCAAGCGTCCGACAACACAAAGGGTTGTTCATGCTGCTTTTACTCAGTAAACATGCACCTTGATGAAACTACACGCATGTGCCCATTACTAACAAGTAAAGAAAAAGGGTTTGTAGGTGGACACAGTGTTTTGTTAAGGTACAGTATTATATCGCATTGTACAGGTGCGCTATTCGTTGAATAAATAGATACATTCACCTATTTCTACAGTTGTCTTTTTTCAGCACCCTTACAGGTATAATTTGCATTGTGACTATGCACTAATGACTTTACCAAGGTAATCATGTTTTTTTGTTAGCATTACATGTTTACATGAAGGACCTTTATGATATGGGTGTTAACTTTCTAATCAAATATGTATTTTTTAAAATTACACAAATATAAGTAATGTTGAAGAGGACTATTCCTACATGAATTTTGCACAATATTCAGGTTGTAATCACTCCCTTAAACAACATGGATATTATATTTACTTGTAAGCTTTTATTTCAAAGGCAAAGAACAGAGTAAACCTTCGCCTGCAGCAGTTGTCAAAGTTCAACCCCATTAGCACTTCCAACTTGCAGTATTTGATCACGATGTGAGTTGGATTTGCAAGCTATGGAGGCAAGGTTGTCATTCCTTGCATAAGTGGCTTTTGTGTTTGCATTTGTTTTCGACTGTGCAATCTGTAATAATTGCACAATTATTTTGTTACAGATTTGTGACAAAGACAAATCATTTTTTGGTTTGAAAGTTGCGTTTCAAATTTTACAGCTTAGAAATCATGGTGTGCTCATATCTAGTGTAGCACACAACCCCTTTGGATGTATGTTTTTTTTCCCTGATTAGGTAGCTGCAGAAATTTTTGGGCGGAACCAGCAGGGGAACAGCAGGGTTACTAAAAACCCCCACAAACACTCAGCGATTGTTTTCATTGTGCTCTAACACTTTGAGCGCAACTGCGCTGTTTGAAGCCCAGGGTCAGGAGGGTGTAGGCAGAGGCCTAGTTAGACGTTTGAAGTTGAAGTGTAGTTGCAGCATAATTTTTGCCAACAAAGCGGGAACGCAGGCGTTACTAAAACCCCAAAACAATCAGCGATTTATGCCCACTAAACAAAATCGTAACGAGTCCAAAAAACGTCATATTTAGCGATCCCGTTAGCGTATTGTTCGTGCGGCGCTTCCGCGACCGACTTCCTGCTGTGTCTCCTCGTCGTGGAATCTTCCGGACCCAATTTCATCGCGGCGCTCCCGTGGGTAAGTATCTTATGCTGTGTGGCACCTTTTTCTTACGATTTAGGGTATTTTGTACCGTAAATTCGTTAAAAGATCGTAACGGCGATAGGCGTTACTTTTTGCTAAAGGTGGCCGCTTTAGCGAATATAAAACAATCCCCTAGGATCGCATTAGTTGCAAGCTAACGAGATGCTAGCGGATTTTTGGTGGCAGTACCTAACCATTCTGGCAGCAATGGCGTGTTGAAGCCCAGGGTCAGGAGGGTGTAGGGCACAAAATATTGATTATTGCTTGTTCGTGGCCATTCAAATGTATGTACTTCAAAAAGAATAAATAACTTTTACACAAAAATAAATGATAAATTTCAATTACAAGAATAGAAAAATATTTATTCTTGACAGTCCTGTGGTTGATAAACGTTTAATGGCAAGAAAAATATGGTAAAAAATTCAAACTTCGAACTATCGGTTCTTTCGGCAAGAGTAAAGCCAAAAATGAAGAATCACATATTTTACACACAACAGGAAACAGGAAAGCTAAGACAAGTGAGGGAGGACAAGTGAGGGGAGACCGGCAACAAAAAGGAGAACAAGGATGAATTACAGCGCCCACAATCACAGATAAA
The DNA here is from genome assembly GCA_033576555.1 of Oophaga sylvatica. NCBI lineage: Eukaryota > Metazoa > Chordata > Amphibia > Anura > Dendrobatidae > Oophaga > Oophaga sylvatica. Next base: position 480,847,396 of record JARQOD010000004.1, read on the forward strand.
TTAATTGATTTACCCTGTGCAAAAGACTTTTGTTTGCCGGTCATAGCATCATGGATATGGAATTACTGGTTTTAAAATATAACTTCAAATATGAGAAACGTACAAAGGTTTCAGAATATAAGCTCATCATGACCTTTGACACTGTTAGTGATGGAATGAATAGATCACATGGATTTATGTCATTCTATATCAATTAAGGAATCTGCGTCTATGCCCTTCCAGGGTCATGAAAACCAAAAAAATACGCCAATGAGAGGGCAATCAAACTTTCTATCCTTATCTAGGAACGTTCCAATATTTATGTTCATCCCTGTGAGATAATGACAGTTGATACACGTCACTTACTTGTCTTACCTATTGCACTATTCCTGTGTCCTGTTGTGTATAGAAATATGTATGCTTAATTTTTTTAGTTAGTCTTTCCCTGATGAAGAGACGTGAGTAGCCTTGAAAGCTTGCAATTTGTTTCCATCTTTTCAGTTATCCATTAAAAGGTATCAACCACTGCTGACTCTGAAGTCTAAAATTTTTTTTATTATGGCTAACACGGTACAAACATACACATAATTTCTAATTTCAAGAAGGAAAAATAAAGAAAATACAAATAAAACGCATATTGCACATGCCAAAAATAAAGGAACAACACAACACCCAAAAAATTGGTAACAAAATATAGTGTTGTAAATTTAAGAATAAAGTCCATTTTTTTTTTTTATGAATAATGCTTAAGGAAACGCTATGTTTTAAAAACCCTAACATATTGAAGACAATGGATTTTGTAATAGTCACTCATTTATCATCATCGCAAATTTTTTGTGGACAGTCACAGACAATTTCAATTATTTTAAGTTCAAAAATCGTAAATTTCTATAGCATGTATGACATGTCCAGCAGGACTCATCAATGTGATTGATGACACAATAATGTACAATAAAAAATAAAACCCTTTAAAAAAACATTAGGCATTGTTTGTCACAATTTAAGTGTGTGCCTGCAAGTGTAGGTGAAACAAGGCTACGGATAGCAAAGGTATATTCTATGTCTGTATCAGACAGTGGACAGCCTCTGATGGGTAATGCCCATTTATACTGTACGTCAATAAAGTCTGCGGCTTAAATCATGCATTTTTTGCTTGTAAGTGTTGAAGAAAGGGTAAAAGAATGTTGGTTGCGCAAAGCTTTATCCGTCAACATACCTTCCTACTGTCCGCGTAGGGTAGGGTAGCGTGTGGCAATTAGCTGACTATCAAATGTGAGGTTAGGCTGCGTTATTGCGCAACTAGGGACGCAAAAAAAAATACAGCAGTAATAATTTAATGTGTAATACTCCCCTATGACAAACAAAAAAATTACGTTCCCTCTTTAACAATGTACAAGACTAACAAGCCTAATGGTTTTACGCTGACTTTAAATTTAGATACAGTATTTTCATCAACATTGTCCATGATAACTATGCACTGTGATACCTATATACCGTATAATTTATATCTCTTGTGGTTTTTCAACAGCACTTGCAGGTATAACTACCTATTGTCAGTATGCATGATGCACTTTCTAGATGTAATAATTTATTATTGGACATTATTACCATGTTTACATGCTGGCCATTTCATATATGGTGTTTGAAGTTACAGTTGGCATCAGTATGTGTATTTTATAATGTCTGTCATAAATAAAACTCGTGATGATGATGATGAGGATTTAATGATTCGTACATCCATTGACTGCATTATCTTACAGGTACAGATAAAGTTCCTTAAAAAGCATTAATTCATAAGTCTGAAATGTACTTTTATGCATTAATTTCAAAATGTGAAGAGTAGACTATGTTTTATTTTTTGTTACCATTTCTAATAGACATGTGCAGATATGCGCTGTGATGACAAATTATTATTTGTCCATATTTGTCATAAAAATTTATCATTCTAGGCCTGCAAAACTTCACAATTTCATGTTTTCAGCATAACAAGCAGGGTGACGGCTCTTCCCTATTTGGAGCATGTTGGTCATGTGTTTTTCTGTCCATGTGTCGGGAACAGGAGACTTCTTGCCGTTGACACAGCAGGGGAACAGCTGGCGTTACTGAACCCCACTAACAGTAGAGCTTGTGTTTTGTTCTGTGGACACGACACTTCTGAGCAACAACTGGCAGTGTTGGAGCCCAGGGAGTAGAGTTCAGGTGGTAGAAAGATGAACATAACAGGAGACATGGATAACGTTGCGAACCAGTTATTTAATCTGAAAACGGACAGACAAATTCTGCCGAGATCCATGCCTTGTTCATTTTCAGAAAAGTAAGCCGGTCTACATTATCGGAGGATAGTCGCATGCGACGGTCTGTTAGTACACCACCTGCAGCACTAAAGACGCGCTCCGATAATACACTGGCAGCAGGGCAAGCCAGCACCTCCAATGCATACTGGCTAAGCTCTGGCCATGTATCCAGCTTAGAGACCCAAAACTTGAATGGGGAAGAGCCATCTGGGAGTACACTGAGAGGCAAAGCCAAGTAGTCTGTCACCATCTGACGGATACGTTGCCTCCCGCTGACTGGAGCCCTCTCGGATGGTGTAGACATTTGTGGCGCTGCCACAAAACTTTGCCACATTTTTAACATACTGGTCTTTCCCTGTGCAGAGGCACTGCGTGTGCTCCCTCTTGTTGCAGAGCTCTCTACACTGCCTCGACGCACAGAGCTGCTTTGTAAAGCAGTAGCAGCAGCAGTGCTCTCGGCAGTAAGGTAGAACATTAGGGATTGCACCAGTGTGTCTTGGTACTCCCGCATTTTACGCTCCCGGTTCAACGGTGTGATGAGGCTTTTGACGTTGTCCCGGTAGCGAGGGTCTAGGAGGGTGTACACCCAATAATCAGACGTCGTGAGAATGTGGGCGATGCGGCGGTCGTTTCTTAGGCACTGCAGCATGAAATCAACCATGTGCTGCAGACTCCCAACTGGCAAAGAAACGCTGTCCTCTGCAAGAGGCGTTATCTCTGCCTGCTCTGCATCACCCCACCCTCGCTCTACATACTGACTAGAGCGTTGTGTACCTCCCTCTGGAGCGATGTCTTCCTCCTCCATTGACTCCTCCTCCTCATCCTCCTCACAAAGTGAGCCCTGCCCAGCCCTTTGTGAGGAACCACGTTGCGCTGACTTTCCAGAAGGTGATGGAATTTGAGACTCCTCATCCTCCACCTCTTCCAAAACCTCATCCCTTATTGCTTGCAGTGTTTTTTGAAGCAGGCAGATAAGGGGGACAGTCAGGCTGACTAGTGCATCATCTGCACTCGCCATCCGCGTTGACTCATCAAACGCACGCAAAACATGGCACATGTCCTTCATAGTGGCCCACTCATTAATGGTGAAGTGTGGACGGCGCAAATTGCGTGTTGATTGCGCCTGATGCAGCTGATACTCCATAACTGCTGGCTGCTGCTCACACAACCGCTCCAACATATGTAACGTTGAATTCCACCTGGTGGATACGTCACATATGATGCGATGTTCAGGAAGGCGCAATCTGCGTTGCAGAGCTGCAATGCGCGATCTGGCCATGCTGGAACGTCGCAAGTGAGCGCACTCTAGGCGGACCTTGTGCAGCAGTGCATCAAGATCCGGATAGTCCCTCAAAAAACTCTGCACGACCAAGTTGAGCACATGTGCCAGACATGGTATGTGAGTGAGGTTGCCAAGGCCCAGAGCTGCCACCAGATTTCGGCCATTGTCACACACTACCAAGCCTGGCTGGAGATTCGCTGGCAAAAACCACACGTCGCTCTCCTGCTTGATGGCATTCCAGACCTCCTGCGCTGTGTGGCTTCGATTCCCCATGGGAATTAATTTCAGAACGGCCTGTTGCCGTTTGGCCACGGCTGTGCTCATATCGGTCGCATCAGGTAAGCGTCCACGGATCCATGTGGAGGTAGACCGTGACGGCTCCTGCAGCGATGATTCTGAGGAACTGGAGTAGGAGGAGGAGTCAATGTGGACAGACTTGATTCCGGCAATCCTTGGAGTTGGCAGAACACGTACAGCGCCACTCGCAAGATCTGTACCCGGCTCCACAACATTCACCCAATGGGCAGTGAGTGAAAGGTATCGTCCCTGGCCATGGGTACTGGTCCACGCATCGGTGGTCAGGTGGACCTTGCTACTGACGGCGTTTAGTAGCGCATGTTTAATTTTTGCCTCAACATGCTTTTGCAGACCAGGGACGGCTTGCCTGCTGAAATAAAATCGGCTGGGCACATTGTATTGTGGGACTGCCAATGCCATTAATTCACAGAAACTGTCAGTCTCCACCAGCCTGAATGACAGCATTTCAAGGGACAGGAGTTTTGCAATGCCAGCATTCAGAGCCTGTGCTCGTGGATGGTTTGCCGAGTATGGCCGTCTTTTATCCCATGCCTGTGCTACCGATGGCTGTTTTGTGGCCTGGGTGTGTGAGGATGACAGGGAACTTGCAGCTGTGGGTGGAATAACACTGTGTCTCTGGACAACAGTGACAGAGGTTCTTCCATGGCGATCCTTTGAGGAAGCCTTACCAGCTGTGTGTGAACTGGAGGAAGAGGCTCCAACAGGAGCTGAAGATGTAGGTGCTGCTGTAGGTTGGCCTACATCTCCAGTGTGTCTTTGTAACTCAACAAAGTGCTTTGACCGCACATGTTTCCACATATTTGTTGTATTAAGGTTACTGACACTTTTACCTCTTTTAATTTTTTGATTACACAGCTTGCATTTTACATAGCAAATATCATCTGCAACTGTATCAAAAAAGGACCACGCAGAGCAAGTCCTGGGAGCGCCCGGTTTGGCTGTTGTAAGAGAACTGCTCCGAACGGGTGCCAAACTGGAGGCTACAGGCAAGCGAGTCTGCAGCCTACCTCTCCCTACTGTTTGGACCGTTGGTGCAATCTCTTCCTCAGAGCTGCTCCCACCACCTTCCTGTTCCTCACGCCATGTTGGTTCTTGGACCTCATCATCTCCACCACTACCCTCTTCCAACACCTGCTGTTGTTGGGTGGTCTGGCCAGCACCATGCTCAACAGAAACTGGCAACTGAGTCTCATCATCATCAGATGCGTTCTGCGGTGTGCTGACCATCGGCACTGGCTCACCCGCCTCTTCAGATTCAGAGAGACACAGCTGTTGCGCATCACTGCATACTGCCTCTTCTTCACATTCCAGAATGCTGCTTGGCTGGGCCCCTGTTTCCAAGCCAACAGATTCTGAGAACAGAAGCAGAGACTCAGCTGGCTCCTGTACAGAGCTCTCTGACTGCCTGGGCAATTTGGCAGGCGGTGAAGAGACTGATGGTTGTTCAACAGTGCTGTGGTCCTGAGAGGAGGTGGAAGGTATTGAAGTCGATGCATTGGCTGCCATCCAACCAACAACGGCTTCAATTTGTTCTTCACGCAGCAGGGGGGTACGCTGAGCTCCTACAAAAGTGCGCATAAAGGAACGCTCACGGGGAAAACTGGTGGATGCTGTGTCACTGGGTGCGGCAGCAGCCACAGAATCCCCACGTCCTCTCCCTGCTGCAAATCCACGGCCTCGACCACGACCACGTGCCTTACTCACTGACTTCTTCATCTTGGTAGATTGATAAAGAAAGTCAGAAAAGTTAAGGCCTAAGTGTGGTTATTCCTCACAGACTACAGTGAACCCTGCAGACAACTGTTCAGTATCTGTGAAAGGCCCCTTTGTGTACTTCTATAGTGTTTGCAACCAATGTATTGTATACGGATGGAAGCGCGTCACACTAATAGATTAGATTTTTTTCCACTAAAATGGAGCAGCACCAATTAGAGAAAAATGTGAAGGATGAGGCAGTGACACACGCTCAGCAGACTACAACCGGCAGTGGTTGAAGTACAAACTGGAGCGTAATCTGCACTCACAAAATGAAAAGCTCACAGACTACAGTGAACACTGAAACACAACTATTCACTATCTGTGAAAAGCTCCTTTGTGTACTTCTATAGTGTTTGCAACCAATGTATTGTATACGGATGGAAGCGCGTCACACTAATAGATTAGATTTTTTCCACTAAAATGGAGCAGCACCAATTAGAGAAAAATGTGAAGGATGAGGCAGTGACACACGCTCAGCAGACTACAACCGGCAGTGGTTGAAGTACAAACTGGAGCGTAATCTGCACTCACAAAATGAAAAGCTCACAGACTACAGTGAACACTGAAACACAACTATTCACTATCTGTGAAAAGCTCCTTTGTGTACTTCTATAGTGTTTGCAACCAATGTATTGTATACGGATGGAAGCGCGTCACACTAATAGATTAGATTTTTTTCCACTAAAATGGAGCAGCACCAATTAGAGAAAAATGTGAAGGATGAGGCAGTGACACACGCTCAGCAGACTACAACCGGCAGTGGTTGAAGTACAAACTGGAGCGTAATCTGCACTCACAAAATGAAAAGCTCACAGACTACAGTGAACACTGAAACACAACTATTCACTATCTGTGAAAAGCTCCTTTGTGTACTTCTATAGTGTTTGCAACCAATGTATTGTATACGGATGGAAGTGCGTCACACTAATAGATTAGATTTTTTTCCACTAAAATGGAGCAGCACCAATTAGAGAAAAATGTGAAGGATGAGGCAGTGACACACGCTCAGCAGACTACAACCGGCAGTGGTTGAAGTACAAACTGGAGCGTAATCTGCACTCACAAAATGAAAAGCTCACAGACTACAGTGAACACTGAAACACAACTATTCACTATCTGTGAAAAGCTCCTTTGTGTACTTCTATAGTGTTTGCAACCAATGTATTGTATACGGATGGAAGCGCGTCACACTAATAGATTAGATTTTTTTCCACTAAAATGGAGCAGCACCAATTAGAGAAAAATGTGAAGGATGAGGCAGTGACACACGCTCAGCAGACTACAACCGGCAGTGGTTGAAGTACAAACTGGAGCGTAATCTGCACTCACAAAATGAAAAGCTCACAGACTACAGTGAACACTGAAACACAACTATTCACTATCTGTGAAAAGCTCCTTTGTGTACTTCTATAGTGTTTGCAACCAATGTATTGTATACGGATGGAAGCGCGTCACACTAATAGATTAGATTTTTTTCCACTAAAATGGAGCAGCACCAATTAGAGAAAAATGTAAAGGATGAGGCAGTGACACACGCTCAGCAGACTACAACCGGCAGTGGTTGAAGTACAAACTGGAGCGTAATCTGCACTCACAAAATGAAAAGCTCACAGACTACAGTGAACACTGAAACACAACTATTCACTATCTGTGAAAAGCTCCTTTGTGTACTTCTATAGTGTTTGCAACCAATGTATTGTATACGGATGGAAGCGCGTCACACTAATAGATTAGATTTTTTTCCACTAAAATGGAGCAGCACCAATTAGAGAAAAATGTGAAGGATGAGGCAGTGACACACGCTCAGCAGACTACAACCGGCAGTGGTTGAAGTACAAACTGGAGCGTAATCTGCACTCACAAAATGAAAAGCTCACAGACTACAGTGAACACTGAAACACAACTATTCACTATCTGTGAAAAGCTCCTTTGTGTACTTCTATAGTGTTTGCAACCAATGTATTGTATACGGATGGAAGCGCGTCACACTAATAGATTAGATTTTTTTCCACTAAAATGGAGCAGCACCAATTAGAGAAAAATGTGAAGGATGAGGCAGTGACACACGCTCAGCAGACTACAACCAGCAGTGGTTGAAGAACTAACTGGAGCGTGATCTGCACTCAAAAAATCAAAACCTCACAGACTGCAGTGAACACTGAAACACAACTATTCACTATCTGTGAAAAGCTCCTTTGTGTACTTCTATAGTGTTTGCAACCAATGTATTGTATACGGATGGAAGCACGTCACACTAATAGATTTGATTTTTTTCTAATATAATGGAGCTGCACCAATTCCACTAAATAAAATAAAAAAAAAAAAGAGTCAGTGACACGTGCAGATGCCTACAAACAGCGGTGGATGCAGAGCAAACTGCAGCGTCACCTGCACTGTCACACACACACTTGCACAGAGCTGTTAAAACAACACTGGCAAAATGAAGCTTTACACAGCGGTTGGTAAACTAGCCTGCCTCAAGCACAGTAGTACACAAAATCGCAATATCTAACTGTCCCTCAGAGTCAGCACAGCAGCGTTCTGTCCCTTACTGAGTTCACAGCACAGTGACGCTAAAATGGCTGCGGCGCCTTTTATAGTGCATTCTGACATCATTTCAGCAGCCAATCACAGCCATGCCATTAGTTAAGATGACCGCAGCATTACAGGATGTGCCCACACTTCGTAGGATTCCTCATTGGCTGACTAAAATCACATTGCCTCTCAAAGAATTATGGGAACTTCCGATTCCGGTATACGATATTGAAAAAGTATCGGAATTAAGTATCGGAATTCCGATAACGCGAATATCGGCCAATACCCGATACTTGCGGTATCGGAATGCTCAACACTAATCGAGATGTTTTCAAAATTTGTTTCCATTTTTTTATCATCTACCTATCATTAACATATCTATCAATCCTGTGATTTCCATAATTCCATGAGTTTCCTTCCTAGTTTTGCAATTTCAATGTTGAGGAATGTATATATTTTTTTCTTAAGTTAAATATATAGAGAATAATTTCTATACGAGCATTGGCGTCTTGAGTTCAATTTTAACCAACCTTTTTAGATTACTACCATTTTATGCATTACCTTCATGGAGCGTATGATTTTTGTTCTCCAGTTTTCTCCCATAGTCCAAGTAGAGAAATTAATTTTTCATGACATTGACTTTAGGGTTCATGAATGCAAAAAAGCTGTATGCATAGAGCACAAGAAGTCCCTACAGGTCTGCATTACATATTAAGGCGTTCTTTGTGCTGTCCTGCCGTGTCTACATGAGTCACTGTATTCTCACCAACAATGTTTTAAAGAAATAATCCCTTTGTAACATGGAAATTTTACGCAATGCTGTATATTTGTGTTTTCGCTTATTCAATACGGGATAAGAATGATTTTGTATGATATGTATCCACATTTTTGATGTATGCATGAGGGCTTACTATGTATATCCCAAGTCAATTTCAGATGTCCAACATTTATGGTCCGAGTTCAAGCTATGATGGTCAAACAGGCTGCTGTGTCCTGACGTGAACTCATCAGCCTCATACTAAAGCTTTCAGGTTTGTGTCAGGTCAGGAGACTCATGACTGGTCCAGACATTAGGGTCTGTACTTGGACTGTGAATGTCGGACACATGAAACTGGCCTTGTGCTACGTGCAAAAAAAGTTTTTGAGGCGTGGAATCCTCCTTCAAATATCAAAACTCCTCAAAAATGTTTATAGCTTCTGCTCAGCTTCTGCTCTGAAAACTCATCTAAAAGACTTCATGCGCATAGCCTTAGGCCTGTTTCACACATCAGGTTTTTTCAAACAGGCGAGTTCCGGCATGTTTTCTGAAAACCGGATCCGGTAAAAAATAAAACCGGATCCGTTTTTTTACCATAGACTAACATTAGTGCTGGATTGTGCCGCAGTGTCCGTTTTTTCGCCGGATCCGGCATCTGGTCTCAATCCGGCGTCTGAAAAAAAGTCTCATGTAACGTTTTTTGTCTCTGGCGAAAAAGCCGGATGAAAGTCTATGAGCGCCGCAATGCGCCGGATCCGGTTTTTGCCGCCTGCGTCCGGATCCGGTTTTTTGTCTGGTTTGGGTTTTGTAGCCCAGCCCACAGCCAACCTATATAAACAATGTTTGTGGGACCACCCTCAGCTATAACCATGCAGCCAGCAAAGAAATCAGGAGGACGATATGGAGCCAGCAGCCGAGGAGTCAGCCGCAGGAGAGGAGGACAGGAGGCCAGACGAGCACCACCACCAACAGCACGACCCCAAGAATCTGTGGCCATGATGCAGCCGGGACCAGATGCAAGACGGTAAATATCACAGACAAGCACTTTCAGTGAGGGCTATGCAATATCAATATATTCATGGCCCTTTTTTTTCCTCTTTATTCAACAGCACAAGCCGGTCACCAGGAGCACCTACACCCCCAGGACTCCAACAGATGCGGCTGCTGATGGAGAGCATGGGAGCAGAGGCCAGACGGTAAGTATAACACACTACCCCTTCCAGCCAGGGCCATGCAATATCAATTGATATTGCATGGCCTTTTTTTCTCCTTATTCCACAGAGCAAGCTGACCAACAACGCCGACGCCAGCAGTACCACCACCACCACCAACCCAAGAAGAGCAGGAGAGCACGTCAGCAGACGGCAAATATCACACACTACCCTTCCAGCCAGGGCCATGCAATATCACTTGATATTGCATGGCCTTTGTTTGTCTTTATTCCACAGCAGAAGACGGCCATCAACACCAGCACAGGACAGTTCAGGCAGTGAGGTGACCACAGCAGCAGACAGCAGACGGTAAATATCACACACTACCCCTTCCAGCCTTCACTTGATATTGCATGGCCTTTGTTTGTCTTTATTCCACAGCAGAAGACGGCCATCAACGCCACCAGCACAGGACACGTCTTCTTCTGGGAGCCCTCCGACGCATCATCAGCGTTTAGAGGTATTTTTTTTTTTTATTGCACAATCGCATCTCTGTTATTTATATATTAATGGCATTACTTTTTATTTATAACAGGAAATGGAACCTGAAGAGGAGCTCCCAGGAGAAGAACGAAGGGGTGGAGAGATATCCGGAGTGGGCTCCCAATTCGTAAGTTTTCTGCATGCATCGCTCAAACATAACATCACACTACACACAACACATAGAAAACAATTTAGTAAAGACATCACACTGCACCCAAACACATATGCCTACATCCAAGCACATAATTTTTTTTTATAGCGTTCCGGAAATGGTGCTCGGCAAAGAGGTCCTCGCAGTGCCTCCCAGGGTCGTCGGCGTGAGCAACGCGACGGTCACCATCATGTAAGTTATTTTATTTTTTTTTTAAATTTGTTTTGGTAAACTTTTTTGTTTCACTTTTTTATTTACATGTTTTTTTTTCTTTGGTAGTTTGGAGACTAATGTATATTTTTTCTCTTTTTCTTTAACAGGCTTCACAGCGTGCTCCCGCCTCGGACGGTGAGGAGGGGGTTCTCAACGTGGACCTCCTCATTGATCTGGTCCGAGAAAGGGAGCCACTGTGGAACATGGGGGACCGCAGCCATGCTGATGTGATAGTGACCCGGCGGCTCTGGGAGGAGATCATTTTACAACTCGTGGACCTCTGGGAGGACCTCGACGCTTGGGCCAAGCTTGAACACCGTAAGTATATACAGTTCAGGTTGCTGGACTCAAAGTTGTGTTTCCCAAACTCCAGTCCTCGTGGCCCCCACGGGTCATGTTTTCATGATTTACTTTTGTGCAACACTGGAAATCCTGAGAACATAACCGGTGTGGTCTGTGAGGACTGGAGTTTGGGAAACACTGATGTTGTATATTAACCAATGTTTGCTATCTCGTTTCAGGGGACAGAATTGTGAAGCGGTGGCGGTCTGTGAGGGATCGCTTCAAGAAGGAGTTCAACAAAGAGATGCGGGCCCCGAGTGGATCTCGAGGACGCAGGAGCACATACAAGTACGCTGAAGCCCTGTAGTTCCTCCGGGTTACAATGGTCATCAGAAGGTAAATAATACCCACCCCAAGTTTTACAAAATGATAACACGTCTAACTACATTTTTTTTTCAGCCAGGGTCATTCAATAACAGTATATTAATTGTATTTTTTCTCTTTATTCCACAGAACGGTGACCAGCACTCGGGCGCCCGCAGAGTTGTACCCTTCTGGGGCGATCCCTCAGGAGACCGGCACCGAGGGACCCTTTGACAGCCCCGGCCGATCCGCACATTCCCAGACACGTGAGCTGTTATGAATGTGCTAGAGATGGTTTCTGAGCAGAGGCTCCCTCTGGTGGTTACAGATGGTACTGAACCGTTCAGCGAGGATTGGCAATCTGGAATCACGGACTGGTCTGATATAAGGGAGGTTCCCTCCCATGATGGTTGCCGGTGATCAATTGTTTTTGTCTCAATTGTGGTTCCTGGTTCATTTGGAAGTTTGCTGGAGTCTTGCCTGCATCTCTTGCTTTCAGATAAGATATTTTTTGCTTTTCTTTTTGTGCTTGCTTTTTGCATTGTTTTCTGCACTTTTGTGGAGGTCAGCCAGGTCCCCTCCTGGGGCCTGAGCTCCCTACAGTTTATCTGCAGCCACTGTTGTTTGCTCATTTGCTTTTTCCTGTTTTTTCAGCGGCTGCAGCTTGGTTTTGTTCACACTGAGATCTGATTTAGCGGGTGGCTAGATCGTGTGATCTCAGTAATTTTGTAATCAGAATTGTTGGATTTTTGTAGGGTTTTCTGGGTTGAAAGTAATCTCTCGTATCCTTTCCTATCCTATTTAGTCAGCTTGTGGCCCCAGCGTTTGCTCATTCTATTTTCTGCCTATGTTTGTGTTTTCATCTTGTCTAACCGCCATTATATGTTTGGGGGCTTCCTATTTTCTTTGGGGATCTGCTCCGGGGCAGATAGCTTTCATCTTTCTGCCTTTAGGTGTAGTTATCTCTCAGGCTGTGTCGAGGCGTCTAGGATCAACGTAGGAACGCTCCAGGCTACCTATAGTTGTGTCGTTAGTTTAGGAATCTGCAACCCATAAGTTACCAACATCTCAGGTGTTCTGCTGCCCTGCTGTTGTTCCTGTCCTCCTCAGCTACCGAAACACAACAGTGAGCCCTCAGTCCCCTCCACCAGCGCTGCAGCATCGTGGCCGAGTGCATTGCATGAGGCTGCTGGTCAGGAGATAGATTTCCCTTTACCCCACCCTTCTGCCGCCACCTCTAGTACACCTGTGGCTACTGGTCGGCTGCGGCGGCAGAGGGGTCAGGAAAAGAACTATGCGCCCGAATTCTTGCTTCTTAATGCATCATTTCAGAACTGTCTTAAAGTCTTGTCAGAGCAAATGGCTGCAGGCTTTAATCAGCTCAGCTCCAGCATTCTGGAGCTTAAGACACTTCTGCAAACTAGGCATTCAGAAGCAAGAAGTTTGCCAAACCACAGTTTTTTACGCTCTGTAGCCGAGCGCATGTATATGCTATCTCATAGCCAGCAGATGCATGTAATGCATATGTGCCACGGTGCTTTAGCGCAGGTTATCTCCCAACCTACACCCACCCCAGTCGTTCCTCCAACACCTTCCCCTCCTCCAGTCACCGTCCCTCCTCCCCCTCCCATTCAATACCAACAACCTCCCCAATACCACCAACCTCCCCAATACCAACAACCTTCCCACTTCCAGCAACCTCCCCACTTCCAACAACCTGCCCCATACCAACAACCTGCCCAATACCAGTTCCCAACCACATCTGCTCCTGTACTACCTGCCCAATCCTCCTCTCCACCATCTACCTGTTCTGGCTCATATCCTCTCCACCCATTCCATTTCTTTTTCAACCCCTTCACCTTTTTTACCTGATCCTTCCCCAACACCATCCCAGTCCGCTCTCCACACTCCCAATGTCGAAGGGTCCCACAGCCCCTCCAGTAGTATCTCTGAGCCGCCCGCCAAGGCCGTGGGGTACTCGGCACCGAGTCCATCCACTTCTATGGGGGATGTCACGGTAGCTGCAACTCGGTCCGTGGCCCTGGGACTCACCTCAAAAAGGGGATATTTACAGGGATTAAAAAGGTTTGTTGAATGTTCGTGATGCCACCTGTGGTGCCTGGTCAGTGTGACCAGCGCTGCTGTATAGCTCCGCTGAAGGGTTGGTATTGGGCAGCAAGGTGTTAAGCCTTCCAGAGGTAAGGCTGGGTCCTTCAGGGTAGATAGAATGTAAGGGTGCAGGACGGAGGAGAATCCGACAGTAGGAGTAATAAGATGGACACACACACATAAGTCTCATATTGTACCTTTACTGTTGTTATTGCAGGCACGTCCCAGGGCGCTGTAGGGTGAAGGATGCACATCCAGTTCCTCCCACTGAGTAGGTATAGGGCCTCCTTACTCCTAAAATGAGTCTCTGACCTGTGTGAAACTAGGCCTGAGTCTGTCTCCAACTTTACGCCCGGCTGACCTTGTGTAGGGCCTTCTCTTGAAAGAACACAGTCTCTAATGGTTGCGCCGACCAGACTCCTGTCTTCCTGACCCAGTTACGTATCAGCACTAAAGGGCTCCTGCGACTCCTAGTCCCGCAGGAACTCCGGTATCTCCTACTGGTTGTGAAGATTCCAGTAAGCTCGGACCCGGTGTCCGGTTGTAATGATTGGGATGAGCTGTTTAGGCTCCTCGGTCCCTCACTTGCTTTCCACTCGCCTTTTGTCCTACTCGGGCCCTCACACAATCACACACTGGCAGTAGGTGGACTGCTTCTTCTTCTTCACCGCTCTCTAAGCGTCGGCACGCTTTCTCACTAAGCTGCACTCACTTGACTCAGCTCTGGCTAGGCTGGAGTGGTTGTCGTTCCACTTTTACTAGCCTCCACTCGGTTGAACTAGACTACAAGCTGCAGACTTCAGACTCCTCAGCTAACAGCTGAACTCTTCTTTGAGCTCTGCTCCGTGTGCCAGACTGCACACACTCTCCGCTCTCTGCGCTCTCTGCGCTCACAAGACTCTCTAAGCTCTCACCCCTTCACTTCACCCTCCTTTTATATCTACTAAACAGCTCCCTCTGGTGGCTCTAGGAATGGGTGAAGGTGTGTGAATGTATATATTGGCCCTCTAGTGGTAGTTACCTTCAGTGCACCCTTCTGGAGATTAGGAATCCAAGCACAGCTGGGCTCCACATCTCCACCCCACATTACACAAACCTGTGATTTTGTGTTTAATAAAAAATTTTATTAAAAAAAAATATATTTTCACATTGAAAAAAATAAAGCTTACTCATTGAAAACAAAGAAGTAAAACATTTTTGACATTGTTAAACATTTTCAAAAAATAAAAGTTTATTTGGTTGATTAAAATGGTTGTCTGTCATTTATTTCTAAGGTAAAATAAAGGTAAAATTTATTGGTTATACAAAAGCAGGCACATAACTCTGGGTAAAAGGTAAAATATTTTTACCTTTTGTCCAAAGTTGTGTCCCTGGTTGTGTAAAGTATTTCACCTTTCAAACAGAGTTCTGTACCTTGTTGGGGATTACCTAACAATGTGCAGAACTCTGTTTAAAAGGTGAAATACTTTGCTAATACACAACCAGGGACACAACTTTGGACAAAAGGTAACATACTGTACATAATACACAACAAGGTAGACAACTTTGGTTGTCAAAGGTAAAATGTGGGTACAGAAGGTACAAAGGTCACAGAGCAGTTTATTAAACTCTGTCATCCTGCCAGTCTACTCTTCCTTCAGGGGACATAAAGTATTCGGCAAATTTGTCCCTCATTCGGGAAACAGTCACAGAAGTTCTATTGGTAACGTTATGGTAATCATGCAAGGTGGTTTCTTCACAGTGTTCATCAATGGAAATCTGTTCCATGCTGATGACAAAATTGTGTAGAACCACACAAGCTTTGATTACCTCGTCCACAGTTTCAGTTTTTAGGTTGATAGCGGTCAATAGAACACGCCATTTTGCTGTCAGAATCCCAAAAGTGCACTCCACCATTCTTCTGGCTCTTGTGAGGCGGCAGTAGCGTAGCTACCGGGGGGAAAAGGGGGCGGTGGCCCCGGGCCCCGCGCTCAGAGGGGGCCCACCTGGAGCTACGCTACTGTAACTGTATCGGCGTGCACAGCAAGCCGAAACAGTTACTTTCTGCGGCAGAGCAGGGAGAATCAATCTCCCTGCTCTGCCGCCTGGCCGCTATGGGGCCCCTGAGCAGGCGGTGGGGGGCCTGGTGCCAGCAGTGGGCCCCCCACCCGTCATCACAGGGTCAGCTGTATCGGCATCTAGCCGATACAGCTGACCGCATTGAGAGAGAAGGAGCGAGCGCTCCTTCTCTCCCAAAATCCCCCTCTCAGCGTCTGACAGCGGGCGCGATGACGTCACTGCCCGGCGCCGGCAGTCAGACGCTGAGAGGGAGAGTAGTGAGCAGCGCAGGAGCCGGGAGCAAGAGAGGTGAGTACTGGATTTATTATTTTTGTAAAGGGGGGGGCATTATAAGTAAGGCTGCATATGGGGGAGTGCATTATAAGTACGGCTGCATATGGGGGTGCATTATAAGTAAGGCTGCATATGGGGAGTGCATTATAAGTACGGCTGCATATGGGGTGCATTATAAGTACGGCTGCATATGGGGTGCATTATAAGTACGGCTGCATATGGGGTCATTATAATACGCTGCATATGGGGTGCATTATAAGTAAGGCTGCATATGGGGGAGTGCATTATAAGTACGACTGCATATGGGGGAGTGCATTATAAGTAAGGCTGCATATGGGGGAGTGCATTATAAGTACGGCTGCATATGGAGTACATTATAAGTACGGCTGCATATGGGGTGCATTATAAGTAAGGCTGCATATGGGGGTGCATTATAAGTATGGCTGCATATGGGGGTGCATTATAAGTAAGGCTGCATATGGGGGAGTGCATTATAAGTAAGGCTGCATATGGGGGAGTGCATTATAAGTACGGCTGCATATGAGGTGCATTATAAGTACGGCTGCATATCGGGTGCATTATAAGTACGGCTGCATATGGGGGTGCATTATAAGTACGGCTGCATATGGAGGTGCACTATAAGTAAGGCTGCATATGGGGGAGTGCATTATAAGTAAGGCTGCATATGGGGGAGTGCATTATAAGTACGGCTGCATATGGGGTGCATTATAAATAAGACTGCCTATGGGGAGTGCATTACAATATAGAGGCTGTCTGTTGGGGTGCATTATAATACAGAGGCTGCTTATGGGGGTGCATTACAATACATAGTATGGGGGTGCATACAATACATACAATGGGGGTGCATTATACTATATTGAGGACTATCTGGTGTATTATGCTATATGGAGGCTATCTAGGGGGCCATCATACAGTGTGGAGATTACAGTGGTGGGGCCATCATACAGTGTTGGAGCCATTAAATAGTTTGGGGATATTAAGGGGTCAGTATATATCCAGTGAGGGGGCATCATACTGTGTATAGGGGAGCTGTACAGGGGGGAGACTCGGGACTAGTGTTGAGCGATACTGCTCGATATCTAAAAATATCGGATCGGAATGGTATCGCCGATATCACTAAATATCGCCGATATCCGATTCCGATACCGGAAGTCCCATGTAAGTCTATGGGAACAAAATATCGCAACTAAAAAAAACCTTTATTTCCTTGTAAACACTAAGTATACACACATAGAATAATATATATATATATATATATATATATATATATATATATACATGTCATTGTGACATATATATATATACATATATGTATAGTTTATACACTTCTACATAGTAAAATATCCTCTGATTCAATTGCCGGGTAAAGCCGGCTTCTGTGAAAAGACAGAAGCACCCGACATGAAATGACACTTGGTGTACATAGGGTTAACCATGTCTTTTCATGTCGTTTGCAATCTGATTTGCACAAACAATTACATCAGTCTATGTGTGCAAAATTTCACACCTGTAGGGGTTAATTAAAGGTGTAAATTCGTTGTAAAAAAAACGGACTTTTTTGCTACGAATTTACACCTTTAATTAACCCCTACAGGTGTGAAATTTTGCACACTTAAGGGTATGCCACACTGAACAATATCGCTAACGGGATCGCTAAAAAACGTCACTATTTAGCGATCCCGTTAGCGATGTTGTTCAGTGCGGCAGCTGCCAGCGACGAGCTTCCTGCTGTGATCTCGCTCGTCGCTGGAATCGTTCCGGACCCTATTTTCTCGTCGGCGCTCCTGCTGGGTAAGTATATATCGCTAAGTGTGGCACCTTTTCTTAGCGATTTAGCGGTACTTTTGTACCGCTAAAGTCGTTAAGAAGATCGCTAACGGCGATAGCGTCGTTAACTATATCGCTAAATGTGGCCGCACTTAGCGATATAGAAACAATCCCGCTAACGATCGCATTAGTATGCGTCGTTATCGTGATCGCTAGCGGGATTGTTTAGTGTGGCAGTACCTTTACACTCATGTAATTGTTTGTGCAAATCAGATATCAAACTACATGAAAAGACATGGTTAACTCTATGTAAACCAAGTGTCATTTCATGTCGGGTTCTGCATTTTCACAAAAGCCGGCAATTGAATTAGCGGCTATTATACTATGTAGAAGTGTATGAACTATAAATATAAATATATATATATATATATATGTGTCACAATTTAATGACATGTATATAATATATATATATATGAGGTGTAAAATTGCTGAAAATTCAGCAATTTTACACCTCATATATATATTATATATATATAATATATATAATATTATATATAATATATATATATGAGGTGTAAAATTGCTGAAAAAAAATGCGTGGGCTCCCGCCCTATTTTCGCAACCAGACAGACAAAGCCAGTGAGTGGGGGCAGATAATAATAGCCCAGAGAGGGACCATTATTTTTGGCCCCCCCCCGGCTATTAACATCTGCCCCCAGACACCCCAGAAAGGGCAAATCTCTAATTAGATTTGCCCTTTCTGGCACTTTGCCCGTCTATTCCCATTGCCCTGTAGCGGTGGCGAATGGGTTAATAAGGGGTTAAAATGACCTTGCAATTGAAAGGTCACTTTAAGCCAGGTTAATAATTGAGAGCTGTCAATTAGACAACTATCAATTATTAATCCTATTGTATGAAAGAAAAATCAAACACACACACTTTAATAAAAAAGAAGTTTAATGAAATAATCACACAGTTTTTGACCATATTTTATTTTCCTGCTAAAACCATTTCCTGTAATAAAAATAAAATAATAAAGCAAAATTATTCTTACCAATCCGATGTACAGTCAGGTCCCACGGTGTAATCCTTCAGAAAGGGTTAATGTTTACTGCAGGGACCGCAGCTAATGCTGCAGCCTCACAGTAAACCCCCAAATGAATGAGTTCCTCTTCTGGCTGACAGGAGAGGAAGTGGAAAGCTTAATTGATTGCTTTCCACTTTCACTTCAGGTCAGCCAGGGACACAATCAGTGACGTCAGAGGGAACTGGTTAACAAAAATAGGGGATCCCCTCGAAAAAAATTGGCGTGGGGTCCCCCCTATTTTTGTTAACCAGCCAGATGAAGCAGTTCCGCTGAGGCCTGGTTTTCAGGCTGTTAAGGATCCAATATCCATGGACCTTGCAAGCCTGATAATACCAGGCACAGCAGTCTGCTTAGCTTGGCTGTTAACAAAAATAGGGGATCCCCTCGAAAAAAAAACGGCGTAGGGGTCCCCCTATTTTTTTTAACCAGCCAAGTAAAGCAGACTGCTGCAGGCCTGGTATTTAAAAGACGGGTAAGGCCCATGGACTTTTGGCCCTCAACAGCCTGATAATACCAGGCTACAGCAGCCCCACATTTGGCGCATCAAAAGATGTGCCAATTGTGGCACTTTACCCGGCTCTTCCCACTTGCCCTGTAGCGGTGGCAAGCGGGGTAATAAGGGGTTAATGTCACCGTTGATTGCACGGTGACAATAAGCCCGGTTAATAATGGAGAGGTGTCAATAAGACACCGATCCATTATTAATCCCAAAGTTATTAAATGTGTAAAAAAAAAAACACAGCAAGAAAAAAGTATTTTAATGAAATAAAAGAGACAACACAGTTTTCATTAATTTTATTGTACTCTCATTCCTGCGACGCCATCGATCTCCTGTAAAAAAAGAAAAAAAAAACAAACCAACAGTATACCACCTGTCCGACGCAGTCCATAACGACAGTCCCACGACGATCCAACTCTGCTACATCGCAATGACAGGCAGAGCCTGTCATCGCAACGCAGCACAGCTGATTACCTGCACGGTGACAATAAGCCCGGTTAATAATGGAGAGGTGTCAATAAGACACCGATCCATTATTAATCCCAAAGTTATTAAATGCATAAAAAAAAGACAAAGCAAGAAAAAAGTATTTTAATGAAATAAAAGAGACAACACACTTTTCATTTCTTTTATTGTACTCTCATTCCTGCGACGCCATCGATCTCCTGTAAAAAAAGAAAAAAAAACAAACCAACAGTATACCACCTGTCCGACGCAGTCCATAGTAACATTGTCCCACGACGATCCAGCTCTGCTACATCGCAATGACAGGCAGAGCACAGCTGATTACCTGCTTCCCCGGCGGTGACGTCATCGGACTGACTGCTTTACGGCCGCGATTACCCAGCAGTCACTGCAGTTATCGCGAGAAACTGCATGTGACCGCCGGGGAGAAGAGGATGGCGGCCATGAAGCAGTCCAGGCCGTGACCACCGGAGATCTTCTGCCAGGTAAGTGCCGCTGACTCCTGACAGACCCGACCGACGGACACTGACAGTGACAGACCCGACCGACGGACACAGACAGTGACAGTGACAAATCCGATTCCGGTATTCGATATGACGAAAATATCGGTATTCGGAATCGAAAGGCCGATACAGCTAATATCGGCCGATACCCGATATTTGCAGTATCGTATCGCTCAACACTACTCGGGACATTTAGTGTAAAGTGGGTACTTATTGTTATAGGGGAACTCAGGTTACTGTGACTGTCAAAGGGGCACACACAGGGCATTATTACATTCTAGGGGACAACATGTGGGCACTGTTTTCTAGGGCCCATGCACCTGGCATTACTATATTATAGAGGGTGCTTTAGAAATTAAGAGGTCACACAGAACCACACAGTAGGTGCAGTAATAGGGACACATAGGGCAGCAGCGGCTCAGTATTGGGGTACCAAGTGTAGTAATAGGGGCACATACTGCAGCAGCGGCTCAGTATTGGAGTATCAGGTGTAGTAATAGGGACACATACGACAGCAGCGGCTCAGTATTGGGGTATCAGCAGGATGAGGAGTTTGTGCAGGTTGAGAATAGTCCAATTGGTGACCGTGACGGTGCTGACGATATGAGAAGTGAAACGTGTCTTTGTTGTATTCTCTGTAGTTGAGTCCTGACTGGAGGAGTCATCATGTCGGTCTGGGCCAGATGGAAAAGACATGAAAAGTGAACGATTCCATCAGAAAGAACATCAGCGGTAAGTCATTATCTGTAACTCTGCTATGATCTCTTATATGTTCTGTAGGACTGGTGTTATGTATCACTGACCATATGGCGGTGATATCAATATTGGTCTTTTTATATATAGATTAATTTTGGCAACAGTGCGGTCATTTGCTGAGGTTCTCTGGTTAGGGGCCCACTCAGATGTTTCGCCCCCCCTAAACCGAAACCCTAGCTACGCCTCTGTGAGGCGGTAATTAAAAATTCTTTTGTGTCAATCCTCTGCTGGAGTACGGTTTTAGCAGGTGTTCTGACAGCTGGAAGGCTTCATTTCCTACACAAACAAAAGGCATTGGTGGCCAGAAATTTGAGGCAGCGGTCTAGGGGGTGGGAAATGGAAGTTGTTTCCATACAGCAGACGGCCCATTGCTGACAGTTTGAAAACTTGAGAGTCATTGGAGCGGCCATAGGCACCAATATCTACGGCAATAAATTTGTATTCTGCGTCAGCGATGGCCATGAGGACAATGGAGAAATATTTCTTGTAATTAAAATATTCGGATCCAGATCCTGCTGGCTTGACAATCCTGATATGTTTCCCGTCCACAGCGCCCAGGCAATTAGGAAACTGACATATTTGAAGAAACTTTTCTGCAATTGCAATCCAACTGTCTGTTGTGGGCTCTGGTAGAAATTCCGCAACTAGAGAGTCCCACAATGCACGGCATGTGTGCTTCACAATTCCAGAGATGGTGGAAATCCCAAGTCTGTACTGGAAATGCAGTGAGGAAAGAGATTCTCCAGTTGCCAGGAATCTGCGTATAAACAAAAAAAAAGTTTAAAATCACAGCATTACATACCACACATCAGCTCTAACAATTGGAGATACTATAAAAATACATTTATTTTATAGTATCTCCAGTTGTTCAAGCTGAGTCAGATGGCCGTATACAAACTACCAGCAACAACATTCCAGGACAAGTGTGCTCTGAAGCAAGCAGATGCAATAAATATGGCTTACCGAAGAGTCACCATCAGATGCTCCGCCGGTGAAATGGAGAAGCGGCAATAGGTGTCCGATCTTCTTATGAGGTCTCCAACACGCTCCACCAACAAATCAAAGTTCTCCATTTTCATGCAAAGATACGCAAAAAATTTCTGAGGGTTTCCTTGTAGCTCTATGTACAGTGTAGAAAACACCCCACGCGTCATTCTCTGGGCTGTGATGGGGTGGATCCAGAAACGGCGTCGTCGACATTGTCGCTGCAGTCTCTTTCTCTCCTTCTCCAGAACAATCGATTTCAGACGATTCGCCTCCGCCGTGAAATCCACCAAATTCTTCAGAATGTTTCCTATCACAACATCCATCTTCAGCAGAAACTTGCTCTTCTCTCCAACCGGCACTTGCTCCTATACAACAAGATGAGCTATAGGAACAGTGTATATATAGGTTTTCAGTAGCCAATCATGTTTTAACACCAAAAAGGGCGTTTTTAAATACCGGATCCGGTGTAATCCGTCAAAAAAACGGATACACCGGATGAGCCGGATCCGGTTTTCCGCCGGATCCGTTAGAATAATCCAGCAAAAAAACGGATCCGTTTTATCGGGTTTTATATATCAAAAACCGGATCCGTCGATCAGGCGAGACGCCGCATCGCGCCTGACGCCGAAAAACTGATGTGTGAAAGAGGCCTTAGGTGGAAAAAATTAGATATATCTAGGATAAAAACCTATGTAATATATTGGGGTTATGTAATTTACAGATAATGAGTAATGAGAGTAATCTAGTAAACCAGGGCATAGAATGACACAATCTATACTATTTATCTAGATAAAATCTATCTCACCTAACTTGTATGAGTTTGTAGAGTTTGACGTTTGCCTGCAGATTTGGCAATCATGCTATTATGCTGTGTAATTTGGTTTTCACATCCCTGGATGTTTGTTCTCCACTGGGACACTGACTATTACTTTCCACTAGAAACGCACATAAAATCTACAATTGTTAAGCAATCTAAGGCCTCTACCGAGATCCCAAATCCCATTACAATAAGAATACAAACAGAAGTACTTGGGCAAAGTGAGTAATGTAATACAAAGCTACCTACAATCCCAAGCTAGACGCTCAATAATATGATGCATGCAGCAACCATTGCAAGTTCACTGCAGATTTGTACAAAAATCCATGCTGTGCTGGAGGTTATCATTTACCCAGAGGTGTACACGTCTCAGTGTCATAATCTTGTTGATTAGTCCTCTATCAGTTCATTGCAAGAATCACAAAGCTGTGCTAAGTAAGCCGATTGTCACTTCTGTTTTAAAACTTAACATTAGTGTCCACAACTCGGACAAACTCATCTTAATTGGCATGTTTGCCAACCCAGTAAAATAACAACATTTCTAGTCAACTCCAGTGCCGGCGCTGTTCTAGGTGTTTTGGCACTGGCTCATCCAGGGCTTGCATTGTATTGCTATGTAATGGGATGCCTTTGGCCCACCAGGGGTGGCTTTACTTTCCCTCTTCCGGACGTATCAGTCATCAAAAGGAAGTGAGTGACCAACCGCACCTTTGGCTTCCTCTTGATATTTGTTTCATCTGAAGGCAGGGAGAGTGAAGCAGCAACTGACTGGCTGCAGGGATAGCATGACTTAATGTCATGCCATCCCTGGGAGAGTCAGTGCTGACACTGCTGCAATGTCGCTGGCAACGTAGTTGAGTATAAGTGTTGTTACTGTGCTGGTGGCAAACATAAGGATTGGGAAGGGGTTGTCTAATCAGTGGACAGCCCCTTTAATTATATATATATACACGGTGGGTACTGAAAGTATTCAGACCCCTTTAAAGATTTCACTCTTTGTTTCATTGCAACCATTTGGTAAATTTAAAAAAGTTCATTTTTTTCTCATTAATGTACTCTCTGCACCCCATCTGACTGAAAAAAAAAACAGAAATGTAGAAATTTTTGCAAATTTATTAAAAAAGAAAAACTGAAATATCACATGGTCATAAGTATTCAGACCCTTTGCTCAGACACTCATATTTACATCTCATGCAGTCCATTTCCTTGTGATCCTCCTTGAGATGGTTCTACTCCTTCATTTGAGTCCAGCTCAGTAATTAAACTGATAGGACTTGATTTGTAAAGGGACACACCTGTCTATATAAAATCTCACAGCTCACAGTGTATGTCAGACCAAATGAGAATCATGAGGTCAAAGGAACTGGCCAAGGAGCTCAGAGACAGAATTGTGGCAAGGCACAGATCTGGCCAAGGTTACAAAATAATTTCTGCAGTACTCAAGGTTCATAAGAGCACAGTGGCCTCCTTAATCCTTAAATGGAAAAAATTTAGGACCACCAGAAGTCTTCCTAGACCTGGCCGTCCAGCCAAACTGAGCAATCGTGGAGAATAGCCTTGGTGAGAGAGCTAAAGAAGAACCCAAAGATCACTGTGGCAGAGCTCCACAGATACAGTAGGGAGATGGGATAAAGTTCCACAAAGTCAATTATCACTGAAGCCCTCCACCAGTCGGGCCTTTATGACAGAGTGGCCTGATGGAAGCCTTTCCTTAGTGCCAGACATATGAAAGCCCACATAGAGTTTGCTAAAAAAAAACACATGAGGGACTCCCCAGACTATGAGAAATAAGATTCTCTGGTCTGATGAGACGAAGATAGAACTTTGTGGTGATAATTCTATGCAATATGTGTGGAGAAAACCAGGCACTGCTCATCACTTGCTCAATACAATCCCAACAGTGAAACTTGGTGGTGGCAGCATCATGCTATGGGGGTGTTTTTCATCTGCAGGGACAGGTTGACTGGTTGCAATTCAGCTAAACATGAATGCAGCCAAGCACAGAGATATCCTGGATGAAAACGTCTTCCAGAGTGCTCTGGACCTCAGACTTGGCCGAAGGTTCGCCTTCCATCCAACAAGATAATGACCCTAAGCACACAGCTAAAATAACAAAGGAGTGGCTTCAGAACAACTCTGTGACCATTCTTGACTGGCCCAGCCAGAACCCTGACCTAAACCCAATTGAGCATCTCTGTTGAGACCTGAAAATGGCTGTCCACCAACGTTCACCATCCATCACAACAGAACTGGAGAGGATCTGCAAGGAAGAATGGCAGAGGATCCCCAAATCCAGATGTGAAAAACTTGTTGCATCATTGCCAAGAAGACTTATGGCTGTTCTAGCTCAAAAGGGTGCTTCTACTCAATACTGAGCAAAGGGTCTGAATACTTATGACCATGTGATATTTCAGTTTTTCTTTTTTAATAAATTTGCAAAAATTACTACATTTCTGTTTTTTTTCAGTCAAGATATGGTGCAGAGTGTACATTAATGAGAAAAAAATGAACTTTTTTGAATTTACCAAATGGCTGCAATGACAAAAAGAGTGAAAAATTTAAAGGGGACTGAATACTTTCCGTACCCTCTGTATATATATATATATTCATAGAATGGGTAAGTGTAGTTCTGCAAAGGGCCACTAGATGGTGGTATACCAGTGGGCCTTGTTAGATATAGTTAACTGTAGGAGGAGCTGCTGTGGGTTGTTAGTGTAGGTGATAGGAAAAGCTCAGAAGGGCGAGCATGCCCGACAAGTCCAGACAGGCTCTATGCCCAGGACGCCATGGCAGCTACGCAACATTGTCTAAGGAGAGAAGCATGGGCACAGTCAGATGGGTGTTGGATAAGACTGGAGCACCTGGGGAAGCTACAATTCACGACAGCAGCAGGAATGGAGAAGGAGTCGTGGTCCAAAAGTTGTGCAGAGCGCAGAATATTCATGATGTGGCAGATTGTCAATAGGGCTGAAGCTGGCATGTCCGAGGTGAAGCGGATGAGCGGGATCCCCTAAGTACTGAGGTCCTACAATAGTGAAGCTGCGGTACCGCCAAGGGCGCTATTACCCGTAATGCACATGAGGGCGAAGGAAGTAAGAAAGGGAAAGAGCAGGAGGAATGCTGTTTGGACTGTGATGTAACTGATGTGTCCGGGTCCGTTGAAGAAGAGAGCAAAATAGTTGATTTAGCATCAGAACCGGTATCTGTGTCCGTTATTTCAACCCTGAGCACTGGAACCAAGTGTGCAGGAGCTGGGTCGCAGTGCAGTGGAATCCCTGACTGTGGACCAGCATCCCGAACAGGTACGTCGGTAGAAGCAGATGGTTTCTCTGTGGAAGGAGATCAGGACACCAGAGCTCCGGTGTCCTCGGCTACGACTGCTGTCCTGCCATCCTCTTACACATGCGCCGGCCAATCACAGCCATGCCAATACATGTCATGGCTGTGATGGCTCTGGAAGTGCTCACAGTCTAAAAGACTGTTCATTAGCTGCGCTGCAGCCTTTCAACATGCTTTATTAGACTAGCGAACCCGAACAGAAAAACGGACGCACAGTAAAAAGAACGTGTTCGGAGTTCGGTAACGGAAAATAGGTGTCCAGTATGGTCCTCAAACTTTACAATTCAAGCTCACTCATCTCTGAATACAAATATTTACTTGTACTATTGATTTAATTGATTTATGTAGTATATTCAAATTATGACAATTAAAGTCTCTTTCCATAGCGAAATCCTTTGCCTGTGTAAATATGCCATCAGTCTGATATCAAAAGAGCAAAATGCCAGTTTGTAGGTTGAAACTTTTATGTGAGGTTAAAAATCATTGATGTCTGTAGCACATCAACCCGTGGATTTCCTGCCAAGATTATGCAAACTGTATAGTGACTGAGTGATCATATTAACCCCTTCACCCTGAAGCCTGTTTTCATCTTCCTGATCAGGCCAAATTTTACAATTCTGACTACTGTCACTTTATGAGGTCATAACTCTGGGATCGTTTTCTCGTGACATATTGTAATTCATGAAAGTGGTAAAATTTCTTTGATATGACTTACATTTGTTTGTGAAAAAAATGGAAATTTGGCAAACATTTTGAAAATGTTGCAATTTTCATCATTTTAATTTTTATGCCCTTTAATCAGAGAGTCATATAACATAAAATAGTTAATAAATAACATTTCCAAAATGTCTACTTTACATCAGCACAATTGTGGAAACAGAATTTTTTTATTAGGACGTTATAAGGGTTAAAAATTGACCAGCGATTTCTCATTTTTACAACTAAATTTTCAAAACCATTTTTTTTAGGGATCACCTCACATTTGAAGTGACTGAGGGGCCTATATGACAGAAAATACCAAAAAATGACACCATTCTAAAAACTGCATCTCTCAAGGTACTCAAAACCACATTCAAGAAGTTTATTTACCTTTCAGGCAAATTTTGCTGCACTTGTTTGAAGGTGAGAAACACAATCTCAAGCACAGAGTTCATGGTCTACAACAACATTGCAATCATCCCAACCAGGACAACCTTGGGTAAATACCCTACGGTATAATGATAGAATCAAAAATATAAAGAAATTAATGTAATTATGATAGCACAAATGTTAAAATACAGACAAAAGGAGACAATACACTGCACAATGAATTCAAAACACAGAGTTATTAAATTAAAATCCAGATGCACCAGTATGGAATAAACTCTGCATCATGGAAAAAGCACGCACGGAGTAAATAGTAATAGTACCTCAAAACAATAGTCTGGTTTCTATGTCCAAAAGTAATGCAGCATTCAGTAAAAGGACATAGGAATTCCCCCTCTTTCCAAAAAGTAAGATTCCCTGTAGTATGTCATAATAGGCGCCACCCATATTACTTATAATAGACCCAGAGATAGGAGATAGATGGGGAATTTAAAAGAAAAAGTATATTGAAGATCCATTCTTACCCATGCTTTTATTCATGTGTATGTATGCGCCCCTACGCGTTTTTCGCGGTCGCTTCCTTGGGGGCTTTGTCATAGTTAGTACCCCTCATAACCACCTTAAATACCCCACGTTTAGTCACCATAGACGGCGCATGTGACTGGTGCAGCGGACGCCTTGTCTGCCTCCTCCCCTCAACGTCATGATGGCCATGCGGTCCACAGGTGCACCCTGATGAGTAAGTGGACCGCAAGCACCACCTCTAGACGCCGAGAGAGAAAACAGAGGCGGAGCCCACACACGAGACTGCACTGGTGATCAGAGTGAAGATAAACTACCAGCGCCATCATATTTATGGGCATGATTTCCCTTACTCCTCATATACCATAGCTGACGCCGATTATGAATTGCGATATATAACCATGGCAAAACATAACAAATAGCCAAATACATAGAATCAAATACCAATAATATAAATATCAAAATACACTCAAAATGGCATATTATAAAAATTTAGAAATATATAACAAGGATATCCAGTAAGTATAGCTAATGATCCATGGTAGACATACAGTTATATGAAAAAGTTTGGGCACCCTTATTAATCTTAAGCTTAATGTTTGATAAAAATTGGTGTTTTTGCAACAGCTATTTCAGTTTGATATATCTAATAACTATTGGACACAGTAATGTTTCTGCCTTGAAATGAGGTTTATTGTACTAACAGAAAATGTGCAATCTGCATCCAAACAAAATTTGACAGGTGCATAAGTATGGGCACCTCACCAGAAAAGTGACATTAATATTTAGTAGATCCTCCTTTTGCAAAGATAACAGCCTCTAGTCGCTTCCTGTAGCTTTTAATGAGTTCCTGGATCCTGGATGAAGGTATTTTTGACCATTCCTCTTTACAAAACAATTCCAGTTCAGTTAAGTTTGATGGTCGCCAAGCATGACAGCCCTCTTCAAATGATCCCACAGATGTTCAATGATATTCAGGTCTGGGGACTGGGATGGCCATTCCAGAACATTGTAATTGTTCCTCTGCATGAATGCCTGAGTAGATTTGGAGCGGTGTTTTGGATCATTGTCTTGCTGAAAGATCCATCCCTTGCGTAACTTCAACTTTGTCACTGATTCTTGAACATTATTGTCAAGAAACTGCTGATACTGAGTGGAATCCATGCGTCCCTCAACTTTAACAAGATTCCCGGTGCCTGCATTGGCCACACAGCCCCAAAGCATGATGGAACCTCCACCAAATTTTACTGTGGGTAGCAAGTGTTTTTCTTGGAATGCTGTGTTTTTTTGACGCCATGCATAACGCCTTTTTGTATGACCAAACAACTCAATCTTGGTTTCATCAGTCCACAGGACCTTCTTCCAAAAAGAAATTGGCTTCTCCAAATGTGCTTTTGCATACCTCAGCCGACTCTGTTTGTGGCGTGCTTGCAGAAACGACTTCTTTCGCATCACTCTCCCATACAGCTTCTCCTTGTGCAAAGTGCGTTGTATAGTTGACCGATGCACAGTGACACCATCTGCAGCAAGTTGATGCTGCAGCTCTCTGGAGGTGGTTTGAGGATTGTCCTTGACTGATCTCACCATTCTTCTTTGCCTTTCTGATGTTTTTCTTGGCCTGCCACTTCTGGCCTTAACAAGAACTGTCCCTGTGTTCTTCCATTTCCTTACTATGTTCCTCACAGTGGAAACTGACAGGTTAAATCTCTGAGGCTGTGTTTCCACTATCAGGAAACACAGCGTATATGACGGAGCGGAAACTCCGCTCCGTCTAAGCCCCGCCCCCTTTCTGACGCGCGTTATTTCCGGAGGTGTTCAGGACACCTCCGGAACACCTCCGGAAATAACGCAGGGCTACATAGCCCTGTGTTAAATTCCGTTGCGGTGACGCACCGTCGCCGCAAGACGCTAGGACATGCTGCGGTCTGAAAAGACGCGCCGCATGTCCGTAAACGCAGGTGTTCCGCTTGCGTAATTTTGCGCATAGTGGAGACGGGATTTCTTGAAATCCCCTCCACTATGCTGTAACATCTGGACGCTGCGTGTTTGGCGCTGCGCCAGCGCACAGCGCCAAGCACTCAGCGTTTACTGACCGTGGAAACTCACCCTGAGACAGCTTTTTGTATCCTTCCCCTGAACAACTATGTTGAATAATCTTTCTTTTCAGATCATTTGACAGTTGTTTTGAGGAGCCCATGATGCCACTCTTCAGTGGAGATTCAAACAGGAGAACAACTTGCAAGTGGCCACTTTAAGTACCGTATTTTTTGGACCATAAGACGCACTTTTTTCCCCAAAAATTTTGGGGGAAAATGGGGGTGCGTCTTATGGTCGCAACATACCGGAAAGTTCAGTGGCGGCGGCGCTCCCAATGCAGCTTGGCTGCGATGCGGTGGTGGTGTCCGGGCAGCAGCGGGCCTCTGGGCTGCGTGGGGGGCTCCGCCGGCATCTCGTCCCAGCTGGAAAGCCCCCCGCAGCTGCGACGCGGTGCCTCCGGTGTGCGGTCCCGATCCAAAGTGTGGTGCGGTGCGGTGGTGGTGTTCGGGCAGCAAGCGGGCCTCTGGGCTGCGTGGGGGGCTCCGCCGGTATCTCGTCCCAGCCGGAAAGCCCCCCCGCAGCTGTGACGCGGTGCCGGCATGAGGAATGGCCGCCTAGGGCCTCCGGCAAGATGGCCGCTGCATACTCTCGTTCAAATCTCGGCAACGAGATCTTGTCCTCGGGAAGAGATCTCGTTGCCGAGATTTGAACGAGAGTATGCGGCCATCTTGCCGGAGGCCCCAGGCGGCCATTCCTCATGCCGGCACCGCGTCGCAGCTGCGGGGGGGCTTTCCGGCAAGGAAGGAGAGATGCCGGCGGAGCCCCCCACGCAGCCCAGAGGCCCGCTTGCTGCCTGAACACCACCACCGCACCGCACCACACTTTGGATCGGGACCGCACACCGGAGGCACCGAGTCGCAGCTGTGGGGGGCTTTCCGGCTGGGACGAGATGCCGGCGGAGCCCCCCACGCAGCCCAGAGGCCCGCTGCTGCCCGGACACCACCACCGCATCGCAGCCAAGCTGCATTGGGAGCGCCGCCGCCACCACTGGATTTGTGAGTATATGGCCACCCTGGCCACCCCACAGAGCACAGCCACCCCACAGAGCACAGCCACCCCACATAACACAGCCACCCCACAGAACACAGCCACCCCACAGAACACAGCCACCCCACATAACACAGCCACCCAACAGAACGCAGCCACCCCACAGAACGCAGCCACCCCACAGAATGCAGCCACCCCACAGAACGCAGCCACCCCACAGAACGCAGCCACCCCACAGAACGCAGCCACCCCACAGAACGCAGCCACCCCACAGAACACAGCCACCCCACATAACACAGCCACCCCACAGTGCCCAACCACCCCACACAGTGGTAAGCTAAATTCGGACTGTAAGACGGCCCCCATTTGACACATTATTTTTTTTTTCCAATTTTCCTTCTGAAAATTTGGGGTGCGTCTTATAGTCCGAAAAATACGGTAGCTTTTCTCATGATTGCATACACCTGGCTATGAAGTTCAAAGCTCAATGAGGTTACAAAACAAAAAAAAGTGCTTTAGTAAGTCAGTAAAAAGTAGATAGGAGTATTTAAAACAAGAAAATGATAAGGGTGCACATACTTATGCACCTGCCAAATTTTGTTTGAATGCAGATTGCACATGTTCTGCTAGTACAATAAACCTCATTTCAAGGCAGAAACATTACTGTGTCCAGTAGTTATTAAATATATCAAACTGAAATAGCTGTTGCAAAAACAAAATTTTTTATCAAACATTAAGCTTAAGATTAATAGGGGTGCCCAAACTTTTTGATATAACTGTACATCCATTTGCGGAGCATTCAGGGCCAGATGTTCACAATAGTTCCTTAGTGGTTCATATGCTAAACAAAGAGAGACACAGAAAATTAAAATCACAACATGTAAAAAAGTGGCCATTGGTACAGAAATAGCGTCCCTAGTTATACAGTAAATATGACGCAAAACTGAGCTGCTCATTAAGTCCCGCAGGAACCATTGTTCACAGTGTCACGATTCAGCGGCATTCTTTCTGTGTAAGGATAAGTATACTATCCCCACCACGGATCCCGATGTTCACATGATCTATGCCCTTAATGTTCAGATCCCCTGAATTACACTTATATTTCAACTTAAAGTGTTTGGGAATCGTCTTAAGGGACTCCACATCATCCACATCACGGGCGGTCTCAATGTCCCTAATGTGTTCACGAGTTCTAATACGCAATTCTTGGGAGGTCAGATCTATATAGACGAGATTGCAACTACACATAGCGTAATAGACAACATGCGTGGTAGAGCATGTAATATAGTCCCTTATGTCATATATTTTGAGACCATATCAAAAAACTGACCGGCACATCCAAACATAGTACTAATGTGAACAGGTGCTAAACCTAGAGTCACCAACTCATGCACACTCAAGAAAAAAAAAAAGCGAGGATTGGCATTAGTTAGGACCTGGAAAATGAGGGGCGCCTTAACGGGGCTTCCAGGTACACATAAAATTGGCCATTTTATGCGCTAAGCCTTCTCAATTTTTCATATTTCTAAGGCAGTGATGCAATTAATTTTTCATATACTGTGTTTGCAAGCTATAGCGCTACAGTGTGCTTCCTTTTTTCTTGAGTGTGCATGAGTTGGTGACTCTAGGTTTGGCACCTGTTCACATTAGTACTATGTTTGGATGTGCCGGTCAGTTTTTTGATATGTATTCATTTACCTTCGGCCTGAGCACTCCAACTGTTAGTCACAGGCGTTTTAATTATAGCAGGGCTACTACCCCTCAACAAAGATGTAGATTTCAGTCTAGAGAGAGGATTCATATGTTCCCATACAGATAAACATTTTTCTAAGCGAGGATTGGCATTAGGTAGGACCTGGAAAACGAGGGCGCCTTAACGTGGCTTCCAGGTACACATAAATTGGCCATTTTATGCGCTAAGGCTACTTTCACACTTGCGTTTTTTAGCGCTGCGTTTCGAGCGCACATAAAACGCATTAAAAAAACGCGTACAAATGCTTGTAATCGCTGCGATATTTAGTCGCATAAGTGTGCGCATTGCTGAAAAAAACGCAGCGATTGCATGCGATTGTATGCGATTTCAAGCGTTTTTGCATGCGTTTGCGTTTTTTCGGCGCATTTCACAGGAGGAAAATCCTTGAAAAATTCTTGCAGCTGACTCCATCAACAGGACACCAGTGGGCGTGTCTTATGTGAAATCTTTATATAGAGCCTGTTCACAGCCATTCTTCACATTTGCTTGCATTTGCCTTTGTGACATGGATCTGCGCTGGAAGATTTTCCACTTCAACTTGGATCTGGACATTGCGATGGCTCAGGCTTATGTAGTGGCTTGCCATGAAGAAAGGGAGAGAGCGAGACAGCGAAGACGGCAGCGGTGGCGTTTGTGGGTACATCCCATTGTTGAACTCCGGGAGAGCCGTGGAGCATACCACACCCTCTATAGCGAGCTGCAGGCAAACCCAGAGAAATTTACAGACTATACCCGGATGTCACAAGAAAGCTTCATGGATTTACTTGCTCGTGTCCAACAATTCACCCGGAGACAGGACACACAGCTCCGTCGGGCAATTCTTCCGGAGGAAAGACTCCTGGTGACATTACGGTACGTAATATTGAGAAACCAATGCCTGCATCATTTTATTTATTCTGCCATGTACTATTCCAAAGCTGCTAGAATTATTGTTCTGCCATCTAGTAAACAAAGACCTGCAGAATTATTTGTATGCCATGTCCTTTTTTTTCTCTTTAGTTAAATGTTTTAAAAAAACATATACAATAATATATATTGTTTTTCTTTCACAGATTCCTTGCAACTGGAGAGAGCCTCTCTTCACTTCACTTCCAGTACAGGATTGGTATCTCCACCTTGTCAGGAATTGTTGTGGACACCTGCCGGGCATTGTGGACTGTTCTCTGTCCGGAATTTATGCCCCTGCCCACCACAGAAAAGTGGCTAGAAATAGCTGAAAAATTCTGGACAACCTGAAATTTCCCCAACTGTTTGGGAGCAGTTGATGGGAAACACATCCGCATCATCAAACCAAAAAGAACAGGCTCGGAGTACTACAATTACAAAAAGTACTTCTCTACAGTTCTCATGGCCATTGCTGATGCAGACTGTATGTTTGTTGCAGTGGACATTGGGGCATTTGGCCGTGGAAATGACTCACAGGCCTTTAAGAACTTGGACATGGGCCGGAGGTTGTATGGAAACCAGTTTAATTTCCCCATGCCATGGCCTCTTCCCCACACCGAAGGTCCACCACTGCCATTTGTCATGGTTGGGGATGAGGCTTTCCAGATGAGCCAACACCTGCTAAAACCCTACTCCAGCCGGGACTTGGACCACACCAAAAAAATATTCAATTACAGGCTGACCAGGGCAAGAAGAACTGTAGAGTGTGCCTTCGGTATACTTGTTTCCAGATGGCGCATTCTGGGCACAGCCATTCATCTGAAACTGGAAACAGTGGATGAAGTGGTGAAGGAATGTGTGGTGCTACATAATTTTGTTATGTCTAAAGAGCACCCAAACTTTGAACTTGATGATGCAGCTCCTAACCCATTGCCTGAGTTCACTCAGCACCCTCTCAGTTCTTCTGTTGAAGTTGGCCAAATGAGGGACCAATTTGCTGCCTACTTCATGTCAGATGTAGGACGGGTGGAATGGCAAGAACAAATGGTGTAAAAAAAAAAGTGTTCTTGTCTGTATGTTAATAAAATACCTTCTTGTCTCTATGGTAATAAAATACCTGTGTTTATACCTGTACCGAGTGCAGTCTGTTTTTTTTTTTTACACTCAAATACAAGAATCAACTGGCCAGGTTTACCAGTGAATTCATGATGCAGTGTTTTTTGTGCATCATGAATTTACTAGTAATCCTGACCAGGTGACTATACATACACACACACAAGTTGTATGACCTTTATCATCTCTCCAGTTTTGGTTCCATTTGCAGCGACGGTGGAGGTAAAACAAATAATATTTGTGTGAACTGGCCTGATGTTACAAATAGTGATTTGTGGATGCACTAGCATCCGTCACTCTTTATTACATCTGATATACCTGACCATGTGACTATAAATATTATTTGTAGTATCATCACTGTGACTTGATTTTGAACGCATACTGGAGAGATGATAAACATTATACATCTTCTACAATACCCAGGCCTGGTGTCATGCTGAAGTGGTGATGCCCCAAATAACACATCCTCACTTCAGAATTTATCACGCCTGGGCAGGTGAATAAACAGCAGCATCGCTACAGTATGCTTGAAATAAATGCAGACTGAAGTGACGCTGCAGGTGAAAACTCATGTGTATTCACCTGCCCAGGTGAGATAGTAATGATACAAGGCCAGGGGATTGTACATATAAGGCGGGTGTCACACTGCCGAGTTTGATGCGAGTAAGGCTATGTGCACACGTTCAGGAATGTTTGCAGAATTTTCCTGAGCAAAAACTGACTTTTTCCGCGGTAAAAACGCGCGGTTTTTTTTTCGCATTTTTGCGTGGATTTTGCGCGTTTTTACCGAGATTTTTTCCTGAACTTTCTAGGGCAATAATATAGCGGGAAAAACGCTAGAATTCCGCGAAATTAATGAACATGTTGGTTCTTTTTCCGAGATGCGTTTTTTTTGCGGAAAAAAACGCACCATGTGCTCAAATATTGCGGAATTCATTCTAAATGATAGGATGCTTAAATCATGCGTTTTTGACGCGTTTTTTCCCGAGAAAAAACGCGAAAAAAAACGCAAATAATCCTGAACGTGTGCACTTAGCCTTAGTCGCACGACTTTCTCGCATCAACACCCGGCACGGCCGCCCGCTCTCGGACCCGAGTGCGCGGCGGCATAGAAATACATGCAGCCGCATACTCGGGTCCGAGAGCGGGCGGCCGTGCCGGGTGTTGATACAAGAAAGTCGTGCGACTAACTCGCATCAAACTCGGCAGTGTGACGCCGGCCTAACGTGTATTTTCACCATCATCTCCTCAGTTTATTCAAGACACATTGAATAGAGAATGTGGTTAATTACAAGGTATATCTAGAATTCCTGGCCTTGTATCACAAAGTCAAATGATGTTATAAACACACCAGACTCATTTAACTTTTTATGATACCTGGCAAGGTAAAATAGCTATGCCTTGCACTCAACACCATCCTCTATTCAATATGTGCAATATTAGTAGACAGAGAGACTGGTGGCGAAAATACAAGTCATATATTTGTGTTTTGGACTACACATATCTCCAGGGAAGACACAAGAAACATGTGTCATTCATGGAGTGATGTGTAGTCCAAAACTCAAAGTGTCCGGCGCAGTGTGTGTACTGCGCAGTGTGTGTACGGCGCAGTGTGTGTAGGCGGCGAAAGACACATTAATCAAACTGGATTTACTAAAAGCAGATTTGCACATTTATTTTGTACAACAGGAACCCCACATTGTAATTGCCACTGACGTTTTGGTGGACATTTGGATACATTTAATAAAAGCAGATTAGTACATACTTTGTACAACAGGAACCACACATTGGAATTGCCACTGAAGTTTTGGTGGAGATTTGGATACATTTAATAAAAGCGGATAAGTACATACTTTGTACAACAGGAACCACACATTGGAATTGCCACTGAAGTTTTGGTGGAGATTTGGATAAATTTACTGAAAGCAGGTTAGTACATACTTTGTACAACAGGAACCCCAAATTTTTATTGACAATTACGTTTAGATGGAGATTTGGATACTCTGGGGGTGTGCAGAGATGAAGAACGGCTGGAAAGCGAGGAAGGGGTTCGAGGGGAAGGGGCGACGAAAGTAGTGGGTGAAGGAAGATCAAACATGGAAGTAGAGGCAGGTTGAGACACATTAGGAGGAGAGGGGGGATGGACAAACAAAGTTTTGTTTTTTTTCTTTTTGGGGGCAGGAGGCCCTTGCATGGAACGACTTCGGTGTGACCGCCTTGAGCTGGTGGACCGTGGCCTTGATACATAAAACAGTGAATGTCGGTCACCTGTCTCATGCTCTGTGGTGTCAGTGACAGTGGTGGGAGAAGGATAAGTGGTGGCGGTGCTCAGAGGAGGACAAGTGGTGGCGGTGTTCCAAGGAGAAGTGGCATCTGTGCTCCTAAACTGTTGCTGAGTGGTGGCGGTACTCCTAGAGGGAGAAGTGGCATCTGTTCTGCTCCTAAACTGTTGCTGAGTGGTGGCGGTACTCCTAGACGGAGAAGTGGCATCTGTGCTCCTAAACTGTTGCTGAGTGGTGGCGGTACTCCTAGACGGAGAATTGGCATCTGTGCTCCTAAACTGTTGCTGAGTGGTGGCGGTACTCCTGGAATGAGAAGTGGGGGCGGTGGCCCAAGCAGGTACTGCGGTGGCGGGAGTCCAAGACTGCGGACCAGTGTCTGTGGTGGTGGTGCTCCAGACAGGAGCAGCGCTTGCCATGGTGGTGGCGACGGTGGAGTGTCCACCAGTACTCGGACTTGTGGTTGTGTAGTGGTGACTCAGAATACTGGTGGCCATGCATTGGTATGCAGCAGAAGTCGGTAGTGATGTGTGGCGAATCAGTGGTGGCACAGTTGGATATGCAACCTCTGACTGCTGCACGTACCGATTCTGCTGCATAGCCTGCAAGTAAGCAGTGTTGCAGGCCTGCAACACACTCAGCTGTTGCTCAGGACTAAGGTGTTCCGCCATGCCCGTTCAATTTTACTGAAAAAATGGTGCGCTGGTCTGTTGAGGTCGGCCTCCAGGCGATCAAGCCGCTGTTCGACACAGTTGAAGCGGTGTTCCATGTGGGTAAAACCCCATTCCATTAATGAAAAACCGCTTGCCACTGTGCCTGACATCGACTTCATATTGCCATGAAAGGCCTCGCTCAAGTGCATGAACTCGGGCAAGACATTCCTCTCCAAAGCCCTCTGCCGCTGGCGGGAAGTGCCCACATAACCAGTGGCAGAGACTTGGGAGAGGGGAAGACCTGATGGACCAGCTTCCTGGTCACCAGATGTCCGTGTT
>JARQOD010000004.1:480885516-480985447 GCA_033576555.1 Oophaga sylvatica
AAAAAACGCAAGTGTGAAAGTAGCCTTAGATAGCCCTTTCTTATGCTCCCGCTGCTATAACCCCAATCCTTAAACCTCCGCCCAAGGTCTTTGGCCTGCCCCTCGAATGACACATCCGTGGTGCAAATCCTCCGTGTCCGGAGGAATTGGCCTGTAGGGATGGCATTGATAGTGTATATAGAGTGCGCGGATGATGCATGTAGCAACGAATTTACAGATGTTTTTTTCCGATACAAGTCAGTTTCAATATAACTATCATCCTGCACCCTAATCTCCACAAGAAATGAAACCACCCTACGATCATATGTATAGGTAAGTCAGATATTGGACCCGTTTCCATTCAGACCCACCATGAAATTATCAAGATATTGTATAGAACCTTGCCAAATAAATAAAATATCGTCAATATAACAATACCATCCAAGGATCTGGGGAGCGGCTTCTGCGCCATCCAACAACAAACCCCTCTCCAAAAAACCGAGAAAGAGGTTAGCGTAGGAGGGTGCACAAGCCGCCCCCCTTGCTGTGCCATGCTTCTGTAAAAAGAAGCGATCCTTGAATGTGAAAAAATTATGGGTGAGAATGAAGTGCAACTTGTTTGAGGGTGCCATGTTACAAAGGCAGAGCCCCTGAGGTGCCAGAACAGCAGAACCCCCCCATAAGTGACACTATTTTACCAATTAAACCTCTCAATGAATTCATCTAATGGTGCAGTGATTATATTGACACCACAGGTGTGTGGCAAACTTTTATACCATTGGGTAGTGAAGAAAAAATAATTTACATTTTTACCACCAGGATTGTGTGTTAGCCCCAAGTTTTACATTTTCACACTGGGAAATGGATAAAAAAAATGTGTCCCACAATTTCTGCTGAATGTAGAAATACCCCATATGTGGCTGTACAGTACTACTTTGCCGTACAGAGTGACTTGAGAGGGACGGAGCGCTATTTGCTTCCTGGAGTGCAGATTTTCTTAGACTAGTTTGCAGATTCCATATAAAGAGCCCCTAAGTACTAGAAATGCACAATCCCCCTCAAGTGACCACATTTTGGAAATTATAACCCTTTGGGAATTTATCTACAGATGTAGTGACGATTTTGACTCCATGGGTGTTTTCCAGAAACCGGAAGCTGTGGATGTTGCTGAGTGAATATTGCAATCTGCCGTTGTAGTGACCAGTAAGTTGCAGTCACCAGTACATTATGCCCAGCTCATGTTTCTGGAGACTCACACCTCTAAATTAGGCTGGCTCTCATCACTACAGAATTGCCAAACATGTGGGCGCTAAATGTTGTTTAGACACACTGGGGCTCAGAAGGGAGGGGGGCATTTGGATTTGGGAGCAGAGAATTTGCTGAATTTCTTTTGGGGAGTGAGGAGCCATTTCACTTTACCAGAGCCTTTGTGCTACCATTAATTGGAAGCTCCCTATATTTCCGTTAACAGATGACAGACCTGAGTGGGGACTTGCTTATTTGTGGATTGAGTTGAAGCTTTTGTTGGGAACATTTTACATAACGTTTGGGATCACATTTATCCGGTGCTCTACGCTGAGCACTTACTTTGGGGTTTCCAATCTCTAAGTGACGTGATTCAGATGAAACCCTGATGGATCCATTCACTGTAGTGATGCAGCAGATTTACTCTGGACTCCGCCTGGCCTCTGTTCAGCGGTTTCCTTTTCAGAAATGCACAAAACTGTTGCTGATGGCAGTTTTATGAAATCCTAAAAAGGCGTACACCCGCCGGATTACAGGTCAGACAGCGTCCACATTGCCTCCATCTGCTTCATTGTAGGGAATCTCCGTCGAGGGTTCTGTCTGAATCACGTATTTCATAGATTTACACGGAAATCCCGGTGTCAGCGCTCAGTGCAGAGCGCAGAATAAATGTGCACCGAGCCTTACTGCAATCTTTGGAAGGCAGAATGAAAAAATCAACAGCATGTGAAGAATTGGCTTTATTTATTTTTTAAGTCGTCCCTTGTGTGGTATAAGTGATTGGGCGACTTTATTCTTCGGGTCGGTGCAATTACAGCGATACCAGATTTATATCGGGTTTTTATGTTTGACTGCTGTCACTCACTAAAAGACGCCTTTTATTGCGAAAACTAGTTTTTGCATCACCATATTTTGAGAGCTATAATATTTTAATATTTCGACCGACAGTGTCATGTGAGGTCTTGCGAGCTGACGTCTATATTGGTACAATTACGGGCACATGACAGTTTTTGATCGCTTTTTATTCTGATTTTTGGGAGACAGAATGAACGTAAACTTGCAATTCAGAAATTGCTTTTTGTTTTTTATACCGTTCCGCGTGTGGTAAAATTGGTAAGGCAGCTTTATTCTTCGGGTCAGTACGATTACAGCAATACCTCATTTGTATCTTTTTTTATGTTTTTGAGCTTTTACACAATAAAAACTATTCATAGAAAAAAATAATTATTTTTGCATCACTTTATTCTGAGAGCTATAAATTTTTTTATTTTTCTGTTTATGGAGCTGTGTGGTGGCTGGCTGTTTGTGGGACAAGATGACGTATTATATTGCACTTTTTGTTCGGCGGTATGATGATAAAGCATTGTTTTTTGGCTCGTTTTTTATTTATTGTTTTTACGGTGTTCACTGAAGGGTTTAACTAGTGGGACAATTTTATAGAGAGGGTGGTTATGGACGCGGTGATACTAAATTTGTGTACTTTTATTGTTTGTTTTTTTATTTACATAAATAAATGTATTTATTGGTAGAAAATATATATATATTTTTCTTTATTTAGGGATTTAAAAAAAATATATTTTTTCACATTATAATAATTTTTTTTTAACTTTATTACTTTGTCCCAGTATGGGACATTACTATTTTACAGCAGATCGCTGATCTGACACTCTCCACAGCAGAGTATCAGATCAGGATCTGACAGGCAGGAAGGAGGCAGGTGCTCACAAGTCACCTTCCCTGCAGGACCTGGAAGGACCCCGCGGCCATCTTGGTGCCAAGGTATCCATGGAGACCATCAAAACAATGCGATCGCATCACTTTGTTCTGATGGTAGCGTGCAGGGAGCCCCCTCCCTGTGTGATGCTCCTCTATGCCGTTGTCACTACTGACAGCGGCATCAGAGGGGTTAAATGCCCGTGATCAATGCTTGCACTGATCATGGGCATTGCTGCGGGGTGTCAGCTGTCACATACTGTTGACACCCGCAAGCGATCGCCGTGGCGCTCAGCGTGAGGCCGCGCGATCGTGCCGCTGTACATATACTACTCTTTGCCGGAACGCAGGGCAGTATATGTACAGCGCATGTCGGGAAGGGGTTAATGATCATATTAATGATCACTGGCTTCCGCTGACGTCACATCAACAAAGCATGGGTTTCTCTTCAGCTCCGCTCTGTCGATGGGCCGTGACTTCTGATGTCACGCGTAACTCCCTAACGGCGGGGACTGTCAGTCAGTGTCACATCAGCAGTCCCCCCCATGAGAGCAGCCCCAACGTAGAAGAGCTGTTCTGTTGACTTGGAGCAGCTGAACCATCGGCAAGAGCGTTCATGACTGCTCTGAGCTGGTGCCAAGTAAATCAGACAACAAAACAAAGCAAGAGTTGAAAAACTTTCTATTAGACTGTCAGAAAGCTCATGGACGGACTCTCAGTTAACCAATTCTGCAGCCTGAAATAGACAGTACAACCCAGAAGTTATAGAAGGCAAACGGTGCAACATTTTTTAATGAAATCCACCTACAAAAATTATTTTTAGCCTAAAATACAAGCAATTACGTAAGAAAAAAAAGAGCTGTTTCCAAAGGCGGACAACAATCTTAACTCCTTCTCATTATGTCCAGTCCAACAAAATAACACAGTGCATGCATGAGGGGGGGCACACTGGCTATATTAAATTCTTTAGATTTGTGAGTAACTGTAATACAGACATCATAGAAATATTTAGCTATCCTTCTGACTACGGGGACTCATTTCAATTAGGAGAATGATGAGATTCCACATAAAAGGCCCTTTACCTCTCTAAATGAAATTTTAATAACTGGAATTTCTTACTAAATGAAAACTATAGAGCCCTAATTACTATATATCAGTTGGCTAATTTTTTATACACGTAACAGGTTTGTAAAAAA
Source organism: Oophaga sylvatica (assembly GCA_033576555.1). Lineage (NCBI taxonomy): Eukaryota > Metazoa > Chordata > Amphibia > Anura > Dendrobatidae > Oophaga > Oophaga sylvatica. The sequence continues at coordinate 480,889,650 of JARQOD010000004.1, forward strand.
AAATGTAGTTTTTTTCAGCTTATATACTCAATTAACCCTTAACCCCCAATGACCGGGTCAATTTTTACAATTCTGACCACTGTCTTTTTATGAGGGTATAACTCTGGAACGCTTCAATGGATCTTCCGATTCTGAGACTGTTTTCTCGTGACATATTATACTTCACGTTAGTTGTAAAATTTCTTCGATATAACTTGCGTTTATTTTAGAAAAAAATGCAAATATGGCGAAAATTTTGAAAATTTTGCAATTTTCAAAATTTTATTTTTATTCCCTTAAAACAGAGAAATATGTCACACAAAATAGTTAAGAAATAACATTTCCCACATGTCTACTTTACATCAGCACAATTTTGGAACCAAAATTTTTTTTGGGTAGGAAATTATAAGGGTTAAAAGTTGACCAGCGATTTCTCATTTTTACAACAAAATTTACAAAGCCATTTTTTTTAGGGACCACCTCACATTTGAAGTCACTTTGAGGGGTCTATATGGCAGAAAATACCCAAAAGTGACACCATTCTAAAAACTGCACCCCTCAAGGTACTCAAAACCACATTCAATAAGTTTATTAACCCTTCAGGTGCTTCACAGGAGCTGAAGCAACGTGGAAGGAAAATATGAATATTTAACTTTTTAGTCACAAAAATGATCTTTTACAAAAATTTTTTTATTTTCACAAGGGTAAAAGGAGAAAATGGACAAATCTGCCCTCTGCAAATCTCTTCAATGGCTCCTATTCCCTCAGTGTATCCAGTTCAAATTACTAATACTGACCTACAAGGCCATCTATAACCTGTCTCCCCCATATGTCTCTGAACTAATCTCCCGATATCTTCCCTACGTAATCTCCGATCCTCCCAAGACCTCCTTCTCTCCTTCACACTTATTCGCTCCTCACCCAACCGCCTCCAAGACTTCTCCCGAATATCCCCCATCCTCTGGACTTCTTTGCCCCAACACGTCCGACTATCAACCACATTCGGATCCTTCAGACGGAATCTGAAAACCCACCTCTTCAGGAAAGCTTACAGCCTGCAATGACCCTGCTACCTCCTCACCATTACCGGAGATATCGCCTCAACCAACACCGGAACTGCTGCAACCCACCAACCCGCTATCTACTTCCCCACCACCTGTAGAATGTAAGCCCGAAAGGGCAGGGTCCTCTCCCCTCTGTATGAGTCTGTCATTGTTAGTTTGTTTACTGTAAGTGATACCTGTAATTTGTATGTAACCCCTTCTCATGTACAGCACCATGGAATCAGTGGTGCTATAGAAATAAATAATAATATTAATTTTCCAGCTTTTAACATCGGTTCTAGGTCAGATCCTGCTTTTACCAGGTACCAGCCACTACCACCTACGTCCCCTGGTAACCTCAGATGAGGGCCGGCAAATGTACCAAAATTTATGAGATCCCCTATTTTAAATATATATCCCCCTTGAGGTCCCAGGTGGGAGATATTAGCACCATATTTGCTATCACAGTTTTAGCTTTCTATACATATGAGACATAGCATATACAACTTTATCCCCATAGTCAATATAAATTTGGACCTAATAGGCAGACCGCACAACAATGCAAGTGAATATGTTGCATTTGGCACTGCGTCACGATGCCAAAAAAATGTCTCCCATATCTATAGAAGCAACACCTGTCACTAAAAACCCAATTTTCATATCTGGTACGTGGTTCCAAATAGTCTGGGACATTGGACCATGTTGCTTTGAAGTCAGGAAGTTGTAATTACAAAGGGACAGAAAAGGGTCACACAAACCTGTTATTTCATATTCCTACTGACCATTTTTCTGGGTGTGGCTGCATCACAGACCCTCTGCTCAGCGGGAGGTCATTAAGCAAATGGGAGATTATAAACTCTTTTTTCATTACCTAATTCACAATTCATAGTAAAGCCTTGCTCCTATGGTTGTCATGAGGGAGACACAAAGATATGGGTTTTTCAAATTCAGTGTGAATTTTTATGGTCTCTCAGGGGCGTGACTCACAGAATTCTCTAGAGGTGTGTCTTTAAGCTCCTCAGCATTATTGCCCTGTAAGCACTGCCCCTTGGTAAAGACAATAAAAAGTATCGCTAAATTAAAAGGCTCCATATCTAAGGAACTGTATGTCGTATTTTTAAAAAAATAAAAAAAATGGACAACTCATGGGAACGGCCGGAATAAAATAAGAATGAAAAATGCTCACTTTTGATCTGTTGACAAGTCCTCTTGGTCACATTTTTGTCTTTAGCCAACTGCCCATCTAGTTATAACCACCAATCGAAGGTATCAGTATATTCAGCTCCTTATCCTTTTCCTATAATCATATACGGGAACTTGTGTACGGAGAATGCTGCTCGCCCTCTGTATCTGTTTTTTAATTTTGTCAGCAGCAGGCACAGGCAATACATCAGAATCTGAGTCCTTGACACTAAAGGTGACCCCTGCAGCCGTGTAATGACACAATACATAATCCTTAATGAAGTCACTATCTTCACACTCTCTTCCTCGCTCTGTCTCTACCAGGTGATTTATGATGGCTTCACTGTACAGTGCCCCCTTTTCATTTCACCATGACAAAGTGCCTGAGACAATTATCTTGCTGATTAGACCCAATAAAACTACCTGGGAGATTTCTGCAGGTGTCATATGCACAAGTCTTATATCAATCCTGGTGAACGCTACCTGACGCCGCTCTAGGAGAGTCTGTTGTGGATGTACGGCTGAGATAGATCCAGAAATGCCTATAGATCTGCCGTTATAGGCAAGGAAATGTATTCAGACGGAATTAGATGTTTACCGGGGAGGCACGCTGCGCTGCCACTTGATTTATCTACAACCCACTAGACAGTTTTACACTGAAAGTTGCTTGTCACATATTGCCTCATGGACGACGAGCCGTAATGGAAATGTCTTTGGAAGGTCATTAATTGTAGAACACTTTTTCAAGTATCGATGTAACATAAAAAAAGGATATAACATGTTTATTGCTCTATAGCGTCTTACGCTTTCTTGCATTTTACTCAATTTCTGTCTTTTTTTCGCAAAAAAATTCATTATGATTCAAAGCTGCTTTTTATGTGGTGTCTTCATGTTTTATTGTTTGTTTTTTTCTTTCACTTATCTCTAGTGATAAGCGAAAGCAGTGCATAGCACCTACTGGGAATGTAATAGACTCTGTACACTGACTGACCAGAGTCAGGAACTTCACTTGGCCCAGATATCAGCATTGGTTAAAGCATTACTCCTGCATTTTTTATTGCACCACTGGAATGGTGCTTTAAATGTACCATAAGTACCCTGCCCCCTGTCTCATACTCAACTGTCAACTCACTCATTCTTTTCCAGCATTACTTCATATCCGGAGAAAAATGACCTGACGACTGCACTCCAGTGTCTGCTGGAGCATTTCGGAGGTCACTTTTCAATATAAGTCTATGAGAGCCTCGTTCTGGCTCTCATAGACTTGAATTGAGAGCTTGTGACGTAACTTCTGACTTTCAGAAGCCATCGGAAGGTGAGTATATGAATGGGGCAAGGGGCTTACATTACATTAAAAGAGCCACTTTAGCAGTGAAAAAAACCATGCTGGAGTGGTGCTTTAATAGATGATAGTCACAAAGCTTTGGGCCTCATTCAGACATCCAGGATTCAATTACAGTATCTATTCATGGTTTTCATAGATAGTTCTAGAAGTGCTACAGCGCTGTTATGTATAGCAAAAATTACGATCTCTTATGAACGTCAGACACAGGCTGGCATTCACAGAAGTACTGTTCTGACAGGCACAGAGTTCTTCAGCAGACCAATGGCTGTCATGGCAACACATTGGCGCCCCACAATCACGTCACCGGCGCACCAATGGTGTTAAGGGCCTGTGGAACGCACCTAATAGATATTAAGGAGAAGTGCGCTCGCAGCCCGGGGTCCACCGTGCAGGCAGAGCCTGCTGCTAGTAAGATGGCGTAAATAGGCGGTATAAGCGAACTCTGTTATCCCGCAGAGTCGCAATGTAAACGCCGTAGCATTATATGGCGGAATAAGCGGTATCTGTTAACTCACAGAGCCGCTGTAACAAAGACTGTGTCCTGTTAGACTCACAGGGAACACAGATGACTGCTAAGCGGATTGCAGTCTGTGGTCATGCAATCAGAACCCAAGCAGTAATCTCCTCACCGTAGTAGCCGGTATTCTAATGGTGTTTTCAGCCGAGCCCTGAACACGTGCATACAATCTCCTCACCGGAGGTGCCGGTATTCTAGGGGCTTATTTCAGCCAGACCTAACCACATGCATACATGACCACACTGGCGCAAGCACGTAACAGATTTGATACTAGCGCATGGCTGCCCAGCCATGCCACCCTTTTATAGTAGCAACTGCACGACCTACCAGAAAAGGACCCATGCGAAACCATTTCAGAACACATGTAGTTTCAGGACCTTCCTGGCGGACCAATGGGAGTCGCTGCTGCAACCGAGCATGTGACCCCTGATCTCCAATGGGAGATCTTGCCCTGGGCATGCTCAGATGGAGAAAGCAGGGACTTAGTTCCCAACTGCCTGCTCCAGCACTGGTTATAATAGAGGAACCAGGAAAGACCGCAACAAGCCTCTGCACAGTGTTAAACTGGGCTAGAAGCTGAGACTGACGTCTCTGCTGAGCAGGCTCCACTGCGGCCGGAGATGGATGGGGGACCGCAACGGGACTGGTTCGAGCCTCCCCTTGTGCAGCAGCGGGAACTCGAACCCTAACAAATGGGCACATAGAATGACGAGCCCTCCAGCTGGTGTACATTTAATGACGGTGTCAGAGATTGACAGTGGCATTTAACAGGTTAACAATCACGGGATGAGCTCTGCTCCACCCATGGCTACTATAGGCAGATGCCTGAGTAACACAGCCATCAGCTGTCGGGAAACATGAGCATACAAGCCAGCATTAAAGTCAGGGACCTGACATATGACGGGAAGGGTTAATGAGTTTAAAGAAAAAACACTAAAACTGTGGATGCACAAGGCCACGCCACCGCCCACCATTTGTAGATGCAAGTTCAAGGAAAGAAAGGTCCAGTTTCTGGATCCAATTGTAGATAAAATCATTATTTTATTGTTAATTCACTAAAAGGATATAAAAATATTTAGACTTGAGAGTCCTCTAAGTCTAAATATTTTTCTATCTACTGGCTAACACGGTACGAAGATACACATCTTTCCTATATCTAAAAGGATATATGCATTGCAAAAATAAAATAAATGAAGGGGGAACCCTCTGTGAAACGTACGTGTTTCGAATGCCTAATGATTTTAATCGTAGATTAAGAACATTTGGGTTCAAAACATCCCCAACTGGATCTGGAAGCTGGACTTTATTTTATTTGATCTGTAATGAATTTGACACATCTTTCAGCAGCCATACCCCACTGCCAGAAATATATGCAAGTCAGGACGTTTGCACATTTATGGCATAAATTATGAAGACATTGTTCAATGTGTTTGCGTCTTGCTTCAGCTACTACCACTTTTGCAAAATTTGGCACGGCTGGCGTACAAATAACTGAAGTCGCAAAATGTTAGTGCAACTTCAAGTTTCACAAATATTTTAAGACATTTCAAACAGGTTTATGCCAGAAAAACAACACATATTTCTTGATGAAAAAAAATAAAGTTGCACTATGTAGTGCTGAAGCATGTACATATGAAATATATGAAATATGAATAGCAATACTGCTCTAGATAATAAGAAAATATGGAGATACTTAGCACATAATTTGGCAGATTCACGCATGCCCAGCAGCCAACGACAAGGCGATCTCCGGCTTTCTGGGAACATACGTGTCTAGTGGTAATACCTCTCTTCAGCCTAAGGGCTCATACTCACTGGAGACAAAAACGGAAGATTGCAAGCCGATAAAAAATCGGATTGCAATCGGACCAATGTTATTCAACAGGGGACTTCTCATTTGCGATTTTTTTCTCACCTGAAATCGGTCTGAGGAAAAAATTGCAGCATGCAGCGATTTGCAGCGATTTTGGCATGATAATCGCTAATACAAGTCAATAGATGCGATAAAAAATGGGACAGCACTCGCACCATGCGAGTGCTGTCCGATTTATACGCACCAGTGTCCTTTGAAAAGCCGGCAAATCATCCCCGGCTACTGTAAAATCACACTGACAGCTCACAAAACACTACATATATACACATATAATATATATATATATATATATACATGTCATTGTGACATATACATATATATATATATATATTTATAGTTCATGCACTTCTACATAGTATAATAGCCGCTAATTTAATTGCCGGCTTTTGTGAAATTACAGAACCCGACATGAAATGACACATGGTTTACATACAGTTAACCATGTCATTTCATGTAGTTTGATATATGGTTTTCACTAACAATTACATGAGTGTATGTGTGCAAAATGTCATACAGCTAGGGGTTAACTAAAGGTGTAAATTCATTGAAAAAAAATGCGTGGGCTCCCGCGCTATTTTCTCAACCAGACAGACAAAGCCAGCGAGTGGGGGCAGATAATAATAGCCTAGGGAGGGTGTATTTATTTTGTGCCCCCACCCTGGCTACTAACATCTGCCCCCAGCCACCCAGAAAAGGCAAATCTATAATTAGATGCGCCCTTTCTGGCACTTTGCCCGTCTATTCCCATTGCCCTGTAGCGGTGGCTAATGGGTTAATAATGGGTTAAAGCCACCTAGCTATTGAAAGGTGACTTTAAGCCAGGTTAATAATTGAGAGTTGTCAATTAGACAACTCTCAATTATTAATCCTATTGAAGGAAATAAAAAACACACACACACATTAATAATAAATAATTTTAATGAACACACATTTTTTGTCCATCTTTTATTTAACTGGTAATCCGTGCGAAGCCTTGTTCTCCTGTAATAAAGAAAAAATAATAAAACAACATTATTCTTACCTATCCGCCGCTCTGTCAGGTCCCACGCTGTAATCCTTCACAAAAGGTTAACTGCCTTACAGCCAAGCAGTGCAGCTAATGCTGCCTGCTCAGCTGTAAGCCCACGAATGAATGAGCTTATCTTCAGGGCGACAGGAGAGGAAGTGATTACTGTGGGAAGCTTAATTGATTGCTTCCCACGGTAATCAGTTCTCTTCAGGTCAGCCGGGACTCCCTCTGACGTCACTGATGCTGTGCGGTTTCCCCGGCTGACCTGAAGCAACGTTACCCGCTGTGTCGCTTGTACTGATCGCTGCCTGAGCTGCCTTTTTGGGTCTGTAATTTCACAAAAGCCGGCAATTGAATTAGCGGCTATTATACTATGTAGAAGTGTATGACATATATATATATATATATATATATATATATATATATATAATTATTTTTTTACAATGTGATTTTTACATGAGTTTTTACATAGAGAGAACTGCTCTATGTAAAACGTCATGTTAAAATCGCATTGCATACAGATGGAAAACGGATGGAAAACGGATGGTGCGACTAAAAATCGCATACAAATCGCATGACAATCGCATGACAATTGCATATAATCAGACCTTTTTTTCCATCCAAAAAACGGACCGTTTTTGTTTCCACAAATGGGAAGGTACCTTAAGGCCCAAGATTTTTTTCTTTTTTCTTTTTTCCCCAGTCATTTGGAAGGGTAAAAACAATGTAAAAACGCTAAAAGGAATGACATGCTGTAGATTTTAAAAAAATGACAATTCAAATCTGCAAGGAAAATAATAGAAGCATGAGCATGAGATTTCAGAAATCATATACACTTAGCTGGTGTATCTTTTACGCAGAAAAAATAAGCAGAAAACAATGTTACAATAAACAGCATTTGTGAATAAGCCCTTAGGTTATGTTCACACATTGTGTTTTTGTAGCGTATTTTTTAGCAGCCAAAACCTGCTCTCTTGGCATTCACAACTCCAGTTTTTCATCATTTTCACTGCGTTTTTTGTAGCTTTTTTGCCGTTTTTTTGTTGTTGCTGATTACTTGTGTGATTTATCTACAGTACATGTTTCATAAAGCGTTATTGCACTTTCTCATTACTTTCTATGGGTTGAAAAAACGCTGCAAAAATGCTGCAAAGGATGATAAAAGAATTGATAAGCTGCAAATTTAAAAAATGCTACAGTTCTCCAATTCACTTAGAGAAAAATAAACAAGCGTGTGCATGTGATTTCTGGAATCTCATAGATTTTGCTTGTACTGTAAAAAGCAAATTTTAATTTACAAAAATGCAACATGTGAACACAGTCTTACTCTTTGGACTTTATGGTCTTTCCAGGAATCCAAGCTGCGGACAAGATGCAGCTATGTTCATGTTATTAAATCCTTATAAATTAAAACTAAAAAAAATAAATTTAGATTTCTTAGAAGAACTTTCTAGGCCTCAAGTGGACGCCTCACTGTATATAAGCGGCTTGACAGGTTGGAAATAAATGTAACTTTTATAAACATGGCATTAAGTGTTGTAAATCCCTGGGATTTCACTTGGCTTTGATTTTAGGATTCTGCAAAAGGGGAGAGGGATTTGTATCAGAAATACAGGTCATATATAAGAAGTCAGCTAAATGAATGCACATTATTGGCCAATAAACAGCTCATCCATTAGCGGCCGGGCTCCTGAATAATATAGCACTCTCATATTGCCATAATTTATACCGCTGACTGGAGAATAGACAAGATTATTACAGAGAGGGATCCTGGAAGGCACATGATGCATGAGGAGGCTGCATTGATCTTCACACAACAGGAAGGTGTCTAGACTAGAGATGTACGGCGCAGGCTTTCAGAGAAGGATATAACTCATGTGCGCAGGCCCTAATGGAGTAACAGAGCCGGTGATTGATGACTTGTCCCTAAACACTGGCACTGCTGCTATTAGATAGAAGGGGCTAGCGTTGACCTTTCATCACTCTGCATGTCCTTCAGTCACTTCGAATGACCTCTCTTAAAGAAGCAGCCCCTGCTGTTCCCAGGCTGAATTGAATTTCAGCACCCTGAATAGTATTAATATTTTTGACAGGCAGAGGAGTAACTTGAAGCTCTTGGACCCTAGTGCCAAATCTGTAACAGAGCCCCACCTACCATGTGCAATTAATAATATTGGAATCTGCCTATGAAAAAGGGGCATTTGGGTAACACACAATGGGCTCATTCAATAAATCGGATGAGTGCCATCCGTGGTTTCGATAGATTCTACTCGTACCCATATTATTCTATGGAGATTGTTCACGCCTGATTTTTTACCGGGTGGTCAAAGGGGAAAAAAACGCAGATTTGCTACTGTACTCGCCCATATGGGTCCGATTTTCACAGACTGATCTAATGGTCAAGAAGGAGAAACTTTTTTTTTCTTTCCAACTCTGAGAAAAATCGAACACCAATCTGATCAAACTCTGATCAAAGTGCGATTAGCATAATTGGAATGATTTTTCCAGTACTGGAATGAACAGGACGTGTGAAAGGAGCCACACATCCATACTTTATAGTTGTACCCCTGGCCCACTGCATCATAACCTTCATGTGGGTATTGGTTTAAAACTAGTGTTGAGCGATACTGCTCGATATCTAAAAATATCGGATCGGAATGGTATCGCCGATATCACTAAATATCGTCGATATCCGATTCCGATACCGGAAGTCCCATGTAAGTCTATGGGAACCAAATATCGACATTAAAAAAAACCATTCTTGCCTTGTTGGTTAATTGTACATGAAGGAAAACAACAAAGACTAATGTAGAATGTATTGGGGAGGTTGAGGAGACAATAAAGGCATACATGTTTAACCCAATGCATTGGAATAGCATTAATATATATTTTTTTGGAAATACGTTTGGATTGACTAACAAATTGACAATGTTGTTAACCTTTTTTTCTATTTTGGCAAATATGTATGTTTCACAACTTCCATGCTCTTCACCTTTTTAACTTTTGCCAGTGCCACACTTTCTACTTCATAATCTTCAGCAGCAGCATCATCTTTCTCATCAAATTATTCTTCATCTTCACCTTCTTAATCTTCTTCTTAAACTTCTTGCTATTCATGTTTTTGTTTACATTACTCATATTGTTATTATTAAACTAATTAATCTTCTTCATATTCAAATTCTTTATCTTCTTCCTCTTCATCTTCTTCATCATATTCTTATTTGTGACAGAGATTCCTGTACTTGTAATCTGTAAAAGTATGAATTGTTCATCCTTCCGTTCTTGCTGTCACAAAAGATTTAAATTACAACAGTATTTGTCCGTGTTCAGTTTAGCCTGCAGCAGCAGGCATTTTCCAGGGGCACCACGAGGAGGAACGGACTCACCCCCATACACTGCTTAGTCTTCTTCTGCTTAGAATTTAGAGCATATATTTTGCTCTTCATTTTGGTCTTATACTTCATGTTCTTCTGCTTTTTGATCTTCTGCTTATTGTTCTTCTGTCTCTTGTTCTGTATCTTGTAGTTTATCTTAACCTTCTTTGTCCTGTTGGTGATCTTCTTCTGGGTAACCTTTTATTTTTTCTTTGTGATGGTGTTCAGGCTGGTTGGCTTCATGCTCGTCGTCCTTGTTGTCGTCATCTTCTTCTGGGTGGTCTTTAAGGTCGTCTAATTTCCGAGAACCAGCTGACGTTACTGGAACCCTGACGGGTATCAGATGGAGCAAGAGACAATGGAAGTAACGAGAACCAGCTGACTGTGCTGGAACCCGGAGGGGCAGCAGAAGGAAAAGAGGCAATGTCACAACCGAGTACCAGCTGACGTTACTGTGACACGGTTACTAAGCAGGAGGTACCTGTGCTCCAAAGCACTACCAAGGACCAGCAGACGTTGGTGGAACTCGGATACGGAGATGGAGGCACCTAGGCCAAAGGCACTGGGGAGAACCAGTTGACGGTACTGGACCCCGGACGGGTAGCAGAAGGAAAAGAGGCAATGTCACAACCGAGTACCAGCTGACGTTACTGTGACACGGTTACTAAGCAGGAGGTACCTGTGCTCCAAAGCACTACCAAGGACCAGCAGACGTTGGTGGAACTCGGATATGGAGATGGAGACACCTAGGCCAAAGGCACTGGGGAGAACCAGTTGACGGTACTGGACCCCGGACGGGTAGAAGAACGCACCCATGAAAATGTAAGTTGACAGGACGCAAGCCGTCCGCAGTTACCGAATCACACAGTCCTACAGTGGGTGCTTGTCCTATTGTCACAATGGAAACTGCCTTTATTTACATATCCCACAGCACACATAGGAATCACCTAAACTGCAGGCACCATAGAGTCGGCTAACCCGAATGCAACACGACAGCACAACTTATTGGAGGATAATTGACGTTCACACTGCCAGGAAACAGCTGTCGTGCTGTAACCAGGCTGGCCATGAGTTAGTACCCCTGCCAATTACTTACGAGCAACAAATGGCGGTGTTGTAGCCCAGGGAGTAGAGTTCAGGTGGTAGAAAGATGAACATAACAGGAGACATGGAAAACGTTGCCAAACAGTTATTTAATCTGAAAACGGACAGGCAAATTCAGGTGAGATCCATGCCTTGTTCATTTTCAGAAAAGTAAGCCGGTCTACATTCTCTGAGGATAGTCGCAAGCGACGGTCTGTTACTACACCACCTGCAGCACTAAAGACACGCTCAGATAATACACTGGCAGCAGGGCAAGCCAGCACCTCCAATGCATACTGGCTAAGCTCTGGCCATGTATCCAACTTAGAGACCCAAAATTTGAAAGGGGAAGAGGCATCTGGGAGTACACTTAGAGGGAAAGCCAAGTAGTCTGTCACCATCTTACGGAAACGTTTCTTCCTGGTGACTGGAGCCGTCTCGGATGGTGTAGACCTTGCTGGCGCTGTCACAAAACTTTGCCACATTTGTAACATACAGCTCTTGCCCTGTGCAGAGGCGCTGCTTCTGCTCCCTCTTGTTGTAGAGGTGTCTACACTGCCTCGACGCACAGAGCTGCTTTGTAAAGCAGTAGCAGCAGCAGCAGCTCTCTCGGCTGGAATGTACAACAGTATGGATTGCACCAGTGTGTCTTGGTACTCCTGCATTTTACGGTCCCGGTTCACCGGTGTGATGAGGGTTTGTAAGTTGTCCCGGTAGCGAGGGTCTAGGAGGGTGTACACCCAATAATCTGACGTGGTGAGAATGTGGGCGATGCGGCGGTCGTTTCTCAGGCACTGAAGCATGAAATCAACCATGTGCTGCAGACTCCCAACTGGCCAACAAAGGCTGTCCTCTGGAAGAGGCGTCATGTCTGCCTCCTCTGCATCACCCCACCCTCGCTCTACATACTGACTAGAGCGTTGTGTACCTCCCTCTGTAGGGATTTCTTCCTCCTCCATTGACTCCTCCTCCTCCTCATCCTCCTCACAAAGTGAGCCCTGCCCAGCCCTTTGTGAGGAACCACGTTGCGCTGACTGTCCTGAAGGTAATTGAATTTGTGACTCCTCATCCTCCACCTCTTCCAAAACCTCTTCCTTTAGTGCTTTCAGTGATTTCTGAAGCAGGCAGATAAGGGGGACAGTCATGCTGACTAGTGCATCATCTGCACTCGCCATCCGCGTTGAGACATCAAACGCACGCAAAACGTCGCAGATGTCCTTCATAGAGGCCCACTCAGTAGTGGTGAAGTGTGAACGGCGCAAATTGCGAGTTGATTGCGCCTGTTGCAGCTGATACTCCATTACTGCTGGCTGCTGCTCACACAACCGCTCCAACATATGTAACGTGGAATTCCACCTGGTGGGTACGTCACATTTGATGCGATGTTCAGGAAGGCGAAATCTGACTTGCAGAGCTGCAATGCGCGATCTGGCCATGCTGGAAAGTCGCAAGTGAGCGCACTCTAGGCGGACCTTGTGCAGCAGTGCATCAAGATCCGGATAGTCCCTCAAAAAACTCTGCACGACCAAGTTGAGCACATGTGCCAGACATGGTATGTGAGTGAGGTTGCCAAGGCCCAGAGCTGCCACCAGATTTCGGCCATTGTCACACACTACCAAGCCTGGCTGGAGATTAGCTGACAAAAACCACACGTCGCTCTCCTGCTTGATGGCATCCCAGAGCTCCTGCGCTGTGTGGCTTCGATTCCCCATGGAAATTAATTTCAGGACGGCCTGTTGACGTTTGGCCACGGCTGTGCTCATATCGGTCGCAACAGCTAAGCGTTCACGGGTCCATGTGGAGGTATACCGTGACGGCTCGTGCAGCGATGATTCTGAGGAACTGGAGTAGGAGGAGGAATCAATGTGTACAGACTGGATTCCTGCAATCCTTGGAGTTGGCAGAACACGTACAGCGCCACTGGCAAGATCTGTACCCGGCTCCACAACATTGACCCAATGGGCAGTGAGGGAAAGGTATCGTCCCTGGCCATGGGTACTGGTCCACGCATCGGTGGTCAGGTGGACCCTGCTACTGACGGCGTTTAGTAGTGCATGTTTAATGTTTCCCTCGACATGTTTTTGCAGAGCAGGGACAGCTTGCCTGCTGAAATAAAATCGGTTTGGCACATTATATTGTGGGACTGCCAATGCCATAAAGTTCCTGAAACAGTCAGTCTCCACCAGCCTGAATGACAGCATTTCAAGGGACAGGAGTTTTGCAATGCCAGCATTCAGAGCCTGTGCTCGTGGATGGTTTGCCGAGTATGGCCGTCTTTTATCCCATGCCTGTGGTACCGATGGCTGTTTTTTGTTCTGGGAGTGTGACGATGACTGTGAACTTGCTTCTGTGGGTGGAATAACAGTTTGTCTATGGACAACAGTGACCGAGGTTCTTCCATGGAGATCCTGTGAGGAAGCCGAACCAGGTGTGTGTGAGCTGGAGGTAGAGGCTCGAACACGACCTGAAGATGTAGGTGCTGCTGTAGGTTGGCCTACATTTCCAGTGTGTCTTTGTAACTCAGCTACGTGCTTTGTCCGTACATGTTTCCACATATTTGTGGTATTCAGGTTACTGATATTTTTACCTCTTTTAACTTTTTGCTTACACAGCTTGCATTGAACATAGCAAATATCATCTACAAGTCTGTCAAAAAAGGACCACGCAGTGCAAGTCATGGGAGCGCCAATTTTGACATTTCTAAGAAAACTGCTCCCAACAGGTGCCAAACTGGAGGCTACAGGCAAGCGAGTCTGCAGCCTACCTCTCCCTCCTCTTTGTACCGTTGGGACAATCTCTTCCTCAGAGCTGCTCCCACCACCTTCCTGTTGCTCACGCCATGTTGGGTCTCGGACTTCATCATCTCCACTACCCTCTTCCAACACCTGCTGCTGTTGGATGGTCTGGGCAGCACCATGCTCCACAAAACCTGGCACCTGAGTCTCATCATCATCATAAGATGCGTTCTGCGGAGTGCTGTCCATCGGCACTGGCTCACCCTCCTCTTCAGATTGAGAGAGACACAGCTGTTGCGCATCACTGCATACTCCCTCTTCTTCAAATTGCAGAATGCTGCTTGCCTGTGCCCGTGTTTGCGAGCCAACAGATTCTGAGAACAGAAGCAGAGACTCAGCTGGCTCCTGTACAGAACTCTCTGACTGCCTGGGCAATTTGACAGGCGGTGAACAGACAGATGGTTGCTCAACAGTGTTGTGTTCCTGAGAGGAGGTGGAAGGAATTGAAGTCGATGCATTGGCTGCCATCCAACCAACAACGGCTTCAATTTGTTCTTCCCGCAGCAGGGGGGCACGCCGAGCTCCTACCAAAGTGCGCATAAAGGAACGCTCATGGGTAAAACTGGTGGATGCTGTGTCACTGAGGGCGGCAGCAGCCACAGAATCCCCACGTCCTCTCCCTGCTGAAACTCCACGGCCACGACCACGTGCCTTACTCACTGACTTCTTCATCTTGGTAGATTGATAAAGAAAGTCAGAAAAGTTATAAGGCCTAAGTGTGGTTATTACGCAGAGACTGAAGTGAACACTGAAACACAACTGTTCACAATCTGTGAAAGGCTACTCCTTTGTCTACTTCTATAGTGTTTGCAACCAATGTATTGGATACGGATGGAAGCGCGTCACACTAATAGATTATATTTTAAATGGAATGGAGCAGAACCAATTGGAGATAAATGAAAAGGATGAGGTACTGAGACACGCTCAGCAGAGTACAAGCAGCAGTGCTTGAACAAGTAACTGGAGCGTGATGTGCACTCAAAAAATAAAAAACACAGACTGAAGTGAACACTGAAACACAACTGTTCACAATCTGTGAAAGGCTACTCCTTTGTCTACTTCTATAGTGTTTGCAACCAATGTATTGGATACGGATGGAAGCGTGTCACACTAATAGATTATATTTTAAATGGAATGAAGCAGAACCAATTGGAGATAAATGAAAAGGATGAGGCACTGAGACACGCTCAGCAGAGTACAAGCAGCAGTGCTTGAACAAGTAACTGGAGCGTGATGTGCACTCAAAAAATAAAAAACACAGACTGAAGTGAACACTGAAACACAACTGTTCACAATCTGTGAAAGGCTACTCCTTTGTCTACTTCTATAGTGTTTGCAACCAATGTATTGGATACGGATGGAAGCGCGTCACACTAATAGATTATATTTTAAATGGAATGGAGCAGAACCAATTGGAGATAAATGAAAAGGATGAGGCACTGAGACACGCTCAGCAGAGTACAAGCAGCAGTGCTTGAACAAGTAACTGGAGCGTGATGTGCACTCAAAAAATAAAAAACACAGACTGAAGTGAACACTGAAACACAACTGTTCACAATCTGTGAAAGGCTACTCCTTTGTCTACTTCTATAGTGTTTGCAACCAATGTATTGGATACGGATGGAAGCGCGTCACACTAATAGTTAAATTGCATGGAGCTGCAAGAATTACACTGAAGAAAAAAAAAAGAGTCTGTGAGTGACACGTGCAGATGCCTACAGACAGCGTTGCATGCAGAGCAAACTGCAGCGTCAACCGGAACTCACACACACCTTGCAGAGCTGTTAAAACAACACTGCAGGCAAAAGGAAGCTTTACACAGCGGTTGGTGCTAGCCTGCCTACAGCACAGTACACTAAATTGCAATCTCTAACTGTCCCTCAGAGTCAGCACAGCAGCGTTCTGTCCCTTACTGAATTCACAGCACAGTGACGCTAAAATGGCGGCGGCGCCTTTTATAGTGCATTCTGACATCATTTCAGCATCCAATCACAGCCATGCCATTAGTTAACATGAACAGCAGTACAGGATGTGCCCACACTTCTTAGGATTCCTCATTGGCTGACTAAAATCACATTGCCTCTCAAAGAATTATGGGAACTTCCGATTCCGGTATACGATATATGGAAAATATCGAAACTAAGTATCGAAAGGCCGATAGAGCTAATATCGGCCGATACCCGATACTTGCGGTATCGTATCGCTCAACACTATTTAAAACACATGCAGCAGAAAAACTATATATGAAAAATTTAGTATTTTTCTTTATATTAACCCCTTAACACCCAAGGGTGGTTTGCACGTTAATGACCGGACCATTTTTTACAATTCTGACCACTGTCTCTTTATGAGGCTATGACTCTGGAACGCTTCAACGAATCTTAGCGATTCTGAGAATGTTTTATCGTGACATATTGTACTTCATGAAAGTGGTAAAATTTCTTCCATATAACTTGCGGTTATTTATGAAAAAGTGGAAATACGGCTAAATTTTGAAAATTTTGCAATTTTCAAACTTTGAATTTTTATTCCCTTAAAACAGAGAAATATATCACACAAAATAGTTGCTAAATAACATTTCCCACATGTCTACTTTACATCAGCACAATTTTGGAACCAAAATTTATTTTTGTTATGAAGTTATAAGGGTTAAAAGTTGACCAGCGATTTCTCATTTTTACAACAAATTATACAAAACCATTTTTTTAGGGACCACCTCACATTTGAAGTCACTTTGAGGGGTCTATATGGCAGAAAATACCCAAAAGTGACACCATTCTAAAAAAACTGCACCCCTCAAGGTACTCAAAACCACATTAAGAAGTTTATTAACCCTTCAGGTGCTTCACAGGAGCTGAAGCAACTTAGAAGGAAAAAATGAATATTTAACTTTTTAGTCACAAAAATAATCTTTTACAAACAATTTTTTTATTTTAACAAGGGTAAAAGGAGAAAATGGACAGAAAAAGTTGTTGTGCAATTTCTCCTGAGTATGCCAATACCCCATATGTGGGTGAAAACCACTATCTGGGCGCACGGCAGGGTTCGGAAGGGAAGGAGCGCCGTTTGACTTTTTCAAACCAAAATTGGCTGGAATTGAGATTGGACGCCATGTCGCATTTGGAGAGCCCCTGATGTGCCTACACAGTGGAAACCATTTTGGAAACTAGACCCCCTAAGGAACTTATCTAGATCTGTTGTGAGCACTTTGAACCCCAAGTGTTACACTAAAGTTTATAATGCCTGGGTGTGAAAAAAAAAAATTCCACAAAAATTATTTTTTAGTCCCCAATTTTTGATTTTTCCCAAGGAAATTGGACCCCAAAAGTTGTTGTACAATTTGTCCTGAGTACGCTGATACCCATATGTGGGGGAAAATACTGTTTGGGCGCACAGCAGGGCACGGCAGGGCACGGAAAGGAAGTAATGATGTTTTGGAATGCAGACTTTGATTGGTGTCATGTTCAGTTTGCAGAGCCCCTGATGTGCCTAAACAGTGGAAACCCCCCAATTCTAACTCCAACTCTAATAAATAATCTTTTTTAATTTTATTATTTTTCCCTAACTAAGGGGGTGATAAAGGGCGTTTGATTTATTATTTATAGCGGGTTTTTATGATTGGCAGCTGTCACGCTAAAAGACGCTTTTTATTGCAAAAAATAGTTTTTGCATCATCACATTTTGAGAGCTATAATTTTTCCATATTTTGGTCCACAGAGTCATGTGAGGTCTTAGTTTTTGCGGGACGAGTTGTCATTTTTATTGGTACCATTTTCGGGCACATAACATTTTTTGATCGCTTTTTATTACGATTTTTGTGATGCAGAATGAACAAAAAACAGCAATTCATGAGTTTCTTTGGGGGGGGCGTTTATACCGTTCCGCGTGTGGTAAAATTGATATAGAAGTTTTATTCTTCGGGTCATGACGATTACAGCGATACCTGATTTATATAATTTTTTTTATGTTTTGGCGCTTTTATACAATAAAAACGATTATATTTAAAAAATAATTATTTTTGCATCTCTTTATTCTGTGAGCTATAACTTTTTCATTTTTTAGCTGATAATGCTGTATGGCAGATCGTTTTTTGCGGGACAAGATGATGTTTTCAGCGGTACCATGTTTATTTATTTATATCCGTCTTTTTGATCGCGTGTTATTCCACTTTTTGTTCGGTGCTGTGATTATAAATCATTGTTTTTTGCCTTTTTTTTTTTTTTTTTAAGGGGTTCACTAAAGAGGTTAACTAATGGGACAGGTTTATGGGGCGGGTCGTTACAGACGCGGTGATACTAAATATGTGTACTTTTATTGTTTTGTTTTTTAGTTACATGAAGAAATGAATTTATTGGGGAATATTTTTTTTTCTTTTTTTTAGGAATTTTTTTTACACGTTATTTTTATTTTTTTTTACTTTTTTACTTTGTCCCAGGGTGGGACATCACTGTATTATATCAGATCGCTGGTCTGACACTGTGCACAGCACTCTGTCAGACCAGCGATCTCACAGGCAGTGCTGCAATCTTTCTCAGCAGGCACTGAGGAAGCCGCCTCCCTGCAGGAGTGGTCATCTTGGATCCGGGGTCCTGCAGGGAGTAAGCCCACAGAACAGCGCGGTCACATTGCGCTGTTCTGAAGGTCTCAGGGAAGCACACAGGGAGCCCCCTCCCCGGCGATGCTTCCCTGTGCCCCCGAAACAATGCAATCATCTTTGATCGCAGTGTGCCAGGGGTTAATGTTCCGGGAGCGGTCCGTGGACAACCAGGGACCCCACCTGCAATTTTGTCTATTTTTTCTACCCAAAATGGATTTTAATATTTTCTAATAAATATTGATTTTTTATTTATTTCCGCGCTGGAGATTATTTCCTCAATTTATTATTTTATAGACAATTATCCAGACAGCCCCAAATGTATATAAACCTGCCAGGTAGGGCTTCACTCCTCATACCAGAATCCTGCCAGCAAGAATCCTGCCAGCAAAAATCCTGCCAGCCAGAATCCTGACAGCAGACAGTGTGAGTCCAGCCAGTGTGAGTCCAGCCAGTGTGAGTCCAGCCGGCGTGAGTCCAGCCGGCATGAGTCCATCCAGCGGGAGTCCAGCCAGCATAAGTCCATCCAGTGGGAGTTCAGCCATGAGCCAGCGAGAGTCCAGCCATGAGCCAGCGGGAGTCCGGCAAGAGCGTATGAGTCCGGCCTGTGCGCTTGAGTCCGGCCTGTGCGTGGGATGACGGCCTGTGCATGTGACTCCGGCCTGTGCTTGTGAGTCTGGCCTGTGCATGTGAGTCCAGCCAAGCTTTTTTTTTTTTCGTTACTGTCCTTGTATTTCAAATAAAGAGCTGTGTAGCTCCTACTTGCTTTTACAAAAAAATAAAAAAAAAATTATAAAAATTGTTCTAAAAATGTATTCCCTAGTATCATTTTACCAAGGTCACTTTAAAATATTGGGTTATGTCACACAGGAAAGCACCTGTGTTGGTTATTTTGGTTTACATGCAATACAGAGGTGTTTGAGGTTCTAGTTTAAAAGGTGTATTCAAGTGGGAAATACAGAAATTGGGTCTTTATTTTTTTTTACCAGGGTTTTGCAAAACATTACATCTGTGGTCAATAGATATTCAAGTGAGGGTTTAGGGATTTAAAGTGGGAAGGAGGGTATTTACTGTGCAACGTTGTTTGCAATGTACTATTTGGGTGGCTGTGTTATGTTTGGATTTTTTGGGGAAATATAGGAGGTGGAGGGTTTATGTTTGCTTGAGCATCGCTCAAAACTAACTTGTAAATTGCAGAGGGGTGTGGTTTAGCAACCTACTAAAGTACTTAGCATTTTTTGTTTGTGGGGGAGGGGTTGAAATCATAATAGCTCTGGAGCTACCATTTTTTCCAAATTCTGCGGACAACACTGAAATAATCTTTGTATAATAGCTAAGTGTCTTTATACAAATTTGTATAGTAGCTAACAAGTGTCTTTATACTTGCAGATACAACGAGGGACCAGGCCTTTAAAGAAGAAGCCCACAGTCCACAAGCCACATAGAGATGTAAGCATAAAGGCCAGGAAGCTTAATATCAAATTTGTATAGTAGCTAACAAGTGTCTTTATACTTGCAGATACTACGAGGGACCAGGCCTTTAAAGAAGAAGCCCACAGTCCACAAGCCACATAGAGATGTAAGCATAAAGGCCAGAAAGCTTAATATCAAATTTGTATAGTAGCTAACAAGTGTCTTTATACTTGCAGATACTACAAGGGATTCGTTATGTCTTCTTCTGGGAACCCTCCTTCACAGCATCAGCGAACTGAGGTAATTAAAAATTGTATTTTTATTTTTGGTGAGGTTAACATTTTTTGGACACATAACCCTATATATGCATTAATTCTGGTTTCACAGGATGCTTCAGCATCAGAGGTGCTTCCAGACGGATGGGGTGGAGAAATACAAGGAGTGGGCGCGCAGAGTGTAAGTTTCTTCAAAACATATCATCACAGACATCACAGTACACCCAACACATAAAAAACAGGTCATCACAGTACACACAATACATATGGCTACATCCAAACACGTAAATTATTTTTTTTGGTTTTTATAGTCTTCACATTCTGGGGCACCTCCCAGCACCTCCTAGTGTCGTCGGCATTCGCGTCGTGGTGGTCAGCAGAGAGTAAGTAACAGTCTATTCATTAGGATTTACAGCTGTGTATCCACCAGACTTCTGCACAACACAACTGATGGTCCCAACCACATATATAAGGCCAGAAATCCCACTTATTAAACCTGACAGGGCACACCTGTGAAGTGAAAACCATTTCCGGTGACTACCTCTTGAAGCTCATCAAGAGAATGCCAAGAGTGTGCAAAGCAGTCATCAAAGCAAAAGGTGGCTACTTTGAAGAACCTAGAATATAAGACATAATTCAGTTGTTACTAGAGTTGAGCATTCCGATACCGCAAGTATCGGGTATCGGCCGATATTCGCTGTATCGGAATTCCAATACTTAGTTCTGATATTTTTCATATATCGTATACCGGAATCGGAAGTTCCCATAATTCTTTGAGAGGCAATGTGATTTTAGACAGCCAATGAGGAATCCTACGAAGTGTGGGCACATCCTGTAATGCTGCGGTCATGTTAACTAATGGCATGGCTGTGATTGGATGCTGAAATGATGTCAGAATGCACTATAAAAGGCGCCGCCGCCATTTTAGCGTCACTGTGCTGTGAATTCAGTTAGGGACAGAACGCTGCTCTGCTGACTCTGAGGGACAGTTACAGATAGCGTTTTTGTGAATTGCTGTGTAGGCAGGCTATTTGAGAAACTGCTCTGTAAATCATCCTTTTTCCTTGCAGTGTTGTTTTCACAGCTCTGTGCAAGGTGTGTGTGTGAATGCAGGTGACGCTACAGTTTGCTCTGCATCCAACGCTGTTTGTAGTCATCTGCACGTGTCACTCACTGACTCTTTTTTTTTTTATTTTGTGGAATTGGTGCTGCTCCATTCAATTGAAATTAACAGTGATCTATTAGTGTGACGTGCTTCCATCCGTATACAATACATTGGTTGCAAACACTATAGAAGTACACAAAGGAGCCTTTCACAGCTAGTGAACAGTTGTGTGCAGTGTTCACTGTAGTCTGAGGTTTTCATTTTTGGAGTGCAGATCACGCTACAGTTAGTTCTTCAACCACTGCTGGTTGTAGTCTGCTGAGCGTGTGTCACTGCCTCATCCTTGACATTTTTCTCAATTGGTGCTGCTCCATTCTATTTCAAATAACTCAAATCTATTAGTGTGACGCGCTTCCATCCGTATACAATACGTTGGTTGCAAACACTACAGAATACACAAAGGAGCCTTTCACAGCTAGTGAACAGTTGTGTGCAGTGTTCACTGTAGTCTGAGGTTTTTATTTTTGAGTGCAGATCACGCTCCAGTTAGTTCTTCAACCACTGCTGGTTGTAGTCTGCTGAGCGTGTGTCACTGCCTCATCCTTGACATTTTTCTCTAATTGGTGCTGCTCCATTCTATTTCAAATAACTCAAATCTATTAGTGTGACGCGCTTCCTTCCGTATACAATACATTGGTTGCAAACACTATAGAAGTACACAAAGGAGCCTTTCACAGCTAGTGAACAGTTGTGTGCAGTGTTCACTGTAGTCTGAGGTTTTCATTTTTTGAGTGCAGATCACGCTCCAGTTAGTTCTTCAACCACTGCTGGTTGTAGTCTGCTGAGCGTGTGTCACTGCCTCATCCTTGACATTTTTCTCAAATTGGTGCTGCTCCATTCTATTTCAAATAACTCAAATCTATTAGTGTGACGCGCTTCCATCCGTATACAATACATTGGTTGCAAACACTATAGAAGTACACAAAGGAGCCTTTCACAGCTAGTGAACAGTTGTGTGCAGTGTTCACTGTAGTCTGAGTTTTTCATTTATGGAGTGCAGATCACGCTCCAGTTAGTTCTTCAACCACTGCTGGTTGTAGTCTGCTAAGCGTGTGTCACTGCCTCATCCTTGACATTTTTCTCTAATTGGTGCTGCTCCATTCTATTTCAAATAACTCAAATCTATTAGTGTGACGCGCTTCCATCCGTATACAATACATTGGTTGCAAACACTATAGAAGTACACAAAGGAGCCTTTCACAGCTAGTGAACAGTTGTGTGCAGTGTTCACTGTAGTCTGAGGTTTTTATTTTTTGAGTGCAGATCACGCTCCAGTTAGTTCTTCAACCACTGCTGGTTGTAGTCTGCTGAGCGTGTGTCACTGCCTCATCCTTGAAATTTTTCTCTAATTGGTGCTGCTCCATTCTATTTCAAATAACTCAAATCTATTAGTGTGACGCGCTTCCATCCGTATACAATACATTGGTTGCAAACACTATAGAAGTACACAAAGGGGCCTTTCACACCTAGTGAACAGTTGTCTGCAGTGTTCACTGCAGTCTCTGCGGAATAACAACACTTAGGCCTTATAACTTTTCTGACTTTCTTTATCAATCTACCAAGATGAAGAAGGCAGGGAGTAAGGCACGTGGTCGTGGCCGTGGAGTTTCAGCAGGGAGAGGACGGGATTCTGTGGCTGCTGCCGCCCCCAGTGACACAGCATCCACCAGTTTTCCCCGTGAGCGTTCCTTTATGCGCACTTTTGTAGAGCTCGGCGTACCCCCCTGCTGCGGGAAGAACAAATTGAAGCCGTTGTTGGTTGGATGGCAGCCAATGCATCGACTTCAATTGCTTCCACCTCCTCTCAGGACCACAGCACTGTTGAGCAACCATCTGTCTCTTCACCGCCTGCCAAATTGCCCAGGCAGTCAGAGAGTTCTGTACAGGAGCCAGCTGAGTCTCTGCTTCTGTTCTCAGAATCTGTTGGCTTGCAAACAGGGGCCCTGCCAAGCAGCATTCTGGAATATGAAGAAGAGGGAGTATGCAGTGATGCGCAACAGCTGTGTCTCTCTGAATCTGAAGAGGCGGGTGAGCCAGTGCCGATGGTCAGCACACCGCAGAACGCATCTGATGATGATGAGACTCAGGTGCCAGTTTCTGTTGAGCATTGTGCTGGCCAGACCACCCAACAGCAGCAGGTGTTGGAAGAGGGTAGTGGAAATGATGAGGTCCAAGACCCAACATGGCGTGAGGAACAGGAAGGTGGTGGGAGCAGCTCTGAGGAAGAGATTGCCCCAACGGTCCAAACAGGAGGGAGAGGTAGGCTGCAGACTCGGTTGCCTGTAGCCTCCAGTTTGGCACCTGTTCGGAGCAGTTCTCTTCCAAAAGTCAAAACGTGCGCTCCCAGGACTTGCACTGCGTGGTCCTTTTTTGTCACACTTGCAGATGATATTTGCTATGTCAAATGCAAGCTGTGTAATCAAAAAGTAAAAAGAGGTAAAAGTGTCAGTAACCTCAATACCACAAATATGTGGAAACATGTGCGGACAAAGCACGTAGTTGAGTTACAAAGACACACTGGAGATGTAGGCCAACCTACAGCACCACCTACATCTTCAGGTCGTGTTGGAGCCTCTTCCTCCAGCTCACACACAGCTGGTTCGGCTTCCTCACAGGATCGCCATGGAAGAACCTTGGTCACTGTTGTCCAGAGACAAAGTGTTATTCCACCCACAGCAGCAAGTTCCCTGTCATCCTCACACTCCCAGGCCACAAAACAGCCATCGGTAGCACAGGCATGGGATAAAAGACGGCCATACTCGGGAACCATCCACGAGCACAGGCTCTGAATGCTGGCATTGCAAAACTCCTGTCCCTTGAAATGCTGTCATTCAGGCTGGTGGAGACTGACAGTTTCCGTAACTTAATGGCATTGGTAGTCCCACAATACAATGTGCCAAGCTGATTTTATTTCAGCAGGCAAGCCGTCCCTGGTCTGCAAAAGCATGTTGAGGGAAAAATTAAACATGTGCTACTAAACGCCGTCATAGCAAGGTCCACCTGACCACCGATGCGTGGACCAGTACCCATGGCCAGGGACGATACCTTTCCCTCACTGCCCATTGGGTCAATGTTGTGGAGCCGGGTACAGATCTTGCGAGTGGCGCTGTACGTGTTCTGCCAACTCCAAGGATTGCAGGAATCAAGTCTGTACACATTGACTCCTCCTCCTACTCCAGTTCCTCAGAATCATCGCTGCAGGAGCCGTCACGGTCTACCTCCACATGGACCCGTGAACGCTTACCTGTTGCGAAACGATATGAGCACTGCCGTGGCCAAACGTCAACAGGCCGTCCTGAAATTAATTTCCATGGGGAATCGAAGCCACACAGCGCAGGAGCTCTGGAATGCCATCAAGCAGGAGAGCGACGTGTGGTTTTTGCCAGCGAATCTCCAGCCAGGCTTGGTAGTGTGTGACGATGGCCGAAGTCTGGTGGCAGCTCTGGGCCTTGGCAACCTCACTCACATACCATGTCTGGAACATGTGCTCAACTTGGTCGTGCAGAGTTTTTTGAGGGACTATCCGGATGTTGATGCACTGCTGCACAAGGTCCGCCTAGAGTGCGCTCACTTGCGACGTTCCAGCATGGCCAGATCACGCATTGCAGCTCTGCAACGCAGATTTCGCCTTCATGAACATCGCATCATATGTGACGTAGCCACCAGGTGGAATTCCACGTTGCATATGTTGGAGAGGTTATGTGAGCAGCAGCCAGCAGTAATGGAGTATCAGCTGCATCAGGCGCAATCAACTCGCAATTTGCGCCGTTCACACTTCATCACTACTGAGTGGGCCTCTATGAAGGACATCTGCTATGTTTTGCGTGCGTTTGATGAGTCAACGCGGATGGCGAGTGCAGATGATGCACTAGTCAGCCTGACTGTCCCCCTTATCTGCCTGCTTCAAAAAACACTGCAAGCACTAAGGGATGAGGTTTTGGAAGAGGTGGAGGATGAGGAGTCACAAATTCCATCACCTTCTGGACAGTCAGCGCAACGTGGTTCCTCACAAAAGGCTGGGCAGGGCTCACTTTGTGAGGAGGATGAGGAGGAGTCAATGGAGGAGGAAGACATCGCTCCAGAAGGAGGTACATAACGCTCTAGTCAGTAGTAGAGCGAGGGTGGGGTGGTGCAGAGCAGGCAGAGATTACGCCTCTTGCAGGGGACTGCGTTTCTTGGCCAGTTGGGAGTCTGCAGCACATGGTTGATTTCATGCTGCAGTGCCTGAGAAACGACCGCCGCATTGCCCACATTCTCACCACGTCTGATTATTGGGTGTACACCCTCCTAGACCCTTGCTACAGGGACAACTTACAAAGCCTCATCACACCGTTGAACCGGGAGCGTAAAATGCGGGAGTACCAAGACACACTGTTGCAATCCAGAATGTTCTCCATTCCAGCCGAGAGCACTGCTGCTGCTACTGCTTTACAAAGCAGCTCTGTGCGTCGAGGCAGTGGAGACAGCTCTGCAACAACAGGGAGCACAAGCAGCGCCTCTGCACAGGGCAAGACCAGTATGTTCCAAATGTGGCGAAGTTTTGTGGCAGCGCCACCAATGTGTACACCATCCGAGACGGCTCCAGTCAGCAGGAGGCAATGTTTCCGTAAGATGGTGACAGACTACATGTCTTGCCCTCTCAGTGTACTCCCAGATGGCTCTTCCCTAGTGTTGAGCATTCCGATACCGCAAGTATCGGGTATCGGCCGATATTCGCTGTGTCGGAATTCCGATACTTAGTTCCGATATTTTTCCTATATCGTATACCGGAATCGGAAGTTCCCATAATTCTTTGAGAGGGATTGTGATTTTAGTCAGCCAATGAGGAATCCTACGAAGTGTGGGCACATCCTGTACTGCTGCGGTCATCTTAACTAATGGCATGGCTGTGATTGGCTGCTGCAATGATGTCAGAATGCACTATAAAAGGCGCCGCCGCCATTTTAGCGTCACTGTGCTGTGAACTCAGTTAGGGACAGAACGCTGCTCTGCTGACTCTGAGGGACAGTTAGAGATTGCGATTTTGTGTACTTTGCTTTAGGCAGGCTAGTTTACCAACCGCTGTGTAAAGCTTCCTTTTGCCTTGCAGTGTTGTTTTAACAGCTCTGTGCAAGGTGTGTGTGTCAGTGCAGGTGACGCGCTGCAGTTTGCTCTGCATCCAACGCTGTCTGTAGGCATCTGCACGTGTCACTCACAGACTCTTTTTTTTTTTCTTTAGTGTAATTCTAGCTGCTCCATTCAATAGAAATTATAGTGTGATGCGCTTCCATCCGTAAACAATACATTGGTTGCAAACACTATAGAAGTACAGAAAGGAGCCTTTCACAGATAGTGAACAGTTGTGTTTCAGTGTTCACTGCAGTCTGTGAGGTATTTTTATATTTTTTTTTTAAATGCAGATCACGCTCCAGTTACTTCTTCAATCACCGCTGCGTGTACTCTGCTGAGTGTCTGTCACTGGCTCATCCTTGTCATTTTTCTAAAATTGGTGCTGCTTTATTCTATTTTCAATTTACTAAAATCTATTAGTGTGACGCTCTTCCATCAAAATACAATACATTGCTTGCAAACATAATAAAAGTCCACAAAAAGGCCTTTCACAGCAAGTGAACAGTTGTGTGAAGTGTTCACTCTAGTCTGAGGTTAAAATTTTTGCTAGGAGTGTAGATCCCGCTCCACTTACTTCAACCACCGCTGCATGTACTCTGCTGAGTGTTTGTCACTGGCTCATCCTTGTCATTTTTCTAAAATTGGTGCTGCTTTATTCTATTTTCAATTTACTAAAATCTATTAGTGTGACGCTCTTCCATCAAAATACAATACATTGCTTGCAAACATAATAGAAGTCCACAAAAAGGCCTTTCACAGCAAGTGAACAGTTGTGTGAAGTGTTCACTCTAGTCTGAGGTTAAAATTTTTGCTAGGAGTGTAGATCCCGCTCCACTTACTTCAACCACCGCTGCGTGTACTCTGCTGAGTGTCTGTCACTGGCTCATCCTTGTCATTTTTCTAAAATTGGTGCTGCTTTATTCTATTTTCAATTTACTAAAATCTATTAGTGTGACGCTCTTCCATCAAAATACAATACATTGCTTGCAAACATAATAGAAGTCCACAAAAAGGCCTTTCACAGCAAGTGAACAGTTGTGTGAAGTGTTCACTCTAGTCTGAGGTTAAAATTTTTGCTAGGAGTGTAGATCCCGCTCCACTTACTTCAACCACCGCTGCGTGTACTCTGCTGAGTGTCTGTCACTGGCTCATCCTTGTAATTTTTCTAAAATTGGTGCTGCTTTATTCTATTTTCAATTTACTAAAATCTATTAGTGTGACGCTCTTCCATCAAAATACAATACATTTCTTGCAAACATAATAGAAGTCCACAAAAAGGCCTTTCACAGCAAGTGAACAGTTGTGTGAAGTGTTCACTCTAGTCTGAGGTTTTCAGGTATTATTATATTTACTTGTATGCTTTTATTTAAAAGCCAAGAACAATGAAGGCAAACATTCGCACTGCAGCTGTTGTCAAAGGTCAACCCACATTATGCACTTCCAACATTGCAGCTTTTGAGGCATGATGTGAGTTTGATTTGCCTAAGTTATGGAGTGACAAAATGGCTCAGGGAACAAAACATAGAGATTTTGGGTCCATGGGCTGGAAACTCCCCAGATCTTAATCCCATTGAGAACTTGTGGTCAATCATCAAGAGACGGGTGGACATTGGACAAACAAAAACTTAAAAATTCTGACAAAATGAAAGCATTGATTGTGCAAGAATGGACTGCTATCAGCCAGGATTTGGTCCAGAAGTTGATTGACAGCATGCCAGGGAGAATTGCAGAGGTCCTGAAGAAGAAGGGTCAACACTGCAAAATTAGACTTGCTGCATTAACTCATTCTAACTGTCAATATAAGCTTTTGTTACTCATATGTTTGCAATTATATTTCTGTCTGTGATAAAAATATCTGTCAAACACACATAAAAACCAGAGGGCAGCAGATCATGTGAAAATATCATATTTGTGTCATTATCAAAACTTTTGGCCATGACTGTACAGTTCAGGTGGTAGAAAGATGAACATAACAGGATACATGTATAACGTTGCCAACCAGTTATTTAATCGGAAACAGGACAGGCAAATTCATGCGTGATCCATGCCTTGTTCATTTTCAGCAAAGTAAGCCGGTCTACATTATCGGAGGATAGTCGCATGCGACGGTCTGTTAGTACACCACCTGAAGCACAAAAGACGCGCTCCGATAATACACTGCCAGCAGGCAAGCCAGCACCTCCAATGCATACTGGCTAAGCTCTGGCCATGTATCCAGCTTAAAGACTCAAAACTTGAATGGGGAAGAGCCATCTGGGAGTACACTGAGTGGGCAAGACATGTCGTCTGTCACCATCTTACGGAAACGTTGCCTCCTGCTGACTGGAGCCGTCTCGGATGGTGTAGACATTGGTGGCGCTGCCACAAAACTTCACCATATTTGGAACATACTGGTCTTGCCCTGTGCAGAGGCGCTGCTTGTGCTCCCTGTTGTTGCAGAGCTGTCTCCACTGCCTCGACGCACAGAGCTGCTTTGTAAAGCAGTAGCAGCAGCAGTGCTCTCGGCTGGAATGGAGAACATTATGGATTCCGACAAGCTTACAACCTGCAATGATCCTCAGTGTACTCAACCATCGTACGACCAGCTCTACCCTTTCCTATTGCATTCTCACCCATCCCTGCAGACTGTGAGCCCTTGCGGGCAGGGTCCTCTCTCCTTCTGTACTTGTGTGTCCCTTGTCCAGCACATCTTTATTGTACCTGTCTATATTTTCCCTTGTCATATGTAAAGCACCATGGAATAAATGGCGCTATATAAATGTATAATAATAATAATAATTGCAGCAGTGTGTCTTGTTACTCCCGCATTTTACGCTCCCGGTTCAACGGTCTGATGAGGCTTTGAAATTTGTCCCGGTAGCGAGGGTCTAGGAGGGTGTACACCCAATAATCAGACGTGGTGTGAATGTGTTCGATGCGGCGGTCGTTTCTCAGGCACTGCAGCATGAAATCAACCATGTGCTGCAGACTCCCAACTGGCCAAGAAACGCAGTCCCCTGCAAGAGGCGTCATCTCTGCCTGCTCTGCATCACCCCACCCTCGCTCTACATACTGACTAGAGCGTTGTGTACCTCCCTCTGGAGCGATGTCTTCCTCCTCCATTGACTCCTCCTCATCCTCCTCACAAAGTCCTTCAAATACATAAAAATTTACAAATTTTAAAACTCATAAAATTTAAAAACATTGTATCATAATTCTGTAACATCACTTTATGGAAACACAATAGCATTACAAAAGGATAGACAAAAACTGTACATTATGTGCTTTGTAAATACATTAAAAGTTTGGAATGGTTATGAAAATATAGACAGCGACTCTGGAGGTTCAATTGTTGATACAGCATGGTACTTTGAAAGTCCTCCAGCCCTTTGTGAGGAACCACGTTGCGCTGACTGTCCAGAAGGTGATGGAATTTGTGACTCCTCATCCTCCACCTCTTCCAAAACCTCATGCCTTAGTGCTTGCAGTGTTTTTTGAAGCAGGCAGATAAGGGGGACAGTCAGGCTGACTAGTGCATCATCTGCACTCGCCATCCGCGTTGACTCATCAAACGCACGCAAAACGTGGCAGATGTCCTTCATAGAGTCCTTCGTCACTCATTACACTGGCTGCCCATTCATTATAGGATCCAATTCTAATTACTGGTTCTCACCAACAAAGCTCTCCACAGCGCAGCACCCCCCTACATCTCCTCCCTCATTTATATTTATCGGCCTAACCGACTGCTGCACTCTGCAAACGACCTTCGACTAACCTCTGCACTAATCCGTACCTCCCACTCCCGCCTCCAAGACTACTCCCGCGCTGCACCAATACTCTGGAATGCTGTACCCCAAGAAATTAGGACTATCCGCAATTTGGATGGTTTCAGGCGCTCCCTCAAAACACATTTGTTCACAGTGGCCTATCACATTCACAATCAAAGTCATTCTATGTGTAAGTCTGTGTGTGTAGCCCATTCACTATCTCCATGCATCCCTCACTCCCTTAAAATGGCTGGACCATCATTGTAAAAACACCATTGTATATAAACACCTGTACTTTGTATCTCCCCCACCTCATTGTAGATTGTAAGCTTTAACCAGCAGGGGCGGCTGATTTTGCTTTAATTATTGTATTGTTAACGTTGTTACTTATGACTTGTGTTTTGAAACTGTTAAACTGTAAAGCACTGCGGAATATTATGGCGCTATATAAATAAAGATTATTATTATTATTCTTATTATAGAGGCCCACTCAGTAGTGGTGAAGTGTGAACGGCGCAAATTGCGAGCTGATTGCGCCTGATGCAGCTGATACTCCATTACTGTTGGCTGCTGCTCACACAACCGCTCCAACATATGTAACGAGGAATTCCACCTGGTGGGTACGTCACATATGATGCGATGTTCATGAAGGCGAAATCTGCGTTGCAGAGCTGCAATCAGCGATCTGGCCATGCTGGAACGTCGCAAGTGAGCGCACTCTAGGCGGACCTTGTGCAGCAGTGCATCAAGATCCGGATAGTCCCTCAAAAAACTCTGCACGACCAAGTTGAGCACATATGACAGACATGGTATGTGAGTGAGGTTGCCAAGGCCCAGAGCTGCCACCAGATTTCGGCCATTGTCACACACTACCAAGCCTGCCTGTAGATTCGCTTCCAAAAACCACACGTCGCTCTCCTGCTTTATGCCATTACAGAGCTCCTGCGCTGTGTGGCTAAGATTCCCCATGGAAATTAATTTCAGGACGGCCTGTTGACATTTGGACACGGCTGTGCTCATATCAGTCGCAACAGGTAAACGTTCACGGGTCCATGTGGAGGTAGACCGTGACGGCTACTGCAGCGATGATTCTGAGGAACTGGAGTAGGAGGAGGAGTCAATGTGTACAGACTTGATTCCTGCAATCCTTGGAGTTGGCAGAACACGTACAGCGCCACTCGCAAGATCAGTACCCGGCTCCACAACATTGACCCAATGGGCAGTGAGGGAAAGTTATTGTCCCTGGCCATGGGTGTTAGAACCCTCTTGTTAGGTTTTGTTTCAGTTTGCTGGTCACATGACCTTTTTTCCCTATTTAGTCTGGCTCTGCCCTTCTGGCTTTGCTTGACTTCATTGTATTATCTACTGTTAAGCTAGCCGGTGCTTAGGTGCCTTAATCAGTCAGTTTTGCTTGATGTTAGGATCGCAAAGTATTTTTTTTTCTGTTTAATTATCCATGCTACAATTTATGTTAGGAGGTGTCCACCTTTTCTCCCAGTCCCTAGATCTTGTAGGGATTCCTCCCTCGCAACTATAGGTCTTCGTTCACACTAGATGAGGACTTTAGCGGGTCTGGTCGCAGGATCAGGTTCCCCGTTACATCGTAGGGATTCAGCTTAGTTGTATTGTAGGGACAGAATTCCCTTCTTTCCTTACTGGTTGTAGCAGATCCTAACAATGGGTACTGGTCCACGCATCGGTGGTCAGGTGAACCTTGCTACTGAGCGCATGTTTAATTTTTCCCTCAACATGCTTTTGCAGACCAGGGACGGCTTGCCTGCTGAAATGAAATCGGCTTGGCACATTGTATTGTGGGACTGACAATGATATTCAGTTATGGAAACTGTCTGTCTCCACCAGCCTGAATGACAGCATTTCAAGGGACAGGAGTTTTGCAATGCCAGCATTCAGAGCCTGTGCTCGTGGATGGTTTCCCGAGTATGGCCGTCTTTTATCCCATGCCTGTGCTACCGATGGCTGTTTTGTGGCCTGGGAGTGTGAGGATGACAGGGAACTTGCTGCTGTGTGTGGAATAACACTTTGTCTCTGGACAACAGTGACCGAGGTTCTTCCATGGCGATCCTGTGAGGAAGCAGAACCAGCTGTGTGTGAGCTCGATGAAGAGGCTTCAACACAACCTGAAGATGTAGGTGCTGCTGTAGGTTGGCCTACATCTCCAGTGTGTCTTTGTAACTCAACTACGTGCTTTGTCCGCACATGTTTCCACAAATTTGTGGTATTGAGGTGACTGACACTTTTAGCTATTTTTAATTTTTGATTAGACCGCTTTCATTTGACATAGCAAATATCATGTGCAAGTGTGTGAAAAAAGGACCACGCAGTGCAAGTCCTGGGAGCGCACGTTTTGACTTTTGGAAGACAACTGCTCCGAACAGGTGACAAACTGGAGGCTACAGGCAACCGAGTCTGCAGCCTAACTCTCCCTCCTGTTTGTACCGTTGGGGCAATGTCTTCCTCTATCTTCCTTCTATCACTAACCACTTCTCTAGGCCTCTCCCAGCTTTCAACCAAAGTACTGGTTCTCAGCCTTAAAGCTATCCACAGTGCAGCACCCCTCCTACATCTCCTCCCTCATTTCTATCTATCGGCCTAACCGACTGCTGCGCTCTGCAAACGACTTTCGACTAACCTCTGCACTAATACGTACCTCCCACTCCCCACTCCAAGACTTCTCCCGCGCTACGCCAATCCTCTGGAATGCTGTACCCCAACAAATTAGGACTATCCACAATTTGCATGGTTTCAGGCGCTCCCTCAAAACACATTTGTTCAGAGCGGCCTATCACATTCACTAATCAAAGTCATTCTATGTATTCTGTGTAAGTGTGTATGTGTGTGTGTGTCTCTAGCCCATTCACTATCTCCATCCCTCACTCCCTTAAGATGGCTGGACCATCATTGTAAATGCACCATTGTATATAAACACCTATACTTTGTATCTCCCTCACCTCATTGTACATTGTAAGCTGTCACGAGCAGGGGCGACTTATTTAGCTTAAATTATTGTATTGTTAACGTTGTTACTTATGACTTGTGTTCTTAAACTGCAAAACTGTAAAGCGATGCGTAATATGATGGCGCTATATAAATTAATATTATTATTATTAGGATTCCTCTGAGCTGCTCCCACCACCTTCCTGTTCCTCACGCCATGTTGGGTCTTGGACCTCATCATCTCCACTACCCTCTTCCAACACCTGCTGCTGTTGGGTGGTCTGGCCAGCACCATGCTCAACAGAAACTGGCACCTGAGTCTCATCATCATCAGATGCGTTCTGCGGTGTGCTGACCATCGGCACTGTCTCACCCGCCTCTTCAGATTCAGAGAGACACAGCTGTTGCGCATCACTGCATACTCCCTCTTCTTCACATTACAGAATGCTGCTTGGCTTGGCCCCTGTTTGCAAGCCAATAGATTCTGAGAACAGAAGCAGACACTCAGCTGGCTCCTGTACAGAACTCGCTGACTGCCTGGGCAATTTGCCAGGCGGTGAAGAGACGGATGGTTGCTCAACAGTGCTGTGGTCCTGAGAGGAGGTGGAAGCAATTGAAGTCGATGCATTGGCTGCCATCCAACCAACAACGGCTTCAATTTGTTCTTCCCGCAGCAGGGGGGTACTCCGAGCTCCTACAAAAGTGCGCATAAAGGAACGCTCACGGGGAAAACTGGTGGATGCTGTGTCACTGGGGGCCGCAGCAGCCACAGAATCCCCACGTCCTCTCCCTGAAGAAACTCCACGGCCACGACCACGTGCCTTACTCCCTGCCTTCCTCATCTTGGTAGTGTCATGTGTGCATCGCCACGAAGATCGTCGCGGTTGCACATTCTGACTTCTCACAGCTGAGTTGCTGTTTCTTTGTTTTTGGCAGTTAGGGAGTTAATTCTGTCTGTGCTCAGTTCTGGGACTGGGTGCAGTTTCTCCCGGCTGCAATTAATTATTTGTTGATTGGTTTCCTTTAAATCTCTGGTTGTCTGTGTTGGGAGTTGCCAGTGAAATTCTTCATGCAGACCACAGATAGGATTGTATCTGTATAGACTTAAGTTAAAGAGCTCCTTAGTTGTTTTAAGCTCACCTTGCTTAGAGTTTAATATCCCAGATCATTTATGTTCCTTCTGTGTTTGAGTGTGTATGCAAGTCTGTGTTTTCTCCAGTCTGTCTTATATGTCTAATCTGTGTATTTAGCAGAGATCAGCCCATATCCCTTTGGTGGTAATCAGTATCCTTCTTAGGACTGATTACAGGGTTCAGGGACTGATAGGAGACAGGGTTAGGCTGGAGACTTGGACCTCTGAACCATTATCAGTACCTCCAAGGTGAGGGATTAGTTAGGACCCCCAGTTTAGGGTCAGGTTAGACCCCCGGTCCTCCTCTTTCCTGTGACAGTGTATCAAGTCCTCAAGATTAACCCTGAGTTCAACGGATATCGTGTCAGGTAAATCTATTCTATATTTACATGCTGATGTTGCTAATCTATATGTTGTATAGAGTGTTGTTCTTTTAAGAATAGTTTACTGACATCGTACACATATCATAAGACCGCGTGACAGGTAGATTGTTAAAGAAAGTCTGAAAAGTTATAAGGCCTAAGTGTGGTTATTCCGCAGAGACTGCAGTGAACACTGCACACAACTGTTCACTACCCAACGCGTCTCAGCAGGAAGGCAGTCTGTGCGTCAAAACAAAGGCGCAAGCATACATCCACGTACCCTGTTTATAAAGCTATATAAAAAAAATTATGTAGTAGTGACGCACACTTTATTAGGTACAGTATTACATCGCCATTCACCATCTGTGGCTATGCAGTCTCATCT
Source organism: Oophaga sylvatica (assembly GCA_033576555.1). Taxonomy (NCBI): domain Eukaryota; kingdom Metazoa; phylum Chordata; class Amphibia; order Anura; family Dendrobatidae; genus Oophaga; species Oophaga sylvatica. The sequence goes on from JARQOD010000004.1 coordinate 480,924,986, forward strand.
ATATATACCTTATCTATCCGTTGTCATGCTTGCAAGTCGACAGTCAGGCATAAATAGCAATTTTCACTATGCACTATGCACTTTTTAAAGGTTATGTTTGTTAATAAAAATGATTATTGGCACATATTATGAGTATTACATGATGGAAATTGTATAATTTTGTATAAACTGTTTAGTGACATTATTCAGCAAATGTAACATTTTAGTAATGTCACCGATAACTTGTAATGCTGATGATGTTTTGAAGTCAGACATTCATTGTCTATACTATAAAAATGGTGTACATACTGTTACTTATCCATCATTAATGGATATGTACTTGTATGCTTTTATGTACAACCGTATAGCAGATTCCTTAACTAATTTATTTTGTGGTTTGCATTGCTGTTCAACATGTTAATGTATGCGTTTATGTTTGTCAATTCTTTATTTATCTCGATATTAGTTTAAATGAAATCATCATCTTATGGTAGTAAAGGTTATCTTTCTCTTGTTTGAAGTATAGACATATAAAATTGACAGGTAACAAGGAAATTACTTGATCTAGTATTTAAACATCCTCCTTGACCCTGGGCTCCAACACCGCCAGTTGTTGCCTGTAAGTGCTGTTAGCACAGTCAACACTTGCTCCTGTGTTACTGGGGTTCAGTAATGTCAGCTGTTCCCCTGCTGTGTGAACGGCAAAAAGTCCTGCTGCCTCCAACCGGGTCTCTTCTCATCCCTGGGCTCCAACACCGACAGTTGTTGCTCGGAAGTGTCATTGGTACGGGTACTCACTCCTGCCCAGACTGGTTACAGCACGCCATCTGTTTCCTGTCAGTGTAAACGTCACTTAGCCTCCAATAAGTTGTCCTGTCATGTTGCGGTCGGGTTAGCCGACTCTATGGTGCCTGGAGTTTAGGTGCTTCCTATGTGTGCTGTGGGATATGCAAATAAAGGCTGTTTCCGTTGTGACAATAGGACAATCACTCACTGTAGTACTGTGTGATTCGGTAACTGCGGCCGGCTCGCGGCCTGTCAACTTAAATTTACATGGGTACCTTCTGCTACCCGTCCGGGTTCCAGTACCGTCAGCTGGTTCTCCGCAGTGCCTTTGGCCTAAGTGCCTCCATCTCGGTATCCAAGTTCCAGCAACGTCTGCTGGTCCTTGGTAGTGCTTTGGAGCACAGGTACCTCCTGCTTAGTAACCGTGTCCCAGTAACGTCAGCTGGTCCTCGGTTGTGCCATTGGCTCTTTTCCTCCTGCTGCCCCTCCGGGTTCCAGCACAGTCAGCTGGTCCTCGTTACTTGCATTGGCTCTTGTACCTTCTGCTACCCGTCCGGGTTCCAGTACCGTCAACTGGTTCTCTGCAGTGCCTTTGGCCTAGGTGCCTCCATCTCGGTATCCAAGTTCCAGCAACGTCTGTTATGTTTCGGTAGCTGAGGAGTGCAGGTAAAAAAGGAAATACACCAGAGCAGTTGGAATCTATGAGATTGCAGTACCCTGACTAACCACCGCAACTAGAGGCAGCCGTGGAGCGTTCCTACGTTGGTCCTAGACGCCTCGTCACAGCCTGAGAAACTAACTACACCTAAAGACAGAAATAGGAAAGCTATCTGCCCCGGAGCAGAACCCCAAAGATAATAGAAAGCCCCCAAACATTTAATGGCGGTTAGACAAGAGGAAATACTGACACAGAAAGAAAATAGAATGAGCAAACGCTGGGGCCCAAACTATCTAAATAGAAAAGGACAGGAAGGGTACTTACTGCAATCTCAGAAAACCCTGAAAAACACCAACTCTACTAATTTCAAAATCACCTGAGATCACACGACCTCTACCACCTAAATTAGTTCTCTGGTGTAACAAAATCAAAACAGCAGGCTACAAGGGAAACTGGAAAGAAGGATTCAGACCAGAACAATTGATCACCGGCAACCCTGATGGGAAAATGACTCCCTTATATAAGACCAGTCAGTAACACCTGATTCCCAGTCCTCACAATCTTCACTAGTACCGCTTGTAACCACCAGAGGGAGCCTCTGCTCAGAACTCATCTCAAACCCATTCACAACAGTACCCCCCCCTTGAGGAGGGGTCACCGAACACTCATTTGAGCAACCAGGTCGGTCAGGATGAGTTCTATGATACGCACGGATAAGTCTCCTAGCATGGATGTCCGAAGCAAACACCCAAGAATTGTCTTCCTGACCATAACCTCTCCATTTAACCAAATACTGGAGTCTTCGTCTAGAAAAACGAGAATCCAATATTTTCTCAACCACATACTCCAGATTGCCCTCAACCAAAACAGGGTCAGGAGGCACAGCAGCAAGATAGGTAGCAATACTCCGAACCTCAGTGGCAAGCTGATCCACACGGCCAGACAACTGTGCAAACTCCATTGGGAGAAAAGATCCTCCCCAGCACCCAGAGATACAGAGGGAAAAAAAAAAAAAAATGCAACAAACAGAAAAATATCTCTGACAACTCTGACAACCTTTCTTCCTTCACAATATTTTTTCCCTTCTGTGAGTACCATACAATTTATGGGCCGGTGATACTGTTATGTTTCGGTAGCTGAGGAGTGCAGGTAAAAAAGGAAATACACCAGAGCAGTTGGAATCTATGAGATTGCAGTACCCTGACTAACCACCGCAACTAGAGGCAGCCGTGGAGCGTTCCTACGTTGGTCCTAGACGCCTCGTCACAGCCTGAGAAACTAACTACACCTAAAGACAGAAATAGGAAAGCTATCTGCCCCGGAGCAGAACCCCAAAGATAATAGAAAGCCCCCAAACATGTAATGGCGGTTAGACAAGAGGAAATACTGACACAGAAAGAAAATAGAATGAGCAAACGCTGGGGCCCAAACTATCTAAATAGAAAAGGACAGGAAGGGTACTTACTGCAATCTCAGAAAACCCTGAAAAACACCAACTCTACTAATTTCAAAATCACCTGAGATCACACGACCTCTACCACCTAAATTAGTTCTCTGGTGTAACAAAATCAAAACAGCAGGCTACAAGGGAAACTGGAAAGAAGGATTCAGACCAGAACAATTGATCACCGGCAACCCTGATGGGAAAATGACTCCCTTATATAAGACCAGTCAGTAACACCTGATTCCCAGTCCTCACAATCTTCACTAGTACCGCTTGTAACCACCAGAGGGAGCCTCTGCTCAGAACTCATCTCAAACCCATTCACAACAAACGTCTGCTGGTCCTTGGTAGTGCTTTGGAGCACAGGTACCTCCTGCTTAGTAATCGTGTCCCAGTAACGTCAGCTGGTCCTCGGTTGTGCCATTGGCTCTTTTCCTTCTGCTGCCCCTCCGGGTTCCAGCACAGTCAGCTGGTCCTCGTTACTTGCATTGGCTCTTATACCTTCTGCTACATTTACAAATTGAATATTTTTTAAATGTTTTTTTGGGTAATCACTCTGGATCTCCAACAATGAAGACGACGACCCTGATGACCACCCCGAAGAAGATGACGACCACAAGGACGACGAGCATCAAGCCAACCAGCCTAAACACCATCACAAAGATAAAATAAAAGATTACCCAACAGGACTGAGAAGGTTAAGACAAACTACAAGATACAGAACAAGAGACTTAAGAACAATAAGCAGATGATCAAAAAGCAGAAGAACATGAAGCATAAGACCAAAATGAAGAGCAAAATATATGCTCTAAATTATAAGCAGAAGAAGACTAAGCAGTGTATGGGGGTGAGTCCGTTCCTCCTCGTGGTGCCCCTGGAAAATGCCTGCTGCTGCAGGCTAAACTGAACACGGACAAATACTGTTGTAATTTAAATCTTTTGTGACAGCAAGAACGGAAGGATGAAAAATTCATACTTTGACAGATTACAAGTACAGGAATCTCTGTCACAAATAAGAATATGATGAAGAAGATGAAGTACAATATGAATAAGAATAATAGTTTAATAAGAAGAATATGAGTAATGTTAACAAAAAGATGAATAGCAAGAAGTTTAAGAAGAAGATAAAGAAGGTGAAGATGAAGAATAATTTGATGAAAAAGATGATGCTGCTGAAGATTATGAAGGAGAAAGTGTGTCAAAAGTTAAAAAGGTGAAGAGCATGGAAGTTGTGAAATATACATATTTGCCAAAATAGAAAAAACGTTAACAACATTGTCAATTTCTTCGTCAATCCGAACATCTTTAAAAAAAAAAATATTTATGCTATTCCATTTGATTGGGTTAAACATCTATGCCTTTAATGTCTCCTCAACTTCCCCAATACATTCTACATTACTCTTTGTTGTTTTCCTTCATGTACAATTAACCAACAAGGCAAGAATGGGGTTTTTTTAATTCCGATATTTTGTTCCCATAGACTTACATTGGATTTCCGGTATCGGTATCGGGTATCGCCGATATTTTTTGGGTATCGGCGATACCATTCCGATTCCGATACTTTTGGATATCGGAAAGTATCGCTCAACTCTACTCTTCCCCATTCAAGTTTTGGGTCTCTAAGCTGGATACATGGCCAGAGCTTAGCCAGTATGCATTGGAGGTGCTGGCTTGCCCTGCTGCCAGTGTATTATCGGAGCGCGTCTTTAGTGCTGCAGGTGGTGTAGTAACAGACCGTCGCATGCGACTATCCTCCGATATTGTAGACCGGCTTACTTTTCTGAAAATGAACAAGGCATGGATCTCGCATGAATTTGCCTGTCCGCTTTCCGATTAAATAACTGGTTGGCAACGTTATCCATGTCTCCTGTTATGTATATCTTTTGTAGGGATCCACTCTGGTAGGCAGGGGCCGGGCCGCAGTAATGAGGTAAACACACAGGCGTTCAGTTCAAAGTTCAGTGGTTTTAATGACGGGTTCAACAAAAGTCCAGATAACAAAATCAAAACAGAACATAAATCACTCCAGTTTGGAGAACCACTGGTCCCAGACTCACCCTTGCTTGGGACGGCCTTAACTAAGCGGCTGCAGGTCAGCAGAGACCGCCAGGTGCCATTCCGGGTGGTCTGGTACTCGCTTCCTGGTGCACACTGACACACTGTAATAAAACACTCTTCCAGCCTGTCTACAGCCAAACTCCTTCCTTCCTTCCCCTCCTCATACTCCCACAGCTTCTTGTTAAATAGGCCTAGTCCACACCCTCAGGTGAGGTACACATCAGCTGACCTGATCACGTGACTATGACCTCATCACAGGTCCTTGTGATCATGGAAAATCCTGACCAAACTTCAGTCTGCTAGAAGAAATATATCTCCCATCCAGCAAGATCCCCTTTGGTGTACCACATACCTCCCCCCTTTGTTCAACCTTAGGAGGGTGGACACATGACATACAGTGAACTTTGGACAGTGCATCTGCGTTCCCCTGTAATTTACCTGCCCGATGTTCTACTGAAAATTTGAAATTTTGCAGGGACATAAACCACCTGGTGACTCTTGCATTTCTCTCTTTGGCTTGACTCATCCAAGTCAGAGGGGAATGATCAGTTACCAACCGAAACGTTCTCCCCAACAGATAGTAGCGCAATGACTCCAGTGCCCATTTGATGGCCAGGCACTCTCTCTCTACAATGCTGTATCTGGTTTCAGCTGGAGTAAGCTTTCGACTCAGGAAACTAATGGGATGCTCCTCCCCGTTAACCTCCTGAGACAGCACGGCACCCAGACCTACCTCTGACGCATCAGTCTGGACAATGAATTCTCTTTTGAAGTCGGGTGTGATCAGAACTGGTGACCCACACAGTGCCCCTTTTAGTTTTACAAACGCTTCTTCAATCTGATCATTCCAGCCAACCATTACTGACTTCCTCCCTTTCAGGCAGTCAGTTAACGGCGCCGACAGGGTTGCAAAATTGGGAATAAACCGACGGTAATATCACACTAACCCCAAAAACCCTTTCACTTGTTTTGTGGTGAGGGGACGGGGACAGTTTTGGATTGCCTCCACTTTGTTTATTTGAGGTTTGATAACTCCTCTCCCAATCACATACCCCAAGGACCGAGCTTACTCCAAACCTATGGAACACTTCTTTGGGTTGGCAGTTAGCCCTGCTTGTCGCAGAGAATTAATCACCGCCTGTACCTTGGCTAAGTGACTTTCCCAGTCTGCACTGTACACCACAATATCGTCGAGATAGGCCGCGGCATATCGGCGATGAGTACGAAGAACAACATCCATTAACCTCTGGAAAGTCGCTGGAGCGCCATGCAACCCGAAGGGTAGGACTATATACTGGAACAGTCCCTCGGGTGTTACAAAAGCAGTTTTCTCTCTTGCTGCTTTTGTTAGGGGCACCTGCCAATACCCTTTTGTCAGGTCAATGACTGAAAAATACCGGGCCTGCCCAAACCACTCTATTAACTCATCGACCCGGGGCATGGGGTAGGCGTCAAATTTAGAAATTTCATTAAGTTTTCTGAAGTCATTACAGAACCTTAGTGTCCCATCTTGTTTTGGTATTAGGACTATTGGGCTGGCCCACTCACTCTGGTACTCCTCAATAACCCCTAACTGCAGCATCTTCTTTACCTCTTCTGAGATGGCTTGTCGCCGGGCCTCAGGCACCCGATATGGCTTTAATCGGACTTTGGCCTGCGGCTCCGTGACAATGTCATGTTGGATTAGGGAGGTACGGCCAGGGAGCTCTGAGAAAACATCGGTATTTCGGCTAACAAACTCTCGGACCTCCTGAACTTGTCTAGGAGACAAAGTGTCTGCTATTTTGACGGCGGAGAGAACTTCTCTTGCCTTCTCCTGAGGCAAGGGAGCCCTCTCTACTGGAAATGCAGGCCGTGGACAATCCTCACCAAGAGGGTCTCTGTCTTTCCATTGTTTGAGCAGATTCACATGGTATACCTGTTCTGGCTTTCTTCGCCCTGGTTGGTGTACTTTATAGTTTACGGGACCCACCTTCTCCATAATCTCGTAGGGTCCCTGCCACCTTGCAAGGAACTTACTATCCACTGTAGGCACAAGTACCAACACCCGATCCCCAGGGTTAAAGGACCTTACCCGTGCCTCCCGGTTATAGACCTGCCTCTGTGACCTTTGTGCTGCTTCCATATGTTCTCGGACTAATGGTAGGACTGTCTCCATTCTCTCTTGCATTTAGGCCACATGTTCTATCACACTTTTGTGGGGAGTTGGTTGGTTTTCCCAGGTATCGAGTAAGCCACGGGGATGTCTGCCATATAATAGTTCGAAGGGCGAGAACCCCGTAGATGCCTGGGGCACCTCCCGCACTGCAAACATCAGGTATGGCAACAAGAGATCCCAGTCCTTACCATCTTTAGAGACAGCTTTTTTCAACATATTCTTCAGGGTCTTATTGAACCTTTCTACCAACCCATCTGTTTGAGGATGATAGACCGATGTGCGCAACTGTTTAACACTCAACAAGTGGCAGAGTTCCTTCATGATTTTTGACATAAAGGGGGTCCCCTGGTCTGTTAAGATTTCTTGAGGGATTCCCACCCGAGAGAACATACCCATGAGTTCTTTTGCGATAAGTTTGGCAGAGGTGTGGCGCAGGGGAATAGCCTCAGGATACCTGGTAGCGTAATCTAGAACTACGAGGATATGTTGGTGACCCCTCGCTGATTTATTAACAGGCCCCACCAGATCCATGGCTATTCTCTAAAACGGGACCTCTATAATTAGTAATGGTACTAAGGGACTCCGAAAATGAGGCTGCGGACTGGTTACCTGACACACGGGACAAGAGTTACAATACCGTTTAACTTCTTCATAGACCCCTAGCCAGTAAAACCGTTGTAGAATTCGGTCTAGGGTTTTCTTTTGACCCAGATGTCCCCCCAGTACATGCGCATGCGCTAGGTCCATTACCAACTTACGATACGACTGGGGTACCAGCAACTGCTCGACAATGTCCCCACGTACTTTTTCAACCCGATACAGCAAATCTTGGTTCAGCTCGAATCGGGGAAATACTGTAGCTGCCCCGGGTTGTTGGGGTTCCCCATTGACAACCAGTACATTTTCCCGAGCTCGAGCCAACGTAGGGTCCCGGATTTGCGCCGTACCAAAATTGTCACCTGTCACATTTAAGTCTGACAATTCCGGTCCCGGTGGCAAATATTCCATCTCCCCAGCTAACACTTGTATAGGAGAGGGGTTTTCCTCCTCCACCAAAGGCAAAGGTACTCCTACCGCCAGCACATCTTCCTCTGGGCCACCAGGTTCATGCCCGATTTCTGGAGAATGCAACCTGGTTGCCACTGGTGCCTACGACTGTTCCGTGGGAGGGGTAATTACAGGCCAAAGCACAGAAAATAACGGAAAATCTCCCCCCATTATTACCTCATAATGCAAATTAACCACCACCCCCACCTCGTGGCACCTCCTCCCCGCTGGCGTGTTGATCATCACCAGGGCAGTAGGATAATGTTTTAGGTCCCCATGTATACACAATACACCCATTTTCCGAACAGTATACTCGCTGATTTGGACGTGGCTGGCTCGTATTAGGGTTACGAGAGTCCGAGTCCAGAAGAGCCACAGCAGGGTTACCTTCCACCTCCACTTTACACAAATGGTTCATACTGGGTCCCTCTGGTTTGCCCACTGCACACATGTGTTCGGCATAGTGAGACTGATAGTACCCATAGTTTGTGTCCATGGGCTCAGTCAGGTGGGGCAATCAGCTCTCACATGTCCTGGTTCTTGGCACCGCCAACAGATTATGGGGCCTCTTTCGTCCCCAGACGTGTCTTGGGCGGCCTTCCGAGTCTCTGCTCGCCGAACGGCAGGTGAAGGTTTGGGGAATTTACTCATTACCTTCCGGGTAGTCTCTCCCTGTATCTCCTTTTGTAGCCCCATATCTTTCAATGAGGTCTACCATTTGGAGACCATCAGTAAGGGCTGCCTGTCCAACCCAGGTTTGCAGGGTGTGGGGCAAAGTCCTACAGAATTTATCAGTCACTATACGATCCAGCATAGCACGGGGTGACAACACCTCCGGCTGCAACCACTTTTCCATCAGGTGTATCAAGTCATAATACTGGGACCGAGCTGTCTCGGAAGTGGAAAACTTCCACTGGTGTACCCGCTGGGCCCGGACTAACACATTTACCCCAAGATGTGCGAGTATCTCACCCTTGATGATCTCGTAGTCCGTCTGATGCTCGGGGGGTAGGTCCCTATAGGCTTTCGCGGGTCCTGGAGCCAAAAACGGAGCCACGATCTCGGCCCACTGGTCCCGGGGCAGTCTCTCCCTCATAGCCACGCCTTCAAACATCTCCAGGTATACCTTGACATCATCTGATTGCTCCATCTTTGGGATCGCTGTACACACCGCTTTCCGGACATCCTGGCATCCCCGGGCAGCTCCTGCTGTCTGCGGCGCTGCGATGTGCTGCATCAGTAGACTATTGGTTTCCTGTTGCTGCTGCATAGCCTGCTGTTGCTGCTGTGTAGCCTGCTGTTGCTGCTGCATAGCCTGCTGCTGCTGTTGCATGGCCTCCACCAGCATCTTTACTGTGCTCTCCATCTCCGGACAGTTCTCCACCGGGTTTTGCGTTACTTTTTCACCCAGGACATCGACTGTCATGCAGAGGAAAAAAAAACAAACAATACCACAGCCTGACCTCACTACGTGTGCCCGCTTTCAAGCCACCAATTGTAGGGATCCGCTCTGGTAGGCAGGGGCCGGGCCGCAGTAATGAGGTAAACACACAGGCGTTCAGTTCAAAGTTCAGTGGTTTTAATGACGGGTTCAACAAAAGTCCAGATAACAAAATCAAAACAGAACATAAATCACTCCAGTTTGGAGAACCACTGGTCCCAGACTCACCCTTGCTTGGGACGGGCTTAACTAAGTGGATGCAGGTCAGCATAGACCGCCAGGTGCCATTCCGGGTGGTCTGGTACTCGCTTCCTGGTGCACACTGACACACTGTAACAAAACACTCTTCCAGCCTGTCTACAGCCAAACTCCTTCCTTCCTTCCCCTCCTCATACTCCCACAGCTTCTTGTTAAATAGGCCTAGTCCACACCCTCAGGTGAGGTACACATCAGCTGACCTGATCACGTGACTATGACCTCATCACAGGTCCTTGTGATCATGGAAAATCCTGACCAAACTTCAGTCTGCTAGAAGAAATATATCTCCCATCCAGCAAGATCCCCTTTGGTGTATCACACTTTCTACCACCTGAACTCTACTCCCTGGGATACAACACTGCCAGTTGCTGCTCAGAAGTGTCGTGTCCACAGACCAATACACAAGCTATAGTGTTAGTGGGGTTTAGTAACGCCAGCTGTTCCCCCTGCTGTGTGTACGGCAAAAAGTCCTGCTGCCTCCACCCTCTTCTCTTCTCATCCCTGGGCTCCAACAATGCCAGTTGTTGCCATGAAGTGCTGTTAGCACAGTCAACACTTGCTCCTGTGTTACTGGGGTTCAGTAATGTCAGCTGTTCCCCTGCTGTGTGTACAGCAAAAAGTCCTGCTGCCTCCACCCTCTTCTCTTCTCATCCCAGGGCTCCAACAACGCCAGTTGTTGCTCGGAAGTAATTGGCACGGGTACTGACTCCTGCCCAGCCTGGTTACAGCACGACAGCTGTTTCCTGGCAGTGTCAACGTCAATTAGCCTCCAATAAGTTGTCCTGTCGTGTTGCATTCGGGTTAGCCGACTCTATGGTGCCTGCAGTTTAGGTGATTCCTATGTGTGCTGTGGGATATGTAAATAAAGGCTGTTTCCGTTGTGACAATAGGACAAGCACCCACTGTAGGACTGTGTGATTCGGTAACTGCGGACGGCTTGCGGCCTGTCAACTTACATTTTCATGGGTGCCTTATGGTACCCGTCCGGGTTCCAGGACCGTCAGCTGGTTCTCCGCAGTGCCTTTGGCCTAGGTGCCTCCATCTCGGTATCCGAGTTCCAGCAATGTCTGCTGGTCCTTGGTAGTGCTTTGGAGCACAGGTACCTCCTGCTTAGTAACCGTGTCCCAGTAACGTCAGCTGGTCCTCGGTTGTGCCATTGGCTCTTTTCCTTCTGCTGCCCCTCCGGGTTCCAGCACAGTCAGCTGGTCCTCGTTACTTCCATTGTCTCTTGTACCATCTGATACCCGTCCGGGTTCCAGTAACGTCAGCTGGTTATCGGAAGTTAGTCAGCCTTCTTGTACCTTCAGCTACATTTACAAATTTAAGATTTTTTAAATGTTTTTTTGGGTAATCACTCTGGATCTCCAACAATGAAGACGACGACCCTGATGACCACCCCGAAGAAGATGACGACCACAAGGACGACGAGCATCAAGCCAACCAGCCTGAACACCATCACAAAGAAGAAATAAAAGATTACCCAGAAGAAGATCACCAACAGGACAAAGAAGGTTAAGACAAACTACAAGATACAGAACAAGAGACAGAAGAACAATAAGCAGAAGATCAAAAAGCAGAAGAACATGAAGTATAAGACCAAAATGAAGAGCAAAATATATGCTCTAAATTATAAGCAGAAGAAGACTAAGCAGTGTATGGGGGTGAGTCCGTTCCTCCTTGTGGTGCCCCTGGAAAATGCCTGCTGCTGCAGGCTAAACTGAACACGGACAAATACTGTTGTAATTTAAATCTTTTGTGACAGCAAGAAAGGAAGGAAGAAAACTTCATACTTTTACAGATTAAAAGTACAGGAATCTCTGTCACAAATAAGAATATGATGAAGAAGATGAAGATGAAGTAGAATATGAAGAAGAATAATAGTTTAATAAGAACAATATGAGTAATGTTAACAAAAAGATGAATAGCAAGAAGTTTAAGAAGAAGATAAAGAAGGTGAAGATGAAGAATAATTGGATGAAAAAGATGATGCTGCTGAAGATTATGAAGGAGAAAGTGTGGCAAAAGTTAAAAAGGTGAAGAGCATGGAAGTTGTGAAACATACATATTTGCCAAAATATAAAAAAGGTTAACAACATTGTCAATTTCTTCGTCAATCCGAACATCTTTAAAAAAAAAAATATTAATGCTATTCCATTTGATTGGGTTAAACATCTATGCCTTTAATGTCTCCTCAACCTCCCCCAATACATTCTGCATTACTCTTTGTTGTTTTCCTTCATGTACAATTAACCAACAAGGCAAGAATGGTTTTTTTTAATTCCGATATTTTGTTCCCATAGACTTACATTGGATTTCCGGTATCGGTATCGCCGATACTTTTTGGGTATCGGCGATACCAATTCCGATCCGATACTTATTGGTATCGGAAAGTATCGCTCAACTCTAGTTGTTACACACTTTTTTGTTAAGTATATAATTCCACATGTGTTAATTCATAATTTTGATGCCTTCAGTGTGAATGTACAATTTTCATAGTCATGAAAATACAGAAAAATCTTTAAATGAGAAGGTGTGTCCAAACTTTTGGTCTGTACTGTAAATGCAGCCTTCCAGAACTCGATCAAACTTTTGGCCAAGCAAATAACTGCTGGATTCAACCTCATGCACAACAGCATGGTTGAATTGACCAGTCGTCTGGATAGGATGCAGTTAGATGCAAGTAAGTCGCCAAATATTGCTTTTTTCAGGCAGTACTCAAGCGCATGGACAAGCTATCTCCTGACCAGCAGATGCATGTCATGCAAGCCTGCCAAGTTGCTCTAGTGCAGGTCACCCCCCAAGCCCCTCTACACTCCCCGGTATTTCCTCCCACACCTGTCCCCCCTGCTGCCACTGTCCCTCCTTCCCAGTACCAGCTTCCTTCCCAGTACCAGCTTCCTTCCAGGTACCAGCTTCCTTCCTAGTACCAGTTTCCTTCCCTGTGCCAGCTTCCTTCACCGTACCAGCTCCCACCTACACCATCTGTACCTCCACTCTCTGCCCAACCTCATGTTTTCCCACCCCTTCCACTTCAGATCAACCCCAACCCGGTCTCCATTCCCCCACTATCGACGTTGTCCGCCCTGTCAGCCCCTCTGGTACTATCTCCACCTCAAACTACATGAATTTGTAAATATGTCATAAATAAAAATAGTTTGTTTTTCAAAAAACATTGTCTTTCATTTTTTTAATGATAAGTTACAACACTTTGGGTAAAGGTACAAAAGGTACAATACTTTTGGTAAAATGGACAAAACATACAAAAGTTATGGAAAAAAGTACAAAACGTACAAAAATTGTGGTAAAGTTACAAAACTTACAACACTTTGGGGAAAAAGTTACAAAATGTAGAATACTTTGGGTACCAGGGAAAAAACTTGGCAAAGGTACAAAACTTGGGGAAAAATAACAAAACATACACAACTTTGGGTAACAAGGTACAAAACTTTGGTTAATAAAAAAAAATCATGGTATATTCACAACTATGACAACGGCAATAATTTTGGTACTCCAACATACCTTATATCAAAAGCCAAAGATATCAAACCATCTCATCCTGCCATTCTATTCTTCCTTGAGGTGACATAAAGCACTCCACAAATTTGTCCCTCATTCTGGAAACTGCCACAGGACTCCGAAAAGTTATATTTTGATAATCACGCAAGGTGGTTTCAAACACATTGTCATCCATGGCAACCGGTTCCTTGCATATGACAAAATTGTGCAGGACCACACAAGTTTTGACCACCTCATCCACAGTCTCAGTCTTCCGTTTAATAGCGGTCAACAGAACAAACCATTTCGAAGATAGAATGCCGAAAGCACACTCAACAACTCTTCGCACTCGTGTTAACCGATAATTGAATACTCTTTTAGTTGGCGTCAAGCCACTACTTCCGTATGGCTTCAGTAGGTGTTGCAAAAGTTGGAAGGCTTCATCTCCAACACATACAAATGGCATTGGTGGGCCAGAAGTTTCAGGAAGTGGTCTTGGAGGTAGAAATTGGAATGTGTCTCCATATAAAGGACGCCCCATTGCCGACATTTTAAAAACCTGAGAATCATTGGAGCGGCCATAGGCTCCAATATCCACAGCTATAAACTTGCATTGTGCGTCTGCAATGGCCATAAGGACGATGGAGAAATATTTCTAATAATTAAAATATTCCGAGCCAGATGCTTCCCATCCACTGCACCCAAGCAATTGGGAAACTGGCAAATCTTTTGGAAGTTTTCTGCAATCTCCAGCCACCTCTCCCTTGTTGGATGTGGGATATACTCCTCATGTAAACAGTCCAACTGCTTTGCATGCAGAAAAGATGAACGGATGGACTCTACATGCCTAGTTCCAACCGTGAAGCATGGAGGATGTGGTGTGATGATGTGGGGGTGCTTTACTGGTGACACAGTTGGGGATTTATTCAAAATTGAAGGCATAGTGAACCAGCATGGCTACCACAGTATCTTGCAGCAGCATGCTATTGCGTTTAGTTGGACCATCATTTATTTTTCAACAGGACAATGAACCCAAACACACCTCCAGGCTGTGTAAGTGCTATTTGACCATGAAGGAGAGTGTTGGGGTGCTACGCCAGATGACCTGGCCTCCACAGTCACCAGACCTGAATCCAATCGAGATGGTTTGGGGTGAGCTGGACCGCTCACCGCTTCAATTTTGAATAAATCCCCAACAGTGTCACCAGCAAAGCACCCCCACACCATCACACCACCTCCTCCATGCTTCACGGTGGGAACCAGGCATGTAGAATCCATCCGTTCACATTTTCTGCATGCAAAGCATTAATCAAAGCAAAAGGTGGCTACTTTGAAGAACCTAGAATATAAGACATATTTTCAGTTGTTTCACACTTTTTTGAAAATACAGAAAAATCATTGAATGAGAAGGTGTGTCCAAACTTTTGGTCTGTACTGTAATTGAAAAACTTTTCAGGGTTTACTCTTAATTCCACATACAGAGTTGAATAGAACCCAAGTGTCATTCATTCGCTGTGCTGTTATAGGGTGGATCCAAAAACGTCGCCGCCGCTGACGCATGATGCGCTGTCTTTCTCACTCCTGTTCCTGCACGATCACTGCCAAACGATAGGCTTCAAAAGCAAAATCCACATAGATGTTCACAATCTTCGCTATAACTCCTTCCATTTCTGCCACTTGCTCTACAACCTGTCATGGTTTTGGACATGGTTAATGTCCTGCTCTCTCAGGGTTAACTTTTGCTGGCCACCTGTCATGGTATAGGACATGATTAATGTCCTGCTCTCTCAGGGTTAACTTTTGGTGGCCTCACCTTGGATCTGGGAGGGGTATTTATACCCACTCCAGAGGAAGATTCTCTGTCAGCTATACTGTTGTTTTCACTGTATGTCTGACCGCCCTGGTTTGCTTGTCTACTGCTCTGCTTGTTTGATTCCTGTGTATGACTTGGTCTGTTTGCTCACTCTGCTCTCTGTCTCACGTTTTGCTAATATTGTCTTCTTCGGTTCTGACCTCCTGGCTTGGCTATTGATACTCCGTTACAGTTTTGTCCCAATTGTACCATCTATTGTCCGTTCTCGTTTACTGATCTATTGATACGTCCTGACTATCCATTCTGTCTAATCCTTTGGTACTGTTGTGCTATCTTGTGCTCTGATCTCGGCTTGACCTGGTTTTCGTCTCTGTCTATGCCCCTCGGTAACTTTATCCTGTCGTTACCCTGCTAGGAGTTTTCCTTCAGCTCTTAGATCTCTGGAGCTGAGGCCACGCCCCCAGCAGTCACGTGCTTCAGGACCTGTTAGTCTGAAGTACCCATCTTTCACCGCTGCTGCCTCAATCCACAGGTATCTTTGAGCACAAGTTTGTTTTATTCAGGACACGTGCACTGGCTCAGTGAGCATGTGCAGTGCGGTGTTCCTGACACAACCTTTCAAAGATGGGTGTTAAAACACTCTATATATAGGTTTCCAGTAGTATCCAGTAGCCAATAAAGTTTTGGGAGCCTCCCATTTGGCGTTTGTAAAAAACGGATCCGTCGAAAATGGAAGAAACGGCTGAAAAAAACGGATCCGTCGCATCAGATTTTCACAATTTTCGACGGATCAGTCGATCCGTCGTGACGACAGATTTCGACTGACGCCAAAAAACTGATGTATGAAAGAGGCCTTTGCTGTGAATCCATAGAAGACTATGGGGCAAAATCTAGAAGTAAGGTTAAGCACTAGGGATGAGCAAGCAGTAAAATGCTTGGATGCTCATTACTCGAACCAAGCAATTTCTAATGCTCGGATGCTCATTTTGAGTAACGAGTATAATGGAAGCCAATGGGAAATCTGAACATTTTCCTACAGACCTTTCAAAGAGGTCTGGGGGCAGTGAAAATGTTGAAATAGATGATAAAAGTGCTGAATGGAAAGAGAACAGCGTGAGGAAGACCCCTAGAAGCATCTCTGACTCCCAGATCAGTGCTGGGAACAATGGTGTCATACTTTTATTCCAGTTTAAGAACTGAAAATAAAACATTCAAAATCGACGAGAAATTGGAGTTTACAGGAAAAAAATGTTAAGAAACATTTTTTCCTGTACAATGTGTTATGATTCGGTAACCAAGGAGGATAACAGGAAAAATAGGCTAGGCAACCAGACTCCCAGAGAGGTTGGTAACGTAGCGGATTGCAGACTCCTGAACTGACAACACAACTAGAATTAGCCGTGGGACGTACCTACGATGACCTAGACGCCTCGTCACAGCCAAAGAGTTAATTAAGTCTAAAGAGAGAAAGGGGAAAGCTAACTGCCTCGGAGTAGAGCCCCAAAGAAATAGATAGCCCCCAAACATATATTGTCGGTAAGTCAGATGAAGCACAAACACAGACTGAAAATAGTGTATGCAAATGCTGGGGCCCAAACTGTCTAGATAGAACAGGACAGAAAAGATACTGTCTGCAATCCTGCAAAAACCCTAAGAAAAATTCCAACACGTCTGATATGCAAAAAATACTGAGGCCACATGACCTCTCCCCTGCTAAATCAGAACTCTGGTGTGAACTGGATGCAAACAACAGACACTGAAATAACAGGGAACTAGAAATGCATAAGCTGTGGCAAATGAGAACAGAGTCCTGTACAGGTCCCCACAGGGGACCTGACTGAACTGACTCCAACAAGGCAGAAAACTGAAAAAGGCAAAAGGGTAAACAAATGCCACAGAAATAACTTATGTGAAAGATGCAGGATACAGCAGGGAGCAAGCAGACTTCCAAATGGCTCAGAAGAAAACAATCACCGGCAAGAATCATGGGAAGGCTACTCTGTTGTGAATAATCTGGAGGCGACTTCTGAGCTGGGGCTCCCTCCGGTGGTTGCTGAGGGTAATGAACTAATTACTGAATGGCCTTCAGCTGGCTCTGAATGGTATGATATAAGTGACCTGAGTTTCCATCAGCCTTGCCGGTAATCAATTGTTCCTCCTGGTTTTGCTTGGAGCACAGCTTGCTTTCCTGCTCTCATTCAGATAAGTGTTTTGTTGTTTTTTTTTTCCTCTGTTGGATTTTCACTGCTGGTTTGCTGCTTGCAGTAGTCTACAGCCTGGTCCCCTTTTGGGGTCTGGCGCTGCAATTGTACTCATTTTGTGTTTGCACTTTTGCTTTGTTCCTTTGTCACTTTTTATTTGCTGAGTTGCTGTGAGTTACACCAGAGATCTGATTTAGGTGGTAGAGATCGTGTGATCTCAGGTTTTTTTGTTAATCAGAAGTGTTGGTATTTTTGTCAGGGTTTTTTGGGTTGCAGTCAGAATTCTTTCCTATACTTTTCTATCTAGACAGATTGGGCCCCAGGGTTTGCTCATTCTATTTTCTGTCTTTCTCCGTGTTTTCTTCTTGTCTAACCGCCATTACATGTTTGGGGGCTTCCTATTTCTTTGGGGATTCTGCTCCGGGGCAGATAGCTTTCATCTTTCTGCCTTTAGGTGTAGTTATCTCTCCGGCTGTGATGAGGAGTCTAGGATCACCGTAGGTACGCTCCACGGCTACTTCGAGTGTGGCGGTTAGTTTAGGGTACTGCAATCCAATAGTTTCCAGCCTCTCTGGTGTATTACTACTTTGTTTTTTTTTGCAATTTCTCCTCAGCTACCGAAACATAACACTGCTCACTTAAATCTCCCCAGTCAGTAACACCTGATTTCCAATCATCCCCGTCAGGTGGGAGACTTCTGTTAGCCAGGGCAGCTTCATTACCAGCAACACCCACCAGAGGGAGCCCAAACTCAGAAGTCAGAATAAAAGTGTTCACAACACAATGACTTTAAAAAAATTATAGAATAAGTAAACCAAAATTAATTAAAAAAAAAAAATAATTGGAAATTTCATTGTAATTTATGAAGGAAGCAAGAACTGCCAATGGTTTGATGAATGAGGGACTCAGATACATCCTGTATTTGACATAAAAGAGGGCCTCATACATTCTGTTTACATTGTTATGTAGTGATTCTTCGATACTGATAAAGGCTATGCACTAAGTTTAAAGCTGAAAAAAATTAGAAGCAGGGTCTTCCATATACCTTTGAAGACAAGAACTATTGTATCTCATTCCAAATATTGTAAACAAAGTGTATTTGTGGTACTCCCACACTCATAAAAGGTCTTAACACAGTACAAAGACTGCCAAAAATTACAAGCAGGGTCATCCAAACACTTTTCAAGGCACCAAATGTAGAACCTTATTTAAATATTAAGAAAGTGTAGTTCTGGTACTTCTACACTCATAAAGGCTCCACACACAGTGCAAACCCAGAAAAAAAATTATAAGCTGGTCATCCATACACCCTTGAAGGCACCAACTGGAGTACCTCATAAAAAAATTAATAAAGTGTAGTTCTGGCACTTCTACACTCATAAAGGCTCTGCACACAGTGCAAAGCCATAAAAAATTTAAATCTGTCATCTATACACCCTTAAAAGCAACAACTGAAGGGTCTCATTCAAATATGGAAGATTAAAAATGTTTTATGTGCTGCTGTCATCTGGTGGTGCTGAAAAGTCGGGGCTAATTCAGGCTTTGTCATTTTTATCAGAGTTAGCCTGTCGGCATTTTCTGTTTACAGGCTAAAGCGCCTGTCTGTTATTACCCCCTCTGGAGGCACTAAAAACCCTCTCAAACAAGATGCTAGAGGAAGTGCAGCACAATACCTCCAAGGCATAAAGGGGCAACTTATGCCAGGTGTCCAGCTTTGAGACCCAATAGTTAAAGGTTACAGAGGAAATAGGGAGTACGCTGATTTTGTCGGACAGGTATTGCCTGACCATCTTTAAAAACTTTTGCCTCCTTGCAAAAATACCTGGTTATTGTAGCCTGGATGCTGGAAGGGTGTCATGAAATTGGCCCTGGCCTTTGACAGTGTACACATGCCTCTGCTGTACTTGGTGTGTCTCTCTTGCCTCTTCTCCTTGGTTGAGCAAGGAAGCTTACCCCCTGCCACTTACATTGTCTGATGATGATTTTTTCAACATATTTTCCACAATGGCCTTTTGATATAGCACCATTTTAGTAGACCTCTACGCCTCAGGAAGAAGAGATTCAAGGTTCTCCTTGTAGTGTGGGTCCAGCAAGGTGAATAACCAGTACTCATTTTAGACCAAGAGGGATACAATGTGAGGGTTACAGGAAAGGCAGCAGTACATAAAGTTGGCCATATGTGCCAAGATCACTACAGCCAACACTTCCCTCTGTCTCCACTATGATTACGACTTCCCATCTCCTCCTCATTCTGTTCCTCCTCATTCCTTTCCTCAGCCCATCCATGTAGGAGAAATGGGATGAAGCTTGTGTGGGTACTAGCCTCTGTTGCGCTAGCAACCAGCTCTTGTTCCCCCTCAGCATCCACCTCCTCATTGTTACCCAATCTGCACAGAGCAGATGAGATGGCTACCATCTCTTTGTGTTATATTTTCCTCCATGATTGCGAGCACCACCCAGTCTTCCACACAGTCCAGTCTCATCTCCCAAGAGTCTGGATAGCTTAATCTTCACAGTGATCCTCTTCCTCCCACCATGTGAAGGTAGAAGCTATGTGTCGTGGATGACTGTGTTGCTTGTGCTCCAGTAACAGGCACAGATGCACCTGCCTCATGTCCTCACTGTCTGAGTGCACCATCATCAGCACTTCCACTTCCCTGTCACTTACAGCACTCCTTACGCATTTTGTAATTGTTGGGTCTCTGGACACCAAGTTTCCTTCATAAATTGAAACAAAAAAAATTTGATCACATGTAGCAGACCAAGCAGTTTTTTTTTCATTTCAAACCACGATAATTTTACACAAAGCACATTCAACTGTATAAATGGCAATAGTCAATGTTTGGAACAAAAAATTTTGTGAACTGTAGCAGGACAAGGGGTTTTTACAAATTTTAAACCACCAGAATTTTACACACAGCCTGTTAAACTGTATAGATGACAATATAGTAATTTTTTTTTTTCATAAAAAGCAGTTGCTTTTTGTAAGCAGCTTCTTTACTGCCAAGAGAATAGGTTATGCCGGAAGAAAAAAATGCAGCAAAAATGCAACATGTGAACCCTACCTTAGCATGCAATGAACCATTTAGGAAAGGGTACAAGAGAGACATGATCTAAGCCCTCCTTACGTCTTTGAACATCTTTATTATCTGTTATGATTTTAGAATATGTAGAGCTTGAAAAGAAAAATAATCACCAGCATACAGAATAGTAAAAATCCTCCTGGTCCCAAAAAAGGTTAAAGAATCCAGGACTTGCATAAAAAGATTTTTGAACTTATATTTCTATGCTCAAAACCTTATGAATGAAACAATAGAAGCAAGTGTATGTATCGTAACTAGTGTTGAGTGATACGATACCGCAAGTATCGGGTATCGGCCGATATTAGCTCTATCGGCCTTTCGATACTTAGTTCCGATATTTTCGTCTTATCGGATACCGGAATCGGGATTGTCACTGTCACTGTCAGTGTCCGTCGGTCGGGTCTGTCAGGAGTCAGCGGCACTTACCTGGCAGAAGATCTCCGGCGGTCACGGGCTGGACTGCTTCATGGCCGCCATCATCTTTCCCCGGCGGTCACATGCAGTTTCTCGCGATAACTGCAGTGACTGCTGGGTAATCCCGGCCGTAAAGCAGTCAGTCCGATGACGTCACCGCCGGGGAAGCAGGTAATCAGCTGTGCTGCGTCGCGATGACAGGCTCTGCCTGTCATTGCGATGTAGCAGAGCTGGATCGTCGTGGGACTGTCATTACTATGGACTGCGTCGGACAGGTGGTATACTGTTGGTTTGTTTCTTTTCTTTTTTTACAGGAGATCGATGGCGTCGCAGGAATGAGTGTATAATAAAATTAATGAAAACTGTGTTGTCTCTTTTATTTCATTAAAAGACTTTTTTCTTGCTTTGTCTTTTTTTTATACATTTAATAACTTTGGGATTAATAATGGATCGGTGTCTTATTGACACCTCTCCATTATTAACCGGGCTTACTGTCACCGTGCAATCAACGGTGACATTAACCCCTTATTACCCCACTTGCCACCGCTACAGGGCAGTGGGAAGAGCCGGGTAAAGTGCCACAATTGGCACATCTTTTGATGCGCCAAATGTGGGGCTGCTGTAGCCTGGTATTATCAGGCTGTTGAGGGCCAAAATCCATGGGCCTTGACAGTCTTTTAATACCAGGCCGCAGCAGTCTGCATTTTACTTGGCTGGTTAACAAAAATAGGGGGACCCCTACGCCGTTTTTTTTTCGAGGGGATCCCCTATTTTTGTTAACCAGCCAAGCTAAGCAGACTGCTGTGGCCTGGTATTATCAGGCTTGCAAGGTCCATGGATATTGGATCCTTACCAGCCT
This sequence comes from Oophaga sylvatica, assembly GCA_033576555.1. Classification (NCBI taxonomy): domain Eukaryota; kingdom Metazoa; phylum Chordata; class Amphibia; order Anura; family Dendrobatidae; genus Oophaga; species Oophaga sylvatica. Next base: position 480,946,680 of record JARQOD010000004.1, read on the forward strand.
GAAAAACCAGGCCTCAGCGGTCTGCTTCATCTGGCTGGTTAACAAAAATAGGGGGGACCCCACGCCAATTTTTTTCGAGGGGATCCCCTATTTTTGTTAATCAGCCAAGATATGCAGACTGCTGTGGCCTGGTATTATCAGGCTGGCAAGGTCCATGGATCTTGGCTCCTTAACAGCCTGAAAATCCAGGCCTCAGCGGTCTGCTTCATCAGGCTGGTTAACAAAAATAGGGGGGACCCGACGCCATTTTTATTCGAAGGGAACCCCTATTTTTGTTAATCAGTTCCCTCTGACGTCACTGATTGTGTCCCTGGCTGACCTGAAGTGAAAGTGGAAAGCAATCAATTAAGCTTTCCACTTCCTCTCCTGTCAGCCAGGAGAGGAACTCATTCATTTGGGGGTTTACTGTGAGGCTACAGCATTAGCTGCGGTCCCTGCAGTAAACATTAACCCTTTCTGAAGGATTACACCGTGGGACCTGACTGTGCATGGGATAGGTAAGAATAATTTTGCTTTTTTATTTTATTTTTATTACAGGAAATGGTTTTTGCAGTCAAATAAAAGATGGTCAAAAACATGTGTCTTTATTTCATTAAAATGATTTTTAATTAAAGTGTGTGTGTTTTATTTTTATTTCATGCAATAGGATTAATAATTGATAGTTGTCTAATTGACAGCTCTCAATTATTAACCTGGCTTAAGGTCACCTTTCAATTGCAATGTGGCTTTAACCCCATATTAACCCATTCGCCACCGCTACAGGACAATGGGAATAGACGGGCAAAGTGCCAGAAAGGGCGAATCTAATTATAGATTTGTCTTTTCTGGGGTGTCTGGGGGCAGATGTTAGTAGCCAGGGGGGGGCCAAAAATAATGGTCCCTCTCTGGGCTATTATTATCTGCCCCCATTCGCTGGCTTTGTCTGTCTGGTTGCGAAAATAGGGCGGGAGCCCACGCATTTTTTTTAAACAATTTTACACCTCATATATATATATATATATATATATATACATGTCATTGAATTTGTGACACATATATATATATTTATATTTATAGTTCATACACTTCTACATAGTATAATAGCCGCTAATTCAATTGACGGCTTTTGTGAAAATGCAGAACCCGACATGAAATGACACTTGGTGTACATAGGGTTAACCATGTCTTTTCATGTCCTTTGCTATCTGATTTGCACAAACAATTACATCAGTCTATGTGTGCAAAATTTCACACCTGTAGGGGTTAATTAAAGGTGTAAATTCGTAGCAAAAAAGTCCGTTTTTTTTACAACGAATTTACACCTTTAATTAACCCCTACAGGTGTGAAATTTTGCACACATAGACTGATGTAATTATTTGTGCAAATCAGATTGCAAACGACATGAAAAGACATGGTTAACCCTATGTACACCAAGTGTCATTTCATGTCGGGTGCTTCTGTCTTTTCACAGAAGCCGGCTTTACCCGGCAATTGAATCAGAGGATATTTTACTATGTAGAAGTGTATAAACTATACATATATGTATATATATATATATATGTCACAATGACATGTATATATATATATATATATATATATATTATGTATTCTATGTGTGTATATTTAGTGTTTACAAGGAAATAAAGGTTTTTTTTAGTTGCGATATTTTGTTCCCATAGACTTACATGGGACTTCCGGTATCGGAATCGGATATCGCCGATATTTAGTGATATCGGCGATACCATTCCGATCCGATATTTTTAGATATCGAGCAGTATCGCTCAACACTAATCGTAACTCTAATGTTTTTGTAACCCAAAGGCACCTTTTTCATTATTCAAGGTGAATAAAAATATAAATATCAACGAGTAGATAGGAAATGCTTAGGCAGCGTGATGCAATGTATTTTATAGTGAATATATTGTGGTAGAGCGGCTCACTCGGCTGCACATGGAGGTAGACACGGGTACACTGTACACGGTTTTAAGAACTTCCTTTGGTTTATTATAGGCAGCATAAACCAAGGGGGGTAGTAAAGAAAATACAGCACACTGGACAAAACAGGAAAACAAAACAATATGGTGGCAGAAGAAACACAGCCCTTCTGTGAGTGGTGTCCTTCCCGCTCATGGCTGACAGAACACACACGGTTCAGGCTCTCTAATCCATGGATGAAAACAGCAAAAAAAACTAGCACAATATATGCCATAAAATTATATCAAATTTATTAAACAAAAAATTACATACCGTATATACTCGAGTATAAGCCGACCCGAGTATAAGCCGAGGCCCCTAATTTTGCCATGGAAAACTGGGTAAGCTTATTGACTCGAGTATAAGCCGGGTGTATAAACCGCCATCCTGCTCTGTGCTGCCCCCGTCCTGCTCCTTGCTCCCCCATCCAGCTCTGTGCTCCCCCATTCTCCTCTATGCTCCCCCCCTCCTGCTCCATCCTCCGCTGTGCTCCCCCCTTCCTGCTCCGTCCTCATCTGTGCTCCCCCTTCCTGCTCCATCCTCCTGTGCCCCACCTTCATGCTCTGTCCTCCTGTGCCCCCCCGTCCTGCTCCGTGCTCCTCTGTGCTCTCCATCCTCCCCCCGCCCTGCTCCATGCTCCTCTGTGCCCTTCATCCTCCCCCCCATCCTGCTCTGTGCTCCTCTGTGCCCTCCATCCTCCCCCATCCTGCTCCGTGCTCCTCTATGCCCTCCATCCTCCCCCCATCCTGCTCCGTGCTCCTCTGTGCCCTCCATCCTCCCCATCCTGCTCCGTGCTCCTCTGTGCTCTCTGTCCTCCCCCCGTCCTGCTCCGTGCACCTCTGTGCCCTCCATCCTCCCCCGTCCTGCTCCGTGCTCCTCTGTGCCCTCCATCCTCCCCCCGTCCTGCTCCGTGCTCCTCTGTGCTCTCCGTCCTCCCCCCCGTCCTGCTCCATGCTCATTGTCCTCCTCCATGCTTCCCCCGTCCTCCGTTCTCCCTCCGTCATACTCACCCTCCCCGTGCCGTCGCTGAACGTCCTGGCAATCCTCCGTTGTACCCGGCTTCCTGCAGCTCTCCTGTGCTGACGTAATACCGTTCATTAAGGCTATGAATATGGACGCCACGCCTATGGGAGTGGCGTCGCGTCTATATTATATGACCTTAATGAGCGGTATTACGTCACCGCTCAGCACAGGAGAGCTGCAGGAAGCCGGGTACAACGGAGGATTGCCGGGACGTTCAGCGGTGGCACGTGTAGGGTGAGTATGATGTCCCAGCCAGCGGCTCCTGCCGCGGCACCCCCTCCCCACTGGTTTCTGCCCAATGACTCGTGTATAAGCCGAGGGGGCATTTTCAGCACAAAAAAAGGTGCTGAAAATCTCAGCTTATACACGAGTATATACGGTATATTATTAAATAACAGACATCACATAAATTGACAAAGTCAATAGACGATTAGCACAGATTTAAAATGCATTGGCCCCAGTAACGTGTAGTGGATAGGGGAAAATAATGAAGTAGTAAAAAAGAATTTATTTACATATAAAGTGCTAGTGCTCTTCTCCAGGCCCACACACTGAGCACTGGAAGTCCTTACCTTTGGCCCATTAAGCTTAGGCCATGTGATTCCTCAACCACGTGACTGATTACATGACTGTGACCTCACCAAGGTCCTGTCAGCACACAGTGGTGCAAGCTCTGTAGGGGTAGATATGGTGGGACACTCTCCCACCCGCTCTATAAATGTCTCTCTAAAAACCAGCCCATAACATAACTTAACCCTCGCAACACTTACTCTGCTGGAGGAAATACAATTCTGGATTTTATAACACTGATGCTATTAGGTGTAGTAAAACATATCTCCCCTCTATTATATTACCAGTGACTCTGTCACAATATATACAGCTTTGGCAACATTTTAATTTTAAATTAACAGACCACTGTAAAATTTTCAGTTTGTCTGATTTTTCTCTTTATAGGTATAGTTTTGAGTAAAATGTAAATTGCTCTTTTAGTCTATAAACTACTGACAATATGTCTCCGAATTTCCAAGAAATAAATTTTGTATTTATTTTCAGAAAATGAGGAATGGTCAAAATAACAAAAAAATGTAGTGCTTACAGACCTCAAATAATGCTAAGAAAACGAGTTCATAATCATTTAGAAAAAAACAATACTAATGTTTTAACTCAGGAAGAGTTCAGAAATCAATATTTTGTGGAATAACCATGATTTTTTATCACAACTTTCATGCGTCTTGGCATGCTTTCCACCAGTCTTTCACACTGCTTTTGGGTGACCTTATGCCACTCCTGGTACAAAAATTTAAGCAGTTCTTCTTTGTTTGATGGCTTGTGACTATCCATCTTCCTCTTGATTACATTCCAGAAGTTTTCAATGGGGTTCAGGTCTGGAGATTGGGCTGGCCATGACAGGGATTTGATTGGTGGTCCTTCATCCACACATTGATTGACCTAGCTGTGTGACATGGCGCATTGTCCTACTGGAAAAAACAGTCCTCAGAGTTGGGGAACATTGCCTGAGCAGGAAGAATCAATTGTTTTTCCAGGATAACATTTATGCGGCTTTATTCATACGTCCTTCGCAAAGATTAACCTGCTCAATTCCGGCCTTGCTGAAGCATCCCCAGATCATCACCGATCCTCCACCAAATTTCACAGTTGGTGCAAGACACTGTGGTTTGTACGCCTCTCCAGCTCTCCGTCTAACCATTGGGCTACCAGGTGTTGGGCAAAGCTGAAAATTAGACTCATCAGAGAAGATTACCTTACTCCAGTCCTCTATTGTCCAATCCTTATGGTCTTTGGCAAACTTCAGCCTGGCTCTCCTTTGCTTCTCATTGATGAAAGGCTTTTTTCTAGCTTTACATGACTTGAGCACTGCCTCTAGGAGCCTGTTACGAACTGTTCTTGGCGTGCACTTCACCCCAGCTGCCATTTGCCATTCCTTTTGTAGGTCACTTGATGTCATCCTGCAGTTGCTGAGTGACAGTCGAATAAGATGACAGTCATTCCAGTCAGTGGAGAGTTGTTTTCGCCCTCTGCAGGTCTGTAGCTTTGTTGTCCCCAATGTCTGCTGCTTGACCTCGTTATAATGGACTGCTGTCTTAGAAATTTTAAGGATGGAGGCAGCATGATGCTCATTGTATCCCTCTGCTAGTAAAGCCAGAATTGAGCCCTTCTTTTCCTCACTCAAGTCTTTTTTGTTCAACTCCTTTGTCATGGTTAAAAGTTATTTTTTCATTCCTTTTGGGAAATTACTAGAACTTGTTTTGCCATCCAGCTTGTCCTATAGTAAGAGGATTGTGAACACCAAAGCAGTGTTTTGTATACTTTCCTTCGTTAAATAAGATTTGGTTCAGATGATCGCCTAATCAGAAGCACATTAACTGATACTGGAATGGCTGTCAGATATGTAGAAAAGCTGATTTTTATAAAACTGTGCATTGGTCTCTTAATTTTTGCCAAAGCTGTATATATATATATATATATATATATATATATATATACATATGTAATATAAATTACTTGTGTTGTATACGCATGGAGAAAAAAATACATGTGCTATTTCAATGCGAAACCCTAATCAATATGTCATGGGATTGCTTCAAAAGGACTCTGTGTAGAAGGGATGTCCTGGGGTAACCATATAACATGGTCACCTATGTATATATTTCCAATTGGAATTCCTGGACAGATTTGTTTTCTGCTTGCAAAGAATCATCCTCGGGAATAAAAAAAAATCTTACAAGTTATAACCTAAATCCAAGGTGCTGCAATGTGAAAAGTTTGACAATAAGCAGAAATAAATTTTTAATCCATCTACAATGAATCAGTAATTTACACTGATGTGTTAGAAGTAGGAAACATGGGAAAGCATTAAGAGTTGAGCTACTTCTTCAAAAGTCAAACAGTAATGGCTAAATGACTATGTCGGAACGTATTAAAACTGCTTCAGAGATGGACAACTGGTAAACTGGCAACACATTTATGGATACCTAAGGCGTATCGGTGTCCATCTAATCAGATCCTGGTGGGACAAGTTTGAGGAGGTGAGGACAGTATTTTTTTTATACCTGGTAGCCATTTTGCTGTTTTTACCAGCATCAAATCACAAAAAATGCAGATTTGGGCAATTCTGACTTTTTTTGTATAACTTTAGGCAACTATGATTCTCCTTCAATCAACTCACTCTTCCCTACTATGAGATGTCACTGTCACTATCCATACAATACTGTAAATCAGAAGGACAAATGGAGCTCCAGCCAGGGCAGTGGGGATACTCTGTACCCGGCCGCTTCTTAAAGGGGAAATGTCACAGAGGCAGTGACTCGGTACGTGGCCCTGGTCGTCCAATAAAAGGGGATGATGATGAAAAAGGAGAAAAATAAAGAGTTTGTAATAAAGTATTCGTGACACAAACTGTGGTACTCGGCAATAAAGATGTTAGCCGACGCTGCAGATTCAGTCCACTGGGACAGTTGTTGATGAAGCAGAGTTGGTTCAGCCTTCCACAGTCAGGGCTATGTCCCGGGGCAGTTAGGATGTTAGAGGAGATGTTGGTAGAAAGTGTGGTGCAGGACAGGTGACGCAGGAAAGATTCAGAAGACACAACGGAGTGCAGTTTCCTTTCCCTTTTACTGAGCTGTGCAGGTACAGTCCGGCGCTCAGGTTACAGATGGTTCTAGAGTCGGTCAGCCTGAAAGCAATTTGGAATCTCCTTAATCAGGTGGGTTGTGAGGCCTCCTTTCTAGCGATATTCTCTGAGGTACTTGGTGCTGTAAACTCTATTCAAGTTCCTCTCTCTGTCTGCTACTTAGGTAGAGCTACATTCGCATGACAGGCAACTGTAGCCTGCTTCAGGGATCGCTCCTGTATGGCTTCTCGGCTCACACGTGCTGCTATGTCGTCGAGTATCAGTTGGGGACAGAGGACCTGCAGTCTTCTGCCTTCCGGATTCTGCTGCTGGGGCTTTAGTACTCACACAGCTTCGGACTCCAGGGCCTGGTCTCTGGCGCTCAAGCCTGGGGGTGAGCTCAGCTATAGCTCGTGTCCCCCAGCTCCTCTCCACACGTCCTGTCTCAACCCTGCTCAGGCACTAACTAACTACTAACTTCCTGCTTCTGACCAGAGAGTAAAGTCGGGTTAGAGCTCCCCTGCTGGCCCAGAGCAGGAACTGTGTTGTATGCGGGAACTACCTGTTAAGGGGATTCCTTCTTTGCTTGCAGGCATGACATCACTCCCCCTGGAGGGAGGCAAGGCCATTGTGGCAACCAAACTCCTGGGGTGTCACATAAACCTTCATATAATACGACACCACAAAAACACTAGTGCATGCCCTTATCATCTCCCTCCTTGACTACTGCAACCTCCTACTCTCTGGCCTTCCCTCTAGCACTCTGGCACCACTCCAATCCATCCTACATTCTGCTGCCCAACTAATCCACCTGTTTCCCCATTATTCCCCAGCCTCTCCCCTATGCCAAGCCCTTCATTGGCTTCCTATCGTCCAGAGGCACCAGTTCAAAACCCTAACTATGACATACAAAGCCATCCACAACCTGTCTCCTCTATACATCTGTGTCATTTTCTCCCGTTACTTACCCACACGCAACCTTCGATCCTCTCAAGACCTCTTTCTCTACTCTCCCCTTATCTCTTCCTCCCACAACCGCATACAAGACTTCTCCCGTGCCTCCCCTATACTCTGGAATTCTCTACCCCAACACATCAGACTCTCGCCTACCATGGAAACCTTCAAAAAGAACCTGAAGACCTACCTCTTCCGACAAGCCTACAACCAGCAGTGATCCTCAGTCTACTGAACCATCGCAAGACCAGCTCTACCCTCTCCTAGTGTATCCTCACCCACCCATCCCCTGTAGATTGTGAGCCTTCGCGGGCAGGGTCCCCTCTCCTTCTGTACTTATGTGCATCCTGTATTGCTCATATTTATTGTACTTGTCTATATTCGCCCCCTCTCACATGTAAAGCACCATGGAATAAATGGCGCTATAAAAATGAATAATAATAATAATATAAAACAACACAGTAAGGCAAAGCAAGGGAGAGCCGTGAGATCACTGGAAGAATACTTCCACCCCTCCTTTCCAGGTACACTTTATTTTTGGGGTTAAAAAACTATAAAAAAAATTCTCATTCAAATGTTTAAATAACTCTTTCATCTTTTTTTGTGATACTCGGGTCTAATATTTATATAATTTTCATACACTTTTTGGGGGGCTTAAATTGGGCATTTGGGAAAATAAAGGAAGTACATTTCTGCTTTTCACATTTTTTCATATGACCACAAAGGACCATTGAAATAAACCCATTTTAAATTTTGTTTCTCTGTCAGTAAAATTAATTTTTATATATCGGACACGTTTGTTTTTTCACAGTGGAGTATCTGCGATTTTTATTGACCTCTGCTTTTTTTTTCTAATTTTACGTGTTTATTTTTTTTTCAGTTATTATACACATTGTGCCACCCATAAGGCCATAAAACACCTTTGGGGGACATTCCAATATTTACCTTTTTATCTGATTTCCCCGTTAACTAGGGCTAGAAGATTAGCCCAAGTTACAGGGAAAAATTCAACCTTCTGGATGCAAAGCAGTCCTGACACAGCAGCTTCTGCTCTTTCCCTACACCCAACTGTCAGTGATTCCTATTCTGTATAAACAATGCTTATGCTGTATTTAGCGATATGGAAGGCAGAGATCGTAATAAATCATTTCTGTCTTCTCTATAGGGAGTCTGGCTGTGTCTTACAGCTGGTTTCCTGCTAAAGGAGCTGCACGATGTTGTCCAGCAGCTCCTCTATGCAGTAACCTTTTAGGATGTCACTGCAGAGTAGAACATGGAAAGCCCGAATATTTATAGTCAATAGATAATGAAGTAGTAAAAAGGAACCTTTCACAAGAAAAAACACTATTAACCTTCACATATGGGGTTAATCTGCAGATTAATAGCATTACTAACCTGCCCAATGCCTGCATGTCGCCGAATGCTGCAGGGAGAAAATTAACTTTAGTCTACCCAGCATCATTCTGTTTCAGTCATGGGGGTGGTGGCAGCACTGGTTCAGTCATCGCATAGAGAATACAGAGCGGCAGCTGTAACTGCGCCCCCTGCACTGACTGACAGCCGACCCCAATACAGAGCCGATGTCAGTAAAGGCCGGGGGCACAGTTACAGCTGCTGCTCAGAGTGATGACTGAATACATGCTGGCGATGGCGCCGCCTCCATGACTGACACCGAATGCTGCTGGGGAGAATAAAGTTCACTTTCTCCCTGCAGTATTCGGCTAAGTGAAGGGGCCGGGCAAGTTAATAACGCTATTAACCTGCAGATTAACTCTACATCTGCAAGTTTATAGAGTTTTTTCTGGTGACAGGTTCCCGTTAAAGCCAGCTATGAAGGAAAAGAATAGAACAAACAGTGCATAACAACTTATTATATAGAGCTGTGCAGCTTAAGCCTCATCAGAATGACCATGCTGTCCCCTGTCCTCAACCAAAAATGCTTGCAGTGGTTATGTTTAGAACTTTATTATGGAGCAATGGAAGAAGGTGGCCCGGTATCATGAATCCTGTCTTATTTTACATTGTTTGGATGGCCAGGTGTTTGTTGCATGTCTGGCAGATATAGCACCAAGATGCTCTGTGGAAAGATGCAGTATGATGCTTTGGTGTTATGAACCTTAGCTTCTTTCCATTAAAATAAATTGAAGCTCATGGGACTCAATCAAAAATCTCCAAAAGGACATCAACAATCACAGGTCTTTATTAGTTCTGGTCTTCTGAAATGGACCAAGGGGATTTTTGTTTCCCTCTAGGTTCAGGGCCCAGGTGCTACTGCAGCCCCTTCACCCACTAATGCTCTTCTTGTTCTTGACTTTCACATGTTCCACCTACAAAAAGAAACCAAACACACCTTGTTGAGGTCATACTTCCCTAACGGCAGTGGAAACCTTTCACCAGGAAAATATCCCCTGCCACTCTGCAAAAAGTGTTTAGGATTGGTTTGAAGTACAAGACAAATGGTATGATTAGAATAAATTGTTGGTGTAACATCACTTTATACACCTCATTAATCTCATTAATAATTGGAGCAGGACATTCTCAGATAATGTGAAGATTTTCTATTTTGAGGTAAATCCAATATAACTTGAGTCCAAGGAAGCTTCATCTTCAATCAACAAATGGGTCGATTACATCAGCATGGGAGAGGTATACTTTCAAAGGTTTTCATATGAAATATTCTGTAGATTATTCTAATAAAACCTTGTCAGGGTGTAAAAAATAAATACAAAAAGCACATCTCTTCTTTGATTTTTTCTTCTGTGATATCAAACTCCGGTGACATGGAGACACGGATGAGATCAAACACTATCTCCCACTCGTCTTCTTCTCTCCTTTCCTGCCTGTGATCATTTGCTAAGAATTGGGGGGCCCTGATATTCTAGAGTGTGCTCTTCTTTTTACCTGTCATTATCAATGACACTAACGATACGAGGATGTGAAAAAACTGCAGCAGTCATGTTGAGTTCCTGTCACTTCATAGATTGGCTAATTATATGTGGCCTTAATTAGAAATCACCTTCATGTTGTATTAATCATAGTTTAACCTGTACATTTCCAAATTAAAGGAACTCATTTTTTTTAAAGATAATTTTTGTTTGAATTGTGATTTTTTTCAAACTCTTATGCTTTAATCCCATATTGTTAAGCAGACTGTCCAGTTTTTTAAGCAGAGGAACTTTACAACTCTTCTTGTTTGTTGGGTTTTAAAGGATGCAAGAGGCAGTATCAGTAAAATTGATGCTCAATTTTTGCGGCTGCCGGGTATTGAGGTGCAAGACTCGTGCGAGTTTTTCGCAAGTGGGACCCCGGCCTTATCAAGAGAATCGGGTTGATTATGCTAATCATACTCTGATCACATTCTGATCAGAGTTTGATCACAGTGTGATTCAATTTCCTTGGATGTGGAGAAGATGGAGAAAAACATTTCTCTCTCTTTTCCATTCTGTCAGTCCGTGAAAATCGGACTGCGCTCAGATGTCATCCAAGAACAGTTGAATTTTTTCCACGGACTCATTGACTTGCGTGGCCGAGTTCAAGCCAAACATCGGATCCAAATCATGCAAGCTGCAAATTTTTTCCAAGAACAGACTCTTAAATTAGTAACACAGCAAAAAAGGCAGCAGTATTTACCAGCCCATCAATACTACACTACTCAAAAAAATAAAGGGAACACTAAAATACCACATCCTAGATATCACTGAATTAAATACTCCAGTTGCAAATCTTTATTCATTACATAGTTGAATGCGTTGAGAACAATAAAACATAAAAATGATCAATGTAAATCAAAATTAATATCCCATTGAGATCTGGATTTGGAATGATACTCAAAATCAAAGTGGAAGATCAAATTACAGGATGATCTAACTTCAGTGGAAATGCCTCAAAACAAAGAAATGATGCTCAGTTGTGTGTGTGTGTGTGTGGCCTCCAAGTGCCTGTATGGCCTCCCTAAAACACCTGGGCATGCTCCTGATGAGGTGGCAAATCATCTCCTGAGGGATCTCCTCCCAGACCTGGACTAAAGCATCCGCCAACTCCTGGACAGTCTGTAGTGCAACGTGACGTTGGTGGATGGAGCGAGACATGATGTCCCAGGTGTGCTCAATAGGATTCAGGTCTGGGGAGCATGCGGGCCAGTCCATAGCTTCAATGCCTTCATCTTGCAGGAACTGCTGACACACTCCAGCCACATGAGGTCTGGCATTGTCCTGGATTAGGAGGAACCCAGGGCCAACCGCACCAGCATATGGTCTCACAAGGGGTCTGAGGATCTTATCTCGGTACCTAATGGCAGTCAGGCTACCTCTGGCGAGCACATGGTGGGCTGTGCGGCCCTCCAAAGAAATGACACCCCACACCATTACTGACCCACTGCCAAACTGGTCATGCTGAAGGATGTTGCAGGCAGCAAATCACTCGCCACGACATCTCAAGACTCTGCCACGTTTGTCACATGTGCTCAGTGTGAACCTGCTTTCATCTGTGAAGAGCACAGGGCGCCAGTGGTGAATTTGCCAATCCTGGTGTTCTGTGGCAAATGCCAAGTTTCCTGCACAGTGTTGGGCTGTGAGCACAACCCCCATCTGTGTATGTCGGGCGCTCAGACCATCCTCATGGAGTCGGTTTCTAACCATTTGTGCAGACACATGCACATTTGTGGCATGCTGGAGGTCATTTTGCAGGGCTCTGGCAGTGCTCCTCCTGTTCCTCCTTGCACAAAGGTGAAGGTAGCGGTCCTGCTGCTGGGTTGTTGCCTCCTATGGCCCCCTCCACATCTCCTGGTGTACTGGCCTGTCTCCTGGTAGTGCCTCCAGCCTCTGGACACTACGCTGACAGACACAGAAAACCTTCTTGCCACAGCCCGCATTGATGTGCCATCCTGGATGAGCTGCACTACCTGAGCCACTTGTGTGGGTTGTAGAGTCCGTCTCATGCTACCACGAGTGTGAAAGCACAACCAACATTCAAAAGTGACCAAAACATCAGCCAGAAAGCATTGGTACTAAGATGTGGTCTGTGGTCCCCACCTGCAGAACCACTCCTTTATTGAGTATGTCTTGATAATTGCCAATAATTTCCATCTGTTGTCTATTCCATTTGCACAGCAGCATGTGAAATTGATTGTCAATCAGTGTTGCTTCCTAAGTGGACAGTTTGATTTCATAGAAGTTTGATTTACTTGGAGTTATATTCTGTTGTTTAAGTGTTAACTTTATTTTTTTGAGCAGTGTATATGAGTTTGCTGCCTCCTGCATTAGTTCTGAGACCTGGGCAGGTATATACTGCTGCCCGTTTTCTGTATTGATACTTAAATTTTTGGAGGATTTATTGTTCTTTTTGTGGCTTTGCTTTTAATTTTAGCCTAAGAACAAACTCTGTCTGAGAAAAAAGTCAGTCATGTGAATGGCCCTATAGAGTAACATTGAACAGAGTGCGATCCAATGCTTTATTGGATCGCACTTGGACCAAAAATACGGTCGTCTGCATGAGCCATATCAGAGACTACCAATAATTAATTTGGGATATAATTATAGCCACATCGCTTCTACTATTTAGAAGGAAAAAAAGGTGTGCAATTTGTGAATTTTTGTGAAACAGTGGGAGTTATAAATCCCACCGAGTAAGCGCAATGTCAGACTACGTCCTGTTAGTTCAGTTTGTTTCCATAGTGGTGCCCGAGTTTTCATAGCCACAAAATGTAGGACATTTTTAATCAAGCCCATTTGCCAAACTCTTTTTGCTTTATTATATTTTATAGAAACCTACACAACTTTTTAAGTATCTCACATTATCCACTGCTACTTTGCTGAAATATCAATACATGTCCTCAAGTGTCTTATTCCAAGACTCCTTAAGTATAAAAACTGCATTTTTTTACATCACATTTAAAATTTTTAACACATGATGAATACTGGAGTTCCAATTTTCAGTGGACAGAGAGTCTTTAATCATAGCATGCTGCACCAAGGACACTTGTTACCTTGAAATGCATCAGCACTGTGCATGTCTCTTGGATGCTTGAACCTTGGCAATAACTTTTAAGACACATAGAGTGCTGGCTCAAGGAACTATTGTGTGATGGAGTTTTCAACACCAAGAACAAAGGAGAGTGAGCTTGGAATCACTTGTAGTCTCCATAAAATATTGAGTCTAATGGATAATCATGAGTAGAGTTGAGCGAAACAGGTCAGTCAGATTCATAAGTCGCCGACTTTCGCCAAAGTCGGGTTTCGCCGAGCGAAACCTGACCATAGCGTGAAGTCAGCCATGCGTTCGGCAAAATGAGCGCCAAAGTCGGCTTTCCCATAATGCTTGCAGGTGCATTTCTTCAGCCAATGAGCAAGGACATACACTGTGGGCAACAAGATGACATGGGCAGCGTCCACCACCATCTTAGAGAAGGGCATTGCAGTGATTGGCTTGCTTTGGGGGGCGTCATAGTGTCTATAAAAGCCCTGACCGACGACCTCCATTTTACTTCTCCCGATCTTAACAGTAGGGAGAGGTTGCTTGCTGTTTATCAGTAGGGAGAGAGTTAGGGCTGGAAAGAGAAGTTCTTTGGACTTGTGCTGATAGCAATTCTTCTGTACAGTTAGTGTGCAGTGACAGGGGAGGATTTTCTTGTGTGCAGTAGCGCTGGTTATTAGGCTGCCTGATAGCTGTATTGCTGTGTGTACACTGCTGTGCAGACTGCTTTTTACACAGCAATAATAATAATAATAATAATAATAATCTTTATTTATATAGCGCCAACATATTCCTCAGCGCTTTACAGTTTAACAGTTTCAGAACACAAGTCATAAGTAACAACGTTAACAATACAATAATTAAAGCAATACAGCACTAATACTTTTATTCTATTTTCTGCACATTCATTTTTTCCCACACCGTATAGAGCTGTACGCTCCTCACACACTACCGTGTACTGGCTGGTATCACGGACAAATACATGCTGACTATCTGTGTGTGACTCCGGAAATATAGACGGAGATTTAAATTATCCCCTACACCATTTACAGCTGTCCGCTTCTGATACAGTACCGTTTTTCTGCTTTTTGTATTACGGTCAAATCCATACTGAGTGAGCGTCTGTGTGTGACTCCGGAAATATATACGGAGATTTAAATTTTCCCCTACACAGTATACAGCTGTACGCTTCTGATACAGTACCATTTTTCTGCTTTTTGTATTACAGTCAAATCTATACTGAGAGAGCGTCTGTGTGAGACTCCGGAAATATATACGGAGATTTAAATTTTCCCCTTCACCGTATACAGCTGTACTCTTCTGATACAGTACCGTTTTTCTGCTTTTTGTATTAAGATCAAATCCATACTGAGTGAGCGTCTGTGTGTGACTCCGGAAATATATACAGAGATTTAAATTTTCCCCTACACTGTATACAGCTGTATGCTTCTGATACAGCACCGTTTTTCTGCTTTTTGTATTACGGTCAAATTCATACTGAGTGAGCGTCTGTGTGTGACTCAGGAAATATATACGGAGATTTAAATTTTCCCCTACACTGTATACAGCTGTACGCTTGTGATACAGTACCGTTTTTCTGCTTTTTGTATTACAGTCAAATCCATACTGAGAGAGCGTCTGTGTGTGACTCCGGAAATAAATACGGAGATTTAAATTTTTCCCTACACCGTATCCAGCTGTCCGCTTCTGATACAGTCCCGTCAATCTGCAGCTTGTATTACAGTGAAATCCATACTGAGTGAGCGTCTTTGTGTGACTCCGGAAATATATATGGAGATTTTAATTTTTCCCTACACCGTATACAGCTGTACGCTCCTCATACAGTACCATATATCTCCTGGTATTTTTGGTACATTTTCCCAAACATGAGGAAGTATAGTGAAAGAGGCCGCAGACGTGGGTGGGGGGGGCAGCTGGTACGGATGGTGGTGGTGCATCTGCTTGTAGTGGCAAAAGCACAATAGCACCTAAGGCAGGAGGTGTTGAGCCTGCGTCATCGTCTGGCTCCAGAAGGCCTGGAAGGCTCCCTTTTCTGGGAGTAGTTAAACCCCTTTTAAAGCCGGAGCATCAAGAACAGGTTTTGGCTTACATTGCCGAAACAGCCTCCAGCTCTATCGCCTCCTCTTGGTCAGTGCAGGCTCCTGGTCAGGAACAACACCTTTCCTTGTGTCCTTCACCCCCACAAAAAGTGAAGGATGCGGCAGGCCACACTTCTGATTACTCCATGGAGCTCTTTTCACATACCATGCCTGGGTTATCAAGTGAAATCCTGAATTCCCCAGTCCAAGATGAATATGACATGAAGTGTACTGATGCACAGCCACTACTATATGATTCTGCTGGTATATTCACCCAGAGCACTACATTGCCCTCACAGTGTACTGAGCCAGAATCTGACCCTGATGAAACTCAGGTGCCCCTTACCGCATACTATACCACCTTACACGGTGACACAGAGGAAGGTGCAGATGAAATTGAAGAGGAGGTGATAGATGACCCAGTTTTTGACCCGGATTTGCATCAATTGGGGGAAGAGGGTGCCGCTGGCAATAGCTCAGAAGGGGAGGAGGATCCGCAAGCAGGCATCGACATCGCAGCTGCGGTTATCTGGCAGGCCCATAGAAGGCCAAAAATGTGTTAAAAAACAAAATGAGTTGCAGGACAGCTTGGCCAGACGGTCAAATTAGCAGAGCGTGCAAGCCCTGAAAATTTATCCCATAGTAGGAAGAGTGCAGTGTGGCACTTTTTTGACCAAAATCCTATTGATGAAGCAAAGGTTATCTGTAAGAAGTGAGGAAGGACCTTTAGCCGAGGGAAAAATCTCCGAAATTTGAATACCAGTTGCATGCTTAGACATTTAAACACCATGCACTTGAAAGTGTGGACGGACTACAAAACCTCAGGTAGCACACGTGCACCTGCTCCGACTGAAGGTAGCCAGCAATGCTACATCACTTCCACCACTGTAAGCCCACCGGTTAGCACACCACCAGCAAGAAATGTTGAGGTGTCGTCGCAAGGCCGAAGCAGTCAGGGAATCACAATGTTTTTCCAACGAAAGACTGAATCTAGGCCATCACCACCACCACTATCACCATCACCAACCCCCTCTCAGTCCGCCATGACCACCGCTAGTTCCCCCATATGCAGCTCTCAAGTCCAGCTCACCCTAGCAGACACTCTGAGTAGGACAAGAAAGTACTCATCCTCTCATCCGCGTACACTGACTTTGAACGTCTACATTGCCAAACTGATCTCATAAGAGATGATGCCCTTCCGTTTGTTTGAAAGCACAGCGTTCCGAGAGCTCATGGCCTACGATGTCCCACGCTATGACCTACCCAGTCGGCACTTTTTTTCTAGAAAAGCCATCCCTGCTCTCCACCTGCATGTGAAAGAGCACATTGTCCATGCACTCAAACAATCAGTGAGTGGAAAGGTGCAGCTCACAACAGATGCATGGGCCAGTAGGCATGGCCATGGCCGTTACGTGTCCATCACTGCGCACTGGGTTAATGTGGTGGATGCAGGGTCCACAGGGGACAGCGGCGGTGGGACAGTGCTTCCTAGCCCACGGTATAGGCAACAGTTGGCTGTAGGCATTCGACCCTCCTCCTCCAGAAGCGAAAGCTCGTCGACAGAGTGCAGTCGCACGAGCACTCCTTCCGCAGCTGCCAGTGTTGCACACGAGATGCCCACATCGAACAGCTAGTGGTAAGCGTCAGCAGGCTGTTTCAAAGATGATGTCTTAGGGCGACAACAGACACACCGCGGAGGTTCTGGCCGACTACTTGCAGCAAAAAACTGAGTCATGGCTGGGCAGTCTATATCTTGAGCGAGGCAAGGTAGTCAGTGATAACGGACGTAATTTTGTGGCAGCCATAGCCCTGGCAAAACTCAGACACATACCGTTATGATTTGGTAGCTGAGGAGAGCAGCCTCTCAACCATGTGCATGGTGGAGTTCCACCTTGTTGAAACATCTGTTATGATTTGGTAGCTGAGGAGAGCAGGCAAAAAAGGCAATACACCAGAGAGGTTGGAATCTATTGGATTGCAGTACCCTGACTAACCACCACAACTAAAGGCAGCCGTGGAGCGTACCTACATTGGTCCTAGACGCCTCGTCACAGCCTGAGAAGCTAACTACACCTAAAGACAGAAAGAGGAAAACTATCTGCCCCGGAGCAGATCCCCAAAGAACATAGGAAGCCCCCAAACATGTAATGGCGGTTAGACAAGAGGAAATACAGACAAAGACAGAAAATAGTATGAGCAAACGTTGGGGCCCAAACTTCCTAGATAGAAAAGGATAGGAAGGACACTTACTGCAATCCCAAAAAACCCTAAAAAGTACCAACTCTACTAATTACAAAAACACCTGAGATCACACGACCTCTACCACCTAAATTAGTTCTCTGGTGTAACAAAACTAAACAGCAGCCACTGAAAAACTGGAAAAGGCAAAAGAACAAATAACAGTGGCTGAACAAAACTGAGAGGAGCACAAGCCCCCGGAGGGGACCCGGCAGACCCCCACAGAAGTGCAGGACAAAATGCAAAAAGCAAGCACAAAAAACTAAAAGAAGAAAATGTCTTATCTGTTAGCAGAAGATGCAGGCACGACACAGCAGGCTTCAAAGTGAACCAGGAATCAAAGATGAGACCAGAACAATTGATCACCGGCAACCCTGATGGGAGGGAACCTCCCTTATATAAGACCAGTCAGTAACACCTGATCGCCAATCTTCACAATCTTCATTGAATGGTTCAGTACTGTTTGTAACCACCAGAGGGAGCTTCGGCTCAGAATTCATTTCTAGCACATTCACAACAACATACCTTGCCAGGCTCGCACCTTGAACCTGGTGGTGCAGTGCTTTATAAATAATTATTCGGAGTTACCAGCCCTGCTCCACAAGGTGCGAAGACTGTGCTCGCACATACGTCGCTCGCCAATTCACTCCATTCGTACGCAGAGGCTGCAGCGATCACTCCGCCTCCCCAAGCACTGCCTAATCATAGATGTTTGTTGTGAATGTGTTAGAAATGAATTCTGAGCAGAAGCTCCCTCTGGTGGTTACAAACAGTACTGAACCATTCAATGAAGATTGTGAAAATTGGCAATCAGGAGTTACAGACTGGTCTTATATAAGGGAGGTTCCCTCCCATCATGTTTGCCGGTGATCAATTGTTCTTGTCTCAACTGTGGTTCCTGGTTCACTTTGAAGCTTGCTGACTCTTGCCTGCATCTTCTGCTATCAGATAAGATATTTTCTGCTTTTATTTTTGTGATTGCTTTTTGCATTGTTCTCTGCACTTCTGTGGAGGTCAGCCAAGTCCCCTCCGGGGGCTTGTGCTCCTCTCAGTTTATCTGAGCCACTGTTATTTGTTCATTTGCCTTTTCCAGTTTTTTCAGTGGCTGCAGCTTAGTTTTGTTACACCAGAGAACTAATTTAGGTGGTAGAGGTCGTGTGATCTCAGGTGTTTTTGCAATTAGTAGAGTTGGTAATTTTTAGGGTTTTTTGGATTGCAGTAAGTGTCCTTCCTATACTTTTCTTTCTAGGAAGATTGGGCCCCAACGTTTGCTCATACTATTTTCAGTCTGTGTCTGTATTTCCTCTTGTCTAACCGCCATTACATGTTTGGGGGCTTCCTATGTTCTTTGGGGATCTGCTCCGGGGCAGATAGCTTTCCTCTTTCTATCTTTAGGTGTAGTTAACCTCTCAGGCTGTGACGAGGCGTCTAGGACCAACTTAGGAACGCTCCACGGCTGCCTTTAGTTGTGGTGGTTAGTCAGGGTACTGCAATCCAGTAGATTCCAACCTCTCTGGTGTATTGCCGTTTTTGCCTGCTCTCCACAGCTACCAAAACAAACAGTATCACCGGCCAAAAACTGAAAATTATATGGTACTCACAGAAGGGAAAAATAGTGTAAAAAAAAAAAAAGTTGTCAGAGTTGTCAGAGATTTTTTTTTTTTTTCTGTTTGTTGCATTTTTTTTCTTCCCTCTTTTTCTCTGGGTGCTGAGGATTTTTTTTTCTTTCTCTCAATGGAGTTTGCACAGTTGTCTGGCCGTGTGGATCAGCTTGCCACTGAAGTTCGGAGTATTGCTACCTATCTTGCAGGGTTGCCGGTTGTGGAACCTAGGATCCCCATGCCAGATTTGTTTTTGGGGGATCGAGCTAAATTTCTGAATTTCAAAAATAACTGTAAGTTGTTTTTTGCCTTAAAACCTAAGTCTTCAGGGAACGCAGCACAGCAGGTTCAAATTGTCATCTCTCTCCTGCACGGCGATCCTCAGGATTGGGCTTTTTCCCTGACACCTGGGGACTCTGTTTTGAGTAATGTTGATGCATTTTTTCTGGCTCTGGGGTTATTGTACGATGAACCTAATGTCACAGATCAAGCTGAAAAAACCTTGTTGGCATTAAATCAGGGGCTTGAGGACGCTGAGTTATACTGTCAGAAATTCCGAAAGTGGGCAGTCCTGACCAAATGGAATGATGATGCTTTGGCAGCCCTTTTTCGGAAGGGTCTGTCAGAGAATGTAAAAGATGTTATGGTGGGTTTCCTTGCTCCCTCTGGTCTCAATGATTCTATGTCATTAGCGATTCAAATTGACAGACGTTTGCGTGAGCATAGAGGTATGCGTGGAATAGTGTTGCCTTGTGAACCAGCTTCTGAACCCATGCAGTGTGATAGAGTGGCTTCTGGGGCACAGCGTCATGAGTTTCGAAAATGCAATGGGTTATGTTTCTACTGTGGTGATGCCTCTCATGCTATTTCAGTCTGCCCTAAGCGGGGAAGACGTTTTGCACGCTCAGTTGTCTTGGGTAGTGTTCAGACTAAATTTCTGTTGACTGTTACCCTGATTTGCTCCCTGTCCACATTTTCTGCTCAGGCTTTTGTTGATTCGGGAGCAGCTATTAACCTGATGGATTTTGATTTTGCTAAATGTTGTGGGTTTCCCTTGATACCCCTACGGAAGTCTATTCCCCTACTGGGGATTGATTCTACCCCTTTGGCTGAGAATAAACCCCAGTTCTCTACTCAGGTGATAATGAGGGTTGAACCTGATCATCAGGAGAGTTGCAAATTTTTGGTGCTGTATAATCTGCATGACATTATTGTACTAGGTTTCCCTTGGTTGCAGTCTCATAATCCTGTTTTGGATTGGAAATCTGTGTCTGTAACCAGTTGGTGCTGCCAATGTATTAATTCCAACACTCCTGTTTTTTCTGCCTCTCCCCAGGCTCAGGATGTTCCTGACTTTTTGACTGATTTTTCTGATGTGTTTAGCGAAAGTAAATCTGCATCCTTGCCCCCACATAGGAGCTATGACTGCGCTATTGAATTAGTGCCTGGTAGTAAATTCCCTAAAGGTTGCCTTTTTAACTTGTCTGTACCTGAACATGACGCTATGCGGTCTTATATCAAGGAGTCATTGGAGAAGGGTCATATCAGACCATCCTCTTCACCCTTGGGTGCCGGTTTTTTCTTTGTGGCCAAAAAGGATGTTTCATTAAGGCCGTGTATTGATTATCGTCTCTTGAACAATATCACTGTGAAATATCAATATCCTTTACCCTTGATTTCTGACCTGTTTTCCAGGGTGAAAAGTGCTACTTGGTTTACCAAGCTTGACCTCAGGGGGGCGTATAACCTTATTCGCATTAAGCACGGGGATGAATGGAAGACGGCATTTAATACCCCAGAGGGGGATTTTGAGTACCTAGTGATGCCCTTTGGGCTCACTAATGCTCCTTCCGTCTTCCAGTACTTCATGAATGACATTTTCAGGGATTTTGTGGATAAATTTCTGATTGTTTATTTGGATGATATCTTGATTTTTTCCAATGACTGGGACTCTCATGTGAAACATGTTCGGACTGTGTTCCAGATTTTGAGAGAGAATGCTCTGTATGTGAAGGGATCAAAGTGTCTTTTTGGCGTACAGAGGATCTCATTTCTGGGATTCATTTTGTCCCCATCTGTTATTGAAATGGACCGGTCAAGGTTCAGGCCATCTGTGATTGGGTCCAACCTACTTCATTAAAGGCTCTTCAGAGATTCTTGGGTTTTGCCAATTTTTATCGTAAATTTATTGGTAATTTCTCGGTTATTGTTAAACCATTGACTGATTTGACCAAAAAGGGTTCTGATGTGGTGAATTGGCCTCCTGAGGCAGTCTCTGCATTTCAGGAACTTAAGCAGAGATTCACTTCTGCTCCTGTTCTACGGCAGCCTGATGTTTCTCTGCCATTTTAGGTGGAAGTTGATGCCTCTGAAATTGGGGCTGGTGCCGTTTTGTCCCAAAGAGATCCAGAGACCTCTAAAAGTAACCCTTGTGCTTTTTTCTCTCGAAAATTTTCTCCAACTGAACGTAATTATGACGTGGGTAATCGGGAGTTATTGGCCATGAAGTGGGCTTTTGAAGAGTGGAGACATTGGCTGGAGGGAGCCAAACATCAGGTGGTGGTCCTCACAGACCATAAGAATCTGGTTTATCTGAAATCAGCCAAGCGACTTAATCCTAGACTGGCCAGGTGGGCCTTGTTTTTCACACGTTTTAATTTTGTGGTTTCCTTTCTTCCTGGCACTAAGAATGTTAAGGCGGATGCCCTTTCGAGGAGTTTCCTTGCGGACTCTCCTGAGTTATCTGATCCTGCTGTTATTTTGAAAGAGGGTGTAGTTCTTTCCGCCATCTCACCCAATTTGAGACTGGCTCTAGAAGGGTTTCAAGAGGATAAACCCGAGCGCTGCCCTATTGGGAAATTGTTTGTCCCAGACCGGTGGAAAAAGAGTGTGATGTCTGAGATTCATTGTTCCGCGTTGGCCAGTCATCCCGGAATTTTTGGTACCAGAGACTTGGCTAGTCGGTCCTTTTGGTGGCCTACTTTGTCTCGTGACGTCAGGGAATTTGTGCAGTCCTGCGGGACTTGCTCTCGCTCCAAGCCTTGCTCTCGCTCTAGTGGTTTGTTGATGCCATTGCCTGTGCCCAAGAGACCATGGACCCATATCTCTATGGATTTCATTTCCGACCTCCCTGTTTCTCAGAGAATGACCGTTATCTGGGTGATTTGTGTTCCAAAATGATACATCTTGTGCCATTACCTAAGTTGCCTTCCTCCTCCGAATTGGTGCCTTTGTTCCTTCAGCACGTGGTTCGGTTACACGGCATTCCTGAGAACATTGTGTCTGACAGAGGAGTCCAGTTTGTTTCCAGATTTTGGAGGACTTTTTGTTCTAAACTGGGTGTTCAATTGTCTTTCTCCTCGGCATTTCATCCTCAGACCAATGGTCAAACTGAGAGAACAAACCAGACATTGGAGACTTATCTAAGATGCTTTGTGTCTGCTGATCAGGATGACTGGGTCTCTTTTTTGCCTTTGGCTGAGTTTGCTCTTAATAATAGGGCTAGCTCTGCCACTTTGATGTCTTCATTTTTCTGCAATTTTGGGTTTCACCCTCGATTTTCTTCAGGACAGACGGAGGCTTCTGTCTGTCCAGGTGTTGACTCTGTTGTGGAGCGTATGCAGCAGATTTGGGACCAGGTAGTGGAGAGGTTGTCCCTCTCTCAGGAGAGGGCCCAGCGGTTTGCCAACCGGCATAGGACTGATGGTCCTCGGTTTGAAGTGGGGGACTTGGTCTGGTTGTCCTCAAGAAATATCCCTATGAGAGTTGCATCTCCTAAGTTTAAGCCTAGGTTCATTGGACCTTATAGATCATGGAGATTATTAATCCTGTTTCCTTTCGTTTACTTCTTCCAGGGACATTTAAGATCCATAACGTGTTCCACAAGTCCTTATTGAAGAGGTTTGTCGAGCCAGTGGTTCCTATGGCTGCGCCTCCTGACCCTGTTTTGGTTGAGGTCAATCTGGAGTATGTGGTTGAGAAAATATTGGATTCTCGTTTTTCTAGACGGAAACTCCAGTATTTGGTTAAGAGGAGAGGTTATGGTCAGGAGGACAATTCTTGGGTGTTTGCTTCGGACATCCATGCTAGGAGACTGATCTGTGCGTATCACAGAGCTCATCCTGACCAACCTGGTTGCCCAAATGAGGGTTCGGTGACCCCTCCTCAAGGGGGGGGGTACTGTTGTGAATGTGTTAGAAATGAATTCTGAGCAGAAGCTCCCTCTGGTGGTTACAAACAGTACTGATCCATTCAATGAAGATTGTGAAGATTGGCAATCAGGAGTTACAGACTGGTCTTATATAAGGGAGGTTCCCTCCCATCATGTTTGCCGGTGATCAATTGTTCTTGTCTCAACTGTGGTTCCTGGTTCACTTTGAAGCTTGCTGACTCTTGCCTGCATCTTCTGCTATCAGATAAGATATTTTCTGCTTTTATTTTTGTGCTTGCTTTTTGCATTGTTCTCTGCACTTCTGTGGAGGTCAGCCAGGTCCCCTCCAGGGGCTTGTGCTCCTCTCAGTTTATCTGAGCCACTGTTATTTGTTCATTTGCCTTTTCCAGTTTTTTCAGTGGCTGCGGCTTAGTTTTGTTACACCAGAGAACTAATTTAGGTGGTAGAGGTCGTGTGATCTCAGGTGTTTTTGCAATTAGTAGAGTTGGTATTTTTTAGGGTTTTTTGGATTGCAGTAAGTGTCCTTCCTATACTTTTCTTTCTAGGAAGATTGGGCCCCAACGTTTGCTCATACTATTTTCTGTCTGTGTCTGTATTTCCTCTTGTCTAACCACCATTGCATGTTTGGGGGCTTCCTATGTTCTTTGGGGATCTGCTCCGGGGCAGATAGCTTTCCTCTTTCTTTCTTTAGGTGTAGTTAACCTCTCAGGCTGTGACGATGCGTCTAGGACCAACTTAGGAATGCTCCACGGCTGCCTTTGGTTGTGGTGGTTAGTCAGGGTACTGCAATCCAGTAGATTCCAACCTCTCTGGTGTATTGCCGTTTTTGCCTGCTCTCCTCAGCTACCAAATCATAACAGATGTTTCAACAAGGTGGAACTCCACCATGCACATGGTTGAGAGGCTGTGTGAACAGAGGCAGGCTGTAATGCTTTGTGGGAGGATACACGGGCAAGCAGTTTGAGGGCAGACATTGAGTTGTCTGGTGTGCAGTGGTCAAAGCTGAAAGACCTCTGTAAAGTCCTTTTTTTTTTTAGGAATGCACACGGCTGGTAAGCACAGATGATGCCATCATAAGCATGAGCATCCCACTTATGCGTCTGCTCATGCAAACTTTGACACACATCAACGATCAGGCGTCTGCAGCAGAGGAGGAGGAGGGAAGCCTTGATGACAGTCAGGCATTGTCTGCTCAGGGAACTGTCCTGGACGAGGTGGAGGAAGAAGAGGAAGAGAAGGAGGAGGATGTGGGGGGACGATTATTTTGGGGAGGAGGATGGTTCTCAGGGGGCAAGAGAAAATGTTGGCTTGTCAAGGTCAGGTACAGGGTTTGTGGGGGACTGGAGGGATGTGGATTTGTCCGAAAGTGCTCCTCCACCCACCACTGGCAGTGCATCATTGACACCTGGAACATTGGCCCACATGTGTGATTATGTCTTGCGGATCCTAAAATGGGAAACCCGCATTGCCAAAATTATGAAGGATGACGACTACTGGTTGGCCAGCATCCTCGATCCACGCTATAAAGGCAAATTAGATAGGGAGAGTTCCTGTGCAAAAAAAAAAATCAGTTTTAACTTGCTTTTCTATATGAGAGCTGCAACAAAATGGTTTTCTATAGGTTTTGTTGTAAACAACAAATATTTTAATTAACAGCTTGGCCATCAAATCTTAGACTGGGAGTTGCATAGCTCTCGACAGGTGCTCCCTGTTCTCTTGATTCCTCAGCTACTAAACTGGGCTGGCAGTTCCAGATAGCTGACAGCTGCTGCTTCGGCTCTGTGTGGTTTGCATTCTCTGTGCCTAGTGCTTTACTTGTTGATTTATCGCTGCCTTGGACCTCATTCTGACCATCCGTTTGTTTAACCCCTTTGCTCTGATCTGCTATTGTCCAGGTATTTGAACCTCAGACTTTTACCTGAGTACACCTTTGCCTCTTCCCTCTGTTTATGATGTACCCTCCTGACTATTGATCTTGGACTCCTTGACTATCCCATTTCATGGCTCTCTGTGAGAAGAGACTCAGCGTCACAATTTTGTCATTGTGTTCAAGCTACTTTATTTGTTATCTAAATGTGTAATTATTTTACTTTTAAAGTAAAAATGGAGTTTGCTTTTATAAGCAAAAATAAGGGAGCTTTATAGTATACTATCTTAGGGCATGTGCAAACGACGACTTTCTTTTTTGAAGCAGAACACTGGTGGTGTTTTTCCTGAACAATATTTTTTGACATCTTTTGTGTAGTTGTTGCAGCGGCTTTGCCAACAGCAGCTGTTTTTTAATTAATTTATTATTATATATAAGATAGTGGCATCTTACAAGCAGAACCCGCTTAAAGAACGTCATGTCACTTCTTTTAGCCCCTTCACAGCTTTTGCAGTCTGAAGAGGTTTAGATAAGTGAAAAAAGACAGAACATGTGCACAGCAAGTAGTTTTGACATTGCAGTGCTTATGTTCATTGTTTTGGGTTTTTTTTATGCTCTTTCAGGTGGATTTCAGACGGAATCCATCTGGAAAAAAACGTCATGTGCACATACACTAAATATGCTCTGGAAATTTTCAGGCTGCATATAATGCTTGAAGGACTTTTTAGGGCTTGTGTAAATTTTCATGGTCACTTCTGCACAGAAGTGTTCCCAGCACTGTGGTTACCTTCACTGTAGACCTATCCAGAGAGTATTCTCACATATAATTCTTCAGTAGAAAACGGTATTAATATTGTTCTATCAAAACAGCAGCAACAAACAATTTGTACTGTTAATAATTCTAGAAAAGTTTGTATAGAAAACACCGATGTGAAGACCAGTGTGAAAAAACACATCTCACTGACAGAGGAGTAATTTCTGGCCATTACAGTAAAACTGCATCAGTGCTGCCATATGTAAGTACTTCCCTACAAGCACTTACCTTGAAGAAATGATCTATTGCATAGCAAGGATTAAAATGGCGCCCTCATCTGGTGCACGACGCTACACCCCTAATCATTTGGCACAGGTGCACTTGGTGTCTTTTTTTTCCATTATCTTTGTGTTAATGGGAATCTGCCTGCAGGTTTTTGTTATATAATCAGAGAGCATCATGATGTATGAGCAGAGATCCTGATTCCATCGATGTGTCATTTATTAGGCTGTGTTTTGCTGTTTCAGTACAAAGAGTGCAGTCATCATTGCAATGCACAAAAATGGCCTAACAGGGAAGAGTATCGCAGCTAGAAAGATTGCACCTCAGTCAACAATCTATCGCATCATCAAGAACTTCAAGGAGAGAGGTTCCATTGTTGCCAAAAAGGCTCCAGGGCGCCAAACAAAGACCAGCAAGCACCAGGACCGTCTCTTAAAAGTGTTTCAGCTGCGGGATCGGGCTACCAGCAGTGCAGAGCTTGCTCAGGAATGGCAGCAGGCAGGTGTGAGTGCATCTGCACGCACTGTGAGGCGGAGACTCTTGGAGCAAGGCCTGGTCTCAAGGAGAGCAGCAAAGAAGCCACTTCTCTCCAGAAAAAACATCATGGACAGACTGATATTCTGCAAAAGGTACAGGCAGTGGACTGCTGATGACTGGGGTAAAGTTATTTTCTCTGATGAATCCCCTTTTCAATTGTTTGGGACATCAGGAAAACGCCTCATTCGGAGAAGACAAGCTGAGCGCTACCACCAGACTTGTCTCATGCCAACTGTTAAGCATCCTGAAACCATTCATGTGTGGGGTTGCTTCTCAGCCAAGGGAATCGGCTCTCTCACAGTCTTGCCTAAAAACACAGCCATGAATAAAGAAGGTACCAGAATGTCCTCCAAGAGCAACTTCTCCCAATCCTCCAAGAGTAGTTTGGCGATCAACAATGCCTTTTCCAGCATGATGGAGCACCTTGCCATAAAGCAAAGGTGATAACTAAATGGCTCAGGGAACAAAACATAGAGATTTTGGGTCCATGGCCTGGAAACTCCCCAGATCTTAATCCAATTGAGAACTTGTGGTCAATCATCAAGAGACGGGTGGACAAACAAAAACCTAAAAATTCTGACAAAATGAAAGCATTGATTGTGCAAGAATGGACTGCTATCAGTCAGGATTTGGTCCAGAAGTTGATTGAGAGCATGCCAGGGAGGATTGCAGAGGTCCTGAAGAAGAAGGGTCAACACTGCAAATATTGACTTGCTGCATTAACTCATTCTAACTGTCAATATAAGCTTTTGTTACTCATATGTTTGCAATTATATTTCTGTCTGTGATAAAAACATCTGTCAAACACACATAAAAACCAGAGGGCAGCAGATCATGTGAAAATATAATATTTGTGTCATTCTCAAAACTTTTGGCCATGACTGTACATTGTACACAGAAAGCTGACAATCAGTGGCAGAGACCTGCCGATAGATTCCTTTTAAAGAAGTCTGCTCACTAACTTTTTTATTCTATAAATGTGTGTGTGCACATGCACGTAATGTAGTGTGAGTTATTAATATACTCCCCTACCACCGCAGTCTCCGGTGTCCAGCACCATTCCTCTCCGCTTCTCAGTGACGTCTCTACTTTGCAGACTGGCCTGACCACACTGCGCTCTGCGTGACCTGGAAGTCAATTTTACAATGAAAGCCTATGGAGTATCAGAATGAAGATATAAAGGCTTTCATTGTGTAATAAGCAGGTACTGGGATGCAGTAACACAAATGCTGCAGAGCAGTGATTAACTATATTTAATTATACAACAGCAATAAACTCCTCGCAGGGAGATAGCCGGGGAAAAGGGGTACAAAAACTAAACTGAATAACGGCTGTTAAACTAGACAGTCTTTTGATAACAGTTCACTTATCGTGGCTCTGTAGCTTGTCACTCTCTGAAGATCCCGTGAGTAGTAGAATGCCGAAGGTGGTCGGTGTAGCGTCTTCAGGCATCCCCGCCAACACACGGTCCTGCTTCTGGCGGCAGTGGGTGGTCTCCAGTTTTACCCGCTGAGACCCTAGTACATGTAATTGAGGAGCAATAGGATCCAGCTCGCCACAAGGTTCCACTAGGCACGTGTCTCTCTGAGCAGCCGCCGTCACACGAATGGCTGTGCTATAATGCTCTGCCCGGCGTGAGCCTCCCTGGATGTCTGATGTCAGCCGACACCTGGACGTCCATACTATGATGCTCTGTGCGATGCACTTTCCCCTGCGCACCCGTCGGTAAGGGTGCGTCTCTCACGCTGCCGCCCTGTCTCTACACGGTGCGGTTTATCACTCTCCTCACTGCAGCTGCGATCCGCACCTGCTCAGTGTTCTGGCTGGAAGCCCCCCTCTGTTCCCCCCGCAGCCCCTTTTTGCTCACTGTCCTTGGCCACGCCCCCTTCACCCAGGTTACCGGCACGCTCCGGCTGTAATTGTATTACCTCCAGCAACAGGAGGTGCAGCCCCAGCAGTTCCATACCCGGCACTTCAGCAGCCCTGGTAGCCCGGTCCTTCCTTCTGTAAAACACAAGCCAGGGGGTGGACTCACCTGCGCTATCTGTACTCTTCACACTGGGGATTGCTTCATCCCTGGGGTATTTCTCACACATTTCGGAGTTTAAAAAATTAGGTTCAGAGTCCAGAACAACGTCAAACAGTTCAGCTTTATTTTCCTCTAGACACAGCACATCCAAGACACCACTAGCACGCTTGAAACGGTACCAGCAATATATCTTCTACAGCTCCGCTTCACTTCTTCACCTACACCAGAATGGACCACAAAGTAACTGTGGGACTAGGAGCTCTGTGAAAACGGCACTTCGATCTCTTCCCCTGGAACCAGCTTCTGTCCAGGCACGGGAATACACATCTACTAGGTCGTCCACCACTTACTGGTTATACTGCCTGTGTACTCGCTGGTGGCCCACTTGACTACTGCTTCAGCACACACGCTTCTGCTGAACGCTCCCACAGTGGCTCTTCCACTGACTTCACTCATCAGTCTCAGACTCTTGCTGACGTTCCTGTGGTGACTCGTTCAACAGATTCGCTACGGCTGCTGGTACCATTCACACACCTCACTCATAGTCAGTCAGCTCCACGACCCAGGAACATGGACATCCAAGCAGTAGCAGGGTCCACCCCCGACTGACTCTATCTCGGAAGTCCCTTTCCTAATTCCTGGCCGACACTTCTTCCCCTTAACCCTTTGGTGTCCTATAAGCCTTCTTTAACCTGAATGTTGTCAGTGCCCCCATCAACGTAATCACACAAAAATCATCAATGGAAATCAAATTTTTGAACAAATGGAGGCTTGGATTTGGAGAGACTACCAAAATGAAACTGTAAACAAGTCAAAATGAATATCAAAACAAGACAAAATGAAAGTGGTGTAACATTTCCAGGGGATATAGCTCTGGGATCGCCGTCCGGGTAGACAGAATGGCATAGAAACAGTTCATTCAGAGACAGCAGTTCTGGTAAAAACTGGCCGCAACCAGTTTTATTAAAGTCCACAGCAAACAGATATAAAACAAATCATAAACAGAAGACCTAGGCTTGTCTAGCCACTTACTACACTTAGATAGATTTCCCTATCTATCCGGGTCCCGACTCTACCAGCCGGGGCCAAAACAACACATATGTTCAGCATTACCAGCATTTACCAGCATTGAGGTTCACAGAGTCTCCTCCTTGTGTCTGAAGGCACCTTCAACGTCCAGACTTGAGAGAGCTCCCCTCCTATTCAGCAGCTATCCGCATGGATTCTCACTGAGACTACTCCTGTGTCCGGGTACATCGAGCACCCAGACTGAGATAGCTCAAACTCCTGGAGACACCTTCTGTGCCTGGACCCCTCCTGTGTCCAGACTAAACGAGCTCTCCGACTGTGTTCGCAGACACCTACTTCTGGTCTCCTAATTAACAGCTGAATGGTTTCAGGCCTGAGCTGCAAGTGTGTGCTGAATGTAAGGTGTAGTGACCTTTCTCTACCACTAGGTTTACAAAGCCACACATTTCCCTTATACCATACAGCACAGTACCTAGGTGAAATGTACACCCCATTCGACACATATTCCTTCACTGTCTCACATATCCCCTCCCTCTTCTCCAGACCGGAGGGCTGGTCATCCAGACCGGAGGGCTGGTCAACAATCCAAAAGAGACAGCGAACTCTGGACCAGTCATGGCCTTCATCAGCTTCATCTTCACTACTGTCATCTGTATCTTCACCTGAGCCATAGCCAACATAAGCTTTCTCTTCATCTGAAGCATCCACACTACCCTGTACCCTCCCAGGCCTATGCTCTCTGCGGGCCTCGGGTATCCTGCACGGTTTCATCTTGACCTTAGGGCCGGGCTCAGTTTCGATATAGTGCCTGGCCAGAGAAGTAGACCCGGCACATCAGAACACTTCTGCTGACTCTTTCTCAGAAACTCACGTACCTCCTGTCCCTGGTGCACTGACCATGTGTCACCAACTATCACAGAAGGTATAGGGGTTTTTTCACTTTTCTCCAGTTCCCCTTGAACCTTCTTTACTTCATTGAGCTTCTCCAGAAGATGCTCATGGCTCTCATCACGCTCCTTCATCACAGTTTGGAGTTTTTTCTGAGAAGTAATCAATTCATCTTGTACCTGTTGGCCGTCCTTTATGTCTTCAGCCCCTTCTTCAGGCTCTTCTGGTAGGACATGCTCAGAAGCCCTACCGTCAGTCTTACATTCTACTTCTTCATTCACATCATTATGGTCTCCAATATCTCCATTTATTCCAGCTTTCAAGTTCTCCTTGATAGCTGCATCTGTATACTCAGAACCCGCCGGATTCTTCTCTTCCACCACGTTCTGCATCCCATCTGAGCTCCCGTGTGTCTGCAGCGGCAACGGAGTGACACACCGCTTTTCCCATTTATTGGGACGTGGCTCCGATGTAGACTCCATGAAAGTGCGCTTGAGCTCACCAACGCCAGCCTGATGTCTCAAAATCTCATCTTGTGACTTATCCAGATCCTTGGTATCACTCGGGAACACCGCTGGGGCTCCGGGCGCCGAACTTCCAGCCTGAGCTTCACGAGTTGCGGCTACTGATCCGGACCGTAACCCGTCCACGCCGCTGTCTTCGGCAGAAACAGATTCCTGGACAGAGTCAGTCGCCATATCTTCAGTCTTGTTCCTCACAGCTTCACTTGAGACCTCAGCTTCTGATGAGGCATCTGGCTTGGTGACCACCACTTCCATGGCTTTTTCCACCTCTGAAGCATTACCTTCAGAGTCCTGGGCAGGATGCAGCTCCATACCATACATTGATAACTTCTCCTCTTCAACAGCATCCACTTGTGCTGTTTTCAGTTTCAGAGTCCTGCCTTTAAAGCTCAGCTCTCCTCCTTTCACCTTAGTCTTCGCCAGGGAACCGGCCAACTGTAAAACATCTTCAGATGCCATCTTCTGTCCGGCTGTAAGGTCAGCATCAGCTTTCTTCTCAGGACTCTCAACCTCCTCTGCTACCATGCCTTCCTCATTTGCACTGGTTGCTTTATGGTCATCAGATGATTCACTATCACTACCACTATCCCTGTCTGACCCCTTTTTCTCAGCCACATCTGGCTCACTGTCAGGGCTATACACTTCATTTTCATTCACATCCTGCTCACTGTCAGGGTTATACAATTCATTTTCATTCACATCTTGATCTGGAACCTTAGTTAACATGTCATCCACAACATTAACTTCACCATCTGGTCCCTGGTTTCCCTCAGGTGGTCCCTCAAGTATGTGACTATGTGACAACCCCAGCACTATACTTCCATATAGCTCAGGCACTAGGAGCTGGCTCACGACCTCTCCCTGGACCTCAGTGTCCCTATACAACAGGTGAGTGTTTATGGCAACATGAGGAAACCTCTCCTCAGAGCCAGGCTCTTGGGAAACCTCATTTAGAACAATTATATTTTCCTGTGCCGTTTTAAGAGTGGGGTCTCGCCATTGTTCACTCTCAAAATTGTCACAGGACACAGGTAAGTCAGGGACACTCGGTTCCCGAGAACCACCATCCTCGTCTCCCACCATCACCTGCAAAGGAATTTCAACACTATCACAGTCATCATTATTATCAATATCATTATCATGATTATGATCAGTATCATCATCACTATCATGATCATCATCATTATTATTATCAGCATCAGCATCATTATCATGGTCATCATCATTATCATGATCATCATCATCATTATCATTATCATTATCATTATCATCATCATCATCATTATCACATAAGTTTAATGGCCCACTAGCATTGTGTTCCGCCCCTCGGGACTGCGCACCCTCAGTAGGAGCTTCATCACACTGTCCATCAGAAACATTTTTCCCCCAGAGATCCTTAGACCGGGGAAAGTCATTACCCAATATGACGGGGTGCACCAGGTTTTTCACTACCCCCACTTCACATGAAACCTCCCCGCGTTTGGGGATCAAGTCCACGGCAGTCTCTGGGCAGACTTTGGTGTCTCCATGGACGCACACCACACTCAGGTGTTTATCAGGGATAAAGTCCCTATCAATCAGGCTGTCCCATACGGAAGTCACTGGACTCTCTGAGTCCAAGAGGGCCTGTGCTGGGCAGTCATTTACAACCACCGGGGACCCCTGTGGTCCAGTCTCTTCGGCTGAGGTGGACACACACACAGGCTCTGCGCAGGGAGAGAGGGATCCGCCAACATCACAACACATAGGCTCCCCCTCTATTGGACAGTCGGCCGCAATTTCACGACATCTCCAACACTGTCCATCACACTCTCCCACCCACATGTCCCCTCGGGCCTGAACCCGCTTATCAGCATACCCCATGTCCCCAACAACTGGAACGCTCTTACCGCGAGAGTTCAGCGTCCGGGAACTCTGAAGTGACGACCTCTCAGACGGCTGGTCACGGAGGCAGTCTTTGCTGGCGAAGGCCTTCTCCATCAGGCTGACCAGACGATTGGCGTCCTGGTGGTCTCCTTGTCCGACCTCTGGCTGTACCTCAGGAGGACATGCTCGGGTGTAGCGGTTCACTATCACCTTTCCAACTCCATAATCAGGTTTGCTGACTGCAGACTCCCAACTGCATCACCAGTCATGAACTCCCCTGGCACGGGCTGTCACCGTAACACCCAGCCGGGTAAGAATCTCCGCTTTCAGCTTGGCATAGTCTTGGCTGTCCTGCTCGCTCAGGTCAGCATAGGCCCTTTGGGGTTCTCCAATCAGATAGGGTGCGACCATCATGGCCCATTCAGATAGGGGCAGATTCTCCTTCTCTGCCAATCTCTCAAACCTAGTGAGATATACCTCCACATCATCACGAGGTGTCATCTTTTTCAGGGACCGTCTTACCGCCTTCTTTACAGCGGACAATGCAGGTGACTTTGCAACACCACTTTGGGACGATGCGCCGCAAGTCCCCTGCAGTGCTGCAACCTGCTCAAAAAACAACCGGTCATTCTCCTGCTGCTGCTGCAGGAATTGCTGCTGGGCCTGCTGCATGCGCTGCTGCTGTGCTGCAGGCGCTGCTGCTCCATGCTCTGCTGCATGCTTCGCTGGGCCTGGACCAGGTACTCAACGAGCTCCTCCATACTGCCGGACTTATCTGTCTCAACCACGACAGTCTTATGTTGCACATTAACTTGTGCCATTTGTTCAAACAGCGCCTCCATGCTGTCATCCATGCTGTCAGACTTCTCTGTCTCAACAACGGCAGTCTTCACTCAAGACATACACACTCCACAGTCTTTTCCACAGAAAAATTCAGCTCTGCTGTGCAGACACTTTTTTTTTTTTTCTCTGTAAACTCTATTAGGGCCACTGTCTCTTTAAGACTGCTCCAATAGACGTTTCTCCTTTGCTGCTGCACACTCCACAGTCTTTTCCACAACAAGTTCAGCTTTGCTGTGCAGACACACTTTTTTTTTTTTTTCTTTTGCAAACTCTATTAGGGCTACTGTCTCTTTAAGACTGCTCCAATCAGACGTTTTTGCTGACACACTTTTTTTTTTCTCTGCTGCTGCTTCAACAGACTTCACCTTTATTGCTGTCTCTAAGCCACTGTGCTGCACGCACATTCCAGCACCAATTGTATCAGCCACTGTGCTGCCCCAGCATTCTCCGCCAATTGTAACATTTCCAGGGGATATAGCTCTGGGATCGCCGTCCGGGTAGACAGAATGGCATAGAAACAGTTCATTCAGAGACAGCAGTTCTGGTAAAAACTGGCCGCAACCAGTTTTATTAAAGTCCACAGCAAACAGATATAAAACAAATCATAAACAGAAGACCTAGGCTTGTCTAGCCACTTACTACACTTAGATAGATTTCCCTATCTATCCGGGTCCCGACTCTACCAGCCGGGGCCAAAACAACACATATGTTCAGCATTACCAGCATTTACCAGCATTTACCAGCATTGAGGTTCACAGAGTCTCCTCCTTGTGTCTGAAGGCACCTTCAACGTCCAGACTTGAGAGAGCTCCCCTCCTATTCAGCAGCTATCCGCATGGATTCTCACTGAGACTACTCCTGTGTCCAGGGTACATCGAGCACCCAGACTGAGATAGCTCAAACTCCTGGAGACACCTTCTGTGCCTGGACCCCTCCTGTGTCCAGACTAAAGGTACTGCCACACTAAGCTATCCCGCTAGCGATCTCGTTAGCGTTGCATACTAATGAGATCGCTAGCGGGATTGTTTCTATATCGCTAAATGCGGCCACATTTAGCGATATAGTTAACGACGCTATCGCCGTTAGCGATCTTCTTAACGACTTTAGCGGTACAAAAGTACCGCTAAATCGCTAAGAAAAGGTGCCACACAGCGATAAGATACTTACCCAGCGGGAGCGCCAGCGATGAAATAGGGTCCGGAACGATTCCAGCGACGAGCGAGATCACAGCAGGAAGCTCGTCGCTGGAAGCTGCCGCACTGAACAATATCGCTAACGGGATCGCTAAATAGTGACGTTTTTTAGCGATCCCGTTAGCGATATTGTTTAGTGTGGCATACCCTTAAACGAGCTCTCCGACTGTGTTCGCAGACACCTACTTCTGGTCTCCTAATTAACAGCTGAATGGTTTCAGGCCTGAGCTGCAAGTGTGTGCTGAATGTAAGGTGTAGTGACCTTTCTCTACCACTAGGTTTACAAAGCCACACATTTCCCTTATACCATACAGCACAGTACCTAGGTGAAATGTACACCCCATTCGACACATATTCCTTCACTGTCTCACAGTGGAAACAAGTCAAAATGATGCTCAGTATTGTGTGTGGCCTTCACATGCCTGTATGACATCACTACAACACCTGGGCATGCTCCTGATGAGGCGGCGAATGTTCTCCTGAGGGATCTCCTCCC
Organism: Oophaga sylvatica; assembly: GCA_033576555.1. NCBI lineage: Eukaryota > Metazoa > Chordata > Amphibia > Anura > Dendrobatidae > Oophaga > Oophaga sylvatica. The sequence goes on from JARQOD010000004.1 coordinate 480,982,629, forward strand.
AGACCTGGACTAAAGCATCCGTCAACTCCTATACAGTCTGTGGTGCAACGTGACATTGGTGGATGGAGCAAGACATGCTGTCCCAGTTGTGCTCAATCGGATTAAGGTTTGGGGAATGAGCAGGCCAGTCCATAGCTTCAATGCATTCATCTTGCAGGAACTGCTGACACACCCCAGCCATATGAGGTCTGGCATTGTCCTGCATTAGGAGGAACCCAGGGCCAACTGAACCAGCATATCGTCTCACAAGGGGTCTGAGGATCTCATCTCGGTACCTAATGGCAGTCAGGCTACCTCTGGTGAGCACATGGAGGGTTGTGTGGCCCTCCAAAGAAATACCACCCCACACCATTACTGACCCACTGCCAAACCAGTCATGCTGAAGGATGTTTAAGGCAGCAGGTTCACACTTAGCACATTTGACAGACGTGACAGAGTCTTTAGACACCGTGGAGAGCAATCTGCTTCCTGCAACATCCTTCAGCATGACCGGTTTGGCAGTGGATCAGGAGTTGACGGATGCTTTAGTCCAGGTCTGGGAGGAGATCCCTCAGGAGAACATCCGCTGCCTCATCAGGAGCATGCCCAGGCGTTGTAGGGAGGTCACACAGGCACATGGAGGCCACACACAATACTGAGCATCATTTTGACTTGTTTCCACTTTAATTTTGTCTTGTTTTGATTTTCATTTTGACTTGTTTCCACTTTCATTTTGGGGGTCTATCCAAATCCAGGCCTCCATTGGTTCAAAAATTTGATTTCCATTGATGTTTTTTGTGTGATTATGTTAACAGCACATTCAACTCTTAAGGCTGTGTTTCCACTATCAGGAAACACAGCGTATATGACGGAGCGGAAACTCCGCTCCGTCTAAGCCCCGCCCCCTTTCTGACGAGCGTTATTTCCGGAGGTGTTCAGGACACCTCCGGAACACCTCCGGAAATAATGCAGGGCTACATAGCCCTGTGTTAAATTCTGTTGCGGCAACGCACCGTCGCCGCAAGACGCTAGGACATGCTGCGGTCTGAAAAGACGCGCCACATGTCCGTAAACGCAGGTGTTCCGCCTGCGTAATTTTGAGCATAGTGGAGACGGGATTTCTTGAAATCCCCTCCACTATGCTGTAACATCTGGACGCTGCGTGTTTGGCGCTGCGCCAGCGCACAGCGCCAAACACGCAGCGTTTCCTGATCGTGGAAACTCACCCTTATAGAACAAAGTATTCAATGAGAATATTTCATTCATTTAGATCTATGATGTGTTATTTGAGTGCTCCCTTTATTTTTTGAGCAGTGTATATAAAAATACATATACATAGCAGCAACAACATTTAAAGGGTTAATCCTTGACTCTCCTTACACTTCTACATTTGTAAAATTGAACACTGGCTCATGCATAGCGCAGAGAACGAGTCGGCAGGTTGCAATTGCGGTGAAGTCACTGAGAAGCAGAGAAGAACAGTTCAGGACATCTTAGACATGTTAGAAAGAAGTGGTAGGTGAGTATATTAATACACTCACACTACATTAGATACACATACAGTATATACACATTTCCTGAATAAAAAGTCAGTGGAAGTGTTTCTTTAATTCTCTACATCCTTGTTTGTGGGATCTGTGGAGAGGGAAACCTGCACAAGTTCTTATCATCCATGAAAAATATGTGGTCAGCATGTCAGGGGCCACATAGCAAAGCATGGTCTACTTCTTTAGCTGGTAAACCTATGTAACACGTTACTCTCCCGCGTCTGTTATAAAATGTCTTAGTCTTAGTCATATTGATATTCCAGAATATTTCATTAAAACATCCTCTTTTCACAGATACACACTGTAAGGAAAACGAGAGCCAGGGGATACAGATATCCCCTGCCGTCACCAATCTGTGACAGAGCTTACACAGTCACAGCTCTCTGGCGCCCCCCTTACCCTCAGGTCAGTCATGGAACTGCACCCAGAATACGTAGTTTCCGGAGAGGCTGTCCTGTTAAGTACTGGTTGCGCAGCGCATCATGCGCACATGAAACGCATTAGAAAAACGCATGCAAACGCTTATAAATGCTGCGATATTTAGTCGCATCAGCGTGCGCATTATGACCAAAAAACGCAGAGTTTGTATGCGATTTCAAGCGTTTTTGCATGCGTTTGCCTTTTTTCGGCGCATGGGTTGTCTACGTGTCACATTTCTATCAACTCTGTCTCTATCATCTCTGTCTCTATCATCTGTCTCTATCATCTCTATCATCTGTCTCTATCATCTGTCTCTATCATCTCTATCATCTCTGTCTCTATCATCTGTCTCTATCATCTCTATCATCTCTGTCTCTATCATCTGTCTCTATTATCTCTATCATCTCTGTCTCTATCATCTGTCTCTATCATCTCTATCATCTATGTCTCTATCATCTCTGTCTCTATCATCTCTGTCTCTATCATCTCTGTCTCTATCATCTCTGTCTCTATTTTCTCTGTCTCTATCATCTCTATCATCTCTGTCTCTATCATCTCTGTCTCTATCATCTGTCTATCATCTCTATCATCTCTGTCTCTATCATCTGTCTCTATCAACTTTTTATCTACATTACTCACAAACAATGTATCTTGTGTAGGGGGTGGTTTAAACAGGTGTTTAGACATTATTTACTCCAAAATCGCATGCGCGCAAAAGCGCTGATGAGCGCAAAGCCATGCGCACGCCAGCGCACCCATAGACTGCAATGTTATTTTTTGCGCATAGCATGCGCACACGTGCGCACGCATTTTTTCAAAGCGGTTGGGCGGAAAAAAAATGCAACATGTAGCGTCTAGCGTATATGGACGCAC